>CP136059.1:401357840-401957840 GCA_032464435.1 Aegilops umbellulata
ATTGGTTCCTCTTGTATTCTGTGTCAAATTTTGATCGTAAATTTAACTAACAAAATGTTTATGCATGTCAGAAAAAAATATATTATTGAACACTATGTTGAAATACGAATCCAATGATATAATTTTCAGTGACATGCATTAACATTTTGTTAGTTAAATCTTTGATCAAAATTTGACACAAAATACAAAAGGGACTTATAAACCATTACGGAGGTAGTACGCTTTAACAATGTAGCTTTACATGTAGTTAGAAAGCCCTGGACATGATCTTTTTTTTTAGAAAAGGAGGATGACCCCCGGCCTCTGCATCTGGGCGATGCATACGGCCACTTTATTAATTATTCTCACAAGACCTTACAAAGTCATACAATAGTAAGACTAAAGCCGCCGTCTAAGCAACAAACTGTCGCTACACCTATCCAGTTGATGAAGAGACGCAGATAGCCTGGGCCTAATACCAAACAGACATCGCAGCCAAGCCTAACATCTAAGACCTGAGACCCCAACCTAGCCACTTGCCAGGTCTGGGGCATACACTGGTCCGGCGTGCTCTCAGAGGCCGCCGCCGCCAACTGCCACCGCTCCATCTTCATAACTGTACTGATGCATCAACCTTGCTCGGTCCAGCTATCGTCGACGCCACCACGGCGCCCAATGGCACCTCCTCCCTGCGCGCAAACAGCTGTACACGTCGCGGTCGCCACTGATACACCTCAGCGCCATGCTGCCACGTACCACCAGCCAACACAGCTTGAAGCCCTTGGAGGATCTGTCGTGCGTAGCACCTGCCGACCAGGCATGACCAAGCGTAGCACCTGTCGGCCAGGCATGACTTGACATCTCCACCGAAGCTTCGTGCAAGACGAAGCCGCTCCACGTCCTGCCTCTGACTTCCAGCGCTGCTCCACAAAACGACGCTCCCAAAAGAGAAACGACACCGCAGTGTCGCCATCGTCCGGTCTGGAACACCAGATCCTAGGGTTTCCCCCGAAGCAATACGAGTGGGTCGACGGTAGTCACTTGCCGATGACTTCATCAAGGTAACGACGTGGAACGCCGCCATCGCCCGCCGTCAGCTCGGTTTTCACCGGCAACTACGTCTCCCCGACTCGCAGCTGGTGCCAGATGACGGATCCCGAGATCCGAACACCCAGCCTCATGCCCTGGACAGGATCTGCATTGCATTGGATATCCAAAAGGGCACATAAAAGACTGGATGGGGCAAAAGGGGTTTCCGCTCGATTTTCATTAAGTAAAGCAGATACGTCAGTACATACGTTGTGATGGGATGCCTCCGCGTGCATCGCCGATCCCCGTATGCATGCGCACATGTGGCCACAGCGCACTGTACCACGTACCGGAAGCCGCGATGGATCTAACTGACATCGAGAAACACTAGTAACACCAGATCCCATCGGTCATTGGCGCTACGCAGGGGTCAGAATTCGTTACAGTAATTGGATACTGTATTGAGTGTCAGATTCGGAATCAGACAGTGGAGAGATCCATGGAGCGGAGAAAGGAAGGGAAGAAAGACGGTGATGATGCATGATCTAGACATAGATCGGGCATGTGGCCAGCGTGCATGCTCATCGGTTCCCGGGCGATCCGAAGCTGCTGCTGCTGCTGGATGAACGAACGAACGAACGGCTCCAGCCATCGTTGCGTAGCCAGTCACCAGCGTTGTAGTAGTAGTACTATATAAAGCGCGCGATTGGCAGCTGGAAATGGAAACACATATAAATATCTGGGATAGATGCAAGAAGCTGGCTTAGGTGGACAAGGCAGGCTCCTGATTGGGCAGAGGGGTCCTTGCCTCTTGGCGCTTTCAAGTCGCACCGCCGCATCGCATCGCAGTGCTGCACAACACGGGCCGGATGTAGCAGTAGGAGGAGGAGTACGTGCCAGTGCCAGGCCAGCCATCGCACGATGGCGCCTCTTCGCGCGCGTGCGTCCTAGCTAGCTAGCTATAGCGCGCCTCTCGTCGCGCACGGCCGCGGCCCTTGCTGCTTCCGAGGAGGCAGGCACGCACGGCGGCTGCGGTGCACCGTGGCGGCCGGACCGGACGCCGGTGCGTGGCTGCTAATGCGTCACACAGGGAGGATAACACACGCTTCGCCTGTCAGGGCTGAGGAGGTCCAACCAAACCGTGCTAGCCTACGTGTAAATAAACTCAGCAGCATTTCCAAGCATATGCCGGGTCGGTACGTTAACGTTGGGCGTCGACCTCTTCCCGGCTCCCCGTCGCGTGTGGTGTCAGTGTCAACGTCCATCGCTGGCCGTAGCGGTCGTTTTCGGCCGCGTATACGCACGCCCGTACGATCGACTACGATCCGTCGATCCGGCTGGTCGTCCCGTTTCCCACGCCGATTCCACGTACGGCGCACAGTGCAGCTGGGAGAAACTAGCGGCGCAGAGCGCACGGCCCCCACCGGCCGCGTCTCTGCCCGCCCCCTGCGGCGAGCCAAAGGGCAACCGCGCGCGCGCGGCGGGTGTCACCCCGGGGAGGCCGGTTCCTGGGCGCGCGCCAAAGGGCAAGCAGGCAAATGGCAACCGCGTCGGGGCGATCGCGCAGCTGCACGTGCGCCAGGCAACGCAGCAGCAGCCGTAGACTGGCCGTCAAGCCACAGCGGCAGCCTCTTGCTTGCTGGGCTGCTCCATCGATGTGCGCGCGCGATCGAGATCCCGCCGGCCGCCACTTCACACTGCCTCTTGGCATCCCCTGACTGACTGCCCGCCCGACTCGCCCATCGGAAGGGTACTGTCCTACGATCCTACCCGCCGCAGGTGCACTCCGTGGGCAAGATTTGGATCGGATCACCGGAGACTACTAATTTTTTTTTTTGAAGGCACCGGAGACTACTATTTGTAGGACTAGAAAATTCGCTGCCGGTTTACGGCGGACTGGAATCCGATTCCCTCCCTCCCTCCCTCGCGGGGCCTTGACTAAACAATCATCGCTGGCCAGTGGGTAGCCCGGCGCCCGCGGCGGTTTGGGGTTTATCTCACCTCTTTTTTTTTCCTAGGGTGAGTAAAGCGCACCAAAAGGTCCCTATAATATGCCAAGGATATCAAGTAGGTGCTCAAATTATGAAAACTGACATTCAGGTCTCAGAATGTAATAAGTAGGTCATCTAGGTCCAAACCCTGCCATTCGAAAAAGTATACACGCAAAAAGAAAAAAACGCCGCACTATATGGCGTCGTCTTCCTCAACAAGCTGATGTACCAACGTTGGCATGTCAATGGCACTGAATCTAGGACAATGCTGTCGAGGACGACATGAGGGGTCCGTGGCCGTGGTGTCAAGAGGCGTTCTAGCAGCGCCGAGGTACTCATCGGCATTAACGGAGGACAACATCGTCAGCATGGGGGCGATGCACCGTGCCGACATGCCGTCTCCACCCAAGCATCCATGTGAGCGCCATCGTTGATACCATCATAGAGGCGGCGTTGTTCAGGCACGCCATTCGAAAAATTATACACGCAAAAAGAAAGAAAAACGCCGCACTCTATGGCGTCATATTCCTCAGCAAGCTGATGTACCAACGGTGGCATGTCAATGGCACTGAATCTGGGACAATGCTATCAAGGACGACAAGAGCGGTCCATGGTCGTGGTGTTCAAAGGCGTTTTAGCAACGCCGAGGTACTCATCAACATTAAAAGGAGGACAACATCGTCGGCATGGGGTGATGCACCGTGCCGACATGCCATATCCACCCAAGCATCCATGTGAACGTCGTTGTTGATACCATCATAGAGGCGGCGTTGTTCGGGCACGCCTTGTCGCTGTGTTTTCGACAAACGACGAGGCCGCTAAATGTTGGCTTGCAGAGAAAGCTCGCCTTGGCACACAAAGTGCTTCGAAGATTCATCATGGAGATGATCGAGTGTATAAAGCCATGGTCTACAACCTTGTCTAGAACCCCGACTCATGTGCGGGATCCAGGAACAAAATTTTCCCTGTCATGTCGCGCAAATCAACGGCCACCAACAACCAAACCTATGTGTCATGGTTTTGTCACGGCAGATGTCCTCATGAAAGGACTTAGTCGTGGAGCCATCGCTACGGGTTAGCTTGAAGGGGTTAAAGCGGACACAGGGACACAAGAGAGTTTATACTAGTTCGGCTCCTTCGATAAAGGTAAAAGCCTCCGTCTAGTTGTGATGGAATTGATGGGGTTTCGATGACTAGGGAGCAAACAAGCTTCGCCTAAGTCTCGAGTTGTTGTCTGTTGTCCTTGAACCGCCGCCGGGTCGTCCCCTTATATACATGGGTGACGCCCGTCGGTTTGCAGAGTCCCGAGACCGGCTCATAGACGTGTCCGGTTCGGTCTCTAATATTCCTAACTTACAACACATGTTACATGCTAATACCGGTTCACGGCTACAGGCCACAAACCGGTTCCGGGCCTTGGGCCCTCATAGAATATCCTCATGGGTTTTAGGCATACTTGACTACTGATGAAGTTAACCCGGCCTGTCCTGGCCGGTTTACGCCCAATAGTAATATCCCCAACACTATGAGTGCATTCTGCATCCCTAGAATATTCCAAGGATGTCATGTAAGTCCTCGAATTTTGGAAATCATGAAAACGTATAAGCATGTCACCCAAGTCCAAACCCCTGCCGGTCCTAAAAATATGCACACAAAAAACACCATCTTTACAAATTTAGGGACCTTTCTGGCGGCTTCTTCTTCAGTAAGTTGATGTAACACCAAAAATGGTAGGTCAATGGTGGCGGCTGATGCGAGACATAAGCGGTTCGTTGTTGTAATGTTGTGGTGCCTTCTAGCTGCATCGAGGTACTCACTGACATCAAGAAGGACAACATTGTCATAGTGGATGCCATCATAGGGGTGGCATTGTTCTAGCACACCATAGTGATGTGCTCCTAGGAAGCGATGCAATAGTTAAATGCCGGTTTGGAGGGAAAGCTCGAATTGGTGAACAAAGTGCTTCAAAGATTCATCGAATATGATCGAGAGTAGGAAGCTCTATTATACAACCTCACCCAGAACCCCAGCATCGTGGGTCTGGAAGAAACTTTCCCCTACTGCGTTGTGCAGAGGAACGGACACCAACAACGACACCATGATAACAATCGAGCCCAAATCCTTGGTCTACATACACACTACCTTGCTCAGGTTGATGAGATTGTTACTCTTGATCCTGATCCAACGCAAAACAGTGGTTGTAGACGATGTGATATCAATGTTTACCACTATGGCCACCACTGGCGGAGCTTAGTGTACTGCTAGGGAGGGGAGGGAGCTCTGCCACTGATGGCCACCACTGTGGTTGACAAGGAAGTCGATGCTTACCACACGTCACTGGACTCCATATATACATTTGTGTCTTTTTTGCATAGATCCCAACCGGTTTCGGCGGGAAGTTTGCTGCCAAGCCGCCTCTTCCGATGTCGCCTTAATCAACGGTGACACATGTGCAGTCAACACAGGGTTAGGGCTGGTTTGAACCTGGATGACACACTTATTGCACTTCCCGGAGCTACATGCTGACTTCCAAAAGTAGAGAACCTAAGTGAGTCCCCCGAATAGTTTAGGGACCTATAGTACACTTCAATCTTATGAGGCATAGGCCGACATTGCACGGGTGCCCTTGTGCTCCTCCTCCAGCTATGCCTCATGGTTGAGCTACTCATGGTAGGTGTGATGTTGCTCGACCTCCTGAGAGTTGATGGCCACGTTCGACATGTCATCTAAGTCAACCTCAGTGGTTGACACGATCGACGCATGCGGGGCCGCTTCCGAGTTTGCCGATGAGGGGGGTGGGGTGGGGAGGGTGAGCAAGCGGTACGTGGGAGTGCCACTGATTGAGAGAGGGGGGGGGGTTGAGTTCACAATGGTGCTAATCGAAGATCTAAGTCGAGTAGATGGCGAAATTGAGGGCCGCATGATTAGGAAGGCGCATTTTGGTTAGAGATGCTCTAATTAAGATTGTTAAACCTTTTGAAGGAAACATCATTTTTTCGATTTTGACTGAATTGATCGGGGGCGTGCACAAGCAACACACAGAGAGGGAGAGAGCCTCATAGTAGACCAGTCGACGATAAGGATAGGGCTGCTAGCGGCCTTTTGAGGCGCACGTCAGTCCACTCGCGAGGTCGGCGTTGGCGTTGCGCGGGTGTATATATATACCAGCCTCTGCACACGACCTCTCCTCCAGGCCACTACCTGCCGGTTCCTTCTCTCATAGAACCGATCCAACACTTGTCCCACGACACAAACACAGCACACCATGGCCGCTTCGGTCGAGCCACGGCAGTCGTCGTTCGGCCGCCTCGACGCGCCGGCCACCGCGCCGCCGGCCCGCAACGGTGCCTCCAACGGCCTCCGTCGCCGCGCCGACTCGCCGGTGCGCGGCTGCGGCTTCCCCCCGCTCATCTCGCCGCCGCGGAAGGCCCTCGTCGAGGAGGAGGAGGAAGAGGAGGACGAGGAGCCGGAGGAGGACTGGCGGGAGGCGTACGGCTCGCAGCTGCAGCTGGAGGTGGAGCCGTCGACGCGCGACCCGCGCGACGAGGGCACGGCGGACGCCTGGATCGACCGCAACCCCTCGCTGATCCGCCTCACCGGCAAGCACCCGCTCAACTGCGAGCCGCCGCTGGCCCGCCTCATGCACCACGGCTTCATCACCCCGGCGCCGCTCCACTACGTGCGCAACCACGGCGCCGTGCCCCGGGGCGACTGGGCCACCTGGACGGTGGAGGTGACGGGGCTCGTCCGCCGCCCCGCGCGGCTCACCATGGACGAGCTGGCCAACGCCTTCCCCGCCGCGGAGGTGCCCGCCACGCTCGTCTGCGCCGGGAACCGCCGCAAGGAGCAGAACATGGTGCAGCAGACGGTGGGCTTCAACTGGGGCGCGGCGGGGGTGTCCACCTCCGTCTGGCGCGGCGCGCGCCTCCGCGACGTGCTGCTCCGGTGCGGCATCATGGGCGCCCGCAAGGGCCAGGCCCTGAACGTGTGCTTCGAGGGCGCCGAGGACCTCCCCGGCGGCGGCGGCTCCAAGTACGGCACCAGCGTGACGCGCGAGTGGGCGCTCGACCCGTCCCGCGACATCCTGCTCGCCTACGCGCAGAACGGGGAGCCGCTGCTGCCCGACCACGGCTTCCCCGTCCGCGTGCTCATCCCGGGGTGCATCGGCGGGCGCATGGTGAAGTGGCTCCGGCGCATCGTGGTGACCACCGCCGAGTCGGACAACTACTACCACTTCAGGGACAACCGGGTGCTGCCGTCGCACGTGGACGCGGAGCTGGCCAACGCGGAGGCGTGGTGGTACCGCCCCGAGTACATCATCAACGAGCTCAACACCAACTCGGTGATCACCACGCCGGGGCACGACGAGATCCTCCCCATCAACGCCTTCACCACACAGCGCGCGTACACCATGAAGGGATACGCATACTCCGGTACGTCGCCGTCCATTTTTCTTTTACGTTCTTTCCAAAAAAAGTCAGACGATCGAAGATAGAAGCTTGGTAGATTTGTTCTTTGTCTTCGTGCATACATGACGCCAACCAAGGATGACGCATCCAATTCGAGAGTATATACTATGCTTCCGTACCATTGACCATAAGGAGTATATATACCATGTTTTATGTTCACGTCGGTTAAAAAAAACTTAATGAGAGTAGTATAAAGCTTCGTAGCACCAGGACATCTGATCTGACCAAGCACAGGATGCATTTTCTTACTTGATTGACATTGGCATGTACTCCTACTAGCATTTGAAAATGGCATGTAGCATTTGGAAACGCCATGGCTAGCTCCAAAACCGTGTGTAGTACAGTATATAGTAAGTAGTTAAGTAGTTTCCCTTGCGGTTCATGGAATCATGCATGGTGCACTTTTCTGCTAAGGAAAATATATAAAACCCATGTCATGCGCTTTTTTTTCCTTTTTGACAAAAATTGCATGCGCTTTTCTTGTGGCTCTGGGGTCGCTGCCACTTGGTGCCGTCCAAAAGCTAAGATAGCTCCTGGATGCATGCCATGGACTAACTACTTACTATATACTGTACAACAATAATAGAAAACGTTGCTAGCTCTTGGAATAGTCGTCTGACGTGTGGGCCCCGCGGCAAGGTTTGCCAGGTCGTACCTGGTGGAGTGCCGGCTTGGGTATAAGAGCAAGGGACAAACTAAGCGAGCCATATAACTGGCGCCACAATTCGTGTGGCCAGCCGCAGCCACAAGCCAGATTTTTCTCCTATCTATCACCACTTCAATAGTAACTCTACTACCCTAAAAAAAAGTGACTCTACTAGCCTACTGATTACAACTATAACCTATAGTCCCCTTAAAAAAAACTACTCACTCTGTCCAAATTACTTGTCGTAGAACTGGATAAAAATGAACGTATCTAGAACTAAAGTACGTCTAGCCATTCATTTCTCCGACAAGTATTTCCGGACGAAGATAGTATTACCTCTATATCAAAATACGTTTTTTTAAGACTAAACTAGCTTACAAAACGCCTTATATTTTGATATGAAGAGATGACAAACTATAATGCCTCGTGGTTCGGTTCACATGTGCTCATACACACACATACGGTGAACCAACAAAATGTAGTATCGACTAAGACTGGGTTAAGTCTTTGTCGACTGGAATTTAGCAACACCGTGTAAATAAAGCCCAAGTAGCCAAGATTCAAACAAGGCATAGTTACCAGAGAGGGACCAGAAAGGCCCAAACAAAAAAGGCAAAAGGCACAAGAGAGGGACTAAGTCGGAAAAGCTAAACAACTAACCACCATCCGTAGACCATCAACCAAAGCAGAATCATCGATCAATGCCATGTTGCCAAGTCTCACTTGACAAATTAACGGGGAAGTCAAAAGGCAAGTAGGCAACCGAACAAAGCATGCACGCATGATTCATCGCATTCGGGAACGGCCACTAGCTCGCCGCCCAATCATCAACAAGGAGAATCGGAATCTAGCAGCAACGTGGATACTTTCTTACTGAATATTCCAACTTGGGCCTTGGGAAGCGTGTCGAGCTGGGTTGTTTGCTTGCTTGCCGACACAAACTTCTTGTTTAAAAAGAAAAGTAAGGTTAGGTTGTTAAGTACTCACTCTACTCCATAAGACGACATATACATTTTGCAGAGAAACCACCAGCAACTATATCAGTGATTTGTATAATATGAAAAAAATATTATATCGCACTATATTTAATGATATTACTTTAGCATTTTAGTTGTTGGCAGTTTCTTACGTACGTGCAAAACCTTCCTCGAGGGAGCATATCTAATTACTGTAGCAATTAATTAGCAGACGGTGATTTTATATCCTATGTACTACTACCTCTGTCTGGGTTTATTTTTGTGCCAATTTTTGACCATGTAATTTACTAAATTTAGTATTATAAAATTTAGGTCACTTGATTTGTATTCGAAAGAAGTATCAAGTGATATTATTTTTACTATGTAAAACTTATATTTTATTTTGAATTTACGGTTTGATACAAAATATGAGGAGCCCGAGCTACGCATGAAACATGGGGTATCAATGCATTATGTATGGGTTCTAAATCACAATGCATTGAACTGTGACATGCACACTTTTTCATATTATGATTTTTTTTGCTTATGCAAACAATTCTCACATACTTTAAATGTTAAGGACTGCATTAGTATTCTACACATATTTAGAAAATGTATATCCAACTCTGTAGCAACGCACGGGGTATCATCTAGTTAAGCCAGTGAGCGAACCACCAACTCATGATCACTTTTTTTGCGTCTTATTAGGTGGTGGCAAGAAGATCACGCGAGTGGAGGTGACCCTCGACGGCGGCGAGAGCTGGATGCTATGCACGCTTGACATCCCGGAGAAGCCCAACAAGTACGGGCGGTACTGGTGCTGGTGCTTCTGGTCGGTGGAGATCGAGGTGCTGGACCTCCTCGGCGCCAAGGAGGTGTCGGTGCGCGCGTGGGACCAGACGCACAACACCCAGCCGGAGAAGCTCATCTGGAACCTCATGGGCATGATGAACAACTGCTGGTTCAAGGTGAAGGTCAACGTGTGCCGCCCCCACAAGGGCGAGATCGGGCTGGTCTTCGAGCACCCCACGCAGCCCGGCAACCAGACCGGCGGCTGGATGGCACGGCAGAAGCACCTCGAGACGGCCGAGGCGGCGGCGCCGGGGCTCAAGCGGAGCACGTCCACGCCGTTCATGAACACCGTCGCCGACAAGCAGTTCACCATGTCGGAGGTGCGCAAGCACGGGTCCAAGGAGTCGGCGTGGATCGTGGTGCATGGGCATGTCTACGACTGCACCGCCTTCCTCAAGGACCACCCCGGCGGCGCCGACAGCATCCTCATCAATGCGGGATCCGACTGCACCGAGGAGTTCGACGCCATCCACTCCGACAAGGCCAAGGCGCTGCTCGACACCTACCGCATCGGCGAGCTCATCACCACCGGCACGGGGTACAACTCCGACAACTCGGTGCACGGCGGGTCGAGCCTCTCCCACCTCGCCCCGATCCGCGAGGCCACCAAGGTCGCCGGCGCGCCCATCGCGCTCTCCAGCCCGCGCGAGAAGGTCCCCTGCCGCCTCGTCGACAAGAAGGAGCTCTCCCACGACGTCCGCCTCTTCCGCTTCGCGCTGCCGTCCTCCGACCAGGTGCTCGGCCTGCCCGTCGGCAAGCACATCTTCGTGTGCGCCACCATCGACGGCAAGCTCTGCATGCGCGCCTACACGCCGACGAGCATGGTGGACGAGATCGGCCAGTTCGAGCTGCTCGTCAAGGTCTACTTCCGGGACGAGCACCCCAAGTTCCCCAACGGCGGGCTCATGACGCAGTACCTGGAGTCGCTCCAGCTCGGCTCCTGCATCGACGTCAAGGGCCCGCTGGGGCACGTGGAGTACACCGGCCGCGGCAACTTCGTCATCAACGGCAAGCAGCGGCGGGCGCGGCGGCTGGCCATGATCTGCGGCGGCAGCGGCATCACGCCCATGTACCAGGTGATCCAGGCCGTGCTGCGCGACCAGCCGGAGGACGAGACGGAGATGCACCTGGTGTACGCGAACCGGAGCGAGGACGACATCCTGCTGCGCGACGAGCTGGACCGGTGGGCGGCGGAGTACCCGGAGAGGCTCAAGGTGTGGTACGTGATCGACCAGGTGAAGCGGCCGGAGGACGGGTGGAGGTTCAGCGTCGGGTTCGTGACGGAGGACATCCTGCGGGCGCACGTCCCCGAGGGCGGCGACGACACCCTCGCGCTCGCCTGCGGGCCGCCGCCCATGATCAAGTTCGCCATCTCGCCCAACCTCGAGAAGATGAAGTACGACATGGCCAATTCCTTCATCTCCTTCTGATGAAACAACATTTCTCCTCTCTCTAGTACGTACTCGTACGGCGTAGCATGCAGCTACGTAAATACCACCGCGTCGACGCATCAATCTGTGGATGTACCCAATGTTTATACGTGTCTGTCCATCGTATTTGTTCATTAGAGAACCGTACGTATGTACGTACGTGCATGCATGATTGCATGAATTATAGGTTGGACTTGGACGTACATTTGTGTAGTGTACTATTCCGTACAATGGACATATACCGAATGTTTTGCCCTCAGCAAGGATGTGAAGTTTACGCGGCTCCCATTGAGGGTCTGTTTGTTCCTCCACGTAGTATGAAAATAAGATTGATTATTCTTCTATCAGAGCCTTGAGGTCAGGGGGATAAGAATGTACTGGAAATAGTTCCAAGGAAGATAATACAAAGGGAGTATATTAATTGTGCCAAGGCCTTCCACTATGTGTCCGGTGCTAAATTTCTGAAAAGTGTGCCACGTATACATCGATGGCACACAAAAAACTTTAGGCACCGCTCTCACAACGTTGATAATTTGGCATCGTTGGAAGACTGGCCCACATATGTCTCCCTCGCATGCAACTCTCTCCATCTAGTCTGCAGGCAAAAAAATCCCCACTCTCATCCCTCATCCAAAGCAATTCGCACAGCCTCCTCTTCCATCGCGGGGTGCCGGAATTGAGGCGACTCATCCTGGGGCTGGAGGTAGTGAACAGGGCGACCTCGCGATGGAGGTTGCTGGCGATGGTGGTAGCAGGCAACCCTGGCTCATGGCTAGAGGACGGAGGTCACACCCAAATGGTGGTGGTCGCCGTCCGTCACCAGCAACCTGAATCGCGCAGCGGCGGCCATGGAGTCCGCTGGAAGCCGGCGGGGAGCACAGGGAGGTCATGCAAGTCCAGCTCGGTCCCAATGGCGGCAGAGTGCTCACCGGAGATGGTGTGGTGAAGCAGAACAAGTACACTTCGTGGTTGTTGGTTCGTGCGCAAGAAGAAGGATATATGGATTTTTTATTGCCTCGGTAAATTTGGCACCGAAGCAGCTACTTGCTCCGGTTCCCAGAATTTTTCTTATGCCATCGAGCGGGCTATGAAGGGCACCGGTGCCAAATGACCCAAAACTGAACTGAACTTGGCATCACTTTTGGCCTACATAGTGGAGGGCCTAACCCCGCAAAAAAAGTGGCTAGCTATTTTCGTCTAGAAAAAAGAGAGCAGCTTGGCTGTTTTGAATATGAAGGATCAATTGCTCAAAAAGGAAACATCACCATTTAGAACATCTGTGATTCATAGGAAAAGTAGAGAAAACCATATGAATACGACATTTTTCTATGGTGACACTATTCATTCGTTTGATTCAAAGAAATTGACAACATGGAAAATGTAGGATTTTAATCCTTTGGATCAAGTTCCGTAGGAAAAGGAAATGAATTTTTTACTGTCCACTCAAGCCTCATTTTTACTCCGTGGAAAACAAAAGTCTCAAAAATTGCTATTTGTTTCAACACAATGGGGTTTTGGGCAGGACAAGGAGCGTCGGATGGTGCTCCCACGTCAGGAGAGGAAACTACGTATTGTCGGCCATTTTGTGGAAGATTTCAGCAAGGCTACTAGGCAAAAATTAGAGTACAATGATCCATGTAATTACATTTATTTTGAAAAAAATGAGATTGTCCTCATATGCTTATATATTGGCAGCGGCTTTAATAGTTTAGATAAAAGATAGAAAAGCAATAGACATGATCTTCATTGGATATTCAGAATGGCACATAAAGAATTGTTTGAGTTACTAAGATCATGATCCTAATCAGCGACACTCGTATAAAATGGAACACAACAAAACTATTGACATCATGATCCTAATGGGTGACACTTATATATAAAATGGAACACTACAACAGAAGTTAACCATAACACAACTGACTTTATACTACATGAGTTGCCAATTAAGTGGGTCCCATGCATGAAGACAACCTTTCAATTTGAGCACCCCGTGACCCAAAGTAGACAATGAGGCCAAGTAACATGCAGTTAGCTAGCGAACGAAGCCTAGCTTAGATGGTTAGGTTCCTTGTGGTGTAACCAGCTCACCGGGTTCAAGTCCTAGTCTTGACAAGAGTGCTTGACATGGTTAGGTTCCGACGCCATTCTTTTAGTGGTATGGCGTGCCCCTTAACTAAGAGATGCCTTTAGCGATTGTCAATCTCAAGATCTGTCGGCTCATTCTCTCACAGGTACTCATAGGGTATGGTCAATTGCGTTTATTCGTAGGGATGAGTGTGCGTCGTGTAGTGAGCATCTGCATCTGTACCTACCATGTTTCTAAAAGGAACATCATAGCACGAGATTGACCGAGTAGAAGCATGCATGTTCATGCAGTGTCAATCGAATACAGTATGCCTTGCATGTTTAAATGTGCATAAAATAGTCTATGATTTCTGGAAATCGGAGGGGAAGGTCTCTCTTTCATTAAAAGAAGTGTTTAAGGTTCTCTTTGATTCTCATGATTTCAAAACACACAGAAATATGATAGGTTTGCATGTGCAAAATAGAGGATGTGAAAACACAGGAATCTACATAACTATGGCCTCCTTTGGTTTGATTCTAGGATTAGGAAGAACACAAGAATCTTAGAAAGTCATGCGCAAATCAAGGCCAAACCATATGCAAAAGTAAGGGCTCCTTTGATTCAAAGGAATTCCATAGGGTTTTTAGAGCATTTGGATCCTTAAGAGTAATCGAGAAAAGAACCGTGGAAATCATGTTACTATAAATTATCATTAAGAGTAAACTAGACATGCGGGCATTATTCATCAAAAGGAGGTATCGCCACATGCAAAGAAGGGTCAATGGCGTCATCGAGATTGTGAGCACCACAAACAACAAATGTTCAAACTATGTTGCCATGCTCGCCGCAGTGTGCATCTTTCCTTGACACGACCAAGAAGAAGCACGTCCAGTGGAATTGTGACAAGTGTCACAACGGGTCCAAAAAGGAAGTCGATGCGATCTCCAAGGGCAACAACCTTGAGAATATCATCACTGTTCTGTTTGTGATCACCCACCGTGCCACCAAATAAGCCACTATTGAGCATGTAGTCTGCATCTATTGAGCAGCTTATTCCATGTCATGGTTGGCGATCATGGATAGAAGAATGATGATCATCTCAAGGTCATAGCCCTTGGTGATGGCATTGAACTTTGCACGGACTCCCAATTGAGAAACCTGCCTCAGCTCCCTCCACATGCTCCTTCTTAGTCGTTTTCAGGTTCTCCGAGTCATCGACCACACTAAGAAGCCTGGCTATGAGGAAGAAGATTGTAGTTGGTCGAACAGTTCGGGGCAAGGTGAATGTAAGATTTGGTTTCTTGGAGGTAACTAGCTATTCCATCGATTTTGTAAGTATGTGCGAGCGAGCGAGCGGGCGAGCGCCCGTAGGTGGCACATGCCACATGAACCGGTTAGCCGTATGTCGGAGTCACCAATGAATGGCCGGGAATGCTTAGCTAGGTAGTAGCTTTCTAAACTTAGCTAGTGAACCTCACTATTGGTGCTAATTTTAGCTTGTTTCTCGACCAGATGGTTTTCCATTTCCAGATGCCAATCGCTTGCTACACCTAGTGCAAGAGTACACTGGAGCCGTTCATTCAGCTACTAGCCTTGGATCATTTGACACGTGCGAACCATGCCTCATGGGTAAAATGACCAAGACTCCGTTCTCAGGAACAATGGAGCGAGCAACCAACTTATTGGAAATCATACATACCGATGTGTGCGGTCCAATGAGTGTTGAGGCTCGCGGTGGCTATCGTTATGTTCTCACCCTCACTGATGACTTGAGTAGATATGGGTATATCTACTTAATGAAACACAAGTCTGAGACCTTTGAAAAATTCAAGGAATTTCAGAGTGAGGTTGAAAATCAACGTGACAGAAAAATCAAGTTTTTACGATCAGATCGTGGAGGAGAATACTTGAGTCATGAATTTGGCACACACTTAAGAAAATGTGGAATAGTTTCACAACTCACGCCGCCTGGAACACCTCAGCGTAATGGTGTGTCCGAACGTCGTAATTGCACTCTATTAGATATGGTATGATCTATGATGTCTCTTACCGATTTACCGCTATCTTTTTGGGGCTATGCTTTAGAGAGTGCCGCATTCACTTTAAATAGGGCTCCGTCGAAATCCGTTGAGACGACACCGTATGAATTATGGTTTGGGAAGAAACCTAAGCTGTCGTTTCTAAAAGTTTGAGGATGCGATGCTTATGTCAAGAAACTTCAACCTGAAAAGCTCGAACCCAAGTCGGAAAAATGCGTCTTCATAGGATACCCTAAAGAAACTATTTGATATACCTTCTACCTCAGATCTGAAGGCAAGATCTTTGTTGCCAATAATGGATCCTTTCTAGAGAAAGAGTTTCTCTCGAAAGAAGTAAGTGGGAGGAAAGTAGAACTTGATGAAGTGTTACCTCTTGAACCGGAAAATGGCGAAACTCAATAAAACGTTCCTGAGGTGCCTGCACCGACTAGAGAGGAAATTAATGATGATGATGAAGATACTTCTAATCAAGCTCCTACTGAAATTCGAAGGTCCACAAGGACACGTTCCTCACCAGAGTGGTACGGCAACCCTGTCTTGGAAATCATGTTGTTAGACAATGGTGAACCTTCGAACTATGAGGAAGCAATGGCGGGCCCGGATTCCGACAAATGGCTGGAAGCCATGAAATCCGAGATAGGATCCATGTATGAAAACGAAGTATGGACTTTGACTGACTTGCCCGTTGAGCGGCGAGCCATAGAAAATAAATGGGTCTTTAAGAAGAAGACAGACGCGGATGGTAATGTGACCATCTATAAAGCTCGGCTTGTCGCTAAGGGTTATCGACAAGTTCAAGGAATTGACTACGATGAGACTTTCTCACCGGTAGCGAAGCTGAAGTCCGTCCGAATCATGTTAGCAATTGCCGCATTCTACAATTATGAAATATGGCAAATGGACGTCAAAACGGCATTCCTTAATGGTTTCCTTAAGGAAGAATTGTATATGATGCAGCCGGAAGGTTTTGTCGATCCTAAGAATGCTGACAAGGTGTGCAAGCTCCAACGCTCGATTTATGGGCTGGTGCAAGCATCTCGCATTTGGGTTTACGCAGACTTATGGAGAAGCCTGCGTTTACAAGAAAGTGAGTGGGAGCTCTGTAGCATTTCTCATACTATATGTAGATGACATACTTTTGATGGGAAATGATATAGAACTCTTGGACAGCATTAAGGCCTACTTGAATAAGAGTTTTTCAATGAAGGACCTTGGAGAAGCTGCTTATATATTAGGCATCAAGATCTATAGAGATAGATCAAGACGCCTCATAGGTCTTTCACAAAGCACATACCTTGATAAGATATTGAAGAAGTTCAATATGGATCAATCTAAGAAGGGGTTCTTACCTGTGTTACAAGGTGTGAAATTGAGCTCAGCTCAATGTCCGACCACGGCAGAAGATATAGAAGAGATGAGTGTCATCCCCTATGCCTCAGCCATAGGTTCTATTATGTATGCCATGCTATGTACCAGACCTGATGTAAACCTTGCCGTAAGTTTGGTAGGAAGGTACCAAAGTAATCCCGGCAAGGAACACTGGACAGCGGTCAAGAACCTAAAGTACCTGAAAAGGACTAAGGAAATGTTTCTCGTTTATGGAGGTGACGAAGAGCTCGTCGTAAAGGGTTACGTCGACGCTAGCTTCGACACAGATCTGGATGACTCTAAGTCACAAACCGGATACGTGTATATTTTAAATGGTGGGGCAATAAGCTGGTGCAGTTGCAAGCAAAGCGTCGTGGCGGGATCTACATGTGAAGCGGAGTACATGGCAACCTCGGAGGCAGCACATGAAGCAATTTGGGTGAAGGAGTTCATCACCGACCTCAGAGTCATACCCAATGCGTCGGGGCCAATCAAACTCTTCTGTGACAACACTGGAGCTATTGCACTTGCCAAGGAGCCCAGGTTTCACAAGAAGACCAGGCACATCAAGTGTCGCTTCAACTCCATTCGTGAAAATGTTCAAGATGGAGACATAGAAATTTGTAAAGTGCACACGGATCTGAATGTCGCGGATCCGTTGACTAAACCTCTCCCTAAGGCAAAACATGATCAACACCAGAACTCTATGGGTGTTCGACTCATCACAATGTAACTAGATTATTGACTCTAGTGCAAGTGGGAGACTGTTGGAAATATGCCCTAGAGGCAATAATAAAAGCATTATTATTATATTTCCTTATTCATGATAATTGTCTTTATTCGTGCTATAATTGTGTTATCCGGAAATCGTAATACATGTGTGAATAATAGACAACAACGTGTCCCTAGTAAGCCTCTAGTTGACTAGCTCGTTGATCAATATATAGTCATGGTTTCCTGACTATGGGCATTGGATGTCAATGATAACGAGATCACATCATTAGGAGAATGATGTGATGGACAAGACCCAATCCTAAACATAGCATAAGATCGCATAGTTCGTTTGCTAGAGTTTTCCAATGTCAAGTATCCTTTCCTTAGACCATGAGATCGTGTAACTCCCGGACACCGTAGGAGTGCTTTGGGTGTGCCAAACGTCACAACGTAACTGGGTGACTATAAAGGTATACTACGGGTATCTCCGAAAGTATCTGTTGGGTTGACACGGATCGAGACTGGGATTTGTCACTCCGCTTGACGGAGAGGTATCACCGGGCCCTCTCGGTAATGCATCATCATAATGAGCTCAATGTGATCAAAGTGTTTGATCACGGGATCATGCATTATGGTACGAGTAAAGTGACTTGCCGGTAACGAGATTGAACGAGGTATTGGGATACCGACGATCGAATCTCGGGCAAGTAAAATACCGATTGACAAAGGGAATCGTATACGGGATTGATTGAATCCTCGACATCGTGGTTCATCCGATGAGATCATCGTGGAGCATGTGGGAGCCAACATGGGTATTCAGATCCCGCTGTTGGTTATTGCCCGAGAGCCGTCTCGGTCATGTCTGCATGTCTCCCGAACCCGTAGGGTCTACACACTTAAGGTTCGGTGACGCTAGGGTTGTGAAGATATGTATATGCAGTAACCCGAATGTTGTTCGGAGTCCCGGATGGGATCCCGGACGTCACGAGGAGTTCCGGATTGGTCTGGAGGTGAAGAATTATATATAGGAAGTGCAGTTTCGGCCATCGGGAATGATCTGGGGGTCACCGGTATTGTACCGGGACCACTAGATGGGTCCCGGGGGTCCACTGGGTGGGGCCACCCATCCCGGAGGGCCCCATGGGCTAAAGTGGGAAGGAGGACCAGCCCTTAGTGGGCTGGTGCGCCCCCCAAGGCCCACCCCCCTGCGCCTAGGGTTGGAACCCTAGGGTGGGGGGGGCGCCCACTTGCCTTGGGGGGCACTCAACCCCCCTTGGCCGCCGCCCCTTGGGAGATTCAATCTCCCAAGGCCGGCGCCCCCCCCAGGGGGCCTATATAAAGGGGGGAGGGGAGGGGGGCAGCCGCACCCCTTGCCCTGGCGCCTCCCTCTCCCTCTCCAACACCTCCTCCTCCTCCATAGAGCTCGGCGAAGCCCTGCCGGAGTACTGCAGCTCCACCGTCACCACGCCGTCGTGCTGCTGCTGGAGCCATCTTCCTCAACCTCTCATTTGCCTTGCTGGATCAAGAAGAAGGAGACGTTACGCTGACCGTACGTGTGTTGAACGCGGAGGTGCCGTCCGTTCGGTGCTAGGATCTCCGGTGATTTGGATCACGTCGTGTACGACTACCTCATCCCCGTTCGTTGAACGCTTCCGCTCGCGATCTACAAATTGGTATGTAGATGCAATCTCTCTCCCATGACTCGTTGCTTAGATGAACTCATAGATGGATCTTGGTGAAACCGTAGAAAAAATTTTAATTTTCTGCAACGTTCTCCAACAGTTTTGTGTACCACCAGTTGAAGTGAGAATTCATCAGTCTTTTCTGTAGAAGAAACCTTTGACCCCACTTTTTTAATAAAGAAACTAACAAGTCCATACAATCAGGTTCAAGTACATGAAAAATAAATATAAGTCTGTTGATGCAACAAAACAAACATGTCCTAATAAAAAGAGGAAACAAATGGTAATTAAGTGGCCGGTAAATCATTGTCTAGTAGGGGAGCAAGACGGCGCCCTACTGCAGTCAAAGTGCCCAACATGCTACCAAGCCGATCCTAGTAGCAAGTACTAGTGCTGCAAAGAGGCCAGAAAAATTGAATGTAGAGTCATTGGCTCATCACATATACATATCCTGGATGAGCATCTAGTTACATGTCGTCCAAAGGATCCATGTCATCATCCCGAACACTAACCAGAAGATGCGTAAACCTTTTGATTGCTTTCGAAATATGAGGGACAAATGAAAATAATGCTACTCGCTCCTTGCCAACATACACAATTTGGTTAAAAGTCAAACTTTGTAATTTTTTTAACCATATTTATAGAAAATATATCATAATTCAAAATACCAAATATATAACGTACAAAATATATTTTTCATGAGTCTAATGGCATGATATTCTAGATGTTGATAAATTTTTATATAAACTTGATCAAACTTTACAAAGTTTAATTTTGACCAACATTTATATGCATTATAATCTACTCCCTCCCTTTGTTTCTAAATATAAGTCTTTTTTAGAGATTTTAATATGTACTACATACTCAATATGTACTACATATGGATGTATATAGACGTATTTTAGAGTGTAGATTCACTCATTTTGCTTCGTATGTACTACTTTAGTAATCTAAATGTTCTTATATTTCTTTACAGAGGGAGTAGTTCATATTAATATCTTTAAAAGACTTATATTTAGGAACGGGGGAGTAGCAATTAGGGAGTAGGAGTATATTGAAAGCCCTCCATCCTATTTGGCTGACTGGTGTGCCGTATGCAAAGCGTTGCTAACCGGATAATGCATATCTGCTGCACACTTTGGTTGCATTGTTTAGTTTCAAGTCTTAGCCGGCTAATATTATTTCGTCGGTGATGCTCGTGGGACGGATGATGACTGGGGCCGTGGTGAGACAATCACATCCGCGAGGACGACCAATAGAAACTCCAACTCTTGCCTCCAGGTTTGTCGCGGTTGCAGAACGAGCGACCATCCAACCCCCTTTAGTTTCCAGTAGCAACACTAGCGGGGTTGCAGAAAGACGAGTCCGAACTTTACACAAGTGACCAGAGCTTGAACATGACATTATAAGATGCCACGAGGTGGTAAAAGTACAGGACAATACTCTTCCGCCAAATCCAGTCAAGTTAAATTTGCCCGAAAACTATAATATAAAAACATGACGGAGGATCCAAATGAAGAGCGCTGCTTCAAAATCATTGCACATGGAAATGTACGCCGGGCACATAATAGTAAGTAATTAAGTATCACCATGTCTTTGTGATCATTTTGCGTGACTCGGCCAAAAATTGATGGACATTACTCCACTCGATGAACATGTTCAGATACGGTGCTCATGTTTGTTTTAGATTTTTGAGGTTTCGTTTTTGAGATGGCTCATGTTTGCAAGCGGGTTTGCCTTTTTTTTTTCTAGAGATGCCTTGATTATTATTACTTTTTGAGAAATTGCCTTGATTATTTTTGAGATTACAATGTGTTTTTGAGATTCTCCAGCCCAGCCCAGCCCAGCCCATTATCAGATGGCATGTGAGGTGAGAGACACGACGCACGAGTCCAGCCACAAACCCTCACCACCCACTCCGTCTCTCACCACCAACCACGCCGCGCCGCCACCGGCCATCCCCTCGCCGCCACCGCCATGCTCCGGCTCCGAAGCTGCACCCTCACCCAGCTCCTCTCTTCTCCCTACACCTCCTATCTCTCTCCTCTCCACCGCCTCCTCTCCGCCGCAGCCGCCTCCGGCATTTCTCCGGCAGCTTCCCCAGGCTTTGCCGCCGAGGAGTACCTCGTCTCCGCCTGCGGCTTGACCCGAGCCCAGGCCATCAAGGCCTCCCCCAAGCTCTCCCACCTCAAATCCCCCGCCAAGCCCGACGCCGTCCTCGCCTTCCTCGCCGGCATCGGCGTCTCCGCCGCCGACGTCGCCACCGCCGTCGCCAAGGACCCGCTGTTACTCTGCGCTGGCGTGGAGAGAACCCTGGCCCCGTCGTCGACGGGCTCACCGGCCTCGGCCTCTCGCGCTCTGAGGTTGCGCACATCGCCGTGCTCGTCCCCAGCAACTTCCGCTGCAGATCCATCGTCTCCGCTCTACAGTACTACCTGACCCTCTTCGGCTCCATGGACGACTTGCTTCGGTTGCTCAAACGCGGCTTCTGGCTACATGGTTCTGACCTCGAGAG
The DNA here is from genome assembly GCA_032464435.1 of Aegilops umbellulata. Lineage (NCBI taxonomy): Eukaryota > Viridiplantae > Streptophyta > Magnoliopsida > Poales > Poaceae > Aegilops > Aegilops umbellulata. The sequence goes on from CP136059.1 coordinate 401,379,576, forward strand.
GGTGGTCAAGCCCAACGTCGCGTTCCTGCGGGAGTGCGGGCTACATGATTGCGACATTGCCAAGCTGTGCATCAATGTGCCAGGGATCCTCAGAATCAACCAGCAGCGCCTCCAGGCGATGGTGGCATGTGCCAAAGCTCTCTGTGTGCCAAATGGCTCTGGGATGTTCGTAAAAGCGTTGCAGGCTGTTGCATTCTATGACGAGGACAAGATCGCCACCAAGGTGGAATACTTGAAGAAGACGTTCAGGTGGTCGGATACTGAGGTGGGCATTGCTTTGCCCAAGGCTCCGATGGTGCTGAGCTCTTGCAAGGACAGGCTGCAACGTGTCGCAGAGTTCCTCATCTCCGAGGTGGGGTTGGAACCAGGGTACATTGCTCATCGGCGGCACTTCTCACTTACAGCCTGGATGATCGGCTCAGGCCCCGGTACTATGTTGTGAAGTTTCTCAAGGAAAATGGATTGCTACATCGCGACCGGGATTACTATTATGCAGTCGCGGTGACTCCGAAGGTATTCATGGAGAAGTTCATATTCCCACACAAGGAAGCTGCACCGCACCTTGCTGAAGATTATGCAGCAGCATGCAGAGGGGAGGTGCCGGCTAGATTCAGATTTACATGAACCATGACCGGCATGACAATTGGTATGTTCATTTAGTCATTCATTAGAGAAGAAACAAGAAAGCATAGCACTGATATGAATTTGTTCTTCATCATGTCATATTGATGAACATATTGCAACTAAGATTGAGAGATCAGGGCATCCTGCAAACGCTTTGAAGTATCAATTAGTAGTATTTCTGCGCACTCTGTATCTTTATGTTCTGAAATGGCCATTGCAATTTTCAGTGCAATTTTCAACCTTCTTTCCATGAATGAATGTTCCCATTTTGGCCATGAAGATGATTTTAAGACTCAAAACTTTCCTTTAGATGAAAATCTTGGAATTCTTTTTCCCTGGGAAACAGTTTCTGGTTTGTTGTTGGCCAGTTGGCCACACTTTTGAACATGTATACCACTACGTAGGTATTTTAGGTGCCCTGGTATTTGTACGGGAGAAGCAAATATATGCTTGTACGGTATGATGCTGAAAAGCAGAGTGCATTTCATACAGTAAGGGAACATATGTTATGGTAACCTTAAAAAGGATTATGACATTACCAAGTTAATTTCTGCCATATCTTTTAGCTAATTTTATTCCATATTAGCACTATCTGTATAGATAATGAGGACATCTTTACCCCTTAGCATATTCTGTTAAAATAGTATAGTGGTCTTATGTACCATCCCTTTTTTTCTTTTTGCAAATTTCTATCTGTAAAGTCAGAAAAGTAGTTGAAAGTGGTCTTATTTATCTCAATTTAAGAACCAAGCTGTGTGAGGATGGTGCCACATTTGTTTGTTCCTGACGTGAGGCTGTAGAAGCTGAAATAAATGAGATCTCAGGTTTGTTGCCTGCCAATCGAGTGAACAATTCTGTACCTCAATTCATCAACTGAACCGAGTTAGGCAACCTGAACAAAATAACTAGTTGAATAACTAGCAGCGTCTGGTGCTTTAGTGAATTCATACATTGAGCTCTGTGCTTCCTCTTGCTACTACATGTTGGATCTTCATTTGGACCATTGGACAATTTGAACTAGTTATGCATGCATGTAAACAATAAGCTTGATTGAAATTTTGTACTGTGAACTCTGAATTTGAATTAGAGTTGAAAGTTAACTCTGAATCTTTCAGACGTCATGGGTGAACTCTGAAGCTTGTTACACCCAAGTCAGTTGTTAAGCTATAATAAGTGTATAGAAATCCCGAGGAGCCAAGTTAACTTGAATTAGAGCTGAAAGTTAACTTACAACAAAGTTTTTTAACTGTTTCTTTTCACCAACAACTTGATGTCTTCATACTTGGCTGCCAGAAGCAAATACTGTATATTTCAAATATGCTTCAGTTTAGACTCTTTTGAGCCAGACCTATTTTGTCAATAGTTTCCATTCTCACAGCCCCAACTGTGTGACATGAGTTCTTATGTTTGAGAACATTGGGACTGAGCTTAACAAATTATGTTGACAAATCACTTTCTTATCTTAAAATAGATCAGTGGTAGTGTTTTTTTTCAGGGAAGAGGTCTTCTATTGTTTTCATATGATCAAGATGTGGCAAAGCCCTTGATGGGATTTAAAGGGAAACATCATGCGGTACCTTCCATAAGCTAAGCTGTGCTGTTGGAGTAATTATTCTTTAGGTATCTTACTTTGCATTTTTTTAGATGATGGCCGATTGATTTATAGAGTGTACTGTTTTCTCGAAATAGATTACCTTTGGCTGATAAATCATAAACATGTGTGAGAGATTTCTTCATTGGTTTTGCAAAGATTGCTTGTCCAGTAGCTTCCCTTTGGTCCCTTTACTGATAATCCTGTTATTTGTGTTTTGATTTTGGTGATGCACGTGAATGGTTATAGCACAACCACTGCCCATTGGTGTTGACGATGGTGTCTCGACACTCTAGGAAGGCGGATAAAGAGGTCAAATTCAAGTTCCAAGTAGATTGGTGCTGATGAATTGTGCAATGCATTTGTCCTATTTAGGACAAAGGTTAACACAAAAAGGCGTAATGCCAGGGGCATAAAATTGTTTCACCTGAAAGTGCAAATTGTACATTTGGTTTCTAATGTGTTGAAGGCTTGCGACGAAACCATTTATGTTTCACCTGATTGTGTCATTCTTATTTCTGAAATTTATCTGTCCAACAATTTTGCTAAACTGGGTGTGCGCAGATCTGGGAAAGAAAAGAAGCGGAGGAATTCAGGGTGAGATTTTGGTGAAGTGATCTTCTCTCTCTATCTTCATATCTGACTGCTAAATGATCTGCTTCACATTTTGGTTCCATTTTCTGTGAGTTTCAAGGCTGAGCCGGTTACTTTTATGCACAGGGTGGCGACTGAGCCGAGTGCCATGGTGTTGCGTCCAGCAAGGGACGTGTCCTCGATGGTTACTGGATGACGACAGATGCCATGACGAGATCACCGCGGCCATGAGGATGATCAGGAGAGCACGCAGCAACAGTGCCAGCGCAGGGGCTTGTTCTTGGAGGAATATGTGCCTGGCTTGCGACATGGCACCTGAACTGAACATGTTGCTTGTAACACTAGTGATTTAGGGAAAAGGGAAAGGAGAAAAGGTAGCTGAAGAAGACCAGGTTGTCACAAACTGCTGCTGCGGCGATCGCCGGACGTGAGCAGAGGATACAATGGTTGCTTGTGGAGAATAACCGGTTGTGGAAGGAGACGGGGCTGGGGAGAAGGAGCAACGGTTCATTTCTTTAATGCCCTCTCGTGCTCCCCTCCTGTGTCTTTTTATCCTCCCTGCTCCTGAAGGTACTGGCAGGTGGAAAACCATATTGAGCTGGAAAGAAGGCACTGTCAGCTCCCGAAGATGTCCTAGTGGCTCTCATGCTACTCATAATCGTACATTGAATTTCAGATTTTCTTGTTTACAGCTACTCACGATGTTGTGTTTTTGATCGAGCACCGTATCACCCTTTCCTGGTGCCTCCTACTCCCTAATGTTTTTAATTTCAAATCCTCATCCTCTTCTCACCCAAAACCAATCTAGTAGTAGTAGTAGTAGATCGCCGAGCTTGCCACTACTTGGCTAAAGCCGGGAGGTATATATGCACACACCCATCTGGATGGTATCATGTTAGGTTGGTTGGTGGGTCTATGCTTTTAATTCGCATTGATCCGATGCCGCTATATGTTTTGCATCATGCCTTTCTGTATAATTTACAATGGAAATGTTCATGTTTCTACACTTGTACAGTGATAGTGGCTATGTTATTTTTATGTTTTGTTATTATTGCATCATGCTTTACTATTTTTAGCTTTGGCCCATTTTTATAATGAATTTCTATATAATTTGTAGTGCCAATGTTCTTGTTTTTACAGTTGTACAGTGAGTCAGTGACAACGTGCATAATTTACAAAATGAATTTCTAGCGTAATCTCTATTTTCTGAAAAAATTTAATTGGCATTGTACAGTAGTGGTTCCAGCAGTTAATAGTTTTCAGTGTATCCTTTTTAAGTTTGATAACTCATTGTATATCTTCCAACTGATTAACAACTGAATTCAGTAAATAATAGTCCATTCCTTTCGGATGATTTGTAACCGTAGTCTCTGTGTGTTTGGAAACTGAAATTTACCAGTCACATAATTTTACAGTGTAGATGCACATGTATTGAAATGCAGATGATTTTACAGTGTAGACGCATATGATTTTAACAGCACACGATTTGACTGTGTTATTGCCCTTTCGTTATTTTTGATTTTTTACCTTGACTGTAAGTTGAAACCTGTAAATTAAATTTGGGGCAAACTGTAGTTCCAGTTTTCGCTCTTGAACTTTTACATTTCCCTTATAGATTTCTTTTTACTAGTTTTGTTTCATGCTTACTATAAAATCATGACTTACTATCTTGAAGCTTCTGTCTATAGGCAGTCCTTTTTTGTAGTTCTATTCAGTGTTTATTTTTACAGTATAGATTAGTGTAATTTCAGCAAATGCACTAGTTGTTATTTTCGCTGGGTAAATCTTGTATGTTCTGGCAGAAAATGCACTGTAAGTATCACTAGGTAGTGCATCTGGACACTTGATTATCTCGTACTCAAATGGCCATTGCAGTTCTCCGTGCAGCCCTCTAGTCTATCTTTCCATGAAAGAAGGTTCTCTGTTTTGCCATGGATCTGATATGGAGAGTTTCATTTGAAAAGAACTCATAACGTTTCCCTTTGAACGATAGTTGTGGATCCTTATCTCTTTTGGGGATGAATGCCACAGTACGCTGATCACTGTGAAGATGTGGGTTTCATCTAATTTGTTGGTTGCTTGGTCTGGTTGTTGTAAGCTGGAAATATAATTTATTCTTCTTGCAATATCTTTGCTATTAACTGTTGTGAAATCAATTCATGGTTTACTAGCTTATATCATTTTTTCCCTTTGTGTTAGCTGCAATTCCACGGACAACTGACTCAAAATTGAATACTGCAGTAGTACCATTTCTGTAGATGTAGTGATGCACTGCCATATCCTCCAAATACAATTGCTGACAAATAACAAACCTCTTTAGGCTGGCGTCAATCAAGTGCTTACACATGTTTTTCCTTTTACTTCACTCTCCCTTTCGGTAGGAAGGTGGCCGGTCTCACTCTGAAGTTACACCTAGTTTTTTGGTTTCCTCGGAATGCTTGGTCCCTGGTTGTATCTCGATGTGGTCGAGGATGGTGTGCTTTGGCTTCCATTTGTCCAGCGACTCTGCAGGTGGGCGCATTGGGTTCTCTCCTGGTCTCCTGGGGATTTATATCAAGGGAATCGGCAGCAGCCCTCCATTCTATGATCATCTCCACAGGTTACTAGAGCAGCAATAAAACAATGGGGAGGTGCCGTCCATTTGCTGCCTAGATCAGGAACAGAAGTGTTTTATCTTGGTAAGATGAAATTAAAACCCTCACTAATTGGATGATGGGGATTTTATCTTCTCGCTTGTACCAGGTACACCATCCTTTGCTTCAGTCAGTAGACTATTAGGAGATTAACATCCATTGGGTTTGAATGGGTTGCAGAGAAACTTTCAGGGCTACAGGAAGGAGACGGGTATGCAAGAGGGCTGGGTGGAGACTGGAGAGTGCGTAGATATGGCTGCCGTGAGTTGAGGAGCTGGACCAGTGCACGGCAGGCAGGTGAGAGGCATTTTGTGTGTGTGAAACGGATTACTTATGATTTTCCACAAGTGCAGACTACTCTATTCACGTCCCCTGTAGTTGGTTATTAAGCTAAAATGTCACTAAGTGGTTTAATTTTTGGCTAGAATGTCGTGTTTGCATATTTTAGTGACCACACTTCTAAAACTTCTTACGGCAACAGCTCCTCATGTTTACGTGTGCCTGAAGAGTTGTCGTGTTATTGTTTCATCTGAAAAGTAAGTTGCTGAAATCTTGTTCCAAAAGAGAGATGTATATGTCCTGACTGAATTCCAGGTACGTAACCCAATGCGCATCAGCATGTACCGCCACAGTTGAAGGAAGCTAAACAACCCAGCCATTATACGTTTGGAGTCATCATCCAGCTTATCGGATGGCAGCAAGATTATCTTATATCCAGTGCCCTCATATATAATGTTTGAGGGTTTTATGTGGTGCTAAATTGATTCACTAGGCAGTCATGCAGTTGGGGTAACAGTTCATCAAGAATCAATGCATAGTTGAATTATCATTTCCATTTCCTTGATTGATAGTAAGAACTTGCGGCAGCAGCACCACGTGATTTTTACTAGTGGGACTTCCCTTCACCTTCGTACCGAGCTATGCAGAACTCAGCGCCGACATATAGTGATGAACAGATGAAGACGGCATATATATGTGCAAGCAAGCTTTGTGGATTTACCCTTGAAGAAGAATATTTGGGTGGCACATTCTGCTTCAATGGGTGCAAAGCAAAGCAGTTTTGATTCTGGTTCTAGGGCTTATGACCACCACTTCGCCATCAAGATGAATGACTTGTGTATTTATCTATCCTCCCGGTTATCTTTCTTTCTTGTCGTACCAAAGTTAACGAGGCCAAATTTCTATTAAGGAGTCTCGTGGCCTGTCACATCTTTTTTTTTCTCTATTTTTTCTCAAAACTAAACAAAGTTTGTCTTTTAGCAAAAAGGATCCAATGTATTACTCCCTCATTTCCTTTATATAAGCCGTATTTGTCTTTTGATAAAATTCCACAATGTAAGCTGCATTTCTTCTTATTCCTCGTAATTCCGCTTTTAGCCCTTAAAGAAAAGAAATGTATCTTTCCCTTGATTGATTGCATTCATATCTTATTGTAAAGAAAAAAGATAAGTATCTCTCTCCTAATTGCGTGTATCTGTTCCTTTCCTAGGCTAAATGATTTATTTGCCAATAATTAACTAATTAGCAAAGGGTAATTTCGTCCTGGTCACCATGCCAAAAATAATACACCTTATATAAAGGGATGAAGAGAGTATAAAGATTCATCGGAAGTATAAAACACCTTAAAAATAATAAAAATTACGTTGAGGTTCATGGACCACTGAACAACCATTGTCGTCGTCGACGCGCCGCTGTCGCTGCACCCATACTGGAGCTAGCTTGACCTTATCGACGATAGCTGGGAAGTTTTCGTGCACGCGTCCCAAAAGACCAGCGCCCCGGAGCCACAGTGGTTGTCGTTGAATCCTTGAATAGATCTGAAAAACCTGATACCAAATATCGCCGACGCACGACGAGAAACCCTAACCCCCGCCGCCTCGAGGAGTTGGCGGGAATCTATGCCGGAGCTTCGTCTAATCCGTCTCAACGGACGAACTTAAGGAGGATCGAATTCTGAAAGACTGACTCGAAGAAGAAGCACCGTCATCCGTCTAAATGTCGCCCATGCAAGGACCAACATCCTACCTATTTACTAGCCGGATTCAAGGCACCAAAAATTCCCTCCCTGCCACCAGCCGCAGAGCGGCAGGCAGAGGGAAGGCGAATCCACGGACTCGCTGGTGGAGATCGAGGGGAGGAAGGCTTTCCCTAGTCGCGTTGAGAGAGGGGAAAGGAAAGCCAGGTGGTCAAACCTAAATAAAGTTAGGGGGCAACTATTTGTAAGTCACCTGGTTCATCGTGTGGTTGATGCGTTTCTTCTTCCTCCAGCCTCCTTCCCCCCTCCTAAAATACCCACCATCATGGGCTCCTCCGCCATTTGCGTCCGCATTGCCGCTCCTCTCCGTCGTCTTGCCACCATCCCCAACCATCAATTTTCTCCGGCGAGCCAACCCACCCACTATAGCTGGCCAAATGGGCCATTTTTTCGAGCCGGCCCGTGAGCACGCCGACACGGCCCGCCTTGGGCCAGGCACGACACGGGCTAAACGGGCCAGGCCCGGCACGCGGCACGCCCTGGGTCGTGCCTGGGCCTGGAGGCCGGGCACGTGGGCCGGCACGGCACAACTCGATTATGTTTTTTATTTTTTTTATACATCTATATATGGCCCAACATGTAAAAATAGGCTAAAAAACGCTCAATGCGTCAAATAATAGGCTGAAAATATGCGGCCAGCCGTGCTAAACGGGCCAACGTGTCGGCCCGTTTACTAACTGAGCCGTGCCTGGGCCTGGGGGCGCACCACGCGGGCCGGCACGACACGTCCCGTATAGTAATCGTGCCCTCGCGGGCCGTGCCGGGCCAGGCACGATTACGATGGGCCGGGCCGTGCCGTGCCGGGTCGGCCCGTTTGGCAGGTATGCCACCCGCACTAGTCAATCTGCTTCCTCAGTCCTCACCTCCGTCGATGATGTCGCCGCTCGTCCTTGGCGGCCATGGAACTGCGTGCGCGTTTATAACATATTTTTGATATTTCAAGGAGTACATACATATAGAAATGAGTGAACAAACACCCTAAAGCGCGTCTATATATCCGATTCAGCAGATGTAGGCCGCGAGAGAAAGTTATTGACTTATTTCAGTTAACTCTTTTTATTTATACACTAAAAAAATACCGTTAACTTTTTTTTCCCACTTTTTTATAATTAAATAAAGAAGGAAAATAAATCATGGTAGAGGGGTAGAGGCCAGGGCATGTGGGAGCCCACAGTACCGCTGAATCCCATTCTAGTGTGCGTAGCATCGCTACTGAGCTCGATCCCCTTTCTGAGTTGCCCACCGGAGTTTCGCCGGCGCCGCCGCCCACACCATGCTCCGCCTACACAAGGGCATCCTCGCCCAGCTGCTCCCTCACGCCTCCGCCATCTCCCCGTTCCACCGCCTCCTCTCAGCTGCCGCACCCGTCGTCTCCCCAAACCCTAGCTTCGCCGCTGACGACTACCTCGTCTCCACCTGCGGCCTCACCCCAGCGCAGGCCGCCAAGGCCTCCGCCAAGCTCTCCCACCTCAAGTCCCCCGACAAGCCCGACGCCGTCCTCGCCTTCCTCGCCGGCCTCGGCCTCTCCGCCGCCGACGTCGCCGCCGCCGTAGCCAGGGACCCGCAGCTGCTCTGCGCAAAGTGGAGGGAACTCTGGCCCCCGTCGTCGACGGGCTCACCGGCCTCGGTCTCTCGCGCTCTGAGGTTGCGCACATCGTCGTGCTCGTCCCCGCCAACTTCCGCTGCAGATCCATCGTATCCGCTCTACACTACTACCTGACTCTCTTCGGGTCCATGGACAACTTGCTCCGGCTGCTCAAACGCTGCTCTGGCCTCCTTGGTTCTGACCCCGAGAGGGTGGTCAAGCCCAATGTCGCGTTCCTGCGGGAGTGCGGGCTACATGATTGTGACATTGCCAAGCTGTACATCCGTGTGCCAAGGATCCTCAGAATCAACCAGCAGCGCCTCCAGGCGATGGTGGCATGTGCCAAAGCTCTCTGTGTGCCAAATGGCTCTGGGATGTTCGTAAAAGCGTTGCAGGCTGTCGCATTCTATGACGAGGACAAGATCGCCACCAAGGTGGAATACTTGAAGAAGACGTTCAGGTGGTCGGATACTGAGGTGGGCATTGCTTTGCCCAAGGCTCCGATGGTGCTGAGCTCTTGCAAGGACAGGCTGCAACGTGTCGCAGAGTTCCTCATCTCCGAGGTGGGGTTGGAACCAGGGTACATTGCTCATCGGCCGGCGCTTCTCACTTACAGCCTGGATGATCGGCTCAGGCCCCGGTACTATGTTGTGAAGTTTCTCAAGGAAAATGGATTGCTACATCGCGACCGGGATTACTATTATGCAGTCGTGGTGACTCCGAAGGTATTCATGGAGAAGTTCATATTCCCACACAAGGAAGCTGCACCGCACCTTGCTGAAGATTATGCAGCAGCATGCAGAGGGAAGGTGCCGGCTAGATTCAAATTTACATGAACCATGACCGGCATGACAATTGGTATGTTCATTTGGTCATTCATTAGAGAAGAAACAAGAAAGCATAGCACTGATATGAATTTGTCCTTCATCATGTCATATTGATGAACATATTGCAACTAAGATTGAGAGATCAGGGCATCCTGCAAACGCTTTGAAGTATCAATTAGTAGTATTTCTGCGCACTCTGTATCTTTATGTTCTGAAATGGCCATTGCAATTTTCAGTGCAATCTTCAACCTTCTTTCCATGAATGAATGTTCCCATTTTGGCCATGAAGATGATTTTAAGACTCAAAACTTTCCTTTAGATGAAAATCTTGGAATTCTTTTTCCCTGGGAAACAGTTTCGGGTTTGTTGTTGGCCAGTTGGCCACACTTTTGAACATGTATACCACTACGTAGGTATTTTAGGTGCCCTGGTATTTGTACGGGAGAAGCAAATATATGCTTGTATGGTATGATGCTGAAAAGCAGAGTGCATTTCATACAGTAAGGGAACATATGTTATGGTAACCTTAAAAAGGATTATGACATTACCAAGTTAATTTCTGCCATATCTTTTAGCTAATTTTATTCCATATTAGCACTATCTATATAGATAATGAGGACATCTTTACCCCTTAGCATATTCTGTTAAAATAGTATAGTGGTCTTATGTACCATCCCTTTTTTTCTTTTTGCAAATTTCTATCTGTAAAGTCAGAAAAGTAGTTGAAAGTGGTCTTATTTATCTCAATTTAAGAACCAAACTGTGTGAGGATGGTGCCACATTTGTTTGTTCCTGACGTGAGGCTGTAGAAGCTGAAATAAATGAGATCTCAGGTTTGTTGCCAGAAGCAAATACTGCAATTTTTTATATGCTTCAGTTTAGACTCTTTGGAGCCACAACTATTTTGTCAATATTTTCCATATGACAGCCCCAACTGTGTGACATGATTTCTCATGTTTTCAGAACATATGGGACTGGTCTTAACAAATTATATTGAAAAATCACTTTCTTATCTTAAAATACACAGTGGTTAGTGGATCTTTAGAGAAAGGTTTCTATTTTGTATTCATATGATCAAGATATGGCATATCCGTTAGTAGGATTTAAGGGAAACATGCAACACATGTGGTGCCTTTCATAAGCTAAGCTGGGCTGTGTAAGTAATTCTTCTTTAGGTATCTTCGTTTACACTTTTTTAGATGGTGGCTGATTGATATAGCGGTAATGTAGTGTACCTTTTTTCTTGGAACAAATTACCTTTGGCTGACAAATTGTGCACATGTGTGAGAGATTCCTTCATCTGTTTGCAAAGATTGCTTGTCCAGTAGCTTCCCTTTGGACCCTTTTACTGATAATTCTGTTATTTGTGTTTTGATTTTGGTGATGTGCGTGAATAGATTATACCACAACTACTGCCAACTGGTGTTGACGATGGTGTCTAATGTGTTGAAGGCCTGCAATGAAACCATTTATGTTTCACCTGATTGTATCATTCTTATTTCTGAAATTTATCTGTCCAACATTTCGCTAAACTTGGTGTGTGCAGATCTGGAAAAGAAAAAGATGCGGAGGAATTCAGGGTGAGATTTTGGTGGAGGACTCATCTTCTCTCTCTAGCTTCCAGAGTGTTATGGTCCTCTGATACCGATTTCATTGTTTGTGGTTAATGCACACTCTGGATATTCAATCCTTTTACTAGTGGCTCATGCCCTGTTTGTTGTTGCATGGTTTGCAATGCAATCACCGGTGGAGTTACATGTATAGTAACTATCTGAAGTCATCATGATTAATTATTTAATTAGTGAAGTTGTGCTTAGAGAACGTTCTCTTTTATGTCGCCAGCATTCATATGCATGGGTTGGTCTTCCAGCCAAGTGGACGTCCTCCATGGTTTGGTTGGCTTCTGATGTATACTGCTCCCGCTGTAAATTAATATAAGATGTTTTAGGTCACTACTTAGTGACCCAAAACGTCTTACATTAGTTTACAGTGGCATCTAGCTGCTAAATAATCTGCTTCTATTTTGGTTCCATTTTCTTTGAGTTTAAAGGCTGAACTGGTTGCTGTTATGCACAGCAGGGTGGCGGAGCGTCATGGTGTTGTACCCAGCGAGGGACACGTCCTCGATGGTTACGCGGATGTCGACAGATGCCACGACGCAAGGATGATCAGGAGAGAACACAGCAGCAGCGGCAATGGAGGGGGCTTGTTCTTTAAGGAATATCATATTCAAACAAAAAATACCTCTCTGACATTTTGCCAAACAAGTTGTGGGCAGTGGCAGCGGGGAAACATTGGGTCGGGCTCCCACGGCGGCGTGCGGGGAGGGGAGGGGGCAGCACCGGTGGTGCAGTAGGGGAAAGCGGTGCATGGTGACGCACCACTGGCCATGACAACTCCACCGTTGTCGCAAATTTTTTCGATACGCATGCTGTAGCTGCTACTGCAGGGTCGCAAGGTGGTCGCTTCGTCGCCTTCTCCTATGGGAGCGGGGCATCAATGATGAAGCCGCCGCCCTATCTATCCTTCTCAGCGTCTGTGGTGCCGAGAGCAGGCTTCACAGGGGAGGGAGGGTGGCGACTTGACGTGAAACTTCCCTATTGAGTAGTTGCAATTGCTGCCTCATTTTTTTGGTTGAATGGGTAGTGTGGGTGTGAATACCCTTTTTGAGTATTTGGGTGCAAAATATGGTACCTACCCAAAACACATGGGTACCCATGGAATTAAATACACATATTTTCTGTTCTTGTGTATTCTTTGAAATTTCGGTATACTATTGGAGATACTGTTACACAGGTGTGGTAGAGGATGAAGACGAGGGTTGAATGGGGAAGGTTAGCTACCTGGACAACCTGGTGGTTGTCTTGTGGGACATAACTTGGTTGAGAAACAACATGGTATACTTTGGGAGATAAGACATAACTGATTCTGAGGTAATATACACCAGGACATGCAGCAATTCCTGGAGCCAATTCAACATCTCATTGATTACCCTATTCTCCATTGCTGCCAATTTTCTGGTTTCAAGCTACTCCCAATAGTGTTGCCTTGTTGTGTTCTCCACTGAGCACCATTGCCCTCTTTCCTGGAGCCTCCTACTCCCTAACATTTTAAATTTCAAATCCTCCTCCTCTTCTCATCTCATGTCTCTGGATACTACTCCCTTCGTCCGAAAAAACTTGTCATCAAAATGGACAAAAAGGTCTGTATCTAGAACTAAAATACATCTACATACATCCCCTTTTATTCATTTTGATGACAAGTATTTCCGGACGGAGGGAGTACTTCCTTTGTCTTTCTCATCCTAGACCAAGATAGTAGTAAGCCTGCCACTACTTGGCTGAAGTTTGTGAGGTATATATGCACACCCGTCTCGACGGTGTCAAGTAGATTGGTTGGTGGGTCTATACTCTTTATTCACATTGATTTGATGCCACTGTACGATAAAGAAAGGAAAGATATAACAAAGAGATATAGTTTTACCCAACCACGGTGCACTACCAGCACGTATGGCCAAGGCCATAATGATGATGTCACCAGTGGGCCCTTGATGTCAGGAATCCTTTACAAAACTTATGAACCGTGCAATTTGGGCTCGCTGGTAACTTTCTAATTTTTTTGTCAAGCATGTGGTTTTGTATTACCTAGGCATAAAGCATGTGGTTTTGTACTGATATCCTCTTTCTAAAGTTTGATTGCTCCTGTTCTTCAGTTTGCTAGTAGATAGCCAGTCTCCCTTTTCAAACTTGGATGCTCATGTTGTTTATGTTCTGCTGAATGTGCAACTAAGAATCTCAGCATCCCAGCAACCCATGTGAGCTAGTAAATTCAGTTTTCGGTTTCAGTGTAATCTGCATGTGTTTTGCAAAATCTTGAGGTTTCCAGCAACCCTTTTGAAAGTTCTACTGATGAACCCTAGTAATCTTCATGTGTTTTGGACAAGTTTTCATGAATTTTTACTGTTTTTGTTCCTCGGTTAGTTAGTATTCCTCGGTATTTACTGAGCAGTACTGGGAAGAGCAATGCTAGAGTGGCTGGAGTTGCGCCCATCTTATTGGGAGGAAAACGGACAAAATATTGGATGTACATGAAGGAGTGCATCTTCTCCATCTTGTTGATATAGCCACCGCGTCCCATTTTTCCTTACCTTGCATCAGAAACCTATATATTTGACAAAAGTAGTAGTCATTAGAGCGGATATTCATTTCTGAGCTCGGGCTCAGATGAACCCTAAATCAGCATCGTCCAGTAGCATGGGGATCTGTGCTGCCAGTAGCATGGCTCAGATGAACCCTAAATCAGCATCGTCCAGTAGCATGGGGATCTGAGCCCGAGCACCAAAACTCCGCGTCCTCATTAGAGTGTGTACATTGATCACTATTCCTTTGAAGTTGTCTTTACTGTCTAGTTAGACATGATTTACAATGTTGAGGTAATGTGGTTTTTGTGCCATGAGTTTTGTATCGTGCTTTTCTGTATAATTTAAAATGGCAATGTTCTTATTTTTACCCTTTACAAATGACTGGCTATGTTCTAATTATGTTTTGGTATTATTCCATCATGCTTTACTATTTTTAGATATGGCCCATTTTTACAACGAATTTCTATATAGTTTTTAGTGGCAATGTTCTTATTTTTGTATAATTTACATAATGAATTTCCAGTGTAATCTATTTTTGGAAAACTGCAATTCACATTATACAATCCTACATAACCGTACATTATTAATGCAATGGAAAGCGATCACAAGGTGGAAAGAAGGTACACATCAGTGAGGGGAGGTCCTGGAAGCTCCTCAGCATTTCCCGGTTGTCCTTGTGCTACTCAACTATACATTGAATTCTACTATTCTCCATGGGTGCCAATCCCCCGCCTCAAACTACTCGCGATAGTGTCGGATTGTCATGTTCTCCACTAAGCATCATTGTCCCCTTTCCTGGCAATACTATGATTTACTATACTTGATTATTGTATAGTTTTAAAATATCCATTACATATAAGTAGCATAATACTCCCTCCGTTCCTAAATACTTGTCTTTCTAGGCATTTCAACAAGTGACTACATACGGAGCAAAATGAGTGAATCTACACTCTAAAATATGTCTACATACATCCGTATGTGGTAGTCATTTAAAATGTCTAGAAAGACAAATATTTAGGAACGGAGGTAGTAGAACGCATGATGGATTTGTATCCATGCAAGGATTTGCCAGACTCCTTTCAGGAATACCAAAATGAACAACTGACTTAGCATAGTAACCATCAAGGATGCATGGTGGCAGCATCTCGCATCTCTGTAATTTTTTATAGTAATATTTCACTTAGAGTGTTCACGCTGTTATTCCCTAGACACTTTTTACTGGAAGGTAGCAGTGTCGATGGAATTAAAGGCTGGCAATGGACTCTGAATTGAAATACAGGACCTATGCAATTCTATATGAAAGGCTTGTAAGTTTGTAAACAAAATATAAGTTTGCAAATACGTATCCCAACATGTAGTGACATATTTGTGTATCAAAAATCATGTGCTCGAGATACAAGCATGTGCAGAATTACACAGGGTAAAAGGGGCGAGCAAAATATGTGTTACATACAAGTTATTCTGGAATGACATGAAATACTCCCTCCGTCCCATAATATAAGAACGTTTTTGACACTATATACTAGTGTAAAAAACGTTCTTATATTATGAGACGGAGGTAGTAGTTTGTAGTATGGTGCGACGCAAGTGCTTCTGATCAACTCTGGTGGATAAGCTGAAGTGTCTTCCTATAAGTGACTGAAATTCTGCAATGATAAAAATTAGCTCGATTCAAGAGTAGAGAAAAAAAAATCTTCACCCGTCAGTCATATGTGGGATCCTAATCCAAGGGCAGAGAAGGATGTTGGCCATCAATGTTGTGTGAGCCAATATTGATATGGGGGATAATATAAAAGAATGCCTGGAGTGCAACGTGTACATGTTTGGCTCCTGCACAAATGAATAAACCATGTTATTGCCAGAACATCCTGATCATAGTATAGAGATAATAACAAAGTAACTATATGCCTCTAGGAAGCGGATTAGGAGCACTCGGGTGGTCCACCCCCCTATATTCAAAAATAATTTAATAATTCACAAAAAATATCAAAAAATCCCAGAGATATTTTTGAACCAAATATGTCTAGGTATTGTACTCATATAAAAAATTTGGCCAAGGAATGATTCCCGCTGACTTCAGGGCAAAAAACACAAATTTATGATGACAACATAGCACAAATAGTACTTGTATCTAGCATTTTTTGGGAAATCCTTGACCCTGGATACAATAAAAGTCATTCCCTATTTAATCTTTTTATACGAGTGCAATACCTGGTCATGTTTGATTCCATAAAAAGTTCCGGGATTTTTTGACTTTTTTTGAATTACTAAATTATTTTTGAATATAGGGGGCATAGCACCCGAGAGCTCCTATGCATTTTCCTATGCCTCTACTTCAATATTACACAATCATTCAATTTGCTCTGATTAATTCTATGTCTGGTTCCTTCTGACTATGTGTTTTACTGTGATTAATCACGTATCACGTGGATTTTATTTACCTTTGACTTAGGTGCAGTTGTATAACTATTAATTTATATAAGTTTTATGTTTCATGTTCTCTCTATCGAACAGGGACAGTCACGTAAGGTCGCACTTCCGTTTTCATCAGGACACAGTTTGCTTATCTCACTTGGATGCAGTGGCGTAGCCAGGCCCCAGGCTACTATGGCCATGGCCTGGGGCGTGGCTCCACAATCCTTTGTACACAATAGCTATTTTTGCTACTGTAGCTGCCATAGATACTGTAGCTACGAGGGCTGGCCCGGGGCGTAGCCCAGCCCCGGCTACGCCACTGCTTGGATGCATGGATAACTTATCATAGTTTAAAAAGTATTGAAGGCTGAATCATTACTTTAGGAGCGTTGCTTTAGGAGCCTCCCAATGATCACTTGGGGGTGGGCTGAGAGCGTCATTTGGCATGCTCTCAGCCGCTGCCATGTGTCTCGTTGCAGGTGTTTTCTTCAGATTTTTTTCGGCATGCATTTTCGGCTTTTTAGACGGTTTGTTTTCATTTTTTCTTTTTTTGGCTTTTTATCGGTCTTTCTTAGGTTTTGGGCGAAAAACAATTCGAATTTTTTGCACAAAAAAACGTGTTAGCTGTTTTTATTCCTTCCACAAGATGCACGGTTTTGCTTCCACGAGAGGCACGGTTTTGTTTTTACGAGAGGCACGGTCATGCCTCTCAAAAACGGGAAAACACATTTTTTTTTCTTCTTCGGCGATGGCACGGTTTTGCTTTCGCGAGAGGCACGGTTTTGCTTTCGCGAGAAGCACGTATGTGCCTCTCAAAATAGAGAAAAACGCGTTTTCTGTTATTTTCCCCTTCTACGAGAGGCACAGTTTTGCTTTTGCGACTAGGAAACGAAAAAACGTGTTTTCTGCTTTTTTTCCTTTCGGCCGCAAGATGCACAGTTTTTCTTTCGCGAGGGGCATGGCCATGCCTCCTTCGGAAACGAAAAAAATAACGCAATTTGTTGTTTTTTCCCCTTTCGCGAGAGGCACGGTTTTGCTTCCACAAGAGGCATGTTTTTGCTCTCGCGAGAGGCATGGCCGCGCCTCTTTTGGAAAGGAAAAAAACCGTGCTTCCGGTTCGGGTTTTTTTCAAATCAGGATTCGATCTAAGCAGGCATCTACCATCATCAACACTACCAAGCGGGGTGGCCGAACAGGAGTGCATCAACTAAGTGTCTGCTAGCGGCGGCGTGTCCAGGTCAATAATGTGGCAATGGAGATCCCAAGCGCCCGCCCGTGGTGGTCACACATCACCCAGATATCATACGAGCGCTTGAATTCATCGAAATTGTTGAAGACACAGAGACGCCCGTCGAGCTTCCGTATCTGGCAGGGGTACATTTTGACGGGCGGTGGCGGCAAGATCTTAAACTCCTCGTCGCTGATCGAGAAGGACATGATAATCCTCTCCAAGTTGAACTTATTGTCCGGCTCCGCGAGCCAGTACAGGTGGCCCTGCGCAAATATGCTCTGGTGTCTGCAGAAATTCGTTGCAAAACCCAACGCTAACATCCTATCGACTGCACCGACCAGGGACCTCCATTGTCCCGTGGAGTTGAGTAGATACACCTCACACACACGCCGGGTGGAGGTCGCCGCGGCTGTAGAGACGCACCACCTTGTGCTTGCGGATGCGCGTGCCGTGGCCAGTCCCCAAGTTTTCATGGTTATGCGGCGGCCGACCGAATGCCTCCTTGCCCTTGGGAGCATCGTGATCTGGCCGGTGGAGGGGTTCCAGCTCTAGTGGTTCACCTTCACCATGTAGGTAGAGTACACACGGTCCTCGAGGTCGTCGAGGCAGAAGGTGGTGGGCCTATCTGCCTCCAGGACGACGATTCCGCGGCACTGGTCGGTGACGGCGACGACGCTGCGGAGGGGGCGGCCGGGCGACCAGGCGTGCACCGTGGTGTCTCTCGAAAATAACTCCGGTAGGACGAAGAGCCCGGGCGAGCCGCGGTGGTTGGCGAGGCGGAGGTGGTGGTCGACGAAGCCCTGGGAGGAGATCGTGGCAGCCCAGGCGCCAGCATCCG
Organism: Aegilops umbellulata; assembly: GCA_032464435.1. Taxonomy (NCBI): domain Eukaryota; kingdom Viridiplantae; phylum Streptophyta; class Magnoliopsida; order Poales; family Poaceae; genus Aegilops; species Aegilops umbellulata. Next base: position 401,398,090 of record CP136059.1, read on the forward strand.
CGCGAACATGTCCTCGATCAGCTCGTCGGGGAGGGAGGAGGGCGATTGTCCCTCCGCCTCCTTTTCATTGGACGGAGAAGCCATGGGCGAGGCGCGCGCGTGCGGCATGCTGCAGGCGGTGGTGGCGGCTGCGGCCGGAGATGAGCGGCAGCGGTGTGTGATCTGTTTTGCCAACAAAAGTCTTTTTTTTTTTGAGACAATTTTGCCAACAAAAGTGGTGTGAGAGTGAGTTAAGCGGCCCCTTGGTGGGCTTCATAGGCCGCGCCTCAGCATTTCTGGCCGGGCTGGTAACACCTTATGGGCCTTGCCGAACTGACTTTCTGGCTCCCAAGAAAACTAAAGTAGACAACATTGTCTCAAAAAAAAAAAACTAAAGTAGACAACATACACATGGGTGTTCAAAATACTTCTAAAAAAACACGGGTGTTAAAAAAAGTAAGTATACACCGCCTCCAGCCATGGGAATTCTCGTACACAGATACACGTGGATGTTCAAGGTATGAAATCTGACATAAAGTAATGTTTTTTATAAAAAAAATTATGTGCCAAAATATAAGTTATTCATAAAAATATTTATGTATTAGCATAACAGAAAGTTGTTTTGACAATTTTATTTCTTGTCTTTGGCATTGGAGTTTACAAGAAATACGAAACTAAGAAGAGAATAAAGCACAAAGGAAAAAAAAGTTTAATAAAAAAATAACTAAAATAAATGTTTTTTTGTGCGGGGAACTAAAATAAAAGTTAACAATAGTGAGGTTGAAAAAAGGAACATAAATAGAAAACAGGGGAAAACGACGCTCGGCCCACCACGGGGCCATGCAGCAAATAGGCCTGCGGCTTGGTCTGTTATGCCCACGTAAGAATAATAAGGAGCCTCACCTCACTTGATGGGATTCTGTGGGATTGCATCAAATTTGTGTGGGCTATAGATATAATTAAAGCATGAAAACATAACACGTTGAGGCAAAACGAACATACTTGTGTGATGTTGGTATCAGTCACTAAATAAATGTTGTCATGGTAGTATGTTAACTTATTTCGACAAGAAAACTACGAAATAGTACTTGCCATAAATTTTATTTTATATGTAAATAATCCAGTTGTATGTGCTGCAAGTACAATGTTTTAAATAGCGGGCTATGGCACATGTAGCCTCATGCCCTCATCCAGGGGCGGAGGCCGGATCACAGCAAACCTTGGACCCGCTTCAAATTAATTTCATTGTTCGATGCTATTGAGCTGTATAAAATGCTAAAGGCAACATCTATGCGATCATCACGTCTTGGGCCGCAGCTCATAGTGCCCGGGTTGTGTCTCCGCCAGCGTCTTCATGCTACTCACAACTGCATTGACTCATTGTGTCTTGAGTATTGTTCCCTTCTTCCACAATCACGCTAAATGGATTACTGTTTGATCATCATGTCGTGCAATGAGTATCAGTGTGTGCTTTCCTGGTGTCTCCTACTCCTAAGCTTGTAGTTTCAAACCCTCCCCCTCTTTGTGTCTCATCTCTATGCTACCGCGTCCTTTGTCTAGATGGCACCGTATATATGCATATGCCCATCCAAATGATGTTGCATTGAGTCGGTTGGTGGGTTTATACTCTTTTTTATTATATATTTAAGACCATTACTTTGTAAAGTAGTACATGGTGTACCTATGACAAAGTGACTTTCAATGTTTCTCAAAGGGTTAGATATATTATCTTGCACACCACCGGTTGTTGGAATCATCGATATGTAAAAAAAAAATGGTGTATCTCTTTTGTAACCTATCACATGCAATTGTTTGCGATACCTCTATTTTTATAACATGGAATTGAATAGGTGGTCTACATGTATGGATCCTTTCAGGGACTGATGATCCATTTCTAGGATATGTTGGCCTGCTCATTATCCACGCACATGTTGAAATTAATTAAATCATGAATGTGTGACTGTCAAGGCATGCATAAATTTCATGTACATAATGTATGTGTACATCTACAAAAGAAAATTATAGTCAATGTACGTGTTGTTGGAAAGGAAACCCACGAAACCACATTCTATGTTATGTTGATCTGATTTTGTAGTACTAGACATGACATAACTGGTCCTTGAGTGCCTACAGGTCATTCACACCATGCTCTATTCTATGTTGATCTAATTGTGTAGTACTGGCCATATAAGGATTGGTCCCCGAGGGCATGAAGGTTGTTCACATGCCGGTTACCAGAAAAAAAAACATCATCCAACAAGTGTCGATGAGTTGGTTGAAGGCATAGCTAGGTTTGACCCGAGTTGGTTGTACCTGGCAATGTCGATGTTTTTGCGTCATTACCTTGTTAAAGTCATTGCTTGGATATGATTGGACTAGTTCTTCAAGGTGAAAACCTAGACTCTGGCTTTTGATGGTCGGGTCCGATGATGGTAGCGCTCGAAAGTCGCTCCCTTCTTGAGGGCATTGTTGCTGAATAACCTTGTTTTTCTTGTGGTGTCATGAGATGATGGTAGGGATATAGTCATTGTTGTAGTTTGTTGATCACGGATTTGATCGCTTCTGCATTTTTTATTTTTGCTTCCTTAGGCATAGCGCAAGTCTTATATAACTTTGCTATTTGCCCGTAGTTTTGTGTGTGTGCTACTGTTGGCTTTGTGCATGTGCTAGCTATACAGAGGTCGATTGTGTTCTCATTTTAGCTACATCCTCTTGATGTTTCATTCCGAGTACTATTGCTCTCTTACAAATAGATAGTAGACACGATGTGGTCTTGGAACAATGTAAACACCCTACGGCCTACCAAGGATGCATCTATATATGAGGAAGCTACGGAAATGCAGACTTGGTGAACAATTAATGACCACCATGGAAAAGTGCAGATACCTGAGAGTACACAAGTCTGAACTTCACACCCAAATCTTTTTATTCGCTTACCATGTACTCCGTCCGTTCGGAATTACTTGTCTTAGATTTGTCTAGATACGAATGTATCTAGACTCATTTTAGTGCTAGATACATCTGTATCTTAACAAATCTAAGACATAATTCGGAACGGAGGGAGTAATAAAAACGCAGTAACATTCCACTTGGATCCCAATAAGTGTGAGCTGTGAGCTGCATTAAAGCTAAACAAACTGGGATTGAGATATTGAACACGGGAAGTCTTCTTACATGAAATTAACCATATATCTAAAAGACGAGATAAGCACAATATTTGAAATACCTGTATGTTAAAAATTGACATCACTAGTTTTGTATTTAAAATACCTATTTGACAATGATTGATTATTCATAAATCGGTGGACTCAAGGCTTTCCTCGTATGGTGCCGCAACTCTTCGGGCCATGGAGTGGTGAGTAATTATGCCGCCGCCGGCGAGGAGGTCCTCAACATCTCCAGTAGCAGGTCTGTACAAGAAAAATTGGTGGGACTCCAAACTTTGTTTGTTGACCCTATGAGGATCTGGTCTGAGCAGGACGCGGCTTCCATTATAAAAAATGTCAAGCGGGTTGATCCCTGAGGAGCGTGTCAATTGCTTGTCTAACAATGATGCCCTTTCCAGATCTATGCGGCAATGGATATCCCAAGCGCCCGTGGGGTGGTCGCGCAAGACCCATATGTCCAACACATGCTCGTAGCTATCGTAATTGTTGAACAAGCATAGGCGCCCGTCGAGCTCCGTTATCTCACTCGGGTACACTCGCTGCACAGGCGGCGGCGGCGGGAAGGTCTCAAACTCCTCCTCGATGATCGAGAAGGACATGATGATAGGATCCCGGTTGAACTCCCTGTTCGGCTCGGCGGCCCATTACAGGCGGCCCTGCGCGAAGACGCTCTGGTCGCCACAGTAATTCAGTGCAAAACCCGGCGGCGACGTTCTTTCGGCTGCACCGGCCGCTGGTCGCCATTGTCCCGTGGAGTTGAGTTCGTACACCCCGCACGCGGGGGCCAGGTCGCCACGGCAGTAGAGGCGCACCACCTTGTGCTTGTGGATGCGTGTGCCATAGCCGATCCCCATGCTGTCATGGTGGTGCGGTAACTTGCCGAACGTCTCCTTGCCCTTGGGGAGCGCAGTTATCTGGCCGGTGGATGGGTCCCGCACGTAGTGGTTCGACGAGTAGCGAGAGCACTTCTCTTGGCAGTGGTCGGTGTCGAAGTGCGTGGCCATGTCTGCCTCCAGGACGACGAGGCCACGACACTGCCGGGTGATGGCCCAGACGCGATTGAGGATGGCCGCGAGCACGCGGCCTGGCGACCAGGCGTGCACTGTGGTGTCGGCCGAGTCGTCCAGCAGGAGGAGGAGCCTGCGGTAGCCACGGCGGTTGGCCAGGCGGAGGTGGTGGTCCACGAAGCCTTGTGAGGAGAGCGCAGCGGCCCAGGCGCGGGAGCGGCAGCGGCAGCGCTGCACCGACTTGGCCAGCATCTGTGCCAATATCTCCTCGATCAGGTCGACAGGGAGCAAGACCGACGGCTGTTCCTTCGCGGCCTCATTGAAAGCTGGCGCGCACCGGCCTTGATATGGGGAAGAGGCGGAGGCTCGATAGCAAGACCTAGCTAGCTAGCTCGCTTGACGACCACGAGGATGAGGATGAGACGGCGACGGCCTGATTGATCTGTTTTGCCAAGGAAGAAGTGCGGAGACCTAGGTAGCTAGCTAGCTCTCTGGATGCTCTTTCCGGATTCTTTTTGATTTTCTCGTACGCATTTTTGCTTTTTAAAATGTTTTTTTGTTTTTTCGGCCATCGGGTTTTTCACCGGTCTTTTCTTAGCTTTTCGACAAAAAATATTTCGAAAAAAATTGAGAAAAAGAAAAGCCTTTCTTTTCGTTCACGGGAGGCACGGTTTTGCTGCCACGAGGGGCGCGGCCGTCCCTATAAGAAACGAAAAAAAATGCATTTTCTCCTGTCTTTTTGTTTTCGTGAGAGGCATGGTTATGCTTCCGCGAAAGGCGTGGTTTTGCTTCCACGAGGGGCACGACCACATGGTTATGCCACACGAGTTAAACTCTATGTATCCGCACATGCAGTGTAAACATGGACTGCTGGAGTTATATCAGGTTGATGTTGCAGTTAACATTTCCTCTTTATTTGCTTCAAGGATCATTGTTTTCTGCCATCAACCTGTTTGTAGCTCTCTTGTTCGTGGAAGTGCTGAATCAAAGGATGTAAATAAATGGGAAGCTTCCACGAGTCAATACCAGAGAGGTGATCCTCGCAAGTTCCTTATTTCGTTGCTGAAGATACCATGTCAGCGCTATGGGAAACTTTGTGCACCTTTTGGTTCTAACCCATCACAAGAGATGCTTCCTCTGTTTCATGCTTTATTTTGTTGCGGTTATAGTTGGACTTGCATCACCATTATATTGTGTGCATGTTCCCCTTGGCCATAATTATTCATTTGGAATTTTCATTAGAAGCAAGATGTCCATAATGTACGTTCTATTTAATGGACCATTGTTCTGTCATTTTGTCATACAATCCAAGCAAACTAATACTTTTGGTAGGATTACCATCTCTGAATGGCTATGATGGATGCATTAGACTTGATTTTTTTATTATTCTACTTGGTATATATTATTGCCTGGCCGTATCATAGGTTTTTATTGTACATTTTCCTGTCCGTCATACTGTACCTACTACTACTGGTTACTGGCCATCATGGTCCTTCTTTTGTTTAGGCTACTGCTTGAATGGTTCCTTTCAAGGATTATGAATATTACTGTTAGAGTTGTGTCGAATATTATTATACAAGATAGGTTACGGTTGAACTTGGTTTGGGACTGTGTGTAGACAGGGTAGGAGTCGTGTTCAAATAGGACACTTGTATCCTAGGCCTCTCAAATTGCAGGTCAGATATGTAAATGAGACCGATAAATAAACATAGTTTTTTGTTAACTTGGTAGCTACGTTTCCCTTCCTGAATTCAAGTAGATTTGCGTTCACACCAGTCCAAGTTCCAACTCATAGCAGAAAAACTGCCACTGTGGCATGCTAACTTGGGCTGAGACATGAATGGAGCACGTGAGGGTGACTCGGGCCCAAACCAGGTCCTATCTTTTGTGAAAATCCCTTCACGCTTTCACAAATTGCTTTGATGAGCCTTTGTGTTTTCTGACACACCCGCAAGTTTTGTGATACATGGGATGGCGATCATGCCATAGGTGTTACACAATTATCTAATGATGACCGGCGATGGAATGGTGCACTCCTTCTGACTATATTACTGCTACTCATTTCATCTTCTAGTGTACAGATTTTGGTAGGCTTTAAACCAATTATGACATGATGAGTTTTGGTCTGCACGTCATTTTACATTGTGAACATTGTGGTTGCTTAGCCTCGTTTCTTCTGTTTAGCGTCAATGCGACTCAAGGCAGCAAATGCAAAAGCTCTCTAAAAAATGTGGACACCTAAAGGAACTTTAAAAGCATCCATTGCATGGTGGTTGCACCACATGGGTTTCTATTTAAGCACGAGAAGGGACGCGGAGGACGTTTATAATTCACAAAGAAAACGTTGTGAACATCGAAGGGTGAGCAAGGAGTAAAGCTCAACATTGCTAGGTGCACATCAACATACACCACATAAATAATGAATACCAGATTTGCACATAGGCTGAATTGTTTTTGCGGTTTCGTTGAAGCCCAAATACATCCTAGGACTAGGAAGCATAAGGATTTGTGATCCTGCTGGCCTAAATTGTTTATACACGGAGTAGCGTCCATGATGGTCAGATGGATTTAAACTGTATTATTCAGTGATTCATCATGGTACTCATGAAGCTGGACAGACTAGACTAATTAGCTCCATCTCGGGATAACTTTGTACTTTAGCAACACTCACTTTTTATCTTGTTAAGACATTTTTTTTCAAGTAGCTAACAACATATCCAAAGTTGTATGTTGGGATAGTATATGTGTCAAAAGGCCGAAGCCAAGAAAGAGAAAGCAGGAAAAGAACAGAAGTGAAGAAATGCTTCAGTTGAGATGTGAAGACCCTGGAAAATAAGTTTACTCCTGACGCAAGGCGTTGCATGATTATGAGCAGCAGCCATATCACGAATGCCCATGCCTCCCTTCTTCTCTATTCAAATAGATTTGTTCCCAAGCAACAAGACATCCAGCCTTCCGTTGATATCCATGCAACCTCCCATGGTCAAATTGATTAATCCTCATTATTTACCAAAGGAAACCATGTCATAATCAATCAATTCTTAAGGTTACCATTGGACCACCTAATGCAGGCCAAATAATGGTTTGGAATATAGATAATAAGACGACGTCAATCATAGTCAGCCAACCTCCCCAGGAAAGATGCGTAGCCATCCAGCCAGCTAATCACCAAATCAGAGATCAATCTTATGAAGCACTGGCATGAACCTTGATATTCCACTGTAGACTACGTCCTTTCCCCCGCGGGCTCTCGCGACCGCGTCGCCCCCGCGGGCGACCGGCCGCGCCGTGACCCTCTTCTCCAGCCCCCCTCCCCCCTCCTTCCCTCCCCGCCGCCGTCGTCGGCGCTCGTCGCCGGGCCTGGCCCGGGCGACGCTGGCGGCGGCGGCCCCCTCGCAATTCCCCTCTCGGCTCTCCTCTGGCGCGGGACAGAGCGGGCTGGGGGTGTCCCTAGGCGGCGATGGTCCGGCGTGGCGGCGGGGTCCTGGCGCTGCGCGGGCGGATGGTTGGGCGGTGGCGTCGCTGTTGGCGGCGGGGTAGCGCGGCGGCGCGGTCTGGCGGCGCCCGCTCGGCCCAGATCTGGGCTCTTCGGGCCCCATCTGGGCCCGGGCGGGGTGCGGCTGCGGCGCGTCCTCCAGGAGGCGGGGAGAGGCGAAGAGCGGCAAGGTGCTGGCGGCGCCATCGCCGGCTTGCTGCAGCGTGGCGGCGGGGCTTAGCGGGCCCGTTTCGGGCCTGGCCGGGCCAGGGGTGGCCTGGCATGCCCTGCTGCCACGTCCGGACGGCTACCGCGACGGTGCCGGAGGTTCTGGCCTCCCGTACGACGGCGGTGGAGGTGGTTCCCTCCCGTTCGGCTTCGGTGTTGCTTCTCCCTCCACGGGGCGCTTCTTCTCCGGTCCTCTTGGCCTCGTGTTGGTGTCCGCAGTGAGGCGGCGTGGGTGGCGGTGCAACCGCGATGACGCATGGTGGTGGGCGGCGGTCTGGCTGGTCGGCCCCGGTCCGTTGGGTGGTGGGGATGGAGTGCGAGAGAAATCCTTGCCGGTTCTTCGGCTCCGATGCGGTGACACCTGCGTGTGCCACCATTCCTTCCTGGAGGGTGTCGGTGATATCCATCCCCACCTCCCTCCGCGTGCCGGGGGAAACTCTAGGACATGTCTGGGCAGCAGCGTCGTAGGCGTCGCATTCCTTCTTGGAGGTGCTGCCTGGTACGCGGCGGTTCGGAGCCTCGGGTTGTGGTGGTTTGTTTCTGAAGGGCGTAGCGGTGGCGGGTCATCCACGCTTTGTCGGGCTACCGTTGTTGGCATTTGTTTCTTCTTCTTTTTCTTTTGGGCTTGTTGTGCTGTTCGTCCCAGCGATCCTTGTATCGGTGTTGGTTGCTTTGGAATACAAAGCGGGAGAAAACCCTTTTTCAGTAAGCACTGGCATTACAGTGTTTGCCGGTATTCTTACGTTACACCGCAAAACTTCGAGAGTTTCCATGGTAGCGGTGGCTCGATCCTATATGAGCATGAGCAAAAGTATTCTTATGATGATTAATCTGGCGGACAAAAAATAAATCTGAGAAGCCTTGCAGAATCCTCCCACTCTCAGTAGCATGAGCACTATCACCCTTGAACAAATTTAAAGTGTCGTCTGCATATTGCAGCCTCAGAAAGAAGCTTGAGGTTATCAAGGCAACCTTGATTAGGTTCGTTCATGCACATCCTTTGGAGAATACCCACAACAAGAATGAAAAGATAAGGTGGTAAAAGGCCCCCTTGCGGAACTCCACATTTGAAAGGAACCACACCTCGAAAGCAAAACCATTAAGAAGAAACCCAGTTTGGCCTTTGCAGGATAGCCTTATTCCTCTGGACCCATTTGTCACCAAAACCCCATTGTTGTAGCCTTTTTTTTAGGTAACCCCATTGTTTGTAGCCGAACCTGGCCATATGGGCGACATATGGTCTGGCCCAGCATGGTCCAACTATACAAAGGCCTGGCACGGCATGACTCCCGTAGGCCCTTTTATAAAAGGGGACATACCATGCCGATCTGAAGGCTTTGCCGCCTTGTGGATTGGCCTGGCATGCGAGCAAAAAGGGTCGGCCCGCCCTAGCACGACATGGTTGCAGGCCAACCCGAGTTGATTTTTGGCCTTTTGTTTTTTAACCAGAAAAGCGAAAAAAAACCTAAAAAGGCCAAAACAACCCAACAACGCCAAAAAGGCCAACTTGGGCAGCATGCCAGGCCTGGTTATGCCGACCCATAAATAAAATCAGCATGTCAGGCCTGTCTTAAGGTTTGGCTTTGGGGATCGGCCTTCTTCTCTGGCGGGTCGAAAGCCGGCCTGACCCTTTTATTCGTGTGCCGTATTGGGAAAAATATTTGTGCATGCGGGGCCGACCATAAAAGCCGACCCATATGGCTTGGTTGGTTGTAGTAGGTAATTTACTGTCAAAAGCATTCAAAAGTTCAAATTTTTATACGATCAAACGAGCAAAACGGTAGCCGCCGCTTTTGTGCACAATGTAGAAGCTCCAAGGGCAAGGTGAAGTTCTTGCAATAGCCCTCCCTCTAATGAAGTCCGACTGTATACTATGAACAAGATGTGCATTGACTATGGTGTTAGACTGTATATACGTAGCCTTTGTATATCTGTATTGTAACATTGTATTGTACCCCTTGGATACCTCTATATAATGAGATAGCCACACCCCAGGTCAGGGGTGTCGAGCAGCTCCCAAATCATATGTCTTACATGGTATCAGTTTAGGTTACGATGTCTTCCGCTGCCGCCGCCACCGCCGCCGTCGCACCGATCTTGGTTCCTCCCGCCGCCGCCGCGGTGCCGGCTCTCGCTACTGCCTCGCCGTTCCTTGCCTCGCAGCCTCTCGCGATGGCCCATGGTGTCTCGTCGTCGCCTCGCTCCCCGATCGGATCGGGAGACCGCAGCGCCACCCCGATCGGCGTTGCTCCTCCTGCGGGCGGCCTTCCCGCGATCCATGGTGGGCCGCCACCGTCGTCGTCTTGGCCGGCGCTGCCCCAACCCTATGGCGCGCCGCCCATGCAGCAGCCCTACGGCGCCCCGCCACCTCACTGCTACTACGGCGCGCCGCCGCCGCAACCCTACTCGGCGCCCGCGCCGCCTCAACCCTACCTGGCGTCTTCCCCACCCCCGCACGGAGCTGCGGCTGCATCGCCGCCCGCGGCTTCGGCCGCGGCCGACCACGGTGCCCTCGCGGCACCCTACCACGGTGCCCCTGCGGCACCCTACGGCGCCCCCGCGACACACTACCGTGCTCCCAGGGCGGCGTCCCCCAGCTCCTACCCGCCCTACTCGGTGTATCCCGTGCATCCTAGGGCGGCCTCGTCGATGGGCCTGTATGCATCGCCGCATGCCCATGTTGATTCGGCCACGGTGCCTGCGCCGTTCTACTTCTCGCATCTACTGCCGGTGAAGCTCGCGCCGGACAACTACCTGTCCTGGCGTGCCCAGGTGCTCCCTCTTCTGCGGAGTCACTATCTGGAGGGCTACGTTGACGGATCCACCCCGTGTCCGCCCCCTCATCACCCGGCATACCACACCTAGGTGGCTCAGGATCAGGCCATCCTCTCCGCCATCCAGTCCTCGCTCACCCCGAGCGTCTCGTCGCTGGCCATCTTCGCCGCTACGTCACGGGAGGCGTGGGCGGCGCTTCACACCAGTTTTGCCTCTCAGTCTCAGGCGCGTGCTCACTCTATACGCACCGAGCTGGGTGAGACGAAGCTTGGTGACCTCAGCATCACCGACTACTTCAAAAAGATGCGGGGTCTCGCCGACGCGTTGGCCTCAGTTGGCCAGTCGCTGCAGGATGAGGAGTTCAACACCTTCGTGCTTAATGGGCTTGATGATGATTATGACAATCTCATCGAGAATGTTCATGGCCGTGATGACCCGCTTCCACCTCGTGAGCTCTATGCACGTCTGCTTGGCCGTGAGCAGCGCACTAAGGCGCGCCGAGCCTCCCCCAGTTTCTCCTCCGCCAATGCCGCAACTCGTGGCAAGCCCCAACGGTCATCATCTTCAGGAGGCAGACGGGCGCTGCCTTCACAACCGGCCTCGCGGGGCAGTGCTCCGACCATCACAGGTGGTAACCGGCCGGTGGCATGTTGTTCTTCTTGTGGTGCCCAACAGGCCTGCCAGTTGTGTGGTCTTGAGCGCCACATTGCCTCTCGTTGCCATCGTCGCTACAAGCAAGATTTTCTGGGCCTCGGCAACAACGTCAAAGGGAACGACAAGCAAGCCGCCGCTGCCGTGACGAGTCATGATCATGGTCGTACTCCATCTTACTCTGTTGATCCTACATGGTACATGGACACTGGAGCTACCAACCACCTCACCGGTGAGATGGGTAAGCTCTCCACTCAGGAGCCATATCGTGGTCACGATCAGGTGCACAACGCCAGTGGAGCAGGTATGCGCATCTCCCATGTTGGTCAGGCCTCTCTCCTTGCACACAATTTTCGCACATTGCATCTCTCTAATGTCCTTCGTGTTCCTTCTGCTACGCGTAGTCTATTGTCTATTCCTCAACTTACTCGTGATAATAATGTCCTTGCTAAGTTTCACCCTTTTCATTTCTTTATCAAGGATCGGGACACGAGGGTCGTTCTACTTAGCAGTCGTCTTCGCCATGGCCTGTATGCACTTGATGCGCCGCGCCCACCTTCCATGCCGTCCTCTCCTTAGGTGTTCAGTGGTGTTCGTGTGTCGCCTACACACTGGCATGCGCGCCTTGGTCACCCAGCGGCTCCCATAGTTCGACATGTTTTGCATCGTCATGATCTTCCAGTTGTGTCCAATAAAACTGCTGAAACTATTTGTGATGCCTGTCAGCAGGGCAAGAGTCATCAACTTGCTTTTTCATAGTCTAGTCATGTTGTGAAACATCCTCTTGAGCTTGTGTTTTCTGATGTATGGGGTCATGCCCAGACATCCGTTAGTGGTCACAATTATTATGTCAGTTTCATTGATGCTTACAGCCGTTTTACTTGGTTATATCTTATTAAACGTAAGTCTGATGTGTTCGATGTCTTCATTCAGTTTCAAGCACACGTTGAGCGTCTTCTTAAGCAGAAAATCATCCATGTCCAATCCGACTGGGGGGGGGGGTGAATACCACAACCTCAACTCGTTTTTTAACAAACTTGGGATTTCGCACCGCGTGTCATGTCCTCATACACATCAGCAGAATGGTACTGCCGAGCGTAAGCATCACCATCTTGTTGAAACTGGTCTAACCTTGCTCGCTCATGCCTCCGTCCCGTTTCAGTTCTGGAGTGATGCCTTCTCCACAACTTGTTTTCTCATAAACAGTCTTCCCTCGAGGCTTCTGAAAATGCAAACCCCTCTTGAACTTCTGCTTAATGAGATTCCAGACTACACTTTTTTCAAAGCGTTCGGTTGTGCATGTTGGCCTCACTTACGTCCTTACAACAAACGCAAGCTAGAGTTTCGGTCTAAGAAGTGCGTTTTTCTCGGGTATAGTTCTCTTCATAAAGGGTACAAGTGCTTGCATGTTCCTACCAACCGCGTCTACATCTCTCGTGACGTAGTGTTTCATGAAAATGTTTTCCCTTTTCGTGCACTTCCGACTAACCATACCACTTCTACACCACCGGTGCCTGTGTCCACACCTACGCCTGATCAATTTGTGGATGTTGCATATGCCCCTTCGTTGCTTGCTAATCATGCTGCGGGTATTGGACATGGTGCCCGGCTCAAGCTACTTGATGAACAGGTCACCGATGAGCTTCCTGGTCGGGACGTGCATGTGCCATGCATGACGGGCGGCACCCGCCAACCCGTCACCGTCTCGCCTGCCTCGCGGGCGCCGGGTCAGCCTGGCTCCACGCTGGCCCCACGGGCGTTGGGCTCGCCAGCGCCAGCCTCGCCTAGCTCGCTTGCCTCGTCAGCACCAGTGGCCTTGCCAGCGCAGGCCTCGCCAGTGCCAGCCTCGCGTGGCTCGCCCGGGCCACTGGCGGGTCTCTCGCCCGGGCCCCCGTCACCTGCTCCGGCCCGGTCCGCCTCGGCGCTAGGGTCGCCGACCAGCCCTGCCTCGGTCACCGGCGTGCCTGACTAGTCCGACTCGGTGCTGGCCTCGTCAAAATCCTCTGCTGCACCGACTTTGCCAGTTGAACCTGCTGTCACTCTTCGTCCTCGCACACGGAGCCAGTCTGGTGTTTTTCGTCCAAAGAAGTGGACGGATGGCACGGTTGCGTGGCTTGCTGCATGCATGGCTCACACTGCTGGCGATCCCACTGCAGAGCCTCGTCACTTTCAGGCTGCACTGAGTATTCCTCATTGGCGTGCTGCAATGGAACAAGAGTTTCAGGCCCTCCAACAGAATGATACTTGGCGTCTTGTTCCTCCAGTGTCTGGTGTTAACGTCATTGATTCCAAGTGGGTTTTCAAAGTCAAGAGACATGCTGATGGCTGCATTGAACGCTACAAGGCACGGTTAGTTGCCAAGGGCTTCAAACAGAGGTATGGTCTTGATTATGAAGACACTTTCAGTCCCGTCATCAAGCCTACTACCATTCGACGGATGGTTCCTTCGTCAGCTTGATGTGCAGAACGCTTTTCTGCATGGCATTCTGGAGGAGGAGGTTTATATGCGTCAGCCACCTGGTTTTGTTGATCCGACACGACCTCATCATCTCTGTCGTCTGGTTAAGGCACTGTATGGGCTCAAACAGGCTCCTCGTGCATGGCATGCTTGCCTTGGATCTGTTCTTCGGGCTCTTGGGTTTACTCCCTCCACTGCTGATACGTCACTGTTTCTCCTCCAGCGCCCTGAGGTTATGATGTATCTTTTGGTTTATGTTGATGATATCATTCTCATCAGTTCCTCTGCTGCTGCTGTTGATCGGCTTGTGATTGCTCTCCGTGATGATTTTGCTGTCAAGGATTTAGGTGCTCTTCATATTTTCCTTGGTCTTGAGGTTTCACGTTCCTCTGCTGGTTTGACTCTCACTCAGAAAAAGTACGCCTTGGACTTGTTGCGTCGTGCTGGAATGCTCACATGCAAACATGTTAACACTCCGATGTCTGCCACTGATCGGTTGTCTGCTCTTGACGGTGACCCTCTCTCGTCTGATGATGCTACTGAGTATCGCAGTATCGTTGGTGGTCTGCAATTCCTTACTATTACCAGGCCTGATATCTCCTATGGAGTCAACCGTGTCTGTCAGTTTTTGCATGCACCGAGGACGTCTCACTGGTCAGCTGTGAAGCGTATTTTACGCTATGTCCGTCTTAGTGCCTCCTATGGTTTGCTTCTTCAGTCTGCACCGTCGTATGAGCTCTCGGCTTTCTCTGATGCAGATTGGGCTGGTAGTCCGGATGACAGGCGATCCACGGGGGGCTATGCGGTATTTCTGGGTCCTAACTTGATCGCCTGGAATGCTCGCAAGCAAGCAACTGTGTCTCGCAGTAGTACTGAAGCTGAGTACAAAGTTGTTGCTGATGCAACTGCTGAGATCATATGGGTACAGTCTCTGTTGAGAGAGTTGCGTGTTCCTCAAGCTCGTCCTCCGGTCCTGTGGTGTGACAACATTGGTGCGACATATCTTTCTTCTAACCCGGTGTTTCATGCTAGGACAAAACACATTGAGGTGGATTATCACTTTTTTTGGGGAACGTGTTGCACAAAAGCTACTCTGTATCAAGTTCATCTCGTCAAAGGATCAACTTGCTGACATCTTCACGAAGCCTCTTCCACAACCACAGTTTGTAGGCTGTAGGCGCAATCTTAACTTGCTTTGTACTTCAGGACATAGTAAAGATTGAGGGAGGGTGTTAGATTGTATATATGTAGCCTCTGTATATCTGTATTGTAACATTGTATTGTACCCCTTGGGTACCTCTATATAATGAGATAGCCACACCCCAGGTCAGGGGTGTCGAGCAGTTCCCAAATCATGTCTTACATATGGATAAACAAATTGTCGATAAATGCTTTTATTCGTGTGCCGTGTTGGGAAAAATATTTGTGCCTGCGGGCCGGCCTTCAAAGCTGACCCATATGGCCTGGTCTGGTTGTAGCAGGTAATGCACTGTCAAAAACATTCTAAAAGACCAATTTTAGTACGATCAATCGAGCATCATGCATAAGCTCCGAGGGCAAGGCGAAGTTCTCACAATAGTCCTCACTCTAATGAAGCCTGACTACATGGTATGAACAAGATGTGCAGTGCACTGAATTGTTCCTGCCGGATAGCCAGAAACTTAATCAGCGTTTAATAAGCCTACGGATAAAAAGTTTGGTTGATAAATGAATGATTTCCAAGAATGCTAGATGAGACACCGACCCAGAGATTTTTTATTATTTTTTGGAGGTAAACTGACCCGGAGATGAAGAAAAATTCGTGTCTATGAGTCACTTAGTCCAGCCCAGCCCATTATCATAAGGTCGAACCAGATCAGACTCACATTCCCTCGCCGCCGGCGCCATCGCGCCGCCATGCTCCGCCTTCGGTGCTTCATCCTCACCCAGGTCTTCTCGTCTCCCTCGGCCTCTCCCTCCCCCCATCTCTGGCGCCTCATCTCTGCCGCGGCGCCCGCCATCTCCCGGAGCCCTAGCTTCGCCGTCGAGGAGTATCTCGTCGAGACGTGCGGCCTCACCCGAGCCCAGGCCCTTAAGGCCTCGGCGAAGCTCTCGCACCTCAAGTCCCCCTCCAAGCCTGACGCCGTCCTCGCCTTCCTCGCCAGCCTCGGCGTCTCCAGCGACGATGTCGCCTCCGTCGTCGCTCAGGACCCGCTGTTCCTCTGTGCCGGCGTGAAGAGAACCCTGGCACCCGTCGTCTCCGGGCTCGCCAACCTGGGCCTGCCGCGTCCCGAGATCGCGCGTCTCATCCCGCTCGTCGGCAAATACTTCCGCTTTAGATCCACCGTCCCCAGGCTGGAGTACTACCTGCACCTCTTCGGCTCCTTCGACAACCTCCTCCGGGCGCTCAGGAGCAGCTACTACTTTCTCGGTCACGACCTCGAGAGGACGGTCAAGCCCACTCTCGTTTTACTGCAGGAGTGCGGGCTAGATGATTGCGACATTGCCAAGCTGTGCACCGCTACACCAAGGTTGCTGACTACCAGCCATGAGCGTATCCGAGAGGTGGTGGCATGTGCCGATGGTCTCGGTGTGCCCCGTGGATCTGGGATGTTCAGGCATGCGCTAAAGGCTGTTGCATCTATCCGTGAGGAGAATATTGCTGCCAAAGTGGACTGCTTGAAGAACACCTTCAGGTGGTCGGATGCTGAGGTGGGCATTGCTGTTTCTAAGGCTCCACAGCTGCTGCCGAGGTCCAAGGAATCGCTGCAGCGCAAGTCCGAGTTCCTGATCTCTGAGCTGGGGTTGGAACCGGCATACCTGGCTCATCGGTCGACGTTGCTCACTTATAGCGTGGAGGGCCGGATGAGACCTCGGTACTATGTTGTAAAGTTTCTCAAGGAAAATGGGCTGCTCAAGCGCAACCCAGGCTACTATACTGTTTTCAAGATTACCGAGAAGATTTTCATGGAGAGGTTCATATGCCCTCACACGGAAGCTGCACCGTACCTTGCTGAAGACTATGCCGCCGCTTGCAGAGAGGAAATGCCCGCTAGATTCATATTTACATGAATGAAGAACAAGCATTGAAAATTGGTAACTTGCGTACG
This sequence comes from Aegilops umbellulata, assembly GCA_032464435.1. NCBI lineage: Eukaryota > Viridiplantae > Streptophyta > Magnoliopsida > Poales > Poaceae > Aegilops > Aegilops umbellulata. The sequence goes on from CP136059.1 coordinate 401,414,919, forward strand.
GCGCAACAAAATTTTCAGTTAGTTTAGTAAGCTGGTAGTTCCTGTTTCAGTGTTCTTTTCCTAACTGGATATTTGTTGTCTGCTATTGATTCCTGAACCTCGCTGAGTCCATGTCAGATTTGGTAGAGAACAAAGCATTGCCGGCAATCTCTGAAGATGAGAACTCCAGGAATATATTTGTGTTTCCAACTTGTGCTTGCTTAAGGTCATGGAAACTGGGTGTGTGGTTGGACTAATTTTCTGTTGAAACAAGGACCCAGATGATCAGAGAGAGAAAAAGAACAACCCTGTATTTTTTTTCTATTAAAAATATTAGTATGATCTGCTTTCATGTCAGATTTTATCCATGTTCTATTTTCATTTGATCTTCTTTGCATATTAGTATTTGCATATTTCCATTAGATGTCAGTACTAAACTTGCATTAATATTTAGATTAATTATGCTTAGAAATATATTTACCTTTTCATTTCTTTTCCTTTAAAGATTCATTATCTTTGTTCCTAAATCGTGTAGTTGACCTTATTTTTGCTGAGAAACTCATGTTTGTTTTTCGCATAAAATGCATTGGAAGTATTACTGGGTAGTATTTCTGGACACTTATATCTCCATGTACTCAAATGGTCGTTGTAGTTTTATGTTCAGTCTATCTTTCCATGAAAGAAGCTTCTCTGTTTTGCCATGGATCTGATATGAGACAGTTTCATTTAAAAAGAACTCATAAAATTTCCTTGAATGACAGTTGTGGATCCTTATCTCATTTGTTGATGAAGGTCACAATATGTTGATCACTGTGAGGATGTGGTTTTGATTTAGTTTGTTGGTTGCTTGGTCTAGTTGTTGTAAGCTGGGAAATTTTGTTTCTTTTTGGAATATATTTGCTTAACATCATGATTAGCTGTTCTGAAAGCAAGTCATGCTTTTACTAGCTTGTATCAGTTTTTCTCTTTGTGTTGGCCGCAGCTCTACGGACAGCTGACTCAAATTGAATAATGCAGTAGGACAATTTCTGTAGATGTAGTGATGTACTGCCATATCTTCCAAGTACAATGGCTGGTAAATAACAAGCTTTTCTAGGTTGGCCTCAATCAAGTGCATACACATGTTTTTTCTTTTACTTGACTCTCCTCTTTGGTCCTCTCTACCATGTGTAGGAAGCCGGTCTAACTCTGAAGTCTGAAGGTGCCGCTACTTTTTTTGGTTTCCTCAGAATCCTTGGTCCCTGGTTGTATCTCGTTGTGGTCGAGGATGGTGTGCTTTAGCTTCTGGTAGTCCAGCGACTCTGCAGCTGGGTGCATTGGGTTATGCCCCGGGGATTTATAACATGAGAAGCAGCAGCAGCCCCCATTCTTTGATCATCTCTACAGGGTTACTAGATTGCAAGACAACAATGGGGAGGTGTCCTCCACTTTTTAGTGCCTAAATCAGGAACGAAAGCATTCCTTTTTATCTTTGCAATTTGTCTCATTGTTCCATGATGCTACTGCAGAGGTTTGATTGAGCTTACAAGACCGGTGACCCTCACCAGGGATAAATAAGGAACTAGAGGCTGAAAGAATTGAAGATTATCTAATATTTTCATCGTTGAAATTGGCTCTTGGTAATGTCAGCAGACTGTCGGTACCTCAACCAAGACATTTCAGATTTTTTTGGTGACCACACTTCTATAACTTCCTATAATTTGTGTTCACATTTCAAATATGCAAAGATTGTGTATACAGTGTTCCAGAAACCTGTGCCTCTTACTGTGTTAATTAGATAATTTAGCAAACAGTTCAGGTTTTGTTAGAGAGGCAAAATACGTGTCCTTGTTCGCACCGGGCAATAGCTTATATGCGGCCTCCCATGGGATTATTATGTTTCACCTTTGGTATTGTTGGGAATCCATCAGTACTACTCAGGTGTTTATCATAACTCTCTTCAAACAGATAGACCACTCCCTGCATCTACTCTTTCTTTTTGACCCCGTGGTTGCTCAACAATTTCCCAGATTGTTTTCAATGCAAATCGGAGTCAACAGTTTTAGATGGACTAAATAAAATCATGTGATACTATTATGTGGACTTGGTCTGTGATGGAGACCAACGTGTTGATGTTGTTGCTGCTGTAAAATTAAGCAGTACATACATGCTCGTGAGTCCTGATGCCCCACGTTTTCAAGAAGAAATGTACACATTGAATTTCACTAGTGATGTGGGATGTTTCCGGAGCAAGGCTACTACTGATCATGTTTCCGAGTAGAAGCAGCAAGGTCACTTTTGAGTAAAAACGGTGGAGATTGATTGCTTCGCTGTGCGAGATTCGTGGAACTGGGTGCTTCCTTCTGCCTCTTATTCCAGGAGAAGCAATTTTCTTGTATGAGTACCGCCATGGGATTATGTTTGGCATTGGTACTTGGTTGAATCCCACATCCAAGTGTATCATATCATATTTGGAACTGTGCTGCTATTGTGGTGAAACATGTTGACAAACAGAGGATAGTGTAACAGCCAATAGCAGTCTACTCTATCCTACTTGCTCTCATGTTGCTTCCAACTATATCGAATCAGTATGGTGTCACACGAGCAATTGAGTCCTCTTTTGCTTTCATGCCACTTCGAGGTCGGCTGGGTCATTGTGTTCTCCACCAATTGCCGTTGTGCTCTTTCCCAGCGTCTCATATTCCCTAATGCTTTTAGTTTCACATCTTCCTATTCTCGTCCCACCATCTCTCTTGGTTACTACGTACCTCTTCCGTCTTTCCCATCCACGTCAAACCTATTTGAAATCCATAGATCTTTGAGCATTTTGCTATTTGGATGAAGATGGCGAGGTATATATATGCATGCCCAGGTTGGTTGGTGTGTTTGTAGTCTTTTTGGCATACATTTAATGTCATTACTTGGCAAAGTAGTACATGTCCCTATGTCGAAGTGACTTCTGACACTTTAAAATGGTTGGATTGAGAATTCATCAGTCATTAGTTACGAAAATATGATCCATGCATCCTTTTTTACAATATACCGAATGCAATGTTCGCGATAGCTCCACTCTTGCAACATAGAATTGAACAATCGATACTATTTTGTTAGAGACTCTACATGATTGGACACTTCTAGCATGATGTTGCACTTTCTAAGATAACTTGCTCATGGACCATTGCCTATGCCCGGTTGCTTCCCCGATCTCTCACCTGGCAATAGCTTATGCACCTTTATCCAAAAAATAGCTTATGCACAATGTCACATTTGATTTAATGCCACATCCAAGTGTGTCATACAAGGAACTACTGCATTACATATTATGCTGAAACGAGATGACAAATCTATAATCAATGCCTCCATATGTCAAATGTCGTGGGTAGCAGCACACATGACACTTGACTAGTATTATACATACTAGTAAGGTACACGTGCATTGCATGCCAAAGCTTAGATAATCAAATTATGATCAAAAATTGGCATATTACATTATAACAGGTAAACATGTAGATGTAGATTCTGTTCTTGTAGTTCATCCCACTAAAAATATATTTTATGAATGTCCTATGAGAATTTTGAAAAAAAAAGTGGACGGAAATTCTTTGAGCAAGAAAAAAAACAAATCTGGGATAACTAGAATATGGAAGAATCTAAATAAATATTAAGTACATGTGTTTTAATAAAGAGAGAAGTGCATATTTCAACCCTGAACTTCAATAACGTCTACAATACAACCCCGAACTCTCAAATCTGGACAACTTTCAACCCTGTGTCCCTCAAAGTACCGTGAGGCCCTCGCAGGGAACGCTTGGATCTTCAAGACCAATCATGGCACAGACACGGTTGTCTCCGTCGCCCACATTCGGGAGTTCTTCACTCTTTGGATGCTCCTTAATGACGTCCACCTTCATGAGCAAACCGAAGACGTCATCATTTGGAAGCATGCGAACGATGGGATCTACACGACGGCCACCGCGTGCAAGGCTCAATTCCTAGGCATGACTCTCTCCCCCTTGGATCTCATGGTTTAGAAGGCATGGTCACCTCCAAAGGTTAAGTTTTTTGCTTGGTTGGCGTTGCAAGATAGGGTCTGGACGGCCGATCGCTTGGAGCGACGAGGTTGGTCAAATTATGGCCTTTGCAAGCTTTGCAATAGGGAGCAAGAATCGGGAGCCCACCTTTTCTTCAAGTGCCGCTACACGATTCGGCTATGGAAGTCTCTCATTGAGAAACTAGGTCTCGCGCACATGGATACATCCGAGTGGCTCATGGACGATTCCGTCTACCAGAGAACCGACAACCGCAACCCTAACCGACAAGTTATGGCCTCCCTCACCATGCTCGTCTCGTGGACCATTTGGAATGAAAGAAATGCACGGGTGTTCCGCCACAAGAGTGCGCAACCGACAATCCTACTCACCGCCATCATCGACGAGGCCAAGCTTTGGATGGCCGCGGGCGCAAAGAAATTAGGGAATATTTTTCTAGGCGAGTAATTGTCATGCCGAATGTGTGGGCGTGTTGTAATTCTCTAAACTCTATTCTCTCCTTATTTAATAGATGAGGCAAATCTTATGCCTCCGTTTCGGAAAAAAAGTACCGTCTACACTATAGGTATGGGGTGAATGTATAGGGTGTGTACGTGCTTCTAGGTCGGCAATTTGACTAACCAAATATGTATTGTATGGGATGAAAAAGTTTAAAAACTTCGACCATATATGAATTTGGGTGGATGAGCACATGGTTATGTAATTACATATAATTTCATTGCTTGGGTTAATTGGTTTCCATTTGGGTGAGGTGTAGCTCCTCAAGGTGGAGGCAGTGAGCACGATGCCCACGACCGCGTTCTGTGGCTACTGGATTTTTCTGACCACGTTGAGCTCTTCGCGTCTTGCATCGATGGAGCGTCAACGAAACGGGACAGGGAGACAGTGGCATGCGGTGGCTACCGATAGAGCACCTTAATGCATCCATTTTCGAGGAAGAGTGGTGTGGTGCAAGGGATAAAATCTGGGTGGGGTGGTGCATGTATAGATCATCAGTGAGGTGGATTCAAAGCACGAGGCATAGGGATCAAATCAGGCAGCACTGGTGGAGAAAAGAGGGTTGTCATAAGTGGACGGCGTGCTGTGGACCGTAGGCGGGAGAGAGGAACGAAGGTGAGAAATTTAGTTAGGGTAAAAGAAACGGGCGAGAGATTAGTGGGATCATGCCAACGTGGCTCATATAAGGAGGGATGTTAGAATGGGCAAGGCATTTCCCTGGTACATCTTAGTTGTGGGATAAAATTTCAACCATGGCACGGGAGTGGTCTACCCTAAACGACTGATACGTAAAGGACTACTGATAGGAAGTGTATCCCTACGCCACGCCCAAGCTAGTTGACACAATATGTTCGCTGACTAGGACTAGTGTGAGAGTGTCTCTTTTGCTTTCATGCTACAAGTGTTTCTGTGAAGACTGGTGCTCTATCTTCTGGTGTCTTTTATTCCCCAATTCCTTTCAGTTTTGTACGATTGTATTCCCATCCTTCTGTCCCATCATCTCTGTGAGCTATGACCTCTTTTGTCTTTCGCACCCACAACCAACCTATTTGATATCGGTAGATCGTCGAACTTGAAGCTACTTGGATGAATATGGCAATGATATATCTATGCATACCCAAGTTGGTTGTTGGGTCTGTCCTTTTTTGACATTGATTTGATACCATTACTTGGTAAAGTAGTATAGTCCCTACATCGAAGTGACTTCCGATTCTCAAGAATGGTTTGATACATTGTCTTGTGTACCACCGCTTAGAGTGAGTATTCATGAGTCTTTTCCGTCGAAACAGCCTTTTGCCCACTTTATTGTTAAAGCAACCACCAAATCCATGCAATAGGTTCAAGTACATGAAAAGTAAATATAAGTCGATTGATGCCACAACACAAACATGCCTTAACATCATCAAGCGGATGGTAGATCGGTGGCCAGCAGGGGGGAGCAAGACGGCGCCCTACCGTAGTCATAGTGCCCGTCATGCCGCCAAGCTGATCCAAGTTTCTCTGTCTAGGAGCAAGTGCCAGAGCTGCAAAAAGGCCGGAAATTTTGAATATAGAATCAATGGCCCATCACACATACAACTGCTCGATAACCATCTTGTTATGTGTCGTTCAAAGGATCTATGTCATCACGACGAACACTAACCAAAAGAGGCATCTCCTCCTACCAGTATGGTTGGTCCAAGTTTTGAGGAACTCAACCAGGTTCATGGCATACCCTTCAGGCCCTAGAGATGTTGGGGAACGTAGTAATTTCAAAAAAAAATCCTACGCACACGCAAGATCATGGTGATGCATAGCAATGAGAGGGGAGAGTGTTTTCCACGTACCCTGGTAGACCGAAGCGGAAGCGTTAGCACAACGCGGTTAATGTAGTCGTACGTCTTCACGATCCGACCGATCAAGTACCGAACGCACGGCACCTCCAAGTTCAGCACACGTTCAGCCCGATGACGTCCCTTGAACTCCAATCCAGCCGAGTGTTGAGGGAGAGTTTCGTCAGCACGACGGCGTGGTGACGATGATGATGTTCTACCGACGCAGGGCTTCGCCTAAGTACCGCTACAATATTATCGAGGTGGACTATGATGGACGGAGGCACCGCACACGGCTAAAAGATCAAACGATCAATTGTTGTGTCTCCAAGGGGTGCCCCCCTCCCTGTATATAAAGGAGTAGAGGAGGGGGAGGGCCGGCCCTCTCTATGGCGCGCCCTAGGAGGAGTCCTACTCCCACCGAGAGTAGGATCCCCCCCCCCCTTCCAAGTAGTAGGAGTAGGAGTCAAGGAAACGGGAGAGAGAAGAGAAGGAAGGAGGGGGCGCAGCCCCTCCCCCTAGTCCAATTCAGACTAGGCCTTGGGGGGCGCCCAGCCTCTCCTCTCTCTTTCCCATAAAGCCCAATAAGGCCCATATACTCCCCGGCGAATTCCCGTAACTCTTCGGTACAACAAAAAATACCCGAATCACTCGGAACCTTTCCGATGTCCGAATATAGTCGTCCAATATATCGATCTTTACGTCTCGACCATTTCGAGACTCCTCGTCATGTCCCCGATCTCATCCAGGACTATGAACTACCTTCGGTACATCAAAACACATAAACTCATAATATAACTGTCATCGAAACTTTAAGCGTGCGGACCCTACGGGTTCGAAAACTATGTAGACATGACCGAGACACGTCTCCGGTCAATAACCAATAGCGGAACCTGGATGCTCATATTGGCTTCTACATATTCTACGAAGATATTTATCGGTCAAACCGCATAACAACATATGTTGTTCCCTTTGTCATCGGTATGTTATTTGCCCGAGATTCGATCGTCGGTATCTCAATACCTAGTTCAATCTCGTTACCGGCAAGTCTCTTTACTCATTCTGTAATACATCATCTCGCAACTAACTCATTAGTTGCAATGCTTGCAAGGCTTAAGTGATGTGCATTACCGAGAGGGCCCTGAGATACCTCTCCGACAACCGGAGTGACAAATCCTAATCTCGAAATACGTTAACCCAACAAGTACCTTCGGAGACACCTGTAGAGCACCTTTATAATCACCCAGTTACGTTGTGAAGTTTGGTAGCACACAAAAGTGTTCCTCCGGTAAACGAGGGTTGCATAATCTCATAGTCATAGGAACATGTATAAGTCATGAAGAAAGCAACAGCAACATACTAAACGATCGAGTGCTAAGCTAACGGAATGGGTCAAGTCAATCACATCATTCTCCTAATGATGTGATCCCATTAATCAAATGACAACTCTTTGTCTATGGCTAGGAAACATAACCATCTTTGATCAACGAGCTAGTCAAGTAGAGGCATACTAGTGACACTCTGTTTGTCTATGTATTCACACATGTATTACGTTTCCGGTTAATACAATTCTAGCATGAATAATAAACATTTATCATGAGAATAAGGAAATAAATAATAACTTTATTATTGCCTCTAGGGCATATTTCCTTCAAGAGACTCATGGACAAAGCATCAATGAAACGGGAAGAAAGGAAAGCAAATAAGATGTGGGTCCCCGTCTCTGGGACACCACAAGAGAGCATAACCAATCGCTAGTCACATGCTTCTTGACCACCTCCTTCCCTGATGGGAGGCGATCTCGCAGAAGCTGACATACAAAGATCTTGATCTTCAACGGGAGGATCACTTTCCACAGAGGTGTGGTCCACCGAGAGTCTGTGCAAGATAAAGAGCGTGATATGCACGGTGTTTGGTCAAATGTCACTAAGCTTTTCTGTTGAACCTCTTATTGTTTTCTAGAGTAAGCACAATGTGGTGGGGTACTAGGTGATGAAAAATTAGTTGTTGTGTGATGCATGGAAGGTCGTATCTGTAGACTTTGTAGGCATGAGGTAATGGAGCTCGATGTTTTGGCAAAACCTTTGTGCTTCGTTCTTGAGCAAAAACACTCCACGTCCTACGACTTGCATGTAATCCATGATAGCACAGTGAATTCACTAGCCCATCGGTGGTACACCATCTTCAACGCCATCATGAAGTTTTGCGGTGTGATTGCACGAGTGGAAACAATGCAGCCACTGGGCTTATCAACCATGGATATCATAAGTTTTGCTTCTTGTTGCTCTACATATTAGTCCATTCATTGCTCACTCAATGTTGCAACTTGACACCCATCACGTTGTATAGCTCGGACGTGTTGTATTGTACCACAAGAATGAGGGGAGGCAATTTCGATTCATATATGTTGGATGAAGCTCAAGTGGGCATAATGCGTGAGAGGACTTGTGGCTATTCTTATTCGAGTAACGCTGAATTCAATAAACTTGTTGAACATATGGTTATCTCGGGTGTAATATTTACATTCAAATGATTACTGCACTAGGGATATTGGATATTTGCAAGTTTTTTTTGCATGAATTGTGCTATTTTCTATAATTGTTTTGAGTGTTTCGGACTCAGATAAAAAAACAGGGCGGGTGTATAGCGGACATGCATGGTTGGTTGGCCGGCTCCCATATCCGTGTCCGTGGATAAATAGTGTGTCCGTTTCAAGAGCTGGCATTGGAGATTCCTAATATTGTTGGAAGATTTATGGAGGTGTGAAGTGCTACAACTGCCACCAGTTTCTGAATACACTTGATAATAGGATTGTTCCAGAATGCAATGATGTCACGGTTAACCTATGGTATTTGCTTTGAAAAAGAAAAGGAATTTGGCAATTCGCAAATTCCCTCCACTAAAAAAAATCATGTCCATGAAGAAAATCATGCTTAGAAAAATAGTTATTGTGCTCAACCATCTATAATTTGTTGCTGTGTCAGTTGACCCATCTAGCTTGCATCTGTAATTTGCAAAATGTTTTGGCATTTCTAACTTCTGAACATCCCATTTGTGGGCTGTTATTCACATTATGTTGTTGCTTGCAGGAGCCGTAGGGTGACAGACAACGCTTTGCACTCTGATCGACAACTTGCGGATGGTGAGCAGTTGCCTCTCCTCCGCAACCAGAACCAGCAACCCTTCTGGTCGCCCAGATGTCAATGTTGTAGTCGTCATCTCATCGAATACGATCACAACAGAATGCAGCAGCTCCAGGGTTTCTTCTACTAGATAAAACATTATTTGAGATATGTATTGTATTGAATGCTTATCAAATAGATATAGCGGTTCAGTTTCTAGCAAATAAACTTGCATTTGTAGATGCAAGATGAGATCTATATGGAATGCTTAACACGTCATGGAATGTCGGACTTGGACTGCAATTCTTGAGTTGATGTTGCATGTTTCATTCTATTGCCTTGGAATTAGTAGTAGGGCTACACATGGTTAGTGGTAGAGGCTGATCCAAGACCATGTATTGTTTTTCTGTTGTGCGTAGCTCCGCCTGTGCAAGTGTCTCTTGTGCTTCCATACTACGGAAAATTGATCGCACACGGTGCCCTCTTTTCTGGTGTCTCCTATTTCCTAAAGCTTTCTTGTTTCGCATCCTCACCTTCCCGTCCCATGGTCTCTGTGAGCTACTACATGTTTGGCGTCTCTCAGCCAACCTATTTGATATCGGTAGACTGTCAAACTTGCAGCTACTTGGGTGAAGATGGCGTGGTATATATATGCATGTCCAGGTTGGTAAACTAGAAAATGTCCCTTGTATTTATTTGATGTCATTACATGGTAAACTAGAAAATGCCCCTATGTCGAAGTGACTCATGATGTTTCAGAATCTTTAGATATAGTGTCTTGAGTTTACCACCGGTTGGAATGTGAATTCATTAGTCACTCATTAGCCGTTTGGTACAACAAAACGTGACGCGTCTCTTTTACAATTTCCAATAGCTCCATTCTTGTAACATTCTCTCTCTGTCCAGAAATAACCGTTGCTTAGCAGATGTCTATCACTGAAATACGTCTAGATACATCCATTTGAACGATGATTATTTCTAAACAGGGGATAGTTTATACTATTTGGTTAGAGGCTCTACGTAATTGGACGCTTTTAGAGAGTGACGATGCATGTCTAAGATAACTTGGCCGTGGAAAATTTCACATGCACATGCTGCAAGTAAATTAAATACCATGGGTAAATTTCATATACACAATGTACACATAGTTTCTATAGATGATGTATGTTTTGTTGGAAAAAGGATCACGAAACGACATGCTCTATGCACTAATCATTGGAGATTTTAATCTGATCTTCTTGTATTGACCATTCAAGGACTGGTCTTCTTGTGCATGCAAAAAATAATTCACATCCCCAGGTTGGAACTTCAGTTAATGTGGAACTTAGCACAAAGTTAGAACTTCAGCTAATTTGGAATGAGTGGAGTATCATGTCAAACCTAGACATTCAACTATGGAACCAGGGCTTAGTATCGAGAATTCGATTGAATTAACTCGCTACTCTTGGTTGTACCGCGCAAGCGAGAAATAAATTGGACGTCAATGTCGTCACTATCCCCACTTTCGTGCTCCATTGTCGTTGTTATTGTCTCCCCAAGAACACACCACCTTTACTAGACTATGTGTTGCACGGTCATCGGTTTTAGTTGGCGCATGAACAATGTTCCCATGGGTTGTATTTGGCACGACTCACTAATAGTTACATTTTTTTGTCTCTTATAAATCTTAAAATTAACATTTATGTTCTACTACCTCTGTTTGTAAATTTAACATTTTGTTAGTTTCAATTGAACTACCAAAACGCCTTATATTTAGGAACACAGGGAGTACTAAATTTATAAATCAATTTAAATAGGAAAAATATTAGGTGTCCAAATTGGTTTTCATGTAGTACCTAAATAAATGTTTCTATTTTTTGTAAGGAAATATCAATGCTAGAAAATAGATGTTCCTATATGGTAAAAATGTTCATATATTTCAGAAAAAGGTATCCACGGTATGATATGTGACATAAAGTAATTTTATAAGAAAAACTGTTCTCATGTCTCAAATAAAGGTTCATATATTTTATAAAAATATAAAGGTACTGGCATACAAGGAAAGATAAAGGGAAATAAAAGAAAAAGGAAAAAAGAAAGTATTAAATAAAACAACACTTAAAGAGAAAATAATAATAGCAAAGTTGGGAAAAGGGAAAATAAATAGAAGCTGAGAAAGAAACAATAAGAAAGGATAAGAGAAAAATCAAAGGCATGCGTTCCTTGCCGAGATTGATTCATGGGCAATGTATTATTCTAGTGTCCTAGGCGTAGAGGAACCACACCAATCCATCCCGGATTTGGTCTTTAAACTCTACTGCGGTGACGATCCTAACTACCCCATAGTTTTTAGTTTGCTAAAGGCAAGGGCCAATACCCGTTTGAAGCTTAAGACGCCAAATAAAAGCCATTTGGTGCACACCCTCCTAAAACAACAGGCCGACCCAGGTAACTGGACAGTGGTCGTTTATTTTTTCGACAGCTTCTACTAACTTCTTGTAACTTTTTGTTTTTCTTCTAGGTTTTAATGTGTTTCTTTGGCCGATTTTTCTATAGTTTTTCTTTGAGTTTTTCTTTTCCGTTTTATGTTTTTTATTTGCAACTTTTCCAACTTCATGTACTTTCTCAGAATAATTATCAATTTTTTTAACATATTTAAAATCCGTGAACTTTTTCAAAATCATGAATATTTTGTACTAGTGAACTTATTCAAAATTGTGAACCTTATTAAAATTGGTGAACTTTCCCAAACTTATGTTTTTTAAAAATTTGTGTTTTTTTGTTAATTCTGGAATTTTTTGGGAATACATGATTTTATTCAAATCCATGATTGTTTTCCAAATTCGTGAATGTGTTTAAAATCCATGAGCTTTTTCAAAATTATACAGTTTTTTCAAATCCTTGAACAATTTTCAACTTCATAAACATTTCTTCAAATTGCTAACATTTTTTGGAAACATGCTTTTTTTTCAATCATGAATTTGTTAAATCTGTGAAATTTTAAAAAAAAATCCAGAAATCCTTTTGAAATATGTAAAACTGTTTTTTGTTTCATATTTTTTTAAATACATAAACTCCAAGACAAAGGAAGCAGAAAAATTGAGCGTTTACGGGCAAGAGAAAGGTAAACAAAGCAAACGAAGCCTAAATGGGACAATGCCCAGAACCATCGATAGTGTGCGTCAGAGAGACTTCCTGGCACAACGTCCCACGTGGTGAGATTTTGTGTGCTTGCATTAAATTGTCGGGCCAAACATAATTGAAGCCTACAAACTGTAATGGACCAAGTAACAATACTAATGTTAAACTTATTTCCGCAACAAAAAGTATTGATCTCAACTTTTATTTTACATGCTAATATTTCAACCACCGTGCAAGTAGTATCATGTCAACCAAATAATGCAGTGAAAGACCCATCGGTGGTTGAACTACGAACGAATATTCCAAAATACAAGCGATAACTCCTTGATTATTTGTTCTTCGCGCCGCTGCTCCACAGGTATAGTATATTACATCTGCGATTTTTAATGAGAGACAGACAACGCTCTGGTGCATGCATTGACTTGATGTCGTTTTGTCTCATGCTGCCTGAAGCTTTATTGAATGCTTATGTTCTGCACTAAGCACTTGCGTCCCCATGCTACTCAAAGCTGTATTGAATTGTTCTGTTCTTCATTGAGCATTGTTGCCTCCGTGTGCTCTCACGCCACGTCCAGTGGTGAAGGAGCATCGTGTAGTGCACTGAGCATCCGTATCCTTTTTCCTGGCATCTCCTACTCCCTAATGCTTTCATTTCTATTCCTCCTTCTCTTTCCATCGCATTCCTTTGTGCTACAACATCTTTTGTATACATGGTGTGGTATATATGCATATGCCCTTCCGTGGGATGTCGGATTGGTTGGTAGGCTTGTATTATTATTTGTTATCTATTTAATAACTTGGTAAAGTAATGCTTGTTGTGCCTATGACAAAATTGACTTTCGGAGCTTCTCAATTGGTTTGATATAGTATCTTGCATAATACAAGCTGTTGGAATGCATCAATATGTACAAAAAAGGACGATGCGTTTCTTTTATAATCTATCACATGCAGTAGTTTGCAGTAGCTCTATTCTTATAACATAGTATTGATTAGGTGATCAAAATGTTTGAATCCTTTTAGAGATCGATGGTGCATTTCTTAGATAAATTGGTCTGTCCATTGCCTACACACATGCTAAAATAAATTAAAATCCTGAGTGAGTGATGATCTCTGCATAATTTCATATATGAATTACACATATGTTTACAAAACTTTACATACAATGTACATTTTGTTGTGACCCCCCCCCCCCCCCACACACACAACAAAACCATGCTCCAAGTTGATACTTGTCATGAAAGGACCGATCCTTGAGCGAATGAAGATCGTTCACACGCCGGTTACCAGGTAAGAAAACATTAGCCAACAAGTGTCGATGAGTAAAAATGCGCAAAAATGTTTCTCTCTTTATAGTAGGAATTCAACGTCATTGTTGTCGTTGTTGATTCAGCACATTTACAAGTCTGCAAAAGCTTTTGTATAAATTTACTGTTTTTCCATTTCTTTAAGGAAGTTGTAACACAATTATTTAATACCAACAAGCTAAGATAGGTATTTTAATGTAATACTTATTGGTAAAAACAGTTATTGTACAATGCTTAGAACATACAAAAGCATCTCCAGCCTTGTCTGTGAATACACCACTGCTGGTCCGAGCAGAGCTGGTGTGCTATCCGTGTTGCTTAGTAAGCTCCTTCGCGAGACGCAACCATGTCACGATCCATAGGTTCGGCAGCTCCAGCCAATCCGTCGAGATGCACCACTGTGGCTCCGAGTACAAGTGAGGAGGATGTTGGAGACGACACCATGATCGTGCAACAGGAGTGGATGTGTTACGCCACTGTGTTATTGGTTTAGTGATAAGGCAATCAGAACCTGCACATAGGTGTAGAGTTAAGTTCTCAAAATCAAGCTTTGGAGAATCCTATTTATTTTCATTTTCATTTTTATTTTCGTACAATCCAGACGTCACCTTGTGAGATGTATGTATTATTGTTCAGTAATTGGGTCAATAACGCTCAATCTATAGTGGATCACAGGTGTTCTACTACGCCTTTCAAACTGATCATAAACCTACATGTCAACCAGTCCGTTGAATCCGTATGAAATCCCCCATAAGCCTAGCATTATTCCTACTAGCATGTTATTCGATGTTTCACTTAATGTTTATTTTTCAATTTTGGAAAAGGAGGTTGAGACCCCCGTGCATTATTGCGATGCACACATTCAATTTTGTTATTAAGCAACATATATAACAAATGAACCATGGTCGAATCATTACAAGTTACTAAATTCACACCTACGGCTAAATTGATTTGTTCTCCGACAATGCCTCCAAGAAGAGATAAACCTCCTTGCGCCATCATTGTCACGTTCGTCCATAGACGAAGGATTTTCATCATGGTTGTCGAGCCTAGCAGACCGATAAAACAACAAGTAAATAACACCTTCAACAATGTAGCGACTCAAATTCGTCGTGTCTGACCCGTTCTAATCAGCATCTTGATGGCAGATCATTTGATAGTCACATTTGCAATCATGTTAGCGCCGCCAATGAGCATCCATAGTGACCATGGCCACTATGTCAACAGATAAGCTGATGCGCCTGCATCTACTCCCTCTGTCCCATAATATAAGACGTTTTTGTAAGCCAACATAGTTTGCAAAAACATCTTATATTGTTGGGCAGATGGAGTATTTATTTCATGTAAAAAGTATCAAAGGCACGCAAAGATTGGCAAGGGGTGCAGTTAGCCATACTTGCCAAGTCATGAGTCTCCTTACTACAAACACGTTGTTCATGCCACGAACCACATGTCAGAAATGAGTTCCTAGAGACTTATCTCCTTCACATATATTTTTCAAGGGCAACACGCTAGACTTAATCTCCTGTTTTAGGGTTACTTATCAATCTTCTTTTTCTAGAATCTGAGGGTCACTTAGTCTCCTTCCATTTGTTTGAGGCAAACGGACGCAACTTTATTATTGAAACGAAAGAATGTTTATAGGTACAGGAACTGAGTCGTAAGGAACCCCAAGCCAAACATGACGACCGATGCCTAATGAGGAGAGGAAGCGTGTTGAGCCTTCAAAGTTAAAGTTTCTACGTTCATGACTTATATTACAACTCTGGAACAACTTTGACCTAAACTTAATGTCCTTCATTTTTTTCTTGAAAACAACATTTTTGTTAGAACAACTTAATCTCCTTCATGATCCACTCTGTTTCATTGTATATATACAGTACCTTTGAAAACAAATTCGTGTACAAGAGTGGTAGCCCATCCCATCCCATCCCAGCCCAGCCCAGCCCGTCACTCGGCCACTCTCAAACAACAGTCGACAGGCGGCGGCCGTTCCCCATTCCCTCGCCGCCGGCCGCCGCGCCGCCATGCTCCGCCTCCGCAGCTCCATCCTCGCCCACCTCCTCTCATCTCCAGCCGCCTCTCCGGTATCCCCTCTCCACCGCCTCCTCTCAGCCGCAGCGCCAGCCATCTCCATCCAGACCACCGGGTTCGCCGTGGAGGAGTACCTCGTCTCCACCTGCGGCCTCACCCGGGCCCAGGCACTCAAGGCCTCCGCCAAGCTCTCCCACCTCAAATCCTCTGCCAACCCCGACGCCGTCCTCGCCTTCCTCGCCGGCCTCGGCCTCTCCGCTGCCGACGTCGCCGCCGCCGTAGCCAAGGACCCGCTGTTCCTCTGCGCCGGCGTGGAGAGAACACTGGCGCCCGTCGTCGCGGGGCTCTCCGGCCTCGGCGTACCACGTTCTGAGATCGCGCGCCTCGTCTCGGTTAAAGCCAGCCTCTTCCGGCGTAGATCCATCGTCTCCAACGTCGCTCTCCTGCAAGAGAGTGGGCTAGGTGTTTGTGATATTGCCGCACTGTGCCGCACTGTGCCACGGCTACTCAGCAGCAACCCGGAGCGTGTCCAGGCGGCGGTGGCGTCCGGCGAAACGCTCGGTGTACCCCGTGGATCCGGGATGTTCAGATATGCGCTGCAATCTGTTGCATTCTTCAGCGAGGAGATGATCGCTGCCAGACTGGACTCCTTGAAGAAGACGTTCAGGTGGTCGGATGCCGACGTGAGCATCGCTGTGTGTAGGGCTCCGTTTTTGCTTACAAAATCAAAGGAATTGCTGCAGTGCAGGTCCGAGTTCCTTATCTCTGAGCTGGGGTTGGAACCGGCGTACATTGCTCGTCGGCCGGTAATTCTCTGTTATAGCCTAGAGGGCCGGATGAGACCCCGGTACTATGTTGTAAAGTTACTCAAGGAAAATGGATTGCTCAAGTGCGACCCGAGCTACTATACTGTTTTCAAGGTGTCCGAGGATGTTTTTCTGGCCAGGTTCATATCCCCTCACAAGGAAGTTGCGCCGCAACTAGCTGAACACTATGCCGCCGCTTGCGGAGGGGAAGTGCCCGCTAGATTCAGATTTACATGAACCAAGAACGGGCTGTGAGAAGTGATAATGCTGGTAATTTCTGATTCGGTGTTATTTGCCAAACTGGATGCATTTTATTTAGTGTTGCTAATCCTGGGTGAAACTGGTAATTTGATTATGTGTCATGGAATGCTAATTGCATCATTCAGTAGAGAAGAAAGTATCGCATTGCAATGAACTTGTCCATCCTCGTTCGTATAATATTGACAAGCATAATGGAACTAAGAGTGAGAGATCAGAGCATTCTACAAATGCTTTCAAATATCAGTTAAGTGCATGTGTGCACACTGTATCTTCATGTTCTCAATGGCCATTGCAGTTTTCAGTGCAATCCTCAATCCATCTTTCCATAGAAAAAGATTCTTATTTTGTCCATGATGATACGAAGTCTCAAAATTTTCCTTTGGGCATTCAGTTATGATCTAGTGTTTTAGCTGCTTCCTGCAATAGCTTTGTTTATGAGATATTGACCATTCGAGAAAGCCAGCCATTGTTTACTACTCCCTCCGTCCCATAATATAAGAACGTTTTTAACAGTATACTAGTGTCAAAAAGTTCTTATATTTCGTTTGGGACAGAGGGAGTAGTAGTCTGTCAGTTTTCTTAGTTTTTCCCCCGATTTTTCGGATGGCCTACTGGCTGATACTTTTTCAAGGGGCATCTGATCTCAAAATTGAATAATGCTGTAATAGCGTTTTTGTTGTTGCTAACTGTTCCTGTTCTGAAAATACCGGGCAGTTTCACGGTTACTTCAGAGTTTTGGCTTAGCTTTTGAAAGCCTTATATTACTTAAGCTTTTTCAAGCACAGAAAGATAGGTCATGTTGTTTGCTTCAAAATTTTGATTATAATGTAAATGTACTATATATCTGGAGGACTATTAGGACTAAAATTCGAGCCACTGGGCCCATTTTGTGCCACACGAGTTAAACTCTATGTATCTGCACATATAGTGTAAACTTGTACAGTTGGAGTTATCAGGTTGATGTTCCAGTTAACACTTCAGTTATTTTTTCCTCTTTATTTGCTTCAAGCATCACTGATGGCAGTGCGCTTAGTTACTTCCATGTTTTCTACCATCAACCTGTTCGTGGCCCTCTTGTTGGTGGAAGTGTTGAATCAAAGGATGTAAATAAATGGCTCGATTAGATGATTAATGGTATGAATCTTCGCCAGTCAATACTAGAGAGGTGATCCTCGCAAGTTACTTATTTCGTTGCTGCTGATACTATGTCAGCACCATGGGAAACTGCGTGTGCCTTTTGGGTCTAACCCATCACAAGAGGTGCTTCCTTTGTTTCATGCTTTATTTTGTTGCCGTTATAGTTGGACTTACATTACCATTATATTGTGTGCATGTTCCCCTTTCCATAATTATTAATCTGGAATTTTCATTAGAAGCAAGATGTCCATAATGCACGTTCTACTTAATCGAACCTTCTTCTGTCATACTGTGCATAGAATTACCATTTCTGAATGGTTATGATACATGCATTAGACTTGCTTTTTTTATGATTCTGTATGGCATTATTGTCTGGCTATATCGTAGGTTGTGATTGCACATTTCCCACTCCGTGGTTCTGTACCTAATACTACTGGCTACTGGCCAACATGGTATTTTTTATTTAGGCTATTGTTTGGGATGGTTCCTTTCAAGGACCACTATATTACTGAGTTGGCTTTTATACCAAGTTGTATCTTGAATTATAGATTGGTGTTACGATCTAGATTTAGCTGAATGTCTTAACTCGTCTTTTAGAAATATATCAGGTGGAACCTTGCAAACTTCATTTTTTTTTGTTCTTCTGTTGGTTAAAATAAACTAGACCATACATTTGTTAGCACCATTGATAATTTGAGTATTTCTTTAACCCTTGCATATCAAATCCTTGTTTGAGTTATTGGTAATAAGGTACAGACTGTCTAGAGATAGCAAATAACTAAGCTCTTTTTGTCTTGTAAGAGAAGTAGTGCTCATATGGGGGGGATTTTGGATCCAATTATCGTTTCATGAAAATATACACTCTGAAATTATCGTTTCATGAAAATAACTAAGCCCTGTTTGTCTACTTTCCTCCCCCCCCCCCCCCCCCCGTGTAATTCCTCTTGCTGGGCGTCTTGATTGATGCTTGTAATCATCGGGGCTTCTGCCTCTCTGATTAATATATTCAGGTGGGGGAAACTCCCCCCCCCCCCCCCCCCCCGGTTGAAAATTCAAAAAAAAAGTTTAAGAGCACAATGCCTATGCTTTTGTGCTATGTTCTTTTTCATGAAGTGTAAAACATCCATACACAATAATGCAGCTGTTAATCTCCTTGAGGACAAATCCAGACCACCATCCAATGGCCCAACCCAGAGAGCAGAGAGCAAACACGCATTAGGGAGTCCATAAACCGATATATCCAGAGGAGGATTGTATGTAGCTGTCTTCTAGCTAGAATCGGGGGTGGATAGGAAGATGACTTGGGGCATTCCTACTATATCTCTCCTTGCGAAATTCCGAAGCATCCAACTTGCAACAATTGTATGGGGTATACACCAATTCTTTCTCTCTCTTTTTGCGATGGGGGCAAACACCAATTCAACCCTAGAGCAATTTCACACGTCCATGCCTGAGAACATGAGGCCGAGGTGATGAGAGAGAGAGAGAGAGACATCAGGGTGGGATATGCGTGAGAGAGGAAGCGACGCAGAGGGGGAGACGGGATTTGTTTTTGCAAGAAAAAAAAACAGAAAACCCTCCTCAGATTCAAACTTTACAGGTGACAGCCGGAGAATAGCACGGTGCATACCTTTTCCCTTTAAAAAAGACTTTGACAAGGAGAGACCTCCACTCGGGCAGGCAGGGCAGTGTAGCATGTATTGCCCCATATATGGTGGTCTTTCCCTACCTCCACACGCATATGGACTGAGCGTGAGAGGATGACTGATTGTTCGCCTTTCCAGACATGTCGATCTCGTCTGCGTGTCCTTCGCCTACAACACTGGCAGGCCACAGCCACATCTAGCGGCAGGGGCGCAGACGCGAGCAACAACCTCTGCTCCTCTCAGTGATGGTGGCACGACGAGCTCGATGGGGGAGCAGTGTTGCACCCCTCCTAGCGATGAAGGAGGCGTGACCTTCCGGTGAGACAGAGCCAACAAGGAGGAGGCACTGGAGGAGATGCAGCGGTGCAGTAGCAAAATCACAGGATGGGAGCACACAACTAGGATTCCACCGCACGCAATGCTTTCTCTTACGAGTTACCCCTATCCCACTCAGCTAACCATGCAAAAAAATCAGAGATAACCCCCACCAAAACCTTGGAACAACCATGCAAAATTCGAGAGATATTTTGATCAAAGCCTTGGAACAACAACAAAAACAAGAAATAATTTTAGTCCCAAACATGTTGGGATAGACTAGAGGTGAAACCCATAAAATCTCGAAAGTTAGTCGTGGTTCTAGCACGTGGAAACTAACTTCCACATACCCCTCATTATGGAGGTGAAACATGCATGGCTATTTATTTGGTGCTATTCCAGTCCTGCAGGTCTCTCATTATGGACTCCTCACATGTCAAGTTTGGACTACTCGACATCTCTTAACGTTATTAGCATACTTTATACTTCTACTATACACAAATGCTTCTGGAGACCTGCGTTGTATATGCCCAGATCATCTTAGATGATGTTAGAAGAGTTGTTTGCAATTGGTGCTATACCAACTCTATCAAGTATATCATTATTCTGGACCTGGTCTTTCCTTGTGTGGCCACATATCCACCTCACATTTCTGCTTCACCTGACCTTTGCCTCTGTAAAAGTATCCGGTGACTAAAAATGCATTGCAAAAATATCTAATGACCGACATGGTCCGAGCCTCGAGATGAATAGTAGGATGGACGGGAGTTCCTAAACTCGGTGGGACCTCCATTTCTCACAATGGGGATCATCGATGCAAGAGAAATAAATGCTAGAAATATTGAGTATCTGCGTTTGGGACCCATTCTGAATTTCTTCTCCGGTAGTGCCTACATTCTATTGTCACGCTACTTGTCGAGATGCTTGAACAACGTGTTTACCCTTGAGCACAGGTGAACTTTTTCCCGGTGTCTCCTACCCCAAACGATTTTAGTTTTACATTCTCCTCTTGTCATCTCTCTGTCTACTTTCTCATTTGTCTTTCTCCTCAGCAGTGTATTTGATAGTAATAGATCAACGATCACTTCTACTTTTCTGAAGATGGCGCAGTATATATGCCCGGTCATCTGGACAGGGTAAGGTAGGAACTCTTTTTTACCACACCATGTCATAAAGTAGTGCATGTACCTATGTGAAAGGGACTTCACATTACACCAATGGCTCAATGTCGATCTGATCATGGGAGATATTTATCTCATCATGGGAGTTATTGATCTGATCTTGTACTACTTTCTAGCCATGGAAAGACTACGCTTCATGTGCTGGCAAAGTATAATATATCTGTCGGCTAGTATCGACAAGCAAAATCATCACAACACTGCTGCTGATTCAGCACATTTACAGGTTTGCAATGATGTTTGACTAGTTGTTTATCCATTCCTTTGGAACAAATTATTTAGTTAAACGTCCACCAAAAGGACCATCTAAGATTGATCCTACGATCTCACCTAAAGAGCAGATCCTATACTAGTCTCCCCATGGTATATCTCAATCTCCTGAGGATACTGAAGAGATATTGGTAGTTGAAGATTTGAGTAGCAGTGAAATGCAAACTACTGTCACATATATTGGGTAAACATGTTTTATGTGAGACAAATGAACCATTGACACCATATTAGATACTAAGTGCAACATTGATTGTGACAACACAACCTGGATATAAACAGGAAAGCTACATGTTGTTTACATTTATTGTATTCTAAGAAGCCCACTGGTAGCAGGATAACAACAAGCACAATATTAATAAGTACACCCTCCGTCCCACAATGTAAGACTTTTTTTGACACTAGTGTAGTTTCAAAAAACGTCTTATATTATGGGACGGTGTAGTACATAACTCTTAGTGTTAATAAGAGATGTGGCCATGACTGAAAGAAACTTATGATAGTCGCGTGTTCACAAACAAATACTTGCTACTAAACATGGATAAGAATAATTCATGACCTTCTGTAAGGAAGTTCTACCACAGTTTTTTGCGACAACTATCTTAATGAATGAAAACTAGTGCAAATTAAAAAGTACATAAAACTAGATGAGTTCGGGCTTCTCCCTATTTGTTATTGAAGACATATATCTTCTAGTAAGAGTGAAAACTGATGTTTAACTAAGTGACAAATTATATAAAGTTTGATTATAACAGTTAATTCATGCATTTGAAATTATTTTAGTTTCTAGCTTTGTCCGATGTCAAACTTCTATATATTTTCCCTAATCTATATAAAGTGTGCTAATATCCGCAACTACATATATATGCATAAAATATATTTTATAAAAATTCTAACGAAACTAATTTGTGTTGCACACATGGATATATTTCATATAGATATGGTCAAATTAAAGAAGTTTGACTTAGAGAAAAGCTAAAAGTTCATTTAGATTGTAGCGATAAGGTTACCATGTCAATTTTTTTTGCGAATTTGGCATGTAATATCATCGCATATATTTGGAATTGATACTTGAAAATCATACATATTAGTTTCTCTCTAAACATATTTGGTTATTGGGACTTAAGGTGCACAAGTACAATAATCATTTTGCATTCCACTTTGAAAAAACCTTTTTGGATGTGTTCAAATGAAAATAGAATCTGTAATAATTAAAAAAAAATGCGTGAATGATAAGGTACATGCGATTGGAAGTTTATTTTTCCTCCATTATCGGCCAATATTTAATCTTTTAATGAGCATTAGCCAACTTTTTCAAACTTAAACAATGTGATTATTATTTAATTTGCAAATAAAAGAAGCAACTCCTATCTTTGATGGCAATATAAATTTAAGACCTACAACACCATTTTGTGTGGAAGAATAAAATAACACTATGGTGGCACAAATTGCAGGTCAGATATGTAAATGCGACCGAAAAAAAAACCTAGTTTTTTGTTAACTTGGTAGCTAAGTTTGATTTACTCTATCAAAATAAATGGTCAAATCAAAATTTTAACTTGGTATTTGTGTCCACACCAGTCCAAGTTCCAACTCATAGCAGAAAAATTGCCACTATGGCATGCTAACTTGGGCTGAGCCATGAATGGGGCACTGAGGGTGACTTGGGCCCAACCACGTCCTACGTGAAAATCCCTTCACGGTTTCCAAAATCGCTATGATGAACCTTTGTATTTTCTGACACACCCGCAAGTTTTGCGATACACGGGATGGCGATCACACCATAGGCGTTACACAATTATCTAATGACAACGGAATGGTGCACTCCTTCGGACTATATTACCGCTACTCATTTCAACTTCTAGCTTATAGATTTTGGTAGGCTTTAACCCAATTATGATATGATGAATTTTAGTCTGCACGTCATTTTACATTGTGAACATTGTGGTTGGTTAGCCCCGTTTCTTCAGTTTATCGTCAATGCGACTCAAGGCGGCAAATGCAAAAGCTCTCTAAAAAATGTGGTCACCTAAAGAAACTTAACAAGCATCAATTGCATGGTGGTTGCACCACATGGGTTTCTATTTAAGCACGAGAAGGGACGCGGAGGACATTCATAATTCACAAAGAAGCCGTTGTGAGCATCGAAAGGTGAGCAAGGAGTAGCTCAACATTGCTAAGTGGACATCAATATACACCTCATACATAATGGATACCAGATTTGCGCTGAATTGTTTTTGCGGTGTCGTTGAAGCCCAAATACATCCTAGGACTTGGAAGCATCAGGATTTGTGACCCTGCTGGCCTAGATTGTTTATACACCGAGTAGCGTCCATGATGGTCAGATGGATTTAAACTGTATTATTCAGTGATTCATCGCGGTACTCATGAAGCTGGATAGACTAGTACAGCAACACTCACTTTTTATCTTGTTAAGACCTTTTTTTTACAAGTAGCTGACAACATATCCAAAGTTGTATGTTGGGATAGTAGATGTGTCAGAAGTACCAGCACATTTGCGAACTGTAGTCCCTGGAGTTTTTTTTAGATAAAAACGTAGAGGCCATTGTGTACCTTACATATTCCATAACCAGACCGAGGTCTGAGAATTGTTCAAGGAGCATGAAGCATACCTTATCCAGGTTACACCACAAATCAAAGTCCGAAGCCAAGAAAGAGAAAGCAGGAAAAAAAAGAAACGAAGAAATGCATCAGTTGTGATGTGAAGACCCTGGAAAATAAGTTTACTCCTGACGCAAGGCATTGCATGATTATGAGCAGCAGCCATATCACGAACGCCCATGCCTCCCTTCTTCTCTATTCAAATTAATTTGCTCCCAAGCAACAAGACATCCAGCCTTTCGCTGTATCCATGCAGCCTCCCATGGTCAAATTGATTAATCCTCATTATTTACCAAAGGAAACCATGTCATAATCAATCAATTCTCAAGGTTACCGTTGGACCACCTAATGCAGGCCAAATAATGGATGGTTCCTTTCAAGGACCAATATATTACTGAGTTGGCTTTTATACCAAGTTGTATCTTGAATTATAGATTGGTGTTACGATCTAGATTTAGCTGAATGTCTTAACTCGTCTTTTAGAAATATATCAGGTGGAACCTTGCAAACTTCATATTTTTTTTGTTCTTCTGTTGGTTAAAATAAACTAGACCATACATTTGTTAGCACCATTGATAATTTGAGTATTTCTTTAACCTTTGCATATCAAATTCTTGTTTGAGTTATAGTTCCACCTGATATATTTCTAAAAGACGAGTTAAGACATTCAGCTCTAGAGATTGTCTAGAGATTGCAAATAACTAAGCTCTTTTCGTCTTGTAAGAGAAGTAGTGCTCATGCATATGGGGGGGATTTTGGATCCAATTATCGCTTCATGAAAGTATACACTCTGAAAGTCAGATGCAGGTAGTTCCTTTTTATTCTTTTAGCCAAGTGTCCCCCAGATGAGGCAACTACCCGCCTTTTAGTTAAGATCGATGAAAACTGGTCTTTCTGGGGCTCTTTGCCTTCAAGGAAAAACAATATTAGGTGATTTTTCCTTGCGACCTGTTTACACTGTCTGAAACAAAGAGATAGATTTTTGTCGTACCTTTTTTTATTAGACTCTATAGAGCAAGCATGTCACCAATTTGGCTACCACGGTCTCCATGTGTACATTCATTGAGTGTGCTAACTAGAGAAGACATGGCTGGCACACATAGGCAGTAATTAATGGTCGAACCAAGGACATTGACACTGGAGATGTTGTTTTACTCTAATCCATGCAAACTCTCAAGTTTTCACTTTACTGAATTTAGGTGGTGCTTTGTTTCTTCCAGGAGGAGAAAATGTGCTGAAACTGGACGTATCATGGTCCTTTCTTCTTCGAGGAGACAGAGCATGGCGCAAACTGAGGGAGGATCAGCTCGCTTCGATGCATATTGCAGCAGGCATAGGCACCGTGCCTATGGTATATCGAGCTATAGTTCTGCAGACGCAGAGTATGGCCTTTTATTGTAGGGCAAGTATGGTGTTTTGCCAACTCAATGCATGTTCACATGCTGCCTGGTCTCGTCTTTTTTTTTTTTTGCGAGAGCTCACTGATCTCATCTCACTGGCAGTAACTTGTGTGCACACTGCTATGGGTTTAGTGCAACATTCAGAGTGTATCATGCTTGGAGCTGTCGCGTGAAGCTGGGTGTTTTCTTTGTTTAACAGATGAATGTGTTTATGAAAAGAGGAGATATAATCTGCCTATTCTAGTGTAAGTAAAAAAGCTTGACTACCTTGTAGAATAACTCCACTAGTTCTAGCACCAGTGATCCTTTCTTTTTGGTTGGGAGCTGCACAATGGATCTCATTTACATTACAGCTTACAAGCACATGATTTATGGACTCCTTGACACACTGCAGAAGTACCCCTAGAGAAAAGAAAAATATAGTAAGGTCCCTAGAGTTCCTTGTGCGTCTCGCCTTTGGACGCCGCCATGTTTGGCCAATGAGAACGAAGAAAACCAGCATCACACCATCACCTCTCAGGCTTTATGAACTTCATACAACGGAACCATTCTATCTATAGCTTACCAGTCAAGACAGACCCCACACTTGTTAGCCTCCAGAACCGACTCAACCCGACACCGTCGAAGGAAAACACTAGCTCCAACATTCCCCAACCACAAACCTTGATGAGCAACAACCACCCTCTAGTGAGTGAGTGTGTGTGTGGGGGGGGGGGTCTACATCAAGTGTTATTGGACGTGGTGCAACTTGTTCCGCCCCAACAACACCATCGACAAACCCTAACATAACTCTATTTATAGGACACACAAGAGAGAAGGGTACCCACTTCACCCGCCGAAGCGGGGACGGTAGAATGAGTGGCATCCAAAGGGAAGCGAAAAGTTTGTAGCATCATCTATGATCAAGAAACTTCTTGTAGTCGCCCAAAAAAAGGCTACCTTAAATGGGTTCTCTTTTCTTTGTAAATATGTTCTAAACGAGTTTGAACAAAAAATATTGTATGTCAAAAGATAACAGGAGAACAAAAAGATCAATGGTTTGGTCGCCACCACAATGGTGCCAACCTTATTTAGATACCCTAAACAAATGAACGTGTCGTAGATTGCCTTGACAAAGTGGGGGACGGTGACAAGCTTTGTTGGAAGCGGCATAACCTCTTCCTCGCAGCGACATCACTAATAAGCCCTACCCTACCTGTATCTATAGGCCAGACAAGAGGGCAGGATTCTCCCTCTCCACACAAGAGTGGCAGATGAAAGAGAAGGAAACCCACATGCTCCCAGATGAGCGGGCATCACAAGGAGAACGAAAAGTTTATAGCATAATGGACCGGTACAACTTTGTAATAAATCATCAGTAATTAATATAGATGAGTGAGTACCCTAAATGTGTATTTTTCTTTTGTATAAAATTTGCTCAAAATTTCATTTTATTTTGACATCAAATATTGCACAAACATAACGAGAGAACATCCTTGTAAATAGGTCCACTCCAGAGATGAGACCGACGCGTGGGGCCCACTCCAGAGCACCCACGAAAATCTTCTCCAAAAAAAGAAAAGAAAAAAGGCTCCTCATTCCCGCACCAACGCGTTCCCCTTTACCTCGCCGCCGGCGCCACCGCGCCGTCGCGCCGCCATGCTCTGCCTCCGCCTCCGCCTCAGATGCCGCGCTCTCTCCCAGATCCTCTCATCGTCCCCCTCCGCCTCTCCCATCTCCCAGCTCCTCGGCTACCACAGCCGCCTCCTCTCAGCGGCCGCGCCCGTCGTCTCCCCAAACCCTAGCTTCGCCGTCGAGGATTACCTCGTCTCCACCTGCGGCCTCACCCGAGCGCAGGCCGCCAAGGCCTCCCCCAAGCTCTCCCACCTCAAGTCCCCCGCCAGGCCCGACGCCGTCCTCGCCTTCCTCGCCGGCCTCGGCCTCTCCGGCGTCGACGTGGCCGGCCTCGTCGCCAGGGAGCCCCAGTTGCTCTGCGCCAAAGTGGAGAGAACGCTGGCCCCCAACGTCGCCGCGCTCACCGGCGTGGGGTTATCGCGTTCTGAGATCGTCGGCCTCCTGTCGCTCGGATGCGGCAAATTCCGCTCTAGATCCGACGTCTCCAAGCTGCAGTACCACCTGTCCCTCTTCGGCTCCACCGAGAACTTCCTCCATGCTCTCAAGCGCAAGGGATGCTCCATTCTCTGGGCTGACCTCGAGAGGGTGGTCAAGCCCAATGTCGCGGCCCTGCGAGAGTTTGGGCTTGGTCCTTGTGCTATTGCCAAGCTGTGCCTCGCTCAGCCATGGCTGCTCACCTGCAACGTAGAGCGTGTCCGGGCGACGGCGGTGTGCGTCGAAGGTCTGGGTATACCCCGAGGATCTGGGATGTTTAGGCATGCACTCAATGCTGTTGCATTCGTCAGCAAGGAGAAAATCTCCGCCAAAGTGGAGCACCTGAAGAAAACGTTCAGGTGGTCGGATGCTGAGGTGGGCATTGCTATTTCTAAGGCTCCAAATGTGCTGAACAAGACTAAGGAGTTTCTGCAGAGAAGGTCAGAGTTCCTCATCTCTGATTTGGGGTTGGAACCTGCATACATTGCTCATCGCCCCGTAATGCTCTCGTACAGCCTGGAGGGCCGGGTAAGGCCCCGGAGCTACGTTGTGAAGTTTCTTAAGGCGAATGGATTGCTAGATCCCGACCGGGACTTGTATTCCGTGCTTGTACTGTCTGAGAAGGTATTCATGGAGAAGTACATATGCCCTCACAAGGAAGCTGCACCATGCCTTGCTGGAGACTATGCTGATGCTTGCAAAGGGCTATTGCCGACTAATTTCAGATTTACATGAAGCAAGGATGGGTTATGGAAATCAGTAACTGTGTATGGCATGACAGTTTTCACCATTCATAGTAAGCTGGTAATTCACATTAGTATTTTTTCCCCCTAAATAGAGATTGATTTTCTGCTGTAGTATGTCTTCCATATGCTGGTTTGGTCGCTGCTAATGCCTAATGAAATTGATAGTTTAATTCATGAACCCTGTGGTGTTGATGTAATGATGTTCTAGTTAAGTAGACATGAAAGCATCGCCTGCAATCTCTGGAAATGAGAGTCTATGAATATATTTGTGTTTCTGACTTCCATTTTTAGGATAATGGAAATTGAATATGTGGGTAGACC
Source organism: Aegilops umbellulata (assembly GCA_032464435.1). NCBI lineage: Eukaryota > Viridiplantae > Streptophyta > Magnoliopsida > Poales > Poaceae > Aegilops > Aegilops umbellulata. The sequence goes on from CP136059.1 coordinate 401,443,602, forward strand.
AATTTTCTTGTGAAACCAGAACCCAGAGAACAAGAAAGGATGAGAACTGTATTGCACCGTTTTCCAGTAAATATATCATATGGGTTGCTTTCATCCACATTTTTATTTCCATTTCCATTTCTGTCTTTTTGTTTTTCATCATTTCCAGTTCATTTTCTATATCTAGGTTATGCTTGGAAAATGTATGTTTCTATTGGGTCTCTCATTAGGCCTTTTGGTTTCTTTCCCATTATCCTTCTGAAATTGAATATCTTTGTTCCTAAATTCTGCACCTGATTTTACTTCCGCTGAGAAAATTTCAAACACATGATATGGTTGAGTAGATAATTAGAGGCGACATGAGCTGGTTGCTCTTCATCTGGTAGCTTAAGGAAAAAGACCTGGGAAGCACAGGAGATGATTATGGTTCATGTAGCACTACTAATGTGTTTAATCCCATTACGCACATGGTACAGCATATCAGTCGAATTCCAGAGGGATTGATCCTTGCCTCCTTTGTACATCCAGCCTATACACAGCTTTGGCTTACTTAAAGGGTTCATCAGTAACCTGAACAAAGAGGAAGATGCCCGGCACACTTGTTTGATTAGACTCCGTTCTGGCGCTTTCCTGATTCCAATCATCCTTTCAGGTAGCAGTAGCCTTTTTTGATTTAAAAGCCTGGCTACCATGGTCCTTGGGTATATTAATCTTTCTGTGTGCTAACTAGAGAAGACTATGGCATGCATGCACATAGGCTGTACTTGTTGAACAGGGGATGGTTTACCTGGAAATATTGGTTTACTCTAATCCACCCAAACTCAGTCTTCATTTTACTGAATTTAGATTAGATGTTGCCTCCTTTCTGCCAGGAGAAGATGTTGGTTTATTCTTTATTTTGATTGTTGTGGTTGCTCGAGAAGTTATCTCTCAGATTATTGCTCTCAGTGCACACCGGAGTAGATTAATTAATTTGGAGTGTGTGGTCTGTGATGGGCTCAACTCTTCCCCCTGGTGCTGTAAAACAATCAATCTTGTTCCACTGGAAGGAGCCTCTTTTTCATCTGAAAGACACCCCACATTTCTGAAGATACGTACACCTACAGTTTCAGCAGTGAAGTGGTACCACACGCTGATCTGATCTGTTTCCAATTGTAATAAAAGTTGGTTATTTACTTATCAGCTGAGTACAAGTAGTGGAGATTGACTGTTTGTTTCCTTGTGCAAGGTTCACAGCAAAAAAAACAGGTGTTGAATTCGCCGCCGGCTCCGAGACCTCGAGCGGACTGATGGACGGGCGGAAGGCTGTTTGAAATCGTTGCTGCGGCGCTGTATATTATACGCAGTCCTAGGTTTTTCTTCTTCTTTTATTTAGGTGAGCATCATCACCATGTCTCAAGCTCACTTGGCAAAACAATGAAAAGAAAGGAAAGAACCGTTGTGATTTCAATTTGGTTGGTTACATCTCACGATAACTGGTGCCCCAGAGGTGCGTCCTTTCCGGCCCTCTGGCACAAGGGAAATGTCCCCTCAATGCTCTAACACCCACACCGGATATGGATTCTCGATTCTACGAGAATTTTTTTGAAAGCGTTTCATTTGCTTCTCTTGAATGGAAGTTTCATTTCTCCCAGAATGTATCCCGAGGATTCATTGACTGAATTGATGCTCAATGTCGGCTCATTTTCTTGCAATCAGAAAGAAAAAGAAAGAAAAAGATATAACTCATCAATATATTGTCAGTCATTCTTTTTTTTTTGAGAAAAGACAGGGCATCTATCTCTGAAGAGAAGAGTCTAAGCCCAGGGCAGCCCAGCCTCTTTGACGCAGACGAAAAGCCCAGCCCACCAGTAAATATATGTCTGTCAATGGGAGAGAAACTGACCCACGGCTTCCCCCAGCTCCCTCCCTCCCCTCACCGCCGGCGCCGCCATGCTCCGGCGCCGAGGCTGCGTCCTCATCCAGATGCTCTCCACTCCCTCCGCCACAACCACCTCCCCTCTCCACCGCCTCATATCCGCCGCCCGACCACAGGTACACGCTCGGAGCTGCATCCTCTCCTCTCCCCGCCGCCTCCTCTCCGGTGCCACAGCCCCAACCACCGGGTTCGCCGTGGAGGACTACCTCATCTCCTCCTGCGGCCTCACCCGAGCGCAGGCACTCAAGGCCTCCCCCAAGCTCGCCCACCTCAGGTCCCCCGCCAACCCCGACGCCGTGCTCGCCTTCCTCGCCTTCCTCGGCCTCTCCGCCGCCGACGTCGCCGCCGTCGTCGCCCGGGACCCCAAGTTCCTCTCTCAACACCCCCCTCCTCGCATACAAGAGCAAGGTGGAGCTCAACGTCGCGTTCCTGCGCGAGTGCGGGTTGGGTGATCGCGACGTTGCCAAGCTGTGCAGCTCGATACCGAGGATGGTCACCACCAACCTGGACTGTGTTCAGCGAATGGTCGCATTGACCGAAGCTCTCGGTGTGCCCCGGGAATCCGGAATGTTCAGGCATGCTCTGAGTGCTGTCGCATTCCGCGACGAGAAGAAGATCGCGGCCAAAGTGGATCACCTGAAGAAGACGTTGGGGTGGTCGGATGCCGAGGTGAGCATTGCTCTGCCTAAGGCCCCGTTTTTGCTCGCCAAGTCGAGCGAATCGCTGCAGCACAGCTCCGAGTTCCTCATGTCTGAGGTGGGGTTGGAACCGGCGTACATTGCTCAGCGGCCGGTAATCCTCTGTTACAGCCTAGAGGCCCGGATGAGACCTCGGTACTACGTTGTAAAGTTTCTCAAGGAAAATGGATTGCTCAAGTGCGACCCGAGCTACTATACTGTTTTCAAGGAGACCGAGAAGTATTTCGTGGGGAAGTTCATATACCCTCACAAGGAAGCTGCACCACACCTTGCTGAAGATTATGCTGCTGCTTGCGGAGGGGAAGTGCCCGCTAGATTCAGATTTACATGAACCGAACAATTCTGAGTAATATATGTAGAATCACGATGTAGTTCTGAAGCCAGCTATGTTTTGGTCATTATTTTGTAATGGAGAAGAACATACATGTTTTCTGAAGATTTATGTGGCTTTCTAAAATCTATCCTTTTATTATGTATTGATTTCTCCATTGTGCCATGCTAATCAGAAGATTACTTTATATGTTGAGCTTTTACTCCATAATCTTCATGGGAAGTTCACTGCTTCGTAAATATTCAGAAATAATTTTTATTGCCATTTTTTGAATGTCAGTTCACGTCATGGTTATCTTGACTTTCAGGATTGTTGGTTGCAGCATCAGAGAAAGGTAGGTCACAAGCTATAGGTGCGTGCCAACTTCACTGGTTAGAGACCCCAGTTCTGGGAGAGGCAGTGCTGATTGAGGGGGGCAGCTGGAAGACGTGATGCTTAAGCTTTGGTACGAGATATATGTGATTTTGTCAAGCCGGTCTTCCAAAACTGAAAGGAGTTTTCTGTCTATGAAGCAGGCGACTTGTGATGATTATCGGATGCCATTCAATTACTTTTAGATGATGCCCATCATCTTTTTGTGCAGTTCATGTTGGCAACCTTGCTAGAGGATACTGTCCGTGCAATGATATAAGCTTGGTAAAGGAAACCCATGTGAGGTACTTCATAATCTAGAGACGTTTACTTTCTCCTTCTTTTTCATCACTAACATATGTTCCTCTCACAAAAAATGGGTACTCGCATTTACCAAAACAAACTGTGATCTGCATTGGCTTCAGTGGCAGACATCACTGAAATTCTTTGGTGCCCTCACTTCCTTTCGTGAATTCGGCGGTCTGTTGAGTTGGTGATTAGTTCACTTGGTCTAATCATGTTAGTACAGAATTAAATATCTGTCGAGAACTTGCCCACTATCTGATAGAAGTCCCTCCAATATTATGAAGGTAAACCTTGATAGCTGGGCGGTAAAGAAACTGAGGTGGCATGTCGATTTTTTCCCGATCATGCTCTAATTGGTTCACATGACCTGTCAGCCATCCTGTGTAGAATATGCATGCTCTATCAGCATTGCTAAACCTGCACGGAACTTAATTCGCTACAGTACGTCCCACTCCATGATGTAGCTTGTGATCTTGATCTGAATGAACTATAGTATGTTCTGCTACAGCAGTAATTCATTGTAGTTAGTTTGTAGTTAGTATGTCCATCGGGTAAATTCAGTTCTCTAGCACATGACAGACAGAGAGACAGACAGACATATCAATCATTTGGTCACACATAATGCTATATATGTTGTGAGAACTTAGCACCTGTATGGAATGCATGAGGTAGGAAGGCACCTATGTAGAACAATATTGCTCTGTTGTGCAATTAGGGCTCAAATCTGCAGCACACTGAATATCATATTGGTTCTAGACTTCATCTTATAGTAAGTATTCAAGTAACCAGAACATTTGCAGCTGTTTGACTGAAACAAATGGCATTAAGTAATATAGGATGGTTCTAGCCTGCCAGGCATATAAACATTGGCCAAAGATACTAGATTTTGAGTAGGATAGAATATTCTGGGTTGATACTGCCCAAGTGTAGTCCAGATCGGTTCATTGGCAAAAGTTGCTGCTACTATTATTCCTTTTATATAAACAAACTTGCTGAACCCTGAAACTGAAAGATGTCCGTCAGAATTATTATGCTCTTAAATTAGGCAAGGATATTGATCTGCAAGTTTGGGGCAGAAAGTGTTTATTTTCCTAGGTAGCAGTTCACAGTTGGTCTGTACATTCACTGAATATAAGTAGCTCTGTAACTCGAACATGAGGCAGCCTGACATTCACCACTGATTGTATTGAACAAGATGGCATGTGGATTTTTCCCCATCACACTCTAATTCATTGATATGAACTGTCAGCTATCCTATGTAGAATATCCATGCAGCTAAACCTGCATGGAACTAAATTGGCTACAGTATGTCCCACTATAGTAGTATGTTACTGGATCTATCAGGGATGTTACGTAACTCAGGAAGATGTTGCTTATCCTTTGCAAGTTCTTAAAATATTTCGCGGCGCTGGCTATTGTTTGCTCCTTCTGCTCATCATTTATATGTTTGTTGTGTCAGGTTTGAGCATGCAGTGTACAGTCTTGCTCTTGTGTGCAATGGCTCTATAAGCCGGTACCGCGGGTATCAGATCCCCTGAGAGGGGATACATGACTGGATTCGTCAGTCGTTCTCTAGGACAAGACAGACAGAGAGACATGGCATATCAATCATTTGGATACACATAATCCTACATATGTTGTTAGAACTTAGCCCCTGTATGGAAGGCGCCTATCTACAACAATATTGCTCTCATGCTCTGTTCTGCAATTAGGGCTCAAATCTGCAACAGTCTGATCATAATATTGGTCCTAGACCTTTTCTTTTAGTAAGTATTACTGTATTAGAGTAACCAGAATATTTACAGTGGTTTGAAGGCTCTCCTGACTCCATACAAGATGGGCGGATTCAACCTCGCGCACAGGTCAGTTAAGTAGCTACTGCTACGGGCAAGCGATGAAGTTCTCATGTGTCTTCGCCACAGCTGAACTTAATTTTGTGGATGATGCATATGTGTATGGCAGGGTTGTTCTTGCTCCGGTGACGCGGTGCAGGTCGTACGGGAACATGGCCCAGCCGCACAATGCGCTGTACTACGCGCAGAGCGGCGCCAGGCATTGTCCTCATTGCAGAGGCGAGCGCAGTGTCAGAGATGGCACCAGGGTACCTGCCCGTGCCAGGCCTGTGGGGCCAGGAAAGGCCTGGAAGTCTGTAGTCGACGCCGTGCATCGCGGAGGCCAGCGCGGTGTCGGAGATGGCGCCGGGGTACCCGCCCGTGCCCGGCCTGTGGAGCCAGGAGCAGGTGGAGGCCTGGAAGCCTGTGGTTGACGCCGTGCACGCCAAGGGCGCCCTCTTCTTCTGCCAGCTTTGGCATACAGGCAGCGTCTCGCCCACTGGTGCGTTCCCCTCCCTATACGGGGTTTCTTTTTCGTTTCTGGTGTAGGAGTAGTAGTTAGCCAGCCTATACTCGACATTTTGGATTCCACTCTTGTGTCGTAATTGTGTTGCAGGGTTGGACGCCCCTCTAGGGTTGGAAGCACAGGAGATACCCCGAAGGCCTTGTTCGGCTGCAGAATATTTAATCCTCTAGTGGATTGGGTGATCCCCCACCCTACACCAAATCCTCCCGGGGGCTAAATACATGTCACTATGCAATCCATGATGCATTCGGTTAATCCTGTAGAGGAACGATATCAATTAACACCATGACTTTAGGCCGGCATCGCCACGACGCCTTGCTGCAGGTAGGGAGAGAACAGCGAGTAGACAGGGGAGAAGGCACGCACAGAGAGAAAGATAGAACCAACCTGAAGGTCTCGTCGCCGGCTGCCTCCTCTTCTCCGGCGTTAGGCGGCCGGCAGGGGAGATTGGATCGGCCGGACTGCATGGCTGTACTGGGTCGTCGCCGAGCTCGTGCCGCTTCCCTTGGTTGTTGTGCTGACGGTTGGGGGGGGGGGGGGGGGGAAGGAGTGGGAAGAAGCACGTCGCCGTCATCTGCTCCAGTAGCGTCTCCGGCGCCCGCGCCACCGTCGCCGAATCGAGGGAGGGTTGGGGCGAGAGAGAGAGAGGGGCAGCGTAACGTTTCGCGGGGGTTGCTTCCACGGGATGGGGCGCGTGGTTCATTCCCCGGCGATTTCCACGGGGTTTGGAAGGGATTTGGTCCAGACCGGGTTTAACCGAAGGCTGTCATCAGCGAAACCGAGATTCGACACCGGCCACGTGGGTCGGCGAGGTTTTCGCCCAATCCCGGCGGGGCTGGGCTAACCGAACATAGCCGAATGGTGAATGACTTCCGCACCGCTGCAAGAAATGCCATCAAAGCCGGTAATTCTTAATTAGTTTCTTACTGAATTGCTCCTCACCGTTAACATTCATCAGCCACTATGCATGTACCCAAGTAAAGAAACCCATCACTGCGGTAAATTAATTACTCATGCTAATAATAGTATTTGTGATCCGTCTCCTTGGTAAATTAATTACAGGTTTCGACGGTGTGGAGATTCACGCCACCAATGGGTTGCTGATCAACCAATTCTGGTGGTTTTTAGATACCGAAAGGTCCAAATCTCAGCCTCTACATCGTCATGACCAGCTCATCAAAGTCAGCGTCGACAACCAGGAGAACCATCTCCGGTTCGCCACCTGAGGCCATCACCGCCGTTGCCGACGATTTGGGTGCGCACCGCCTCGCGTGCGCCTCTCCCCAGTAGCCGACTACGACTCCGACCCAGAGGCGCTCCCATTGCACGTGACGTGATCCGCCTGATGAACGAGCTCGGCGTCCTCTACTGCCACGTGGTCGAGCCGAGGGACGGGACCCCGCGGAGCATTCTGCCTTTCAGGAAGGCGTTCAAGGGCACATTCATCGTGAATGGGGGTTACGAAAGGGAGGGAGCGGATATGGCCGTCGGCGATGGCTACGCCGATCTGGTCTCGTACGGGCGGCTCTTCTTGGCAAACCCCGACCTGCCGGAGCGGTTCAGGAATAATGCGGTGGGCCTGAATGAGTATGACCGGAGCACGTTCTACACCTCCGATCCGGTGGTCGGCTGCACGGACTACCCTTTTCTTGCTCAGGGCCAGGGGACACAAGTTAGCTAATTGACCTCTGGTCGATCCTGCCGGTCACTTGTTCAAGAGTGTCAGTTGTTCTTCATTCAGATCATCAGGCGAGTCGAGATGGACTAGCTGGATGGTGTGCAGATTGCGCGACTAGATTTGTCGCAGCCTTCTTTTGTTATTTGAGTGACTATAGTTGCTCGGCGAGTTACTTATTTCTCAGGCTATTGTTTCGAGTGCAAACTGGGATCGATTAATTGGAGTGCTGACTAAACGAAAATCCTGTGACAAAAACACTCCAAGTTGTCTATGCTTGGTGCTTCTGCGCAACCCTGCGGTTTTACTGGATGCAATGGTGATGCAATGGTGCCCCTTTTCGTCTCCAAAACAGATATCAGCAGTGCATGCTCCTGACGCCCCACATTTTCATGAAGAAACACACATTTGGAGTTCCAGTAGTGATCTACTCCTAGTACGAGGTGCTGATGATCTGTTTCCAGAGCAAGGTTACTTATCAGCTGAGTACAAGAAGTGGAGATTGGTTTGCTTGCTTGGTTGTGTATGCAAGATTCACAGCAATTTGGTTGAACTAACAGTCGGCTTCGAAATCTCGACCTTACTGATGGTTGAAAAGGAAGATGCTTCACAATCACCATTCTACACAAATGTAGTAAGTAACTAATCAAGTACTATCATCATGTTTCATGCTTGAAAAGGAGTATGCCACATCAAAGCAACATAAAAAGACGGGTACATATCATGAAAGCAAAAAAGTCCAGTATGTGTTACGGCATTTCTAAAGTTGCTGCCATCTTGCTAACATCTGTATATATGTCAGAAATATTTAGTACTGCATATATGTCAGCAAAAAAGGTGATGTGATGTTTGATGGTAGTTGGTCAGTTTAGTTACAGGAGGTAATGTTACTGTGACGCCCTCGATTTAATCGTACATTAATCATGCACGTAAACGTGTACGATAAAGATCAGGGACTTATGGGAAGATATCACAACACAAATCTAAAAACATAATTAAGTCATACAAGCATCATAATACAAGTCAGGGGCCTTGAGGGCTCGAATACAAGTGCTTGATCATAGACGAGTCAGCGGAAGCAACAATATCTGAGTACAGACATAAGTTAAACAAGTTTGCCTTAAGAAGGCTAGCACAAACTGGGATACAGATCAAAAGAGGCGCAAGCCTCCTGCCTGGGATCCTCCTAAACTACTCCTAGTCGTCGTCAGCGGCCTGCACATAGTAGTAGGCACCTCCGGTGTAGTAGGAGTCGTCGTCGACGGTGGCGTCTGGCTCCTGGGCTCCAGCATCTGGTTGCGACAACCAGGAAAGGAAAGGGGGGAAAGGGGGAGAAAAGCAACCGTGAGTACTCATCCAAAATACTCGCAAGTAAGGATCTACACTACTTATGCATGGGTATCTGTGTAAAGGGCAATATCGGTGCACTAAACTGCATAATGCCATAATAAGAGGAGGATAGCTAATCCTATCGAAGACTACGCTTCTGGCAGCCTCCATCTTGCAGCATCTAGAAGAGAGTAGATGGTAAGTTCACCAAGTATCAGCACATAGCATTATCCTACCCGGCGATCCTCTCCTCGTTGCCCTGTTAGAGAGCGATCATCGGGTTGTGTCTGGCACTTGGAAGGGTGTGTTTTATTAAGTATCTGGTTCTAGTTGTCATAAGGTCAAGGTACAACTCCGGGTGGTCCTGATACCGAAGATCACGGCTATTCGAATAGATTAACTTCCCTGCAGGGGTGCACCACATAACCCAACACGCTCGATCCCCTTTGGCCGGACACACTTTCCTGGGTCATGCCCGGCCTCGGAAGATCAACACGTCGCAGCCCCACCTAGGCACAACAGAGAGGTCAGCACGCCGGTCTAAATCCTATGCGCGCAGGGGTCTCGGCCCATCGCCCATTGCACACCTGCATGTTGCGTGGGCGGCCGGAAGCAGAACTAGCCCCCTTAATACAAGAGCAGGCTTACGGTCCAATCCAGCGCGTGCCGCTCAGTCGCTGACGTCAAGAAGGCTTCGGCTGATACCACGACGTCGAGTGCCCATAACTATTCCCGCGTAGTTGGTTAGTGCGTATAGGCCAGTGGCCAGACTCAGATCAAATACCAAGAACTCGTTAAGCGTGTTATTTTAAAGTAACCGCGAACGCCGACCAGGGCTAGGCCCACCTCTCACCCAGGTGGTCTCAACCTGTCATGTCGCTCCGCCACAAAGATCCACACAGAGGACCGTCGGGAAAGTATGTCCTTTCAGCCCCCAATCCGTGAATCAACCGCGGGTACTCAACGAGCCGTCCCGACTTTAGTCACCACATGTATCATGTGTTATGTATATAAGTATATACCCGTGATCACCTCCCGAGTGATCACGGCCCGATAGTATAGCATGGCAGACGAACAAGAATCTCGGGCCACTGATGGAATACTATCATCCTATACTAAGCATGTAGGATTGCAGGTAAAGGTAACAACAGTAGTAGCAAGGACAGGTTATGCATCAGGATAGGATTAACGGAAAGCAGTAACATACTACACTACTCTAATGCAAGCAGTAGAGAAAAGAATAGGCGATATCTAGTGATCAAGAGGGGGTGGGCTTGCCTGGTTGCTCTGGCAAGGAGGGGTCGTCAACACCGTAGTCGACCGGGGCAGCGGCGGCGTCGATCTCGTAGTCTACCGAAGAGAAGAGGGGGAAGAAACAATAAATATAATGCAACCATAAGCATGATGATGCATGACATGACTACGAGCGGTGCTAGGTGTGCCCTAATGCGGTAGCAGGTGATACCGGCGAAAGGGGGAACATTCGGGGAAGTATCCCCGGTGTTTTGCGTTTTCGGACAGATGAACCGGAGGGGAAAGTTGTGTGTTCGCTATGCTAGGGATGTGTGACGGACGAACGGGCTGCGTATCTGGATTCGTCTCGTCGTTCTGAGCAACTTTCATGTATAAAGTTTTTTCATCCGAATTACAGTTTATTTTATCTAATTTTTCATGTTTTAAATAATTTTCTAAATTGTTTTAATTCAAAAATTAAATGTTAAATAGCTATGGGTACACAGAAGTGTACCCACAGAAGGGCTTGTGTGACTGACCAGTAGGGCCCGTTGACTTGGTCAACTACCCAGTCAGCAGAGACTGACTGGTTGGACCAGTCAAAGTCAACAGTCTAGTCAGCATTGACCGTTGACTGGTCAAATTGACCAGTGGGTCCCTACTGTCATTGACTATTCTGTTAAGTAACAGTAGTTAATTAGGTTAATTAGTTAAGTAAATTAGGATTAATTAAGTTAATTAATCAATTATTTATCTATTTATAATAATTATTTATTTATTATTTAATTTTTTATTTAATCTCATTCTGGTGGCTAGGCCCCACATGTCATAGGCCCTAGGGGCCTTAGCGGTTACGGGAGTGCGGGCGCACGGGTGTGGTGCCCGTGCCCGAGGCCGTAGCCTGCTCGGGCGATGGGGGAGCCGGGCACGAGCTCCGACGGCCAGGGGCTGCGCGGGCGCTGGCCGGAACAGGGCGGTGGGGCGGAGGGGATGTGTCCGGCGGTGAGCGGGCACGGCCGGCGTAGGTGTGGGCAGGAGGCCCGGGACGCTGCATGGGCGGGCGCCGTGCGGAGCAGCGGCGGTGCGGCCGTACGGGCGACGGCGAGCGGGGGAAGGCCGAGCGGCCGCCGTTGGTGATCGGGATGGCCGACAGAGGGGCGACGAGCAGGCTGTAGCCAGGCGCGGTCGACGACGTTGGCCGGCAAGCAGCTGCAACGGGGGTTCATGCAGGAGGGCGGAGAGCGCGCGGGCGCCTGGCACGGCGTCGCAGCAGCAGCGCCGACGAGGCGGCGCGCGATGGGGAAAGCTGCGGCAGCGGCCGTGGCCGGTAGCGGGCGCGGTGCGGGGAGGAGGCCGCGGCCCCGGGGTGACAGCAGGCGGGGGGCGCGCGAGCGCGCATGCTTCGGCCCGGCTAGGCACGACTAGGAGCAGGACGAGCGCAGGCGTGCGTCGCAACGGTGGAGCGGGGCGCCGGGGCGCGCGGTGATGACGGCGCGCGCGCACAGAGGAGGAGAGGGAGAAGAAAGAAGGTGGCGGCTCACAGGGGAGCGGGAGGGGCATGGCAGCGGGCTCGGAGGCGACCCGTGGGGAGGAGGACGACGGCGGCGGCGTGGGGAGGCCCGAGGATGAAGCCGAGCGTGGGGCGGCGTCGTGAGGGCGTCCTGCTGCGGTCGTGGTCGGCGAGGCGAGGGGCGCCGTCGAGGGAGAGGGGACGCGGCGGGAAGACAAGGGCGGGGACCGGCGAGGCGGCTCCAGGCGACGGCCACGGGGCCATCCCCGATCCAATCTTGACCGGGGGGAGAGGGAGACGTGGGGAGTGGGGGGAGTGTGCGGTTAGGTTAGGGTTTGGTCGCCCAGGGGGGTTAAGGGAGTGGGGTGGGCTGGGTAGGTTAGTGGGCTGGCTGGCTGGGCCGTTTGGCCCAGTTGGGCAAGGGGGCTTTCTCCTTATTTTATTTTTTTGTGTTCTTTTCTTTTTATTTTTCAATTTCTTTTCTATTTTTTTAATTGTTCAAATTGTTTTAGTTTTGTAAATCATATAGTTAGCACCCAAATTAGTAATAGTAGTTATACCACTGCCACAATTATTTTTGTAGTTATAAAAATAGGTTTTCAATAATTTAATCATTTAAGAGATGTTTAAATAATTGTTTCAGCTACTGTTTTACTTATCTTAGAACATTTAGTTACTTTATAAAAATGTGGTTTCTTCACCAAAATAATGTATGGATTATTTGTCGCAAACCGAACATTTTATTTTTAATGTTTTAAAAACTTTTGATGTTTGCCATTAACTCAAATTTAAAGTTGGATCGGTTTCGAACTAACGCGAGATTAGCAACAGTAACCGAGGTGACGTGGCATTAGTAAGGGATTACTATAGCTTAATCATCCGGGCGTCACAGTTACCTAACAAATTGCTATTGTGCCATGTGTTGTTTCAATAAATTAAGACTAGCGAAAATGCATGTATATTGCAATGGGATAAAACTAAAATTTAACTGACCTCTCTAGCATCTATACCAATATAAAAGACCCAAATGGGCATATCCAAACCATCTCGACCGTCAAATCATGTTATCTAGCGGTTCAAATCGCTCCAATGTTAAGCACCAAACACGTTTAACGTTCTAATTAGCCACCACTGCCATTGGTTATAAACACGTTTTGACTCAACGCTATCCCTTGAAATTTGTCATGTAATTAATATCCTACCATTCCCGCGAAAAAGTAATTGATATCTTACCAAATACCAAAGTGCAACAAATATATCTTACCTAATATAACGTGCAACTAATATCCTACCTAATATAAACGGGCATTGCACGTACATTATTACTAGTAGGCTAAAATACAAGAGAAGAGAGAGATTTTCTTATTTGGCCCTTTCTTAAAATCCGCTTCCCTATTTAGCCCTAAACAATTTCTTCTTCCCTTGACTACACTACACTTCATTTTGTTCCCTATTTGACACCTCCGTCCGTCTTACTCACTATTTGTGTCAAGTGAGACATGAAAAGACACTTTTACCCCTCATGAAGATAGCTCAGTTCTCTGATGTATTCATAATATTTAATTAAGCTCATGTATGATAGTGGCCCGACCTCCGCTCATACTTTAGGGTGTATGAACTTGCCGAATGCGACGAGAGGAGGCCGTACCAACACAAGTGGGCGCAGGTGAGGAGCTTGGGCGACCATCTCCTGTTTCTGAGCCCCGCGTGCTCTAAGACAGTTCATACCGCGAACCAACCTGTGGTTGAATGGTTGGAGGAACTGCGGTATCCCCAGCCCATCAGGGTTCAAATCCTGGTGCTCGCATTTATTTCTGGATTTATTTCAGGATTTTCGGCGATGCACAGTCAGTAGGAGGAGACGTTCCCGTCGACTACGAGGTGCCTACGATGACTTCGTAAATTTCAAGATGATATGCCGACTCAGTCTTTCAGAGGTGCTCATAGGGGTAGGGTGTACGTGTGTGCGTTCATAAAGATGTGTGTATGCACGTGTATTGAGCGCTTGCGTCTGTGCTGTGTTCAAAATAAAAAAAACAGTTCATACTACCATACAGGCCACCAGTAACTGACACGTGAACTGCCTTAGAGCATGCGTGGCAATACTACCCCAGGCAATACTCGTCACCCTTCGAAGGTGAGCTCCACATGGAGCGTTTGGATTTCGGTAGTTGGCCCGTGTACTACTTCTGGGACAATGGGTTAACATACATCACATGGGAAGGATCATGTTACGGGTATAGCATTGCCGTGATGAGGATGGCGGTAATGGTTGCATGTGGTTTCTGCCTACGGACTTTTAGTTTCTCGCGGACGCGGTCGATGCACAGGGCTAAATTTTGTGCACGTTTCCTTAATTTTGCTAGATGGTTCATGTTTTATTAGTTCATAGTACCAACATTGTCGAAGGAAATTAGGAGACGTTCAATTTTGCATGGAGACCATATGATAGTTGAATTTGTGTGTGTTCACCATCAAACATGGCGTGTTTATTTCTGAACGTAAAGGATCTTTATATGTAATTTTTATCCATCAGACGTGGATGCATATGTCACTTATATGTAAGTTTAAAGAGAAATGAAAAAAAAAACTATCTGATTATTGGAAAGAGATTACTGAGAGCAACCCCGAATAAAATTATTTCCGAACCTAAGGGGGTGTATTTTGTTAATTAAACAAAAACTACAAGAGTAACTCTTGTCAGGCAAACCACACACATACCAATTACCAAAGCTTATCAGCCATTCTCCAGTAGCAAACAGTACAAACCAAACTAGTTAGCTAGGATCACCAGCATTCGAAGTCTTCTCAGGTGCTGTAATGCAAAACAAAACAAAAAGGACTCCTGAACTGAACCTGCATGAGCGATTCAGGCAAGGGCATCAGCTCTCTATCATTCACAAACCTGTCAGCCTGTGGTAGGCAGGCACATTGCAGATGTTAGAAGAGCAGCTTACTACATTTCATAGATATTCCCTCCGTCCCATAATATAAGAACGTTTTTGCATTGAATGCAAAAACGTTCTTATATTATGGGACGGAGGGAGTATTGATTAGCAACAGAAAATTACTTTCGTCTTTCACTTTTATTCTTGTTCTGTTTGTATGCTTGCATAAATCATAGGTAAATATTCCATATGATATAGTGACTTTTTTTACAACCTAAGAGCATTTCCAACAGCCGCGCTATATAAGCGCCGCGCTGAAAAATTAGTGCTTTTTGCGCGCGCACTATCACTCCGAGCGCTCCAGCGGACGCGTAAAAACCGCGCGCGCGGCATATCCAGTTCAGCGCGCCGGCCGAAACGCCATCACGCGCCGCTTATTTGCTGCGCCCGCTCCCGCGCGCTGGACTCTCGAGCGCTCGCTCCAACTCCACCAACCCCCATCAAGCCGCCGCCCGCGCCACCCCATTTCTTCCGGCGACCGTTCCGGCGCTTCCCCGGCCTATCCCCGCGCCGCCGCGGCTTCCTCTAGTCAACGCCGCTCGTCGCACGCGGCAGTCCTCCGACGAACAGCGCCCGGCCGCCCACTGCCTCTCGGCGCCCGCAAGGTGTTTGACAAAACGCCCGCAAGGTATGTATTGCTTCAACTTCACATTTCTTACATGTTGTTTGTAGTTTTTATAGCTTAGTTTAAATTGAACATTGTAGAGTTCATCGTATGATTCTTCCAAAGAAGAATTTGATATGGAAGAGGAGGAGGATCCTGCAATGATCCTAGCTATGCACATCAATAAAAAACCAAAGCACGAAGGTTCGGTTATGGGTCGGCATAAAATTTGGAGAGATAGGATCGATGCCCACAAGAGATTGATGAGGCACTATTTTGTGGAGAATCCATCATACCCCGAGTCGTACTTCCGTCGCCGGTTTAGGATGAGCACCGAGTTGTTCAGGCGCATTGCAGAGAAACTAGTGAGCCATGACCGGTTTTTTCAGCAAAGGAGGAATGCCGCCGGAGAGCTCGGGCATAGCACCTTTCAGAAGGTGACAACCGCTTTGCGTATGTTGGCATACGGTATCCCGGCTGATCTAGTTGATGATCACTTGCCCATGGGTGAGAGCCAAGCCATCATGTGTGTCAAGCGCTTCGCAGTCGGAATTGTGCAAGAGTTTGGCTAGGTGTATTTGAGATCTGCCAATGCTGAAGACGCCGCAAGGCTATTGGAGATGAACAAAGCTAGTGGATTCCCAGGTATGCTTGGCTCAATAGATTGCATGCATTGGAGTTGGAAGAATTGTCCAAAGGCATGGCATGGGCAATTCCACGGCCAAAAAAAGGGTTCCACTATATTCTTTGAAGCAGTGGCTGATCGAGAGAGTTGGATTTGGCATGCTTTTTTTGGAATGCCTGGATCTTTGAATGGCATCAACGTTGTCAACCGATCACCACTGATGAATAAGATTGCAAATGATGAATTGCCACCGGTGTAGTTTGTAGAAAATGGCTGTAATACAACTATGGCTACTATCTTGCGGATGGCATCTACCCAAAGTGGCAAACATTTGTGAAGCCATTGAAAAAACCGGAAGGTAAGAACAATCTTGATTTTCACAATGCTCAGGCGGCGGCTAGAAAGGATGTGGAGAGAGCTTTTGGGATTTTGCAAGCCCAATTTGCTATTGTGAGAGGACCGGCTAGATTTTCGGATCAAAAGATGCTTTGGTACATCATGCACGCTTGTATGATCATGCACAACATGATCATCGAGAATGAGTGTGGCCAAGATGTAGAGTACTCTCACTATGAGCTATTGGGACATCCCGTGCGAGTGCGGCGAAGGGCTAAAAGGGTGGCCCGTTTTGTTGCCTCCTATCATGCCATTCGACGTCCTGCAATGCATGATGATCTTCAGAAGGATCTCATTGAGGAGTGGTGGGCTTGGAATGGCCGATAAAGAGCATGATGATTTGTGCGTTTGATGTTGTATTGTTGAACTATTTGTTGTATTGAACGATAAACTATTTGTTTGAGTTGTAATAATGAAATTGAACTATTTATTGTTGATTTATTTTGTTTGTGTTTGATGTTTTTGCTTGTGTTTGAAGCGCATATGTTGTTTGCGCGAGAACGCGCGTGATGCATTTTTGCGCATTGCTGGAGCTACGCGCTTGCTGCATTTTGCCGCGGCTGCTGGAGCCAGCGTTGCCCGCCGCGCCAAACCAGGCGATGGGCGCGCTGCAAACTGGTTTTTAGAGCGCCGCGCGTTGGAAGGCTGTTGGAGATGATCTAAGAAGAGGTGAATTTTCTAACCATTTGCTAGGCATAAATCATGACAAGCCCTTTAGTGTGCAAACTGAGTAGGCATGGTTTTAACCGGCCATAATATTTGAACTAGATGATAAGCTGTTAAACGTGATGTATAGTTGGGATTCTGGTTGTTAGGCTAGCTGTAGATAAGGGCAGATCATGCTATCCGTTGTAACCCTAACAGCCTTGTACTTATCCTTACGTACGTGTATAAATATACGAGATGGCCGGTGGTCATCACCACAGCAAATCATTCCTTCCAACTTGGTATCAGAGCAATAAGATCCAATCCTATACACCATGACCGGTTCCAACGCTGCTCCCATCTCCAACACTTCCGGTTTTGGGACAAGGCTTTTCTCACCGCTTCCTATCTCATAAATCGCATGCCTACTTGAGTCCTTCAAAACGCCACATCATTCTCTTGTCTTTTTGGCGATAAACCGCACTATACATTTCTCCGTGCTTTCGGTTGCGCTTGTTGGCCGAACTTGCGCCCTTAATAACCGCAAGTTAGAATTCTGATCTCGACAATGCGTTTTCTTGGGATATAGCTCCATGCACAAAGGCTACAAATGCTTAGATCGCTCTAGTGGTCGCATTTATATTTCTGATGATGTCACTTTTGATGAACAAGTGTTTTCGTTCTCAACTAGTTCACTAGAATTCCGATCTCGGCAATGCGTAGCTCCATGCACAAAGGCTACAAATGCTTAGATCACTCTAGTGGTCACATTTATATTTCTCGTCATGTCACTTTTGATGAACAAGTGTTTTCGTTCTCAACTAGTTCAGTAGTGCAAAAAAGTCCTCACCCATTCTTTCCGCACCACCCTCTTTTTTTCCTATCACCGAGCCGGCTCTAATGGATGATCGCATGAGCAAATATGACATGACCTTGCTGTCTGATGCTTCGTGTAGCTCGTCTTTGTCTCCTGCAGGTACTCGCAACGAGTTCACGTCGCCATGTGCGCCACGCACTAGCAGAAAACGACCCATTTGTCCCGCTTGGTAAGGGCCTTTTGTCCCGGTTCCTGAACCGGGACTAAAGGGTCGTTACTAATGCCCTGGCCCTTTAGTCCCGGTTCAGTTCAGAACTGGGACAGATGGGCCTCCACGTGGCCTGTGCGCCGAGCCCGGGCAGGAGGGCCTTTGGTCCCGGTTGGTGGCACCAACCGGGACCAATAGGCATCCACGCTTCAGCATTTCTGTGGCTGGGGGTTTTGTTTTTTTTTTGAAAGGGGGGGGGGGGGGTTGGGGGTTTTCGGGGGTTAATTTAGGTGTTTCATATATTGTGTTAGCTAGCTAATTAATAGAGAGAAGTATCCTCTCTTATGTCCGTGCTTGGTCGACGCTACATACTATACATACGTATAGAGAGGACTAGACACGCTAGCTAGCTAGTAAGCAAACGAAGGAAACAGAAGATCGTCATGAATATATATGCATACGGAGAGAAGTGATATCGAGCACCTCTCCTTCTCTGAGAGATTGGTCGAACAACAATTTCTCGTATATCTATCCGACACTACCGGCTACATATATACAATAATTATCTCTTACAAATATAATCTCCTAACATACAGACGCATGGTCCATATAGTATTCTTCGTTTTCAGCGATCACGTGGTCAAGAAAGAATGCCGCCAATTTCTCTTGAATTGCTCGCATGCGATCTGGTGCTAGGAATTCATCCCGCATCCGAAACATCTAATTTGAAGAAGGGGGTCAATACATATATATATATGAATGAATGAAACTCAACACGAATGATGGTAATAAAATAAAATTGTGAATATTGTTATTTACGCACTTCATATTGTTCGTCAGAGTAGCCCCGCTCACAGGTCGTGTGGCGGATGGACTCGCAAACGTAGTATCCATAGAAATCATTCCCTTGTCCCTGCCACAACCACTTTACAAGAAATAGAGGTCAATCAAACTGATAAGCAAGAATGCCAAATGGTATTGATGAAACTAGCGCTTGAATCACTAGGAGATGCGCGGAACATGCTACTATATATAGTACTTACTTTCGGGGGTCTAAATTCCAGCTTCTTCGGCAGTCCCGGAGCTTTTTTGGTGAATTTTCTCCAAACCCTACCAGTCAAAGAAAACAATTACTTGATATCAGAAATGAACAAAGTTGCTGATATGGTGGATAATGATCGATTTAACTTACTTCTCGAGCATTTGAGTCATGTCCGCATACTCCCGGGGATCTTTTCGTTTCGAGTCTAAGACAGTTACTACTCCCTGCTCAAGCTTAATCTCTAGGAGAATATAGTGGAACCTGCGCACGCATGCATAACTCGTCAATTACATCACTATAACCTGGACTAATATATAAGGGAAACCGAATATGCACAAGACAGTAACACTCACTTGAAGTTATAAGGAAAGAGTATTATATCTTTGTTTTCATTTATTACCAACGATCGTAGCAAGTTGGCCTCAGTATTTTCGGCATGAAATTTAACCTCAGTTGCATCTATGAGATTTGTGTTAATGAACCCAATATCACCGACTTGTCTTTTCTTCAATTCGACGATCTTCAATCTGCATAATATAGTGAGGATAATTATAAATACATGCAATGAAAGAGCTGACCTATATATAGAGAGAGACTTAATGACAGAAGTAGTACTACTTACAGACGGTAGCATGTGATCGTTGCTTTATCGAGGGCCAATTGATTGAAAAACTAAAAGAACTCCTCAAATGGAACATGCAACATTTCATGCTCCTTTTTAACTCTCAGATACAAAGTATTCCTCCCCCCAGACTCTCTGCAGGTTTTCATGTACCAATCATGCAATCTTCGTTTCATCGTTGTTAGAGATTTTTCATCTTTGACGAGAGGCTTCCCGTACTCGTATCTGTGTATCTGCACCTCCAAGAAATCATAATGTACATCGTTGGGCAGGTAATCTCCAAGATTGCTATAACCGGGCACCATCCTTGGATCGACGGTGTCGCTAGCAGGCACCTTGAGCGGGGGGCACGATTGCTTTGCTTGTTCACCGAGCTGGACAATTTGTTTCCCAGCTCGTCGTTCTTTCATCCTTTGATCACTGACAGTACTTCCCGACCGCTCCGCTTCGACAAATGTCTTTCCAATAATGCGCTCATAGTTGCCTTTCGGCGGAGACTTGGGTGGTATTGTCAGGGCAGCCAGAGTGCGCTTCGCTTTCATCGGATCTACCTTCTCCTCCGGAGGTGGATGTCTCTGTGCTTTCAACCCTTGAAACCAGTCCTTCACTTCGGTTCGTGCGATCTTCGCGTTCTCCTCCGGGGTCATCTCGTATGGTAATTTATCTGGAGTCTTCAGAGAAGGACCGAATCTGTATTTCCTCCCGCCTCTGGCTGTACTGCTAGACGCCGGCAGAGCAGACGGAGCGGCTGTCTTCTTACAAGGCGGAGGAGAAGGACTACGACGAGCCGGAGCAGCCGGAGCGGCGGCGGGTCTCTTCCGCCCTTGCTGACGAGGTGGAGAAGGAGGAGGCTGGCTGCTCGAGCGCGCCGGCGCAGGCGGAGAAGGAGGCGGAGTGCCGCCACGCGCCGGAGAAGGAGCCGGCCGAGTGCCCTGATCGTCACTCGCCGGAGGAGGAGGCGGAGTGCCCTGACTCGCCGAAGGAGGAGGAGGCGTCCAGTTCGGAAGGTTGATGAGCTCCTTCCGCCCTAGGCATGGAGTCTTCAGAGCAGAACCTAGCCGAGTCTCCCCTTCACCGGTAGGGTGGTCAAGCTGGAGGTCCTCAAATCCCTCCGTTATTTCATCCACCATCACCCTAGCATATCCTTCTGGAATCGGCCGGCAGTGAAAAGTTGCGCCGGGTTCAGTAGGAAAAACAGAGCCAACAGTCGCCTTAACCTTCATATTAATCCATTGCGTCATAAGGTGGCAATTTTGAGACTCCGTGATAGCATCCACGGGATAGCTGGCAGGAGCCGTCAATACATGCTCCGGCTGAAGCAGCTCGTTGGAAGCCACGCTGCTTCTCCGCTGAGATGGCGGGGTAGCTTCGGGGGAAGCTTCGGCAGTTCGTTTGCTACAATTTGCTTCTCGTTCCTCTATCGCTTGTACCCTTGCGTGCAGCGCCTGCAGTTCGGTCTGCTGCACTTTCTTCCTCCTCTCCTGGCATTTGTAACCGCGTGCGTCCGGAAACCCAGCCTTCCACGGAACGGAGCCTGGCGTGCATCTTGTCCGTCCAGGGTGCTCAGGATCCCCGAGGGCCATTGTGAGCTCGTCGTTCTCTCTGTCTGGAACGAACGTCCCTTGCTGCGCTGCATCAATATATTGCTGAAGCCTCTTGACTGATATTTCCAATTGATCGTCCGTCCAAATGCACTTCCCTGATACAGGGTCCAAGGTTCCGCCAACCCCGAAGAACCAAGTCCGGCAACGGTCTGGCCAGTTCATTGTCTCTGGTTCGATCCCTTTATCAAGCAGATCATTCTCAGCCTTGGCCCACTTAGGCCGGACTACGAGGTAGCCACCTGACCCCGTGCGATGGTGAAGCTTCTTCTTCGCAGCATTTTGCTTGTTTGTCGCCGACATCTTCTTACTCTTTTCTGATGTCTTGTGGGCCACAAATGCGGGCCAGTCATCTCTGATCTTCTCATATTTGCCCTTGAATTCTGGTGTCTCTTTTTTATCGACAAACCTATTCAGGTCTTTCTTCCACCTCCTGAATAGGTCTGCCATCTTCTTAAGAGCAAAAGACTTGATTAATTGCTCTTTAACTGGCTTCTCTAGATCATCCTCTAGCGGTAGGGTGAAATTTGACTTCAGCTCAGTCCAAAGATCATTTTTCTACATATCATTGACATAAGACACCTCAGGGTCTTCTTTAGCCGGCTTTAACCATTGCTGGATGTTGATCGGGATCTTGTCCCTAAACAGAACCCCGCACTGAGCAACAAGTGTGTTCTTTGTCCGGATGGGTTCAATCGGTTGGCCATCGCGCGCGATTTCTATGATCTCAAACCTTTCATCCAAGCTCAACTTTTTCTTCGGGCCTGGTCTCTTTACCGAAGTTGTGCTCGATCCGGAGGGCTAGAGAAAAGAAAAAAGACGAGAGTTAGTTAATATGTGTACATACCAAAACAATGAATGCATCAATTAGCTAGTCAGCACAGGCTTAACTCATATATATACCTGGCCGGACTCGGTTCGGTCACCGGAGCCGTCATCACGGTCTCCTTCTTGCACCGACATTGGGTCACCGGAGCCGTCCTCACGATCTCCTTCTTGTACCGGCATTGGGTCACCGGAGCCATCATAATCATAGACAACTACTTCTTCACCCTCTCCTTCCAGACCATCGGTGTCGTTGAGAAACAACGAGAAGACGTCGTCACTTCCTTGTGCGATTATGTCCCTCAACAACGCTTCTTTTGCGTCGTCTCGGGCGGTGTCCATAGTTTCTACAAATATTTACAACATGGCAATTATTATTCAAACATGACAGATGGATATATTAGTGGCAAACGTAGAACTAGCTAGCTAATCACAGTAAGGAATCATATTAATTAGTGGCCTCGACGCTGCTTCTCTAGGGTTTGGGGTGGCCTCGACAATGCTTCAAGGGTTTGGGGTGGCCTCGAGAACGCTTCAAGGAGGGGGTAATATCGACAACGACGAGATACATACACGGGAAAATAATGTTATCAGGGAGGGGGGTATATCGACCCCCCACATGTTGAAGTTATCGGGGAGGGGGTATATCAACCCCCCCCCCACGTGTTGAAGTTATCGGGAGGGGATATATTGACCCCCCCTCGTGTTGAAGTTATCGAGAGGGGGTATTTCAACCCCCCCACGTGTTGAAGTTATCGGGAGTTTATATCGACACGACATACGTACATGGGAAAATAATATTATCAGGGAGGGGGTATATCGACCCCCCTCGTGTTGAAGTTATCGGGAGGGGTATATCGACGACGACAGACCCGATAAAACATAAGAAAACGAAGAGGAAATAAAAAGTGGAGAAGAAGAAAGAATAGAGGAGAAGATCGAAGAAAAAAAGAAGAAAAAAAAGAGGAGAAGAAGAAAGGAATAGAGGAGAAGAAGAAAAAAATAGAAAATTACTATATTCCTCTATTCCTTTATTCCTTTCTTCTTCTCCTCTTCTTTTTCTTTTTTTCCTCTTCTTATTTATTTCTCCTCTTCTTCTCCTTTCTTCCTCTTCTTATTTTTGTTTTTCCTCTCCTTTATCTTTCTTCTTCTCCTCTATTCCTTAAAACTTTTCAATTTTTTTCTTCTTCTCCTCTATTCCTTTCTTCTTCTCCTCTTCTTTTTCTTTTTCTTCCTCTTCTTCTCCTTTCTTCCTCTTCTTATTTTTGTTTTTCCTCTCCTTTTTCTTTCTTCTTCCTTTCCTAGCTAGATATATAAAACTTTTCTAAAAATGTAACTTTTGCATATATAAAACTTTTCCATGGATCATCATTTCTCATATATAAATGAAAAAAAATGCTATGAACAAAAATACATATATACTTGGTAAATATTCTATCAAACATCGTTTCTCATATATATCAATGCATACATCCATGGATCATCATTGCTCATATATCCATAGTCATATATAAAAACTTTCTGTATATGAACAAAAAACTTTCTATGAACAAAAAACATTTTTGACATATTTAGCACATTCTAAATTTTCCTAACTCTTTTACAACCACAAAATTGCTCCAACTTCATGACAGTACCAACACTCCATTTCACCAAAAACCTTCTGATCCATAGTTCAAAATGTTTAAATTTCATTCAAATGAAATTTGAACCAGATTCAAATTCCTTGCTGAAAACCTATTATAACCAATCCAAAAATTCTGAAATGTTGCCATCACCTTTGTCTTGCATTAGTACCTCACCACAAAAAGTATCATAAATCCTAAAAATGCCAAAATCCATCTAGCATTTGATCAAACACCCTCTATATGCACTGTTCATATCTGTAAAAAAATTTCAGAAAATTCAGAAAAGTTTGCTGCTGCTCCACTCCTTCTCCTCTCCTCTCCTTCTCCTCTCCTTCTGCTCTTCAATGCGTTCGGGCCGGTGGCGACCATGGAGCAGGGGCAGAGAGCAAGGGGCGCTCAGGACCATTGGAAAGGGGGGGCTCACTTCAAGGGGGGCGTCGATGGCAGGAGTCCGGCGGCGAGGACGGAGGGCTCGAGGCGGCACACGGTGACGGGGACGGCGGTCTCGGAACGTCACGCGGCCGGCGACAGGGACGAGGAGGGGTGGGCTCAGGGAGGCACGCAGCGACGGGGACGACGAGGACGGCGGGCTCGGGGATGCTGGCGATGAGGACGATGCGGGCTCGGGGAGGCGACGGCGTTGGCGGCGGCGGCGTAGACGGCGAGGTGGAGCAGCCTGACGGCGTCGTCGGCGGGGGAGGGGGGAACTGGCGATGCAAACTGAAAATTTTCACAAGTGTTTGTTATATAGTCCAAGCTTTAGTCCCGGTTCGTGGCACAAACCGGGACCAATGCCCCCTTTAGTCCAGGTGGGTGCCATCAACCGGCACCAAAGGCCTCTTTTCAGCAGTCCAAAGGGCGGGAAGCGGCGGCCTTTGGTCCCGGTTGGTGGCACCAACCGGGACTAAAGGGGGGCATTGGTCCCGGTTGGTGCCACGAACCGGGACCAAATCCCCCTTTAGTCCCGGTAGGTGGCAACAACCGGGACC
This sequence comes from Aegilops umbellulata, assembly GCA_032464435.1. Taxonomy (NCBI): domain Eukaryota; kingdom Viridiplantae; phylum Streptophyta; class Magnoliopsida; order Poales; family Poaceae; genus Aegilops; species Aegilops umbellulata. The sequence goes on from CP136059.1 coordinate 401,468,240, forward strand.
AAAGGCCTTGTGCTGCCCCGCGCCAAAACTTTAGTCCCACCTCGCTAGCTAAGAGAGCTCGAGAGTGGTTTATAAGCGCTGCAGCGCCTTCCCTCTCGAGCTCCTCTCAAATGCAGGCTTTCGGGCTCAACCCTGCGCTGTGTGCCTGTGGGCCTACTGGGCCTCCTGCGGGCCTGAATCCTAGCCCATGGTAGGGTTTCTAGTCGTATTCAGGCCGTGGGGGCCTAGTAGGTGGCACTTTTTTCTTTGTTGCTTTATTTATTTTATTTTGTTTCTACTTACAACAAAATACTTATTGTTGTTATTTTTTTCCAGTTTTTTTGTTTTGTTTTCTGCATTATTTATTTTCTTTTGTTTTTTTGCTTTATTTTTTAATTCTTTTTGCTTTTAGTTTTAGAAAAATTATAGACTTTCTGTTAGTGCCATTAGTTTTTAAATTTGAAAACACTTTTTTTGTTTTTTTCTTTGTTTCTTTATTTATTTTATTTGTTTCTACTTACAACAAAATACTTATTGTTGCTATTTTTATTTTTTCCAGTTTTTTGTTTTGTTTTCTGCATTATTTATTTTCTTTTCTTTTTTGCTTTATTTTTTAATTCCTTTTGCTTTTAGGTCAGCAAAATTATAAACTTTATGTTAGTGCCATTAGTTTTAAAAAAATTATAAACTTTCTGTTAGTGCCATTAGTTTTCAAATTTGAACAATTAAAGTTTGAATTCTTTGAAATTTGTGTGAATCACAAGTTTGTGATTAACTTTACTAAAAAATGAACATAGATGCACCTATAGAGAAAATTCGACCTAAATTCATAACCAATTTCTATGAATTTCAGAGAAATTCACTATGAATTTAGGTCAAATTCCCTATATAGGGGCATCTATTTTCACTTTGAGAGGAGCTCAACAAGGCAGAGAGGGACAAGCTTATAAACCGGTTTTTCTTCGCAACAGTTTTTGATAAGTAAGAGTGTCGAACCCAACGAGAAGCTAAAGGTAGAACAAATATTCCCTCAAGTTCTATCGACCACCGATACAACTCTACGCACACTTGACGTTCACTTTACCGGAAACAAGTATGAAACTAGAAGTACTTTGTAGGTGTTGTTGGATAGGTTTGCAAGAATATAAAGAGCACGTAAATAAAAAGTAGGGGCTGATTAGGTAAAGACACAACTAAATTAGTTTTAGTAGAGAGCTTTTTGTTACGAGAAAGTTATTTGTCCCTAGGCAATCGATAACTAGACCGGTAATCATTATTGCAATTTTATTTGAGGGAGAGGCATAAGCTAACATAATTTCTCTACTTGGATCATATGCACTTATGATTGGAACTCTAGCAAGCATCCGCAACTACTAAAGATCATTAAGGTAAAACCTAACCATATCATTAAAGCATCAAGTCCCCTTTATCCCATACGCAAACAACCTACTTACTCGGGTCTGTGCTTCTGTCACTCACGCCACCCACCATCAGCAAATCATGAACATATTGCAAACCCTACAGTGGGGATCCCTCACGCTTGCGCGACACGGAGAGCACCATAGGACATCACCAATAATAAAACATGCAATTCAAACCAATCTTGATCATCAAATAACCCATAGGACAAAATGGATCTACTCAAACATCATAGGATAGCCATACATCATTGGGAAATAATATATAGCGTTGAGCACCATGTTTAAGTAGAGATTACAGCGGGTAAGAGAGAGGTTACACCGCTGCATAGAGGGGGGAAGAGTTGGTGATGATGGCGGTGAAGTTGTTGGTGAAGATTGCGGTGATGATGATGGCCACGACGGCGTTCCGGCGCCACCGAAAGAGAAGGGGAGAGGGGGCCCCTTCGTCTTCTTCTTCCTTTACCTCGTCCCTAGATGGGAGAAGGGTTTCCCCTCTGGTCCTGGGCCTCCATGGCGTGGGAGGGGCGAGAGCCCCTCCAAGATTGGATTTGTCTCTCTGTCTCTCTCTATTTCTGCGTTCTGTTTTCTGGCCCTTCACCGTTTCTTAAATTCCCGGATATCCGTAACTCCGATTGGGCTGAATTTTGGACACGATCTCTATCCGGAAATTAGCTTTCTTGCAGCGAAAGAAGGGCTCCAACCACCTTACGGGGTGGCTACGAGGGTCCAGGGCGCGCCTGACCCCCTAGGGCGTGCCCCCTGCCTCGTGGCCCGCTCGAGCATCGTATCGCGTTGATTCTTCTTCCCAAAAATCACATATATTGAAAAAAAATCTCCGTCAGTTTTTATTCCGTTTGGACTCCGTTTGATATGGATTTTCTGCGAAACAAAAAACATGCAACAAACAGGAACTGGCACTGGGCACTGGATCAATATGTTAGTCCCAAAAATAGTATAAAAAGTTACCAAAAGTATATGGAAGTTGTATAATATTGGCATGCAACAATAAAAAATTATAGATATGACGGAGACGTATCAGCATCCCCAAGCTTAATTCCTGCTCGTCCTCGAGTGGGTAAATGATAAAAAAGATAATTTTTGATGTGGAATGCTACCTAGCATAATATTGATCATTTATCTAATCATGGCATGAATATTAAGACACGAGTGATTCAAAGCAATAGTCTATCATTTGACATAAAAACAATAATACTTCAAGCCTACTAATAAAGCAATCATGTCTTTTCAAAATAACAAGGCCAAAGAAAGCTATCCCTACAAAATCATATAGTCTGGCTATGCTCCATCTTCACGACACAAGATATTCACATCATGCACAACCCCGATGACAAGCCAAGCAATTGTTTCATACTTTCGATGTTCTCAAACCTTTTCAACTTTCACGCAATACATGAGCATGAGCCATGGACATAGCACTATAGGTGGAATAGAATATGATGGTGGAGGTTGTGTGGAGAAGACAAAAAGGAGAAAATCTCACATCGATGCGGCTAATCAACGGGCTATGGAGATGCCCATCATTTGATGTCAATGTAAGGAGTAGCGATTGCCATGCAACTGATGCACTAAGAGCTATAAGTGTATGAAAGCTCAAAATGGAAACTAAGTGGGTGTGCATCCAACTTGCTTGCTCATGAAGACCTCGGGCATTTGAGGAAGCCCATCATCGGAATATACAAGCCAAGTTCTATAATGAAAATTCCCACTAGTATATGAAAATGATAACTCAAGAGACTCTCTATATGAAGAGCACTGAGCTGCTTTGAAGCACAAGTGTGGTAAAAGGATAGTAACATTGCCCCTTCTCTCTTTTATCTCATTTTTTTGTTTTTTTTCTCTTTTTTGGGCCTTCTCTTTTTTTGGCCTTTCTCTTTTTTTATTTTTATTTTATTTTTTCGTCCGGAGTCTCATCCCGACTTGTGGGGGAATCATAGTCTCCATCATCCTTTCCTCACTGGGGCAATGCTCTAATAATGATGATCATCACAATTTTATTTACTTACAACTCAATATTACAACTCGATATCTGGAACAAAGATATGACTCTATATGAATGCCTCCGGCGGTGTACCGGGATGTGCAATGATCTAGCGTAGCAATGACATCAAAAAAACGGACAAGCCATGGAAACATCATGCTAGCTATCTTACGATCATGCAAAGCAATATGACAATAAATGCTCAAGTCATGTATATGATGATGATGGAAGTTGCATGGCAATATATCTCGGAATGGCTATGGAAATGCCATAATAGATAGGTATGGTGGCTGTTTTGAGAAAGATATAATGAGGCTTATATGTGACAGAGCGTATCGTATCACGGGGTTTGGATGCACCGGCGAAGTTTGCATCAACTCTTGAGGTGAGAAAGGGCAATGCACGGTACCGAAGAGGCTAGCAATAATGGAAGGGTGAGAGTGCGTATAATCCATGGACTCAACATTAGTCATAACGAACTCACATACTTATTGCAAAAATCTATTAGTCATCGAAACAAAGTACTATGCGCATGCTCCTAGGAGGATAGATTGGTAGGAAAAGACCATCGCTCGTCCCCGACCGCCACTCATAAGGAAGACAATCAATAAATACCTCATGCTCCGACTTCGTTACATAACGGTTTACGAGACGTGCATGCTACGGGAATCACAAACCTCAACACAAGTATTTCTACGATCCACAACCACCCACTAGCATGACTCTAATATCACCATCTTTATATCGCAAAACTATTGCAAGGAATCAAACGTATCATATTCAGTGATCTACAAGTTTTATGTAGGATTTTATGACTAACCATGTGAATGACCAGTTCCTGTCATCTCTCTAAATAGATATAAGTGAAGCAAGAGAGTTTAATTTTTTCTACAAAAGGTATGACCACGCTCTAACAAATATAAGTGAAGCAAAAGAGCATTCTACAAATGGCGGTTGTCTAAGTGAAGAGAAACAGGCAATCCAAACTTCAAATGATATAAGTGAAGCACATGAAGCATTCTATGAAGCCATACTCAAAAGATATAAGTGAGGTGCAAAGAGCATTCTATAAATCAACCAAGGACCATCTCATACCAGCATGGTGCATAAAAGAAAAAAGAAAACTAAATGCAAAAGACGCTCCAAAATTGCACATATCACATGAACGAAATGAATCCGAAAACATACCGATACTTGTTGAAGAAAGAGGGGATGCCTTCCGGGGCATCCCCAAGCTTAGACGCTTGAGTCTCCTTGAATATGTACTTGGGGTGCCTTGGGCATCCCCAAGCTTAAGCTCTTGCCTCTCTTCCTTCTTCTTACATCGAGACCTTCTCGATCATCGAACACTTCATCCACACAAAACTTCAACAGAAAACTCGGTAAGATCCGCTAGTATAATAAAGCAAATCACTACTCTAAGTACTGTTGAAAACCAATTCATATTTTGTTTTTTGCATTGTGTCTAGTGTAATATAGCTTTTCCATGGCTTGGTCCACTGATATAAATTGATAGTTTCATTAAAACAAGCAAACTATGCATCAAAAACAGAATCTGTCTAAAACAGAACAGTCTGTAGCAATCTGAACATTCACCATACTTCTTATACTTGAACAATTTTATATATATATATATATATATATATATATATATATATATATAGAGAGAGAGAGAGAGAGAGAGAGAGAGAGAGATGATATTCATCACCCAGGATGCAGAATAAGTTATTTCTTCACCCGAGATAATCTTACGATTATTTCATAATTAAATTACATTTGAAATTCAAGTAGTTACATTCATATTGATTCACTACGTAAAATTTGGCATAAGAAAAATAAAAATATAGGTCATAAGATAAAAAAATTGCAGTTTATGTGTATTTTACACTATGTTTTTACATTTGTAATTTTACATAACATAAAATATTTTTTACACCGATTATATATTTTCTTACGGTCTCTTTTTACGTCGGAAATAAGCCAAAACTTAAGAAACGTAAAATTACGGTGTATTGATGATAAAATAGAGGGGGTGAAGAATAACTATTTCTCACCCAGGGTGACAAATAGTCAATCCCTATATATATATATATATATATATATATATATATATATATATATAACGTCTATTTGTAACCCAGGGTGAAGAATTACTAATTCTTCACCCCGGTCGAACGATCCACCCAGCCTGCACCCTGACTCCGTCGCTGCATGGCTCAAGTCGCACCGCTGTCCGGTCATACTATTGTTTTTTCACCGTTAACCCACTCTTCCCCACCCCCCAGGATAACCCCCGCATCCGCATTCTTGGATCGAAGCGGCGAGCAGTTTTTCGGAGGCGAGCGGTGCTGCAAGATGCTTCACGGCGGGTGGTGGCCTCGTCGGCCGGCGACCGTGTGGCAACCCGCCTCCATCCCCCGCCCCCTTCCTTGCCCGTAGCGGTGGGTGATGGCCCGACCTCCATCTCCATATCCCGCACCCGCGCTCCCTTATCTCCGTCGCCACGCCGGCAGCGGCCCCTTCCTCCACTCCCCGCTCCTCTTCGTCACGCACGACAACAGAAGGAGGGCGCCAGGCTTGCGACCCCGCCGTCACAACTGATCTGGAGCCCCGACAAAGCTAGCAGCAGCAACACAGGTTCCATGGCCTCTGTCGCACAGCTGCCGCCCAGCCGTCCCCAGGTTTCTCTCTCTCGATGCTTGTGTATATCTTACTAGTCACTTTGCTACTGCTATTTAGATTAACTAGCATATTAGATAGGAAGAGAAGTGTGCAGGAAGCCTCGCCAGTAAAGTGATAAAGAACAGGAGTTAATTTTACATCTTATCTGGCCATCTTAGATCTTTACTTACTTGCTACTCTTGTATAAGTTTGTTCATAATAACAAAGCAGCTACTGTATATTCAGGCCTATGATAATGTTTTTTCTCACTTAAGTTCAGGTTGGATTGTTGATTAAATAGACTGTGGATTATAACGATTGTGGTATTCCAATTGGTTAGAAGTTTTGTTCGATTTGCTCTTCAGTTAATTAGTCCCAAATTTGGTTGCGTCAGCCGCTTCAGGAGATGGCCATGTGCGCCACAAAATTAGCTTGATCTTAAGATAGTAAGAATAAGCATACTGCGTAGCTCCTAGTGTAGCAGGCTGTACAATGCAGCTATCTAATTGAATTTGGAGCTAGTGTCTTAGGTAGTTCCAACAAATCAGAGATTTAGTATAAAAGCTTATAGGTGTTCTTCTGTATTCGAGTTTGCTTTCCTTAGTACAGGGATAGTTTAGCCTCCAAAACATATAGTAATAGCTCTACAAACCAAAGAAAAAAAATTGTTCGCTCAAAGTTCCACCATTGTCCTGTCCAGACTGAAATATTTAGATGACATGAATCACGATCTAAGAGTTCAGTTCAGATTTAAGGTGTGGAGAAAAACAAAGTAGACTTATGACCATCACCGTGTTCACTTTGTTTTGGTTTCACCTAACCTGACCTCTCTGTAAATATTCAGTTTGCTTGAAACTTCCTTCACAACTTGAAAATTTATTAAAGGCTACCAGATCATCTATAAATTAGATTAAGGAAATGCTGAGTTAGCTCAAGCAGACTCCACATAGAAGTCATAGATCATTGGATAAATCAGAAATTGTATGAAGCAATAACTCCAAAAGGGAAATTCCAGTGCACTTTTATTGATCTTGCTATGACCATATTAATGCAGCCAGTAATCACCCCCTCTCCATCAATTTATATGAGTTTATGTCTTACTCCCATCCGTATCTGCTTATGTGTCTATTTACTGTTTTCATATAGCAACTTCTGTTCTTGGATAATCTTTCGCATCACTGGCGATCATTTTCAGGGTAGGTGGTGGCTCGTATTCTGCTTGCTGTGGGCTGCATCTCCTCCCACAACAACGGTCGGCAACTAGGTTCGCCATCGGAGTTCTTCAGCATCGCCCCCTTTCGGTCATTTTACACGAGTATGTCGTTTACTCTCCCGTGCCACGTATCTGCTTGAATTAAGTTAGGTTCAGTAAGAAAATTGGTTAGCTTAATTTGGATGGATCACGTCCCCAATTGCAGAGCTGAAACATTATGTATTTTGTTTTGGTCTCATCCCCGCATATATTTGTTTTGAGCACAGCTATCCTAAAAGCTTAGTACGCGAACTGTCATACTTTCTTTTGCCTAGTTTGTATGTGCTTGGTCAGATGTCTTATCGGTTTTGTTCATAAATTGTGTCATTTAGAGTTTACCTTTAATCGACATGTAGATGCGAATTCATAGTTTTAGGACTATGGTGATATATTCATATTTTTTGGGCCCATATCCTGTTTAATAAGAAAAATAATATTTGTTTCCATTCTCCATTGATTACCTGGCATGATTGAAGGAAAAGTATTTAGTATTGTCATGTACAATGCACATATTGACTAATAAAGCTTGATTACTGTGCACCATATACTACCATTTAATGTTTCAATTTCTCAATAAATGAAACGTAGATTCCGCAGTTCAGACTGTTGTATAAATCTATGATTCTTGTATAACTCTATTCTAGCCAGAAGTTGCAGACTTACAATATGTATGGTATAGTGCAGGTGTGACTTGTTTCATCTCTTTTTTAACATCATTATACTTTTGTAGCTTCTAAAGTCATCCCGGCCTCCCCATTCTGTTTCAACATGACTTCTTTGTATTTATTGGAGCGAGGCAGTAACGCAGCCTCCTCGCGTTAGACAGGGTGCTCCCACACCTCTTATGCCAGAACGGTGGCATCCTTCATCACAGCCACCGCCTCCTCGCCGGGCCAGTCACTCCCATGGCAGCGCTCTCTTGCACCGAGTTGGCCGGCTGATTGACGGGGTCAGTTCTCGAGAGACGATGCAAGGCACTGGTTTCTTGTGACGTTTCGTTATGCAACACCATTTTGCCCCTGGCTTTCTCTTCCAACAGATTAAAAGTAGTCTAGAAAGCAATGAAGGCCTTGTGCTGATTGAGGAAATTCTGAAAAAATGTGGTCCTCTGGAGACATTTTTCTGCAATTTCCCTCGATATATTCTTAAACCTGGTAGGTATGATTGTATAACCACACTGATAAAGAGTCATCTTAGTTATCTGATACAGTGGATGTTCTATGTCAATGACTATAGTTTGGAGTGGTCAATTTACCAAACCAGTGTTAAGTATGTGTACCAAATACATGTTGCCTTCGTTGTATACTCTTCTCATCCTTTGCAGCAAGTGATGTTGTTTCATTTGTGGTTTTTTCTTCGTAAAGAGCTAGCTGTATATACGACAGTATATGTTAGTAGAGAAAAGGCCGAAACGGCATAATGTAGTGATTTTGTCAAGCAAGCATGCAGTTCTTCTACTACTATCCACGCATGACCACTATTGAGCACTACATCAGCCCATGATTATGTGGTATGATTGCTCACATCCAGGCAAGATTTTGAGTTGTTTTATGCACCATGATTTCTTAAGTGGCATATAATAAGCGGGCATGTCAAAACAATGCCATTTTTTACATTACAAAGTGAACACGAACATCAGAACAAACTCATATTTATTACATGGTGTGATTATCAACAACTTCAAAAACATTGGCTGCTCAAAAAAACATTGGCATCATTCCATTGCAGCTTACTTTATTTTTACGAATGGCAGCTTCCTCTTTCTTTGTAAGCCCGCTGGCGCAGAGGTAATCTTACGGCTCATTTATTAGGTTGGCCGGTGCTGTGGGGAGGTAATCTTACGGCTCATTTATTACGTTGGCTGGTGCTATGGGGAGGTAATCTTATGGCTCATTAATTTGCTTATTACTTTAGCCGGTGCTGTGGGGAGGTAATCTTACGGCTTGTGCAAAGTCTTACGTGCAGGTGGCGTGATTGGTTTGGGCGTGGCACCCATACCGGCTGGGGTGAGGAATAACAATTTTTCACCCTGGGTGACGAATAGTCAATATATATATATATATATATATATATATATATATATATATATATATATATATATATATATATATATATATATATATATATAGGACGGCCATTTGGGGCACCTGGGCACCTTGCCTACAAACCGTCGAATTACACTAAGATGCGTGCACCTGTATTAGTACTAAAACTAATGGGTTAAATGTTGACACTTTAATTAGGAAAGAATTATTGCTTGATATGGACACTTAATGCCCTCATTAAACAAGAAAGAGAAAATCAACAATTAATGGTCCATGCATGGTACATGTATTTTATTGATGTGTTATTTTTTGCATACCTTGTCACGTACTAATTCATATACCTATAAAAATTCACGTACTAATTCATATACCTATAAAAATTCATATACCTCGTCACGTACTAATTTACATACCTATAAAAATCGTATACCTAGTCACGTACTAATTCATATACCTAGTCACATACTAATTTATATACCTATAAAAATCGTATAACTAGTCACGTACTAATTCATATACCTATAAAAATTGTATACCTAGTCATGTACTAACTTTTTCATATACATGGCCAATATCTGTCGTATATGTAAATTATACTATTTCTGGGTATATCTCCAATATCATTTACGGATATATCTCAAAATAATTTACGTGTATTAAAAATGGTGTATCATTTTTTTAACACTACATATCTTGAAAAGTAAATCATCAGAAGAATGCATAATATACGTCATAATTATACATACAAACATTTGCAACAATATTTCGTATTATTTGGTCATATCTAATACCTTAAAAAATCACAGCGTATAGACATACCCTTTTTGTTTGGAAAGGAATATACATACCCTTTTTCGTTTTGGAAAGGAATCATTACAAGGAAAGTAGTAGGATATTGTTTTTGGAAAGCAATAATTGCCTATTATAGCTGACGGTGCATGCAAACAAAGTTTGGAAAGTCATATGTGTGGATTGTACATCATGCATAATGAATATCACTTACTATAACGGGCAACTAGGTGCCCAGGCACCTAGGTGTCCCATATAATTTACCTATATATAGGTGGCCAGGCACCTAGGTGTCCCATATAGGGTTGCTAAACTGCACGAGAGCGCAGAATAAGCTAGCCTACGCTCCGGCCAAACTAGCGCACTAGTCTAAATCCAACTAACCGCTTGAACCACCACGTACCCTGTAATCTTTGCCGTAAAATGCAGCCATTCTATAGTAATGACGTTACCCAGCCCCCATAAAAAATAGCCTTACCCAGGCTAGATAGTAATAACCTTACCGTGGCTAGTAAAATGACACTAGTGTGCGTGCCTCCCATCCCATATGACTAGTAATAATGTTACTTACCCGGCCCCCATAAAAAATAGCCTTACCCAGGCTAGATAGTAATAACATTACCATGGCTAGTAAAAATGACACTAGTCGCGTGCCTCCCATCCCATATGACTTTGTTTGTAAACTGAGGGTAATTAGGGGGAGAGAGAGTATAGTAATAGGGAATGTTCCATCATTGTACACTTTAAGAAATCTAATTAAGACATTGTGAAGGAATTCCGTGTGAGAGACCGTAACTAGATTACTAACAAGATTATTTGTTTCAACATGCATGAAATGTGGTAAGTTGATTACCATTACGATCAATTATTTACTGTACTCATTGTCTGGATGGAGAAGTTGTTTTGTGGCAGTCAGTAACTACATTACTAGAAGTAAAAAATGCTAATCATGGGCAGGCGGGGACCAGTGTAGCAGCGGTAACCCTTTTACTTTGGTTACTACTTTTTCCACACAGTTTTACTGGTGCGCGGAGGTGTGGTATGTGTGGCATAGTAACCAATTAAAATCCATTACTATTTTCTGCCATCAACTTACGATCGTTACCAACAACTGCGGTCGAGAGGGCGCGCAACGGGCGGAGCGCAGGATTAGAGCTTTTACGCTCACGCTCGTTTTAGCGCTACCGTGTATATATATAGGGTCGCGCTATATATATAGGGTCGCGCTATTTGTCACCCTGGGTGAGGAATAGTTATTCTTCACCCCCCTCTATTTTAACATCAATGCACCGTAATTTTACGTTTTTTAAATTTTGTCTTATTTCAGACATAAAAAGAGAACGTAAGAAAATATATAATCGCCGTAAAAAATATTGTATGTTACGTAAATTACAAATGTAAAAACATAGTGTAAAATGTACATAAAATGTAATTTTTCTGGTCTTCTGACCTTTTTTATGCCAAATTTTACACAGTGAATCAATATGATTGTAAATATTTGTATTTGAAACATAATTTATTTATAAAATGATCATAATATTACCTTGGGATACAAATAATTACTTCATAAACAAATTATGTTTGGAATACAAATAATTACATTCATATTGATTCACTACGTAAAATTTGGTATAAGAAAACAAAAAAATAGGTTATATGACCAGAAATATCGCATTTTTTGTATGTTTTTACGTTCGTAATTTTACGTAACATAAAATACTTTTTTCGGCGAGTATATATTTTCTTACGTTCTCTTTTTACGTATGAAATAAGACAAAATTTATGAAACCTAAAAATACGGTGCATTGATGTCAAAATAGAGAGGGGTGAAGAATAACTATTCCTCACCCAGGGTGACGAATAGCGCGACCCTATATATATATATATATATATATATATATATATATATATATATATATATATATATATATATTTGCTCTGAAAATTGTTGGATTAAAAAAAACAGAAAAAAAAGAGGCAATGTAGGCTCTTTGCCGTCAGCCACCGACGACAACGAGCTCTTTTCCGTCCGCCGCGGACGGCAAAGAAGCCACGTGGCACAGCCACCTGTGTTTCCTTTGAAGCTGACCCTTTTGGTCAGTTTGCCTACAGCGGCAGATGGCAAAGGATCACCGCATTTGCCTACAGCGGCGGACGACAAAGCCTTGGTGGGTAGTGACGTCCAACTGACGTCATTTGGCCGACGGCAAAGGCCTGATATTCTTTGCCGTCAGTCGCGCACGGCAAAGACTGCCGTTAGCCACCTAACGGACTAACAGCGAATTTATTACCGTCGGCTTTCTTTGCCGTCAGCCGTTGATGGCAAAGGCCCCTTTGCCGTCCGCTGCAGAAAGCAGACGGCAAAGAAGGTCTTTACCGATCCTATCTTTGCCAGTGCCTTTTGCTGTCCGCGGCAGACGGTAAAGGCCTTTGCCGTCCGCCATCCGTGACTTTGCTGTCCGCCAAGGCAGACGGCAAAGTAGCTGATTCATGTAGTGTCGTTCTCAACGGTCGGATTTTGGGAGCAATGGTAACATTACTTGATGAACAAGTAATACTAACTCTTCGGTCAGAGACAAATCTCCCGCGGCGAAGAAGATCACCATCTCTTGCTGACAAGTATTTTCTAGGAACACAAAAAGATTTCTCTCTCAACTCACATAGGATTGGGCTTAGCATTTAAATTTGTTAATTGTCATAAGAAAAGTTACATCAAAACCCGGATTTCAGTTGGCCATGCATGCTATAATAGAGTTGAAGCCCCTAAAGCTTGCCAACTTAGGGTGCCAACTCACATACAAAGATGAGTGACTTTGTAAATCACAACGTTTACATTTGCATTCCCTCTCTTTAATAACCTCCAACGAAACAAGCTAGAGAGGAAAGTGCCAAATCTCTGTAACTTATTAAGAAATTATTGGTCTGCGAGCATTGATGAAACACAGGCGATGGTGCAGCTCTATAAATTACAAAGGATGGAGTTGGTTTGAGAAGAGCAAATGTATGAGATTCTTTTCTGGGTGATGCACCATCCATGGCAAGCATGGACTGAATTAAACCCGATGAACATAGCCAGCTCAGTGACCATGCTCTACCATGGCCTTTTGATCTCTCCATGCACGTTGAAGCTAGCTAACTAGGATTGGGAGGCAACCGGGAGCAAAAACACACTCGCATGGAAGGACTAACCTCATTCACTAGATAGCTAAGCAGACCGGTGATCGGAGCAAGTTATGTTGGCTATTCCATCATTTGCGTGTAGACACCCGCGTCCTTTCGTGTGTATAGAGATTGCAGCATTGGATTGTAGCTGAAGAAGCCAAGACCGATGTCCTGTTGCAGTAAAGTTTGATTGCTCCCAACTACTACTGTTGTTGCTTACTACAGTACTAGATGATGCTCATCAGCTAATCTATATATAATAGTCAGATTGAATTTGGTGTGATTCGAATCCGATGGTAGATACCTCCAGTACTTAATTACATCCATCGATCGAGTCCAAGTGTTACTTCTTACTTATACTAACGTGAAAGACTTTTACTTTGTAAGGTCTTTGTGAATAATTAATAAAATGGTTGTATGAATCACCCAGATGCAGAGGTCGGGGGTACATTTTCCTTCTCTAAAAAAAAGCTAGCGTGAGAGACACTCTTCTTTGCAATGGTGCGTGTGGGTCAATCACATCATGGTTACTGAGTTGGGGCTTGGGAGGCACTAGGGATTAAGGGGATGCATGCAGCCGAGATATGTCTTGACAAATGTTAGCCACTATGCTTTGTCAGAAATATAGAAGTTGCTTCTGGCCATGACCTTGAACAAACGACACGACATAGGTGTGCGGACGAGCTCAACGGTGGTATGCCGGTAGCAGCTTGAGTTTAAGCTGCAGTGTGTGGCTGTACAATGCTAGATTCGTTCAGGACAAGATACAAGTTACATGATGTGAAACACATCATAGCTTGTGTTCATATGGAAATTAGGTTGGTGAATCATCAATAATTGTGGATCTAATAAGGTCATGTGATCGTTAAGATCGATTGACATTCCTTTCTTGCTTCTTGATGATTTCTAATGACCGAAACTTCATACTAGGTGTAGAAATGAAGTATGTATACCATGGGGGGGTGAATGGGATTTTTAATAATACTTCAGAAACTTCAAAACTCTCGGAACCCAACAACGGAGCGAGTGCAAATCACCGAACAAGAATCAAACACAAGCATTGAAAGGGATTACATGTTTGAAGCTAATCATGAGTAGTGCAAATGTAATCAGAGGGGGGCAGAGGTAACCAGTGATGCTTGATGGCGACACGATATTTGATAGACCAGTTCGCCCTTCTGCAAAAGAACTACGTCTTGTAGGAGGGGTTGTGATTTAGCACAGAAGATAAACTCTCTTCGCCCTATTGTCCTTGACAATTGGTTTGTTAACAAATGTCGATTACTCGTGGTAGATGCTCAAGGTGATCTCCAAACCTTTACAGACTTCTTCTTCAAGAACCACAATTATTCTTGGTCTCTGAATAGATTGACACCTAACCGTCTAGAGAGTCAACATCTCTCAAGAGTAATAGGTGAAGCGTACTGGACTTAGATTCGATTGATGCTAAACCACTATCTAATTTTTCAGCTCTGGAGTTATTTTCTTGGTGGATTTTAAACTCAAATCACTCAGGAGAGAGGGGGTGCTCAACTATCTTTCCGGAATCAAACGGAGCAACCACCGGACAAAGCCGGTGTGAGTTGCCTATTTATAGCCGCGGCCTTCCCTGGTGGGGAAAATGCCATTTTGGACACATGGTTCATCCAATGGCCAGCCGACTCGTTCTCAACGGTCGGATTTTGAGAGCAATGGTAACATTACTTAAGGAACAAGTAATGCTAACTCTTCAGCCAGAGACAAATCTCTCGCTGCGAAGAAGATCACAGTCTCTTGCTGACAAGTATTTGTGTGGAACACAAAAAGATTTCTCTCTCAACTCACATAGGATTGGGCTTAGCATTTAAATTTGTTAATTGACTTAAGAAAAGTTACGTCAAAACCAGGATTTCAGTTGGCCCTGCATGCTATAATATGGTTGACGCCCCTAAAAGCTTGCGAACTTACGGTGCCAACTCACATACAAAGAGTGACTTTGTATCTCACAACGTTTACATCTGCATTCCCTCTCTTTAATAACCTCCAACGAAACAAGCAAGAGAGGAAAGTACCAAATCGTTGTAACTTGTCAAGAAATTATTGGACTGCGTGCATTGATGAAACACAGGCGATAGTGCAGCTCTATAAATTACAAACGATGGAGCTGGTTTGAGAAGAGCAAATGTATGAGTTTCTGTTTTGGCAAGCATGGACTGAATTGAACCCGATGAACATAGCCAGCTCAGTGACCATCCTGCAGCATGGCCTTTTGATATCTCCATGCATGTTGAAGCTAGCTAACTAGGATTGAGAGGCAACCGGGAGCAAACACACACTTTCATGGAAGGGATAACCTCATTCGCTAGATAGCTAATCAGCCTGATGATATAAGCAAGTTATGTCGGCTAGTCCATTCCATCATTTGCCTTTAGACATCCCCATCCTTTCTTTACAAGTACCACTGCTTCTCACGTTGACCAAGGTCAACGCCACGTGTCTCTGGCAACTTCGTCTAGGTGCAGTTGCATGTGGTGCTGGCAAATCAGTAATGACCATCTTCTCCTTCACTAGATCCTCGCAATGAAAATGTGTGATGCATGCACGCAACACTTCTGTTGGTCTAGCAGGTTTCGCATAAATGTCAGTTCATTGTGAACGTGACAAATCCCCCAACGAGTCTTGAGCAGGTTCATGCGCCCCATCTCTGATTGTGTGGACTGGAATTTAAAATTTTAATGGGTTCTTCATCCACTCCACCAACTCTCGGCAGCGGGTGTGGCCTTCTGCACCCATCGCCGGCGCCGGCACCGGTACCATGGATCCGCGGGGGTGCTCGGCGCTTAGGCTCTTTCCTTGCGGATTCGGGCATTTCCGCCTACTCTGACCGAGGCGCGTCGAGGGAAGAGGGCGGCACGGCGCTGCTTCGGCTGGGGGGAGAAGAAAGGGGTGGCTCCGCGTCGGCCGGCTGGAGGAGAAAGGGCAGTGCGACGTGGCTTCTTCGTTTTCGTTGATCTGCCGTTGTCGTCATTTGTTCATTTTGTATTTTCTCTTTCGTTTTTTTTGGGCGTGGTTGTGTTGCTTCCGCCCCAGCACCTATCGTCGGTTGTATCGGGTGCTTGCTATATTAATATAGTGGGGCGCAAGCCTATTTAGTAGATCCTTGCAGGTTTGCGATGTGTCAGTTTATTGTGAAAATGCCAAATCCTCCAACGAGTCTTGAGTAGTTTCATGCGCCCCATCTCCGACTGTATAGACCGGAATTGAAAAAAATTAATGAGCTCTTGTTCTTATTAGGACTTGCTTACATGTTTTTTCCTTCTTTTTTTGCAGGGAAGGACTTGCTTACATGTTAGTGTGGGGATGGTGCTACTTGCTTATATACATACGCTCTTCGAATTCCAGATCAAATATACAACAAGGTTTGCCCGGCTCCGGCGAGGGAGGGGCGATGACAGCGGCGCGCCTTCGACTCGCTTCAGTGCTTATAGTCGTCGCTAGGTGGTCTACGGATCTAGATGTAATTTTTATTATTTCTAGTGTTCGTTGTACTACCATGATTGAAGATGAATAGATTGAAAATTTTCCCCGCAAAAAAAAAATATACACAAACATGTATGTAAAGAGATGCATGCAAAATTGCACATACGCATGTGGCGCTAATGTACTAGCTGCATCGACTCAAGAAACCAGGACCATATGTGTTGTACACTTGTAGTCTAGGAGTAGATCATGGTTAATAGTATAGTCAATTGCTGGCTATATGGCGTTGCTACGTCACCTATAGTGAAACTTATAGCTGGCAAAAATAATAGTTAGATATAAATATGTACTTTATTGATACATGACACATCTCACTCTCTCACAAAGTCTCTAGGATCGGAGCACGTGTTGCAGCTGACTGCTAATCTATAGTTGACTTCTTGTCTCTCTCTACTAACTCAGCAAAAATATACTATTATTTAAAGACTTATAGCCCGCCTACAGCCCCTTATTGAAGTATGTTTGATTGCTCCCAACTACCGTTACTGCTGCTTAATTACTTGATGCTCATGTATATGCACATAATTTGATTGAGTAGGAGTCATGCTGACTTTTCGTTACCAAAGATTTGGCCGAGTTTGGGCTTCACTTGGATCTATGTGTGGTCACGTTCTGTATTCCCAGCTGGCGTCCAGGCCATCTAGGGGTGCACGGCGGCTGTTGTCTGTCGAGATGATCAAGGAAATTACATAGGAAGTTAGGTGTTGGTTGTTCCATGACTCCAAGATCTGGCGATACTTGAGGCAATTGCTTGCAGGGAAGGTTTAGCTTTGGCAGAAGACCTACCTGTGCAAAATGTTGTAGTGGCATCAGACTCCAAACAGGTCATGGGAGATATCCAGAAAGGCAATCAAGGGAGATATGGTACTGTTGTTAGTGAGATTCTTCATAGAGCTACTTCTTTTAGTTGTCATTTTATGGTTGAGAGCCGAGATTCGAATAGCGAAGCTCATAATCTAGCCAAGTTTTCTCATTCTTCAGGTCACCCCCATGATCCGAGGTGTGTATTTCACATTTTGTGGCTTATGATGAATAAAACTTGGTTATCCCTCAAAACAAGTTGAAGTCCTTTCTGTGGTTGTTCTTGATGTTTTTTTTTCTTTTCTTGGAGGCGTTGGTTGAGGTCGTTTATGGACTATGTGCGGGGTGACGCCCTTTTCTTCTCCTATCTACAAAGTTCACATGCAGTCCTCCTGCATGGTTTTGAAAAGAAAAAGTAATGGATGAAGTTGTTTTGAAAATCTAGCAGAGAGAAACCGGAAGTTTCTGTTTTATTTTGAGTGATGCAAGGCACACACATGAATTACCTAAAATTAATCAAATGATCATGGCTAGCTCATAGATCATGCACGCTGTATCCATGCATGCATGTTAGGAAGAGCTAGTTAGGCTTGAGAGGCAACCAATAACTAAGGCATGCTAAGACCACAAAGATATGAGACCGTACGTCCTTTTTATCCCAGGGATGGGTACACCGTCTTATCTAGCACCGCACAAGACGTCCGGGCTCTTCCACTCGGGACATGGTCTAATTCTCACTCGATTTTACAAGTTTGTTCATACACATCTGGTGTAATTCTACTGTTTGATTTCAGAGAGTTTAGTTTTGGTTTTGCACCAGTCTAATTGTCAGATTGACAGCTAATTTTATGCGCAAAAGAAAAGATTGACAGCCAATTCTCAAGCGACTGAGAGTTAGCAAATCTATATTTTCTTTTTCTTTTGACCGGAAGAAACAAGTTTGTTGATTATAAACACAGGAATCTTTTAAACGATACAAAATCTTTTTACGTCTTCCCACATATATCAGGGAAGATACCCACAAAATTGGAAATGTGTTTACTCTGCTTGCTTTTTAGGACTTGCTTTCCCATGGGCACCTCTGTGTGTGTGTGACTTTATACGTATGGAGATGCATGTCACAGTTGTGCACGCATTGAAGAAGCCAGACCCATGTGCCATCCTACTGAAGTTTGATTGTTTCCAACTACTTGTACTCCTGCTTACTAATTACCTGAAGCTCATCAAGTATATATGCATACAGTCAGATGGAGTGGAAGATCATATACAACAGATAGCAAAACATGCATCAGTCGAGTCTGACTGTCTGAATGTTACTTCTTAGTTCTTATCTACACTAACATCAAAATAGCTCTACTTTACACTCATGTTTGTGGTTTCATCACATTCTGGCTACTGGGCTGGGGCTTGGGAGGCACTCGGAATTCAGGATATACTGTGGGATCCGACGGATGTGGTCATTTGCTGTCACGCTGCTTCGTTGGAAATACAGAAGTTGCCCGTACCAGCGATGTTCATATTGTCGGTTGGACCACACGCCTACGAAGTCCCGATGAAGGCCGTCGACACGCCTTGCATGTAGATTCTGCCATGATGATAGGACGACATGACTTAGTTATAGCATGTAAGATGAAACTTTTGCAATTATTGATCGCTTGATGTAGTAGAGTAAAAGACTATCCGAGCATGTTCGGCAGTTCTTAGGGCTGGGCATTCGGTTTATATGGTTAATACGGTTCGGTTTATTCGCTGTTTTATAATTTCGGTTTTGAAGAAGTGGAAACCGAAATATTCACACAATATTTAGAAACCGAACCATATTAACCATAATATTTCGGTTTGGTTTATTCGGTTAACCGAAAAACCAAAATACATGCACTCGTCAGTATATGACTTATGAGCACTGATTTGCATTGTATATAATGCACAAAATAATCACAAGAGCTAGCAACCTTAACATCAATCACTGCTTTATTCAGTCAAGCAAACTAGTGAACATAATTAAGTGTAAAATCACATGGAGCGTTACATGTATTACGTACAGAAGAATATTGTGTGATGCCTGTAAACTAAGCAGCTCATGCATTAATTAAACAATACACTAACTGGTAGTTACTTCCATAACCAAGAGTCGGACATGCATACATACTCCTACGAGATATTGCATGGATAAAAGTACTGTGCTGCATGGCGCCACAACCAACAAGTATTTGCCGGTGATTGCTAGCTCATGGGAGTTGGATGCATGTTGAGTTAGTTCGCCAAAGGCAGGAGAGAACTCCCCATATGGATTGACAGTTGACGGCTAGGTTTACTGCAAGGTTGGACCAATAGGAAAATGGGCCCCGTTGCACTTCCGAAAACAAGGTATTGCATGAGGTATGGTACATATCGGTTTCTTCGGTGTATTCGGTTTCTGGGCACTGAAAACCGAACAAAAACCAAACACCGAACAACCTTAAAAAATTTCACGGAACCAAAAATCCAACCACCGGATTAATGGACAAATCGGTTAATATGGTTCGGTTCGGTTTTCGGTTCAACAGTGCCCACCACTAGCAGTTCTCCACAATCAAGTATGTAGCACAGTACAGAACTAACAAGCAAACAGAGTAACGACGACCATGAGGGCTATCAGATGATCACAAGACCAAGGCTGATGCGCGTTTGAGCACAGAGATACAGTCAAAATGGTCGGCCATCCTCCAAGCACCGCATCAGGCGCAGATCAGTTACAGGTGCAGAACTGTTGAGTACACACCAGAAAAGCATCTTAGTTGTGGACGCGGCTAATCTGCACCCGAGCTCATATGCTCCCGCATGAACAGTAAAATAAAAAAAACGAAAGAAATTCAAAAAATTCCAATTTTTTTTTGAGAGAAACATTGACAAAAGTTCTAAGTGCCTGCAAAAATTCGCCATGAAATCACATTCCTAGAAGGCGTGGCAAAAAAAACAAAAATAGTACTCTGAAAAAGCTACTTTCAAACGCATTTTGAAGCACTGAATTTGTTTTTTTTTTGCCACGCCTTAGAGGAATGTGATTTCATGATGAATTTTTGCAGGCACTTAGAACTTTTGTCAATGTTTCTCTCAAAAAAAATTGGAATTTTTTGAAATTTTTTCAATTTTTTTTCGATTTTACTGTTCATGCAGGAGCATATGAGCTCGGGTGCAGAATGGACTTTTTGCTTAGTTGTGTCATAATTAAAGGATATATATTATATATTTCCAGGAATCATCAGTTACATGTGTCTTCTCACCGATCCCATGGGTAGTAAGTAGTAACCATATAATTTGGCATACTAGCAAGAGGTCACAAAAAAGTTAGCTGTAACGCATTATTACAAGATATATGAGAACTTAAAGCCAAATGTAGTTCAACAAAAAAAAAATGCAGTGTATTGTCATCTGCAGACCATAGGTGCTGAATTTTGAAAAGATGGAATACCTGGAACAGGAGGTCCCATTAAACTACAAGGTGCAAATGTGAATGGCTAACTCTGGTTAGCATAACGCATAGCCTGTAATGTAACACCCTAGATTGTAACATCAATCTAGGCAGATTGGGAACCACACTAAAGAGATGTAAATATTCTCACCATTTTCTAGCATAAATCAAGGTACAACAACATAGCTTTAGATACATGTAAACCCTTATTGGTGCAAACCTGAGGAGGCATATGGTTTTAACCAGCCATAGTAAACCACACAAAACAGAGGTAAATATTCTAACCATTTTCTAGCATAAATCATGATAGAAAAACATAGCTTTAGACACATGTAAACCCTTGATTGGTGCAAATCTGAGGAATCTTGGTTTTAACCAGCCATAGTATTTGGACTAGATGATAGGCCGTGTATACAAAATGTACAACTGTATTATTCAGTTTTGAGATCATTTGTCCCTTCAACTGAAAGAATCTGCCAATAGGCCATTATAAGAAATACAAGACAGACTAGTAAAGCATGGATTACTTTCACAACATTTAATCCCTTCAAACAAAGATATTGCAGAAAGAATGGATATTTCATCAAAACTGCATCCTCAACATCGACAGGTCCAAAATAGTCCCCCCAAAAAAGAACAACATCTAGTTAGGCAACCACACTGAAACAAAGCTTGCCAGCTTACTGCGCCAGCCAAAATCTTTGTGGTGCAGTGAAGATTTTAGAATTTTAATTTCATTAAGAACCTTTACAACACAAAACTGGGATTTCAGCCAGCCCTCCAGGCTATAATGAAGCATTGCCAGGCGATAAGCAATGTAAGCCAGCACAGAAATTTTAATGCATTGCAGAATGGCCTGTTCTCACACTCTCCTAGTTTCAATATCTGTGTTAAATAACAGCATCAGGATGAACAAGTTCATAACAAGGCAACAAGCCATGATTTCTTCTCTACCAAATGATACACTAAGATTCAGGATTCAAATCATCAGTTTAACCAACCATTAGCAACGACCATACCAGCATCTAACAGAGTGGAAGACCAACATCCAGTTAGGCAAAGCTTACCACACAATGAAAACTGTGTTGCACCGTACAGAGTTTACCCAATTCATAGCACATTCTTGGTTCATGTAAATCTGAATCTAGTTGGCACTTCCCCTTTGCAAGCAGCTGCATAGTCTTCGGCAAGGTGTGGTGCAGCTTCCTTGTAAGGGCATATGAACTTGTCCAAGAATTCCATTTCGGTGGCCTTGACAAAAGTGTAGTAGCACGTGTGACGCTTGAGCAATCTGTTTTCCGTAAGAAACTTCATAACATAGTACCGGGGCCTGAGCCGGCCCTCCAAGCTATAACTGAGCAATGATGGGTGGCGAGCAATGTACGCCGGCTCCAACCCCACCTCAGAGATAAGGAACTCAGACCTGCGCTTCAGCGTGTCCTTTGACGACAAGAGCACAAATGGACCCTTGGACACAGCAATGCCAACCTCAGCGTCCGACCACCTAAACGTCTTCCTCAAGTAGTCTGTTCTGGCGGCGATCTTCTCCTCGCTGAGGAATGCAACAGACCGTAGAGCTTGCCTGAACATCCCAGACCCGCGAGGCACACCTAAACCTTCAGCACTGGCCACCATCGCCCGGATTTGCTCCACATTGGCGGTGAGCATCCTTGGCACAGACACGGCTAGCTTGCCAATTTCACAAGCACCTAGCGTGCACTCCTGCAGTAACCCGACGTTCCGCTTGACCACCCTCTCGAGGCTGCACGAGAGGAGATGATGGTTACGCTTCAACGCCCGGAGGAATTCCTCAAAGGAGCCGAAGAGGCGCAGGTAGTAGTGCACCTTGGAGACGACGGATTTGTTGCGGAGGTGGGTGTTGGCAGCGAGCGTGAGGAGCCGGGCGATGTCACAAGGGGACAGCCCGAGGCCCGTGAGCTCGACGACGATGGGGGACAGGGTCGTCTCCACGCCGGCGCAGAGGAACTTGGGATCCCGCGCGACGAGGGCGGCGACGTCGGCGGCGGAGAGGCCGAGGCCGGCGAGGAAGGCGAGGACGGCGTCGGGCTTGGCGGGGGACTTGAGGTGGGAGAGCTTTAAGGAGGCCTTGAGCGCTTGTGCTCGGGTGAGGCCGCAGGTGTCGACCAGGTACTCCTCCACGGCGAAGCCAGGGTTTGCCGGAACCGGGGGCACCGGGACCGTGGTGGAGAGGAGGCGGTGAAGAGAGGGGATGGAAAACGTGGAGGGGCAAGAGATGAGGCGGGCGACGATGCCGCAGCTGCGGAGGCGGAGCATGGCGGCCGCGACGGCGCCGGCGGCGAGGGGGTTGGGGAACGAGCGCCGGCGGTGGAGGGGATTGAGAAATCTTTTTTTATGTGAATTGAGAACTAAGCGCCGGGTTAGTACGAGTGGCGAAGTGGGCCTTGTTATTCCTTTTTGCGCTCCAAGAAGCCCAATATGCGAGTGAAGCCCAGCTTTCTGGCGCCATTCTTCTTTCTTCAGTAAAAAAATTACAGTGCTCCATGGATGTCATTTGACAACCAAACTTTGCAAGCATCAACATTTTTTCATAACCATTACCACAAAGTTTCAGATTGTTTTGAAATGTTTTGCTATGTTTTCTTGCGGGGGTGCACCAGGCTAGGGTGTAGAACATCCACTCTCGTTAACCAACAACATTTTTGTTCAAGGTTTGGCAACTGTAAGAATAGTTTCGGTGGTTGGACTATTGTTGAAGGTTTGTAAACAATCAACTACATGTTCTGCAAATATAAGAACAGTAACTGTAGAAAGATTAGACCTTCAATGTTTTATTTTAGTTCTAATCCTCAATTTGCTAACTAATAGGAATTGTCTTCGGCGATTTGAGAGAGAAGTTTCCTCCATTGTTTCTTTTGCGAGAATATAGGTGGGATTAGCAAAGTGACGATAATAGAAATTATGATGAAGTATCCAGATGTTCTTTGTAAATCAATTCCCTCCTAATTATCATCCCTCCATGTTATTAAAATGTTACTAGTTAAACTATCAATTCTCATGCCGAATCCCTCTTAAATTATAATTTTCTGCAAATCTCAGAACATCTAAATTTCCATTGTTCTATTTAATTACGTCCAACCAAACAAGCTAAAGAAAGAAGTACCAAGTCTTCATAACTTATCCCGGAACTTGTTGGTTGGCATGCATTAATGGAACATGAGCGTTAGTGCAACTCTATAAATTCCAAATGAAGAAGTCGTTTTGGAATGCAAGCAGAGAGCAACTATACTACTCCGTCTGGGTTTATTGGCTCCTTCGTAGCTTGTATCTAATTTTGACCATAGAGTTGACTAACAAAAGTTGTATGTCGCAAAACTTTTTGTTGGAATCATATTTCAATGAAACTATCTTTCTAGTATAGAACGTATTCTTTAGTAGTTAAATGAAAGGTCAAAGTTTAACACAAAATACAAGGAGGAGTAATAAATCCGGACGGAGGTAGTAGGAGTTATTTTACTTTCTTTTTGAAACGGGGAGTTACTTTTCTTTTGAGTGATACATCATGCGTGTCAAGCATGGAAGTAAACTGAACTTGGTGAGCATAACTAGCTAACTGATATCATGCTCTACATGGCATTTTGGCATCCCAATGCATGTTGGACCTAGCTAGCTAGGATTGAGAGGCAACTGGAAGAGAGGGCACACTTTTCTATGGCAGTAAGCTCATTGGTTGGCTAGTAAATTAGTTGGACGGTAAAAAAGTGTTTTGTCACTTGTCAGGAAGTGCAATGCCATCTTTAGTTTGACCACATTCGTCTCCTTTCTTTGCAAGGACGGCCGCTCCTAACAACCACCAAGGCGCACATGTGCCTTTCCTTAACCTCGTCTAGGTGATCAGCCAATGTGACAAAGGACTCTGGATCCTTGTCGTCAACATTGAGATGACTACCACTAGTGCAACGTCATGTGACGCTATTCAATATTTAATATATCGCCTGATTCAACGATTTATCGGTCGATTTATCATTGGGTGATCACTAAGATTATGCCTTATCTTTGTTATTTATCATTTGGGCTGATTCATCGCTCTGACAAGCGATTAATCAGGAATGTAGTGATTAATAAAATACCACCCTGATATTTTGGTCATTAGACCACATCCCAATTGGCCAGTTGATTTTTCTGTTTCACAATTGCTTTGCCAAAAGAATCAGGTTCCCTTTAGGGACTTGTGAAAAGGAGACCATATAGAGAACTATATTACAGAGAACTGCATTTATGAAAACGAGTCTCCCTCCAACTGAGATGAGACAGGAAGAAATGAAAATCTCCCTAGGTCGAATTGAATTCTTAAGAGTTTGTCTCGTATTTCCTCCGTCGCAAAATAAGTGTCTCAACTTTAGTACAACTTTGAGACACTTATTTTGGGAGAAAGGGTTGTTTACTCGCCATGGGGATGTGCGGGTGCATCCCCACAGATTCCAAAAATCAAGCCGATAATGAGAATGCTAATATAGCAAAGGAGGATGGTCTTGCAAGATAACCACAGTGGCCTATGACAGGAACTGTAAATGATTGTCTACAACTGGTCTCTAGAATCTTAATATCTCAAGTTCTCAACTGCATCATTACCTAGTGAATCAATGGACCGCTACCTAATTAAAGCTCTCGGCCACTATAGTGGATCAATCAGCAACCATA
Source organism: Aegilops umbellulata (assembly GCA_032464435.1). Lineage (NCBI taxonomy): Eukaryota > Viridiplantae > Streptophyta > Magnoliopsida > Poales > Poaceae > Aegilops > Aegilops umbellulata. The sequence continues at coordinate 401,493,999 of CP136059.1, forward strand.
TAAAACATGGAATTTTGCAGAGGACAAGCAGTAAGATGTGATTTTGCTGTCATCTCATAAGCTGGAAAATATAATAAGAAAGTATGGAGTTCAGAAGCACATTCATGCCTAAATGAAAACAGGAGCTTAGAAGCCAACAAAACATCGAAGCAAAGCATAATGTGCACAAAAATTGTTAAATATGCAGATAGATTCAGCATCTGGTATCGGGGCGGTAAATTTCTGGGTAGCTGATAATTCATGTTATCCAGTATCACATCTTGCATTAATAAGTTTTGGCACAAAGGTCGGCAGTACAAAATTGATATAGTTGTGAAAATATACTTATACAACACAGAAAAACAGATGCCATCTAGTGCAAGCAAGCTCTGTTAATGCCTAACTCTGGTTTGCATAAATCATAGGTAAACATTCCCTACGATGTAACCAGTTACAGACTAAACAGAGGTAAATATTCTAACCATTTGCTGGGCATAAATCATGACAAGCCCTGATTAAGCAAACCTGAGATGGTAGACTTATATAAAACTCTACAACTGCAGTGTTCAGAGATCAGTTGTCACTAAAACTGAAAGTGTCAGTCAGTAGGCCACTCAAAAATTACAGGAGCACAATAAAGGAAAAAAACTGCTACAAGGTAGTAAAGCAAGAATTACTTTCACATCATTTAATACCTTCAAAGAAAGATACTGCATAAAGAAGATATTCAGCTCACACAAACTAGAGCAAGCAACTAGATCAAAACTGCATCCTTGGATTGATCAATGTGTTGTGGCCATCAGCAAGTCCAATTTGTTCCCAAAAAAAGAGACCAGAACAGACAGTCAGAAAAAAAATGATGACACGGACATATCAGGACTCATGGAAATAATTACTTGCATGCGACAGACATACCATACCGGACAACCAACATCTTGTTAGGCAAGAACACTGAAACAAAGCTTGCCAGCTTACAGTGCCAAGCAAAACCTTTATGGTGCAGTAAGCATTTAAATTTGTTAATTGCCGTAAGAAACTTTACAGCAAAACAAAGATTTCAGCGCGCCCTCCAGGCTATAAAAGAACATGGCTTGGCCATAAGCAATGTACAAGCCTGTTCCAGCCCCAATCAGAGATGAGGAGCTCAAACCTTCGCTGAAGCGATTCTTTGGACGCCCTCAACAAAATCAGAACCTTAGACACAGGAATACTCACCCTCGGCATCAGTCAACCTGAACGCCTTCTTCAGGTACTCCATTTTGGCAGTGATATTTTTCCCGCCAAGGAATGCGACAATGCACAGGGTGTGTCTGAACATCCCAGAGTCACGGGGCACACCAATGCCATCGGTGCAAGCCAACATCGCCCAGAATGCATTAAATTTCAAAATAGAAATTTTAATACAATGCAGAATGGCATGCTCTCACTTAGTTCCAAGTTATAAATAAAATGGCATGAGGATGAACAAGTTCACAACCAAGTCATGGTTTCTGCTCTACTAAATGATAACACTAACATATCAGGATTGAAATTATCAGTTTTATATCATCAAGTGTTGGCAATGAGCATACCAGCATCTAACAGAGCAGACAACCAACATCCAGTTAGGCAAAGTATACCAAAATAGGAATTACCAGCTTCCTGCACAATGAAAACTATGTTGCACCGTACACGGTTTACCAATTTTCATAGCCCATTCTTGGTTCATGTAAATCTGAATCTAGCCGGCACTTCCCCTGTACAAGCAGCCGCGTAGTCTTCAGCGAGGTGTGGTGCGGCTTCCTTGTGGGGGGCAGATGAATTTTTCCATGAAAACCTTCTCAGTCTTAACCAGTGTTGTATAGTAGCTCTGCCCGTGCTCTAGCAATCCATTTTCCTTGAGAAATTTGACAACATAGTAGCGGGGCCTGAGCCGGCCCTCCAGGCTGTACATGAGCATAGCCGGGCGATGAGCAATGTAGGCCGGCTGCAACCCCACCTCAGAGATAAGGAAGTTGGACCTGCGCTTCAGCATGTCCTCTGACCTCACCAGCATAAACGGACCCTTGGACACAGCAATGCCAACCTCGGCATCCGACCACCTAAACGTCTTCTTCAAATAGTCCACTTTAGCGGTGATCTTCTCCTCGCTGAAGCATGAGACGGCATGCAGCGCGTGCCTGAACATTCCAGAGCCACGGGGCACACCTATACCTTCAGCGCACACAACCATCTCCAGGACACGCCCTGGTTTGGCGGTAAACATCCTCGGCGCACCGATGAACAGCTTGGCAATTTCACAAGCACTTAGCCCGCACTCTGACAGGAGCTTGACATTTGGCTTGACCACCCTCTCGAGGTCAGAGCCGAGGACATGTTTGAGCGGCCGGAGCAAGTTGTCGATAGGGCCGAAGAGTGGAAGGTAGTACTCTAGCTTGGAGACGACGGATCTGCAGCGGAAGTGGGCGGGGGCGAGCGAGACGAGGGGCGCAATCTCAGCTTGTGACAGGCCGACGCCGGTGAGCCCGGCGACGACGGGGGACAGGGTTGTCTCCACTTTGGCGCAGAGGATCTGCGGGTCCCTGGCGACGACGGCCGCGACATCAGCGCCGGAGAGGCCGAGGCCGGCGAGGAAGGCGAGGACGGCGTCGGGGTTGGCGGGGGACTTAAGGTGGGAGAGCTTGGCGGAGGCCTTGAGTGCCTGGGCACGGGTGAGGCCGCAGGTGGAGACGAGGTAGTCCTCGACGGCGAAGCTAGGGTTCGGCGAAATGGCGGAGAGGAGGCGCTGGAAAGGGAGGAGTATGGAGGTGGAAGGATGGGGAGCGGCGGAGACGAGACGAGAGAGGACGCGCTGCCGGAGGTGGAGCATGACGCCGACGGCGGGGCGGCGGCGGCGGTGGCGTTGGATGTGGGATGCGGCGTGTGTCTCCTCCGATGGTGTGGTGTGTGGTGGGGAATTCTCCAATTAACTTAGGCTGAGCCACTAAGTAATCATCCAATGCCTGCCATCCAAATAACATCCAACGGCCACCAGAACATGTTTCATCTCATAAATAACAAAAGGAATTCTTGTCTTTTTTTAATAAAAAAGTCTACAGGTCAAAAAAAGTTCTTATCTTCTAAAAAAAGAACTGTTGTATTGTAAAATGGTGGGATGCTACAGCGGCAATTTTCACGAAGTGTGTGGATATAGCTACAACAATAAGGAGGGCCCGTTTAAGCATTGTTTTCGTTATTATAATCAATCCGTGCATGTGCTAGCAAACTATAGTTATTGTAATAACTTTTTTTTAGTTTGATAATGAGCCCGATGGCCGATAAATGATGAGTGAACATGCAGCCACGCGAGGTTGTTATCCCGCTCGTCCATTCCCACATGTTTCGTGCAGTTCGAATATATCAAGCGTGTACAATGCTTTTTTTTGCACCGTATACAACTTGTACTAGATCATGATTGGCGCGCGTTGCAGCGCCCGTCTATTTTTCCAAAAAAGTGATAGGAATTTTACAAATAGATAGCTATCATCTTGTATATTTTTTGGGTCATATTGACCAACTTCTTAGTTCCATATCTACCAAGTTTTTTCTAGCATCTCATAAATTGGATGAAAAATCTACAAACCATGAATGTGCCAATAGGTGATCCTACACGGAAAGTGAAAACAAATGGCATTCCATGAAAGTAATCACTATACTAATCTTGACAAAGCTTCTCAGTGAAACATGTCACACTATGTCAAACTAATAATAGTGTGACATCCTTACAAAGCCCTATTTTCACTTAGTTACATATATGTAAGTGATATCAGCAATGCAATTAAAGAACAATTAAAGGATGGAGTATCTGATGCAACTAAAGCAGATGGATTAATCAATGGCATGTGGAAAGCTGCAATGCTCTCGGTGGGCGGATGAGCTCCTTCAACCGTTGGTGCTTTAGATACTCCCAATTCTTGCACCCTGTATTTGTATAGGAAAAAAGATTAGTGGAAGTACTACATATACGAAACCCAAATGCAGTGACCTTTCTGTTCAGATCAATATAAATGAAAATTTTGTATAAATAACAATCCAAGACACTGCAAATACTATTTGGTGAGCCATGTGGCCGCATTTGGTCATATACATTACAAGCTTAACTATATAAAAACTATGCAAAGTTGAGCGCACATTATTCTTACCAAGAATCAATGTCAGCTTCAGTTGGTTCAGTGCAAAGTACAGAAATCACCGGCACTTATCATCACAGCAACATTAGTCTCTCATCAATCTGATGAACATGAAGATGAACATATGTGAGGACTAAACTGAACTAAATTAAAGATGCACCAGAAGGGTAATATTTGGATAAATTTGTAGACAGACAGATAAGATGCAGCAAGGCCCTATGCTCTTGACAAACCACTGTAGAAGTTCTGAATAACGCAAGCATATACTTTAGGAGGATCCATTTGGCAAGAAACCCATTAAAATGTAAGAGCTATTTATTCTAAAAAATAATGCAACGAAACGATAACTCTAGAAATGAAAGGACCATACTACTTTAACATCCATTCATCTAAATATCTTATGAATCAAGGGGGTGTTTATTCAAAATACTAATGTAAGAAAAAAAATGATGCCTAGAAATTCTTTATTCCAAATCATAATGCTAATAATTTGGCATATCATCATTGTACTGCAAGATGAAGCAACAAGGTAGGGTGATCATGGTCGTTCCATCGTTGTCTATCAATGTCAGTAATGATATAGAAAATCGCACAAAAAGTACAATAAATAACAGTATAAGAAGGGGGGAGCAACACGGCAAAAGTCACATCTGAAAATGTAATACGGAAAGGGGAAACAAAGCCCTGACGAAGAACGGGGCAGAGGGATCTCCATTATCTTATGTAACCATACATATAAATGAGTGCACACTTTTTTAATTGTTTTTCAGATAGCTAACGACTCATGTTCATATGGAGTACAGTCTATAACATATCAAATCACATTTTGTGCCCACTGCCTGTACAGTGCCCGTCATTATCTAGAGAAAAAAATCAGTGCCAGTAAAACGCCACATTCAGCATCTCCCGTTTGTGCCTACTGCCTGTACAACGCCCGTACCACAACCTTCTCCTCAAATCACAACAGGGACCAACACACCACCAGATTTAATAAATCTAAAACTCACAATTTCCAACCAGTATTAGAGATGTAGTAATTGCCCCTGATCGTGGTGAGGCGAGTGGTGGATCTAATCTAATTTGGCTCTCACCAGCATCAACTTTATATCGTGGCCGGAGGTGTCGACGCATAGCCCCTGATCTTGCTACTACAACTACAGACCCAGAAGAGAAAAGACAGGAAAGCAAATAGATTAGGGCCATGTTCGAAACAAAGGGTCCTAAAACATAAGAAGTTGTGAAAACGTAGTAATGGAAAAGGAAGACTAGAGCAAATCATTGGATCTAGAAAACAAAGGAAAGACTGAAAAAATGTGTTCGGGTGACCGAAGGGAAAACGCAGCAAACTAGCCTAATACATCTGACGTGAATGATGACTGATGCATTTAATCTATTCGGCTATGAACACCAGCTGCCTTTGTCTCCAACCGCTAGTACACGTAGTAGTAATTTTTTATCTAGACGTTACAGTGCAACTGTCAGCGCTTGCCTCGGTCATCCGCCCAGAACATGAGCTTGGGGTGGATTTTTACTTTCCTGTGAAATCAGCGCTGATGGAGAAAAATTCCTTTGGTTCACTGTTCATGTTTCCTCTGTCAAGAACGCAACCTAGGAAAATTTTCCACAGGAATCGGTTCCTTTGGACTTTCCTGTGAAAATCCTTTGTACCGAACAGGCCCTAGATTGGGGAAACATACATAGGTGAGGCATCGCAAACAAGGACAATCCAGAGGAAGCAGCAGGAGCGACGATGGCTCCCTGAGTGTGTTACCCATGGTGGTGAAGGCAGACAGACGGACAAGTGTAGCCGAGTCCAGACGACGGCGAGATTTGAGGCAGCGGCGGCCAGGGAGAGTAGGCGGCGGCGAGCAAGTCCCGCCTGCGGCGGCAGCGGCTGCTCCTTCGTGCAGTCGCCCGAGACCTGCTGTCGTGCAAACGAACAGAGAGAGGGGAAGTTAGGGTTATTCGTTCGTGGGCTTCACACGGCAGAAGGCCCAGTTAACCACATGCTTTGGATTTTTCCACCGGTGTAGCAGCCCCTCGGACAGCCATCGAACGGCCAGCGGACACGGCCATGGGGTCGTGTTTTTGTAGCAAAATTCCTAATCTCGGGCTGGCCTGCATGAGAGCTTCTGTTCTGTTTGAGGATACCAACCAACCAACCAGGCTGAGAAGCAGCAAACCTGCTATTGGAAATTGGAATACAGGATTGTACATGCATAGCAAGCAAGAACCAAGTAGCAAAAACTGGAGCAACAACCTTCATCATCCGACGAACTGGATACCATGCACTACGTTGATGAAGGATCCATATATAGTGCAGGCTGGGTGAGTAACTTTTACTTACTAGGAGCAGGCACCATTTACTATGACCCAGGTCACGAACAATAATTACACTGATGGGTACTCCCTCCGTTTCTTTTTAGTCTGCGTATAGGATTTGGTTAAAGTCAAACTTCATAAACTTTGACTAATTTTATAGAATAAAATATCAACATTCATAATATGAATGCAATATTACTATATGCATCATGATATTAATTTTCATAGCATATAGATTTAGTATTGTAGATGTTGATATCTTTTGATATATATTTGGTCAAACTTTGCATCGTTTGACTTTGACCAAATTTTATATGCAGACTAAAAAGAAACGGAGGGAGTACCCTGCACCCTAACCATAAACACAACAGCCTTTCTCCAGCAAATTCAGTAATGGCTGGACAATGTCTACTGCATTAATGTTGTGTATTCATTCACTTTCCTAAGTATTGCCAGAGTGTCCAGTTAAGCACTTTATTAAGTGTGAATCGCACGGCAGCAATCGTCGGTCAGGATAACATCCTCGCGTAGCACCATGTCCCAAAAATCCGCGTCCGCCCGATGGCTGTCTAGTTAGCAAGCTCATGGACAATATAACTATCATATGATATAAATAAAGCTAGCCATGACGGTCTTCCCTTAAAAAAACGAGTTGCCTAGGTAGCATCGACACCACCACAACATTATTGTCATACCCCCTCGATGACACATCAGTCACAGGTAGCCAACAATGAAAATGACATAGTTGTGGCACTAAATCGTTGTTGGCATGAGACATACAATGAAAAGGAAGCTCTGAATTTGGTAGAAGAATGCGATCCACCACTCGGCACCTTCATGGTTCTCGTATAAGGGCCAGTGGCGGAGCTTTCACCAAATAGCTGGATAGGCCAAGCTGTAAGGATTGCTACTGGTTGGTTTTTTGTGATCCATGGGCTGGTTATAATGGGAGGAGAAGCTCCAAATCTGGGCAGACCATGGCCCATTTGGACTTGCCTAAGCTCCATGAGTGATAAGGGCCACACGTGGAGTCCGGACACTTTGTCCTGGCAACAAAATGGCAAAAAGTGAAGGGGCTCATGGATGATTCGTAAGGGGGAGGGGATGCAACGCGTGCCACCATTGGGGTCCTAGATGGATCTATGGTTTCTCTCGGAGACTAATGGACAAGGGATAGAGTGTCACAACTCCAACGAACAATACCTTCACCAAGGTTAGTGCCAACCCCGTAGAAGTTTGAAATTATTGGGGAAAGAGCCAAAATAGTACCCCCCCCCCCATCCCAATATTAATGAATCAGCATAGTCTTAGAACAGAAATGAAACCTACCGCACTATAGCAGGTTTTACACATAGTTTCACCAGCGCTTTGACGACAGATGGTGTTCATGGATCATGCAATTGGTTCTATCCGGAAGGACGGCGATTAATATTAATGGCGAGCTGGAACCATTCTTTACGTCCTCTGCAGGAGTGAAGCAAGGGAACCCGATCTCTCCCTCCTCTTCAACCTCGTCGTTGATGCTTTGGTTGGCATCCTAGATAAAGCTAGGAGATTGGCCACCTGTCAGGGGTAGTTGGCCACCTGATCCCCGGGGGAGGAGTCACCCACCTTCAATATGCAGATGACACCATGATCATGGTGGAGGGGGTCAGACCTTGACATCGTGAATCTTAAGTTCCTCCTCCTCTGCTTCAAGGCTATGTCGGGAGTGAAGATCAATTTTGATAAGAGCGAGGTGGTAGTCCTAGGGTTCTCCGCGGTAGATCGACAACGCATTGCGGATAACCTAAACTGCAGGTTGGCCACGTTCCCCATCACTTACTTGGGGATGCCAATGGCTGATGCAAAGATTCTGATGAGTGCATTTGACCCGATGCTAGGACGTGTGGCGTGCCGGGCTGAGCCGTGGCGCAGACGGTTTACCTCTAAGGCAAGTAAATCGGCCCTTATTGGTTCTAACCTTGCGAGCCTCCCCATGTATATGACGGGGATGCATATCTTACCGGAGGGCGTACACGGCTCGTTCGATAAGGAGATCTCTAGGTTCTTCTAGCAGGCAGCCAATGGCCGCCAGAAGTATCACATGGTCAAGTGGGCGGACATCTGCATGCCCATGGGCCAGGGAGGCCTATGAATGTCGCACTCATGCTGAGATGGGTGTGGAGGATCATCCGAGGCGATGGGGGCTTGTGGCTTTAGATCATCCAAGCAAAATACCTAAGGGGAGAACCCCTGCTGGCATGCTCCCGCTCTGGAGCATCCCAGTTTTGGCTATACATCCAAAGGATTAAGGAGGACATTCGTGTAGGAATCTCCTTCTCTATAGGTAATGGGAATGGGACCCAATTCTGGCTGGACCCATGGATGGGTACCGAGCCCCTCAGGATTGGATTCCCTGTCCTGTTCTCGATCTGCGCGGGCCCGTTACTCCTCTTCTCCGCGGCTGCACGCTCTGGGCACTGGGATATACGGTTCTGCCGGACGTTTGGGCAGACGGAAAATATTGAGTGGTCTAGGCTACGTGCAGCCCTACCGCTGGTATTGTCGAATCATTCGGACATCGTGTCCTGGCGGCTATCACCGTCGAGAGAGTTCTCCGTCAACTCCACACACCAGGCATTATGTCGGTCCCCCACCATTCCTTGGATTTCTCCCTTGTGGAAGGCCCCTTTGCCCTTGAAGATCAAGATCTTTGTTTGGCAACTCCTTAGAGATCGCCTCCCTTCGGGGACCGAGGTGCGTAAGCGGCAAGGCCCGGGGGGATGGCATGTGCCCCTTATGCACGGTGCCCGAGTATGGGACTCACACCCTATTCTCATGTACCGCGGCTCGGGTCCTATGGACGCTCGTCCGTGAGGCGCTAGGGCCCGACTGGGAGGCCCCGGACCTCGCAGACTTTCCTCCAAAGTAGAGCTACCCAACCTGGGCGGCAGCGTTGCTTATTTTGGCTTATTTTTGCGGCCTTGTCGTGGACTCTTTGGACAACGCGTAATAAAATGGTGATTGAGCGGGTGTTTCCGAGGCGAGCGTCCGACTCCTTTTTCAAATTACTTGCTTTTCTTCAGCACTGGCACCTGCTTACTAGGCAGCGCGACCGTGCTCGTCTTGGCCTCATGCTGGATGCGCTCCTGGCTACAGCACGCCGTTTATTGTCTTCGTAGGGCCGCTTGTCGGCAGCCACTAGGTGATTTTTTTTTCTTATTTCTCTTATGTTTCTTGGGCATGATTGTGCTGCTGCCCGAGCTGTTGTTATGTTGCGGATTTGGATGTTGGTTGTACGGATCTTTGCTTTATTTATAAAGCGGGGCGAAAGCCTATTTCGAGAGGTGAATGAGCTACAGTATTTCCCGGTACGGTAGTATGTTCATTGCAGTTAGTTTGTAGCGGATCTATCAGGGATATAATGTAACTCAAGAAGTGTTGCTTATCGTTTGCAAGTTGTTAAATTAATTCGAGGCGCCGGCTTTTGTTTGCTCCTTGTGCTCATCATATCCATGGTTGTTGTGTCAGGTTGGAGCATGGAGTGTACAGCCTTGCTTGTTTGTGCGACGGCCCGATAAGCCGACCGTGGGTATCAGATCCCCTGGGAGTGGATGCAGGACACTCGGGTAGATTCAGTTTGGGGCAGAATGTGTATTGTCTCCGTCAGAATTATTATGCTCTTAAATTAAGCAAGGATATTGATCGTTCACCGAATAATCTGTAACTGAACATGAGGCAGCCTGTTTCTATCGCTCGATTATGCGGATTAAAATCCAGCCGATGAAATTAGCAACAGAGTGCCATGGTGTATTATTATTCTTTTGAGTGAACCCCTTCTTATTTTCAGCCTGTTTAGTGCATGGAAGAATAATTGATCTGTACGTCCACACTATTTGATTTATCAAATGATAATGTGCGAGAAAGCTGTCGTCGACAAGGTCAACCCAGCTCCGATAGGGGAGTGGCGACTGCGGGCACGTCAACGGCTCGTTCTGTCACCGGCAATGGTTGTTCGTTGGTCTTGGAATCTCGATATAATTTGTATTCTGTTTGAGATGCTTTGTACTTCCGATGCATTTTGATAATAGATCTGGATCATTTTGCAAAAAAGAAAGAAAACTAACACATGGATATATATTACTACAAAAAAGGTTAATACATGGGACCATCAAAGCGTAGAGTTCCCCTCTCTCAATTCATTGACATCAAAACACAAGGAACATCTGTGTTGTATGCGATTCCTCGGCTTGGATTACGAACACCAGGTAAAGCATGTATTTTAGAGGAAATATTAACCAGATAAAACACAAGTTTATGTTGAAGGGGCTTCCAAGGAAGAAATTTGTGTCCAAAGTAACAAATGTGGACCGCACAACATAAGAAGCTCAATTATATTATTTGTCGGTAACCAATACTACATTTGCAAGCATATGTGATGAAATTATTCCTCTAGCCAGAAACGAAGCATAATTCTAGGCACAACAACACTGATCCTGCTTATTGCAATACGCATGAGCCGAGGGCTTAAAGCTCAGGCCGCATACGGTCTGGCAACGATCTTTGCACTTTTCCTGATGGAAGCATGGAAGATTCGCTCCATCTTCAACTGCAAGTTCAATCCATGATCCATGTAAGTCCATGATCCATGCACGAAAAAATACATGAATTGATGTATGTATGCATGTACGGGAAAATAGTGACGATTTTGGTTAACTAAACAGGTGCAGTGACTTGAATACGAATGAAAGTAACCGATCAAGACTCGAGAGGACAACAAAAAATTGGCAACACATGAGTAAAACAAGAAGAGATGTTATTACTTGTGCGAGCGTAGCAAGATGATGACGATAGGGTGGAAGCCATGATCATAAGAACCACGAAAATCACAACCTTCCTGGTAGCGTCGCTCTGGGCTGCCATGACAAAGAGATCGACAAAGAATCGCTTCTTTCTCCCTTGTGTGCTTAAGGATGTCGTAAGCTTTGGCCCTTGCATAGTCGTTTATATAGAGGGATAGAAATCAAACCTTTGGCGTTGAATTAATGTATCATCGTGTGGATATACGCCTGATGTTTTGGCAGGACTTAATGTATTAATTGATATTTAAGGACACATTTACGTAAAGACAATAGATACCTCCTTTTGATATATTTTTAGCTGGAATTAATTGGTTTCCAAAGATTTAGCATCCTCCTTTTCTTGGCAACGGCCTCTTGGACGCGAGTTCAAGGAAATCCTCAACGTTTATTAGTTTTTCATGCAAAACGGTATCCTAACATTTTTATTGTTTACTAGTATAATAGAAGGTCAAGTTTGTTTCAAAAAAAATAGAATTTATTAACTTTTTTTGCAATTACTAAATCAATTTTCTATATCCGGTGCATATACACCCGAGAGCCAAATGTCCGCTTTCGAGGCTAGTCACTCTAGTTAAGTGCAAGCACATGGCAGAAAAAAACTAAAAAACTTAAACCCTACCCGCAAAAAAATAACTTAAACCTAGGGCAACCCGGTCCCTTTCACGCAAAAGAAAAGCCCAGCCCACTAGTACATGCGAGAGACTTGCCCGTGGGCTCCATTTGAGCATCAAGTAGTCCACGGTATGCCTAGCCATCAGTTGGGCCGGGCCGGGCCGGGCCAGGCTTGGGCCCGGTCCGCCCGAAGCAGAAAATCTAGGTTCGAGCCCAGCCCGACCCGGCCATCGGGCCTAGAATTCAGGCCTAAGCCCGACCCATTAGTGGAAAAGCCCATCGGACCTTGGGCTGGGCCTCTTCGCAAAATGACAAATATGGCAGGCCCAGGCCCAGCCCGGCCCGACCTTCGGGCTCAAAACCTAGGCCTAGGCCCGGCCCATAGGTAAGACCAGGCCGGGTCAAGTCAGGCTTTTTTGGCCGGGTTGGGTCAGGCCAGTCGGGCTGGGTATCCCATGGCCACGTATAGTCCAATACTTCCATGTTTCCTATTTGGCGTGGAGGGCGCACCCAAGCGACATAGCGCGTATCCCTCTAGCCTTTGATCCTCCTGCGGGCCAAACCATTAACGGATTTCTTGCCCTCCGATTTTGGGAATGTTCTAGAACTTTCCCTGAACCGGAATTTTTTTCCTTTTGATTTTTCTATCTTTACCTTTTTCTTTCTTTATCTTTCGCCTTTTCTTTTTATTTCTTCTTCTTTGTTGTCATTTTGCATTTTAATTTCTTTTTTTGTTTTTCTTATTCATTTTAAATTTGGGAAAAACTTTTAAACTCATGAACATTTCTTTAAATCATGAACAATTTTTGAAATCATGAGCATTATTAAATTACATGCATATTTTTTTGAAATCATGAAGATCCGGTATATTTTTTGCAAATTTGTGAACACTTGTTAAATTGATGAACTTTTTAAAAATTGCACACTTTTTAACTTTGGATATTTTTGGCGATTTTTCTTTTCAAATTCATTAACATTTTTTTGTTCATCAAATTCAAAATATGTTCGCCGATGTAAAAAATGGTCAACAACTCAAAAATGTTCATCAAATTCAAAAAATAATTATCACATTTAAATTAAATTCAAATGTATTTATCAAATAAAAAATATGCTCATCAAATTCCAAATTTGTTTAATTTTAACTCTGTATTTTTGTTTGGGTTGAGTTATATACTACTTTAGTGATCTAGATGCTCTTATATTTCTGTACGGAGGGAGTATATGGTTTTGTAGAGTTTTTGTTAAAAGAACACTAGTTACCTAGTTACAATTAGCTTTTATTCCCTGTACTGTTTTCTCGTCTGGCTCGCTGCTTGTCGAAAGAGCATCAACTATGTATTTGTGATTAGCTTTTATTCTCCGTATTTTCTTTTCTCATCTTGCTCGCTTTTTGTCACGTGCTTCTATGTATAGAGCTCCTATACTTCAATGGTTCCTACTCTCCTCAAAGAGCCGACATGCAATCACTAATTCATGTTCATGCACGACATATTCCACCCGCACGACTGTGCATAGAACAGCTTCATCAGCCTCGTTCGTTTTTCTCTCTTTTTACTGCTGCCCCGTGTATTGTTCTCTTTTCTTATCCAATCCGGTTGATTGATTCATGTATGTTCGTGGCCGGTTGGCATACGTAGCGTGGCTAACATTTTGTTGGTTAGTTCTCTCGTAATACAATTATGATCGGGAAGTGACTGTATGTCCATACATCACACATTCACACGTGATGATGGTAAGTGTCCTTCTTCCATAGGTCATTCTGTTAGATGGGCAAAACAATACATGCATGCGTGTGTCACATATTACATGAGCAAATTCTGTTAGATTTGGACGATTATAATTAGGGACCTGCTGCGCACCAGCCTGCGGATCTTTTCAAAAGATCCGCCACATCCACGCCCGTTAGATTGTGTGTTATCCGGTGGCTTAACATCGTCCTCATGATTGCAATAAACGTTGTGTTGCAGAAACATTTGCAACAAAGGTCTTGTTGCAGAAACGTTTGCAACAAAGGTCTTGTTGCAGAAATATTTGCAACAAAGATTGTATTGCAGATTTTTGTCGTTTTTATTTTTTGCAACATAGATGATGTTGTGGGAGGACTTTTGCAACATGAATAATGTTGCAGAATTTTCTCACTAGAAAAGATGATGTTGTCTGCGGTGTGAATCGAGAAATTTCTACAACAGAGATAGTGTTGCGGGTGAACTTTTGCAACAAGGCGCTTGTTGCGGAAAAGTATAAACAACGGAGGTGAGAGGGGAGGCCGGAGCGGAGCTCGGGCGTGCCCGCTCGAGCGGCGGCCATGGCTGGAAGCGGGCATATGGAGGAGGGGAGAGTAACAGTTGGAGATGAATATGAGGAGAGGACTTGCATCTTAACGGGCTACTTGCAGTTGCAGCTCCAGTGAGGCGGCGACAACGACGCTTGCAGCACCATGGCGAGCGGTGGTCTGGCTGCAGAAGCTGGACGCTCTCACACCAGTGGCGCCGTTTGAGGCAATATTAGATCGGATTCCTCACATGAGAAACGTGTAACAGCTCGCGGCCGTGCTACTCCACCCCGTCCCCTCTCGTGATTGAGCACTAGCTCGGCACTCGTGGATCCTCGCCTCCTTCCCGACCGGCCCCCTTCTAGTTCCGCGAACAGGCCACCACGGTTCTCCGTTCTTCACGTAAATATAAATCTTAAAATTTTATTAGCTGTTAGATTGATACTACATCTCTATAGTTTTACATTCTTTCTACTTGTTAATGTCGAATCTGCCCATTTAGTTGCTGAGTAGCAACAGAAGAAGAATGAATAGCAGCCCGACTACAATAGAAGTTGATCGTTCTGGGATGATGCTTATGTTGGTTGGATTCTTATTTTATCCGGCAGCAGCATGTTGATTAGTGCTATGACTTAGTCATGGTATTGTGTATAGCTACTGGCTCATAGAAAGCTTGTGTTGGCTTCAATGGCTACTTCAGCCGTACCAATGCAAGCCTGTGTACCAACTATACATAAACGCTAACTGGTTTCAAGCAGGAAGCAATACACCAGCAAAACTAGCTATTCTCACGAGATACACTGGTACACGAAGCAGGCTGCTCTGGCTTCGTCGATTCTTCAGCGGCAAGCCGAAACGCACACACACGAAAGTACGAAACACAATGGCTATTTCCCCCTTTTTCTCTCTCCATGCAAAGATACATACGCTGATGCATGTATATAACTATATATACACGCCCGTGCAGCCCACCTGCACAACTCCTAATCCATTTCAACAAGTTGATATGTTGTGGTTTTGTAATGATGATAGTTTTAATTTGGCCTCCAGTTCTACTCCTTTTGTTTTGCCCTGTGTCGGATACCTTCTTAGCTTTCTTTTTTGAACACAGTACATACGCACGCGCTTATATACACGCGCATACAGCCATGCACTCACCTCTATGAACGTAAAGCATTGAGATCATACATTTTATTTTACTAAAAGTAAATGTTTTGACAAGAATAATGAAGAAAAACTAGACTTGGTTTCTCCGATATATCACCCGATATCTAACATCCGATATGTCGAAGCCAAACCGATATGAACCCGATATCCGATATTTTGAAGCTTGGCATACACTCACCCCTATGAACGTATACACGCACATCCTACCCCTATGAGCACCTTCGAAAGACTGAGCCGGCATATCATCTTGAAATTTACGAAGTTGCCGTAGGCACTTCGTCGTCGACGGGAACGTCTCCTCCCACTGAATGTGCATCGCCGGAAATTCTGAAATAATTCCAGGAATAAATGCGAGTACCAGGACTTGAGCCCTGGTGGGCTGGGGATACCACAGGCCCTCTAACCATCCAACCACAGGTTCGTTCGCGATACCTTCTTAGCTTGCCCAGTACAGGGGTTACTAGTATAATAGAAGGACAAGTTTGTTTCCAAAAAAAGAGAGGATTTATTAACTTTTTTTTGCAACTATTAAATTAATTTTCTATATTCGGTGCATATACACCCGAGAGCCAAAAGCCCGCTTTCGAGGCTAGTCACTCTAGTTAAGTGCAAGCACATGGCAGAAAAAAAACTAAAAAACTTAAACCCTACCCGCAGAAAAAAAAACTTAAACCTAGGGCAACCCAGTCCCTTTCACGCAAAAGAAAAGCCTAGCCCCCTAGTACATGCGAGGGACTTGCCCGTGGGCTCCATTTGAGCATCAAGTAGTCCACGGTATACCTAGCCATCTGTTGGGCTTCGGGCCGGGCCTGACCCGAAGCCGAAAACCTAGGCTCGAGCCCGGCCCGACACGGCCATCGAGCCTGGCCCAAGCCCGACCCATCAGTGGAAAAGTCTACCGGGCCTCAGGCCTTGGGATGGGCCTCTTTGCAAAATCACAAACATCGCAAGCCCTATGGCAGGCCCAGGCCCAGCCCAACCCGACCTTTGGGCTCAAAACCTAGGCCTAGGCCCGGCCCATAGGTAAGACCAAGTCAGGTCGGGTCGTCTTTTTCGGGCCGGGTCGGGTCAGGTCGGTCGGGGCGGGTATCCCATGGCCACGTATAGTCCAATACTTTCATGTTTCCTATTTGGCGCTGAGGGCGCGCCCATGCGACATAGCGCGTACCCCTCCAGTGTTTGATCCTCCCGCGGGCCATTAACGGATTTCTTGCCCTCCGATATTGGGAATGTTCTAGAACCTTCCCTGAACCGGTTTTTTTCCTTTTGGTTTTTCTATCTTTACTTTTCTTTCTTTATCGTTTTTCCTTTCCTTTTTATTTCTTCTTCTTTGTTTTCATTTTCCATTTTTAATTTATTTTTTTCTTTTTATTATTTATTTTAAATAGAAAAATCTTTTAAATTCATGAACATTTCTTGAAATCATGAACAGTTTTTGAAATCATGAACATTATTGAATTGCATGCGATTTTTTGAAATCATGAAGATCCGGTACATTTTTACAAATTTAAACTGATGAACTTTTTAAAAATTATACACTTTTTAACTTTGATTTATTTGTGATTTTCTTTTCAAATTCATGAACATTTTTTGTTCATCGAATTCAAAAGATGTTCACCGATGTAAAAAATGGTCAACAATTCAAAAATGTTTCATCAAATTCAAAAAATAATTATCACATTTAGAAAATGTTCATAAAATAAAAATTTTATTTATTGAATTAAAAAGATGTTCATCAAATTCCAAAAAATTTCATTGTTTTTTAGAAAATGTTCATCAAATTCAAAATTTGTTCGTCTATTTGTTTTTCATAAAATGTCTTTGAACAAATTCTGCTCATCAAGTTTAAAAAAACAATTATCGACTTCAAATTTGTTCATGAAGTACAAAAGATTGTTTGTCAATATTTAAAAAACTACAGGGTGACCCGAGCATTTGCATATATCATTAGATATTTGCTGTAGAGTTAATAGTGAAAATACATGATTTGATTTATTTATCAAGCGTCGAGAGATGCTCTTTTCCCTTTCGCTCCCTCCTAAATGCTGATGGCCGCCCCTCTCCATTCCGTTGCCTATTGGTTTCGGCTCTCCTCTCTTCTCTTCGTTCACCATCGCCGCTAATCTGGATTGTAACTGACTCGAGCGTGTTTAGAGACCCGCCCAAGAGTGCTCCGTGGCATGCCGATGGAAAAGCTGACAATCCATTTGGAAAATGTGATTGGGAATGCTAATAACTGAAATGAGTTTTCTTGTTTACGGGATTAGGTGTTAAGGATTCAGAAAACAAATTTTACTCAACAATATCCAAAGATTATACGTGCGTTGCACGTGCAAGCTTACTAGTTATAAGTAAAAAGAAAACACACTCCATCATCTTCCCCACTCGTCAAACCAAATATTCTCTTAGTTCCAAAATATAAGGTGCATTAGTTTTTTGAAAAGTCAAATTTCTTTTACTTTGGCAAAAGTCTAGAGCCAAAAATATCGACATGCACAATACTAAATAAATAAAATATGAATTTCATTTCATGATGAATCTAATGATACTGATTTGATATTATGAATATTGCTATATATATCTGTCTACAAATTTGGTCAAACTCAAAGAGGTTTGACTTTTCAAACAACTAATACACCTTATATTCTGAGACGGAGGGAGTACTATAGCAGACAGCCAACATCTGCTCAAACAAAGAACACAGCCAGAAATTGCCAGCTCAACACATAATGTTTAGTTTTTTGTGCCATGCGCAGTTACCAATTCTCACGGCCCATTCTTGGTCATGTAACTCTGAAATTAGAAGGCACTTCCCTACAAGTGGCGGCATAGTCTTCGGCAAGGTCCTTGTGAGGGCATAGGAAGTTTTCCATGAAAATCTTCTCAGTCACCAAGACTGCTGAATAGTAGTTCCACTCACGCTCCAGCAATCCATTTTCCTCCTTGGTTCATGCAAATATGAACTCCAAGGTACTCTGCCTCTGCAAGCGGTTGCGTAGTCTTCAGCAAGGTGTGGTGCAGCTTCCTTGTGAGGGCATATGAACTTCTCCAAGAATACCTGACATTCACTGGATTGTCTGTTAAACTATCAATAGGCTCTGCTAACACCACTATCTGACAAAGAAATTTGTCACGGACCAGAAACCCTCCCATCACCATGCAGCATATAGTTCGAATGAAGGCTATGTGAAATTTCATTTGACAATAAACGTTAACAAATTTGCTCTAAGGTTCATGGATATGACTTCTAAGTAGATACTCTGTTACAGGTAAAACAGAATCGAGTACTGCCGGGGCCTCCAATACAGTTTTCCAGTTAAAAAACCAACTCGACAAAGTCATTAGCTAACACATGTACAAAAAGCAGAGAGATATCATTAGCTCAGAACGAACAATACTTATGCAGTGCTCATGAAAAAACAGAATCAAGTACTGCCGGATCCTTGAGAGGGAGAGGCGGTGGGAGAAGAGAGGAGACGAGTGAGGAGGATGCAGCTGCGGAAGCGGAGCATTTCGCCGGCGGCGGCGGCGAGCGAATGGGGAACGATGATGGTGCGACACGGAGACGATGAAGACTCGCGTGGCTTCTCTGGTTTTGTTTTTTGTTTTTTTGGGGTGCGTCGCTTCTCTGGAGCAGAACGTCAGTCGTATAATGGAATGGGCTGGGCTTGGACTAGAGTGACTTTTTTTTTCCCTTCCTTTTTCTTTGTAACAAAATTCAGATTTGTCAAACCTCATCAATAAATAAATAAATCAGATTGGGCATAGCATATTAGCATTGGCATCATATTGGATTCCAAGTGCTTTCGCAAAAAAATATTATTGGATTCCAAGTGAGCATATAGCATCATTAATCGACAGTCATAATGTTTGAATCCCATGTCCTATCAAAATACGAAAAGTAGATATATTGAGAGAGAGAAAAATAATTAGAAATAAAAATTGGGGTAGAAAATTATTTCCGTTCATGTAAAATTATATACCATTTTTATTAACCTGATCAGTATATACTAACAACCAAAGTTAGGAAACATCTTGCACATGTTAACCTGACCCATTTGTTAGTACGCTTCATATTTAATGTAATCGGATAAAAAGAAACGGTAACTGGTTTTAATGTTTTGTTATTGTCTTAGTTATAGGTTAAATTACCTATTTGAACCCAAGTGCCGATTTATATTTTTATCCTAATAAAAAAAAGGTGTAGCTATTTCATGATGCGGAGTTCTTACAAATTTTATTTCCTTATTTTCTTTTATTTACTATTTTGAGTTTCATGTTAAAGTGTTGAATTATTTATTCACATAATATGAATCTGATTTAATTTATACCAAAAAATAATTATTGAATTTTCAACTTTGAAAATAATTTAATAATTGTACCAATTAACCTTAAATTTAGTTTCAAATTATCTATTATATAAGATAAAAATAATATAGCTAAATGTTTATACAAGCTAATTTTAGGTTATAGAAAGGAAAAAATAATTAATCTTTACATCCACACTATTAATTTATCAAATAAATGTGCAAGAAAGTTGACATTGACAAGGTCAAGCCGGCTCCGTGGCGACTGCGGCTCGTTCTGGCAACTGTAGTGGTTGTTCGGTGGTTTTGGAATCTTCGTGTAATTTTTATTATGTTTGAAATGCTTTGTTCTTCGGGTGCACTTTGAAAATAGATCTGGATGATTTCGCAAAAAAAAAGGAAAGCTAACACACTGATATAGTTATTTTACTATAGAAAGTTAATACATGGGACCATCGAAGCGTACAGTTCTCTTTTCTCAATTCATTGACATCAAAACACATGGAACATCTGTGTTGTATACGATTCCTCAACTTGGAATAAGAACACCAGGTAAAGCATGTATTTTAGGGGAAATATTAATGAGGTAAAACACAAGTTTATATGAAGGGACGTCCAAGGAAGATATTTGTGACCAAAGTAACAATGTGGACCGCACAACATAAGAGGCTCAATTGTATAATTTGTCAGTAACCAATACTACATTTGCAAGCATATGTAGTAAAATTATTCCTTTATTTAGTAAAAAAAGAAGCATTATTCTAGGCACAACAACACTGATTATGCTTGCAATACGGCCCAGTTGAAAGCTTAAAGCTGAGGCTGCATGCGATCTTGCAACGGTCTTTGCACTTTTCCACATAGAAGCAGTACAATGGGGGATTGGCTCCATCTGCAACTGCAAGTTCAATCCATGATCCATGTAAGCCCCAACATGCACAAAAAATATGAATTGATGTACGTATATAAGGGAAAATGGTGGCGTTTTTAATTAACTAAACAGGTGCAACGAATTGAATACAAATGAAAGTAACCGATCAATACTCGAGAGGACAAAAAATTTGGCAACACATGTAGCAGAGATGTTATTACTTGTTCGGGCGTAGCAAAACGATGATGATAGAGTGGAAGCCATGACCATAAGAACCACAAAAATCACAGCCTTCCTGGTGGCATTGCTCATGGGTGCCATGACGAAGAGATCGACAAGGAATCACTTCTTTGTTTGTTGTGTGCTCAAGGATGCCGTAAGCTTTCGCCCTTGTATAGAGGGACAAAACTCAAATCTTTGGCGTTGAATTAATGTATCAACTTGTGGATATGCCTTCCTGATGCTTTGGCAGGAACTAATGTATTTTAGAAAAGGACGATGACCCAGGCCTCTGTATCTGGGCGATGCATGCAGCCATCTATATCTTTTTTTGGGGATTGCAGCCATCTATATCTATATCTATATCTATATCTATACTTATATCTATATTTGTACTTCTATTAATTATAGACTCCCAAAAAATTCCTACGTTAATCAATAAATACGAGCCGTACATCTAGGGGACTGAGTTATTACGATGTAGATTAACAGTTCGACAGAAAAAAGGACCACGGCCTTTCACTGTCAGAAGAAAAATAGGAACCACTGACATTTTTTTTTAACACAGTAGAGACGCAAGCACTCATACATACGCAGATACACTCATCCCTATGAATGCACACACGCACACCCTACCTCTATGAGCACCTTCGAGATACTGGGCCGGCATATAATCTTGAGATTTATAAAGTCATTGTAGACGCCTCGTCGTCGAACCACATGTTGGTTTGCAGGAACCGCTGATTTGGTGGGTTCACATGAGCCTCCCCGTTCAATCGCGAAAAGCAAACATCATACAGTATCTATTAGATCTAATCTTTGTTTCTTTAAACATCATGGGTCTTTCCAATCTAATCATACTTAGACCCCCCTAGCAGTCCACTTCATCCCTGCTCCGCCAATCTTCTCAGGGCGAAGGATTGACAATGATGGCTCAGTTCTCCTACCAAGCGTTGGCAATTCTCCTGACCAAGGTACTCACCACCTAGCCTCTCCATCTATCAACATAGCATGCCCACCTGATTGGTCTACCTAGAACTTTCTGTACATTAGAGCATCTACAGCCGGACCTCTCAAACCCGCCTCATACGTCCGGACGGGCCGTCTGGTCACTGCCTGGTCACGATTTTTTGACCCAAACAGGTGCCTGACTGCGGTTTTGGCGGATGATGGCAGCGTATCTGACGTTGTTTCCTTCTTGAGGCATCATTGTTGCAGGTCACATCAACTTGACCGGGATGTTTCAGGGGAAACCCTAGATCTGGGTCTACCGGATCGGACGATGACGGCGCCTTCGGTGTTGTTCTCCCTCCTGGTGGCATCATTTTGGAGCAAGTGCTGGCTGTAGGGGACAGGAGGGGAAGCGGTGTTACATCTACTGCAAGGCCGACGGCGGATCCCGACGGCATGGCGTTGTGGAGTTTCGGCGACGGACACGTGTGGATGGATGCACGCAGGACAGTGGCGTTGTCTAGCGGTATGGTGGCATCGGCGGTAGACCTAGCAAGGTTGGTGCGTTAGTACCTGCTCTGAAGATGGACCGCTGGAAGGCGGCGGCGGCGGCCCCTGAGAGTGTGCCGGACCGGTGTGTGACCTAGTCCCGGCATTGTGGCTTGGTTGGGGCATCCGGCTTTAGATGTTAAGCTTTGGTGCGATGTTTGTTTGATATTCGGCTCGGACATTTGGCATCCCTTCATTAAGGGGATAAGAGTAGCAACATGTGTTTCCAAGATGGTGGCTTCAGGCTTACTGATTTATTGCTTTGTAAGGTCTTTGTGAATAATTAATAAAATAGTTTCATCATCGCCCAACACTAGTAGAAAACGGCCCATTAGCCCCAGTTCCAGAGGCCCTTTAGCCCCGGTTCTGGAACCGGAACTAAAGGGTCGGAACTAAAGCCCAAAACCTTTAGTCCCGGTTCGCTTACGAACAGGGACAGAAGGGGCTCCACGTGGCCGCTACGGGGCGCCCAGGCAAGAGGACCTTTAGTACCGGTTGGTAGCACCAACCAGGACCAAAATGCATCCACGCGTCAGCAGCTGGCAGGAGCTAGGCTTTTTTTTTGAAGGGGGGGTGGTTAGGGGGTTTTGGAGGGTTAATTTAGGGGTTTCATATATTGTGTTAGCTAGCTAATAGAGAGAAGTGTCCTCTCTTTCTTCGTGCTTGGTTGATGCTAGCTACTATATACATATAGAGAGAACTCGACACGCTAGCTAGTAAGCAAATGAAGGAACCATTAATTACACAAGATCATCATGAACATATACAGAGAGGAGTGACCTCTCTTTCTCTGAGAGATTGGTCGAACAACAAGTTTTCGTATATCTATCCGACGCTACTAGCTACATATATACAATATAAGATCTCTTACAATCCCTAACATCTCATGTCTATATCAATTTCCACATGGTATTCTCCGGCTTTATGTATGACGTGGTCAAGAAAGAATCCCGTCAATTCCTCTTGAATTGCTCATATGCGATCATGTGGTAGGAGTTCATCCTGCAGCTGCCAGACCTAATTTAAAGAAGGGGGTCAATACATATATATGAATGAGACTCAACACAAATGATGGTAATACAATAAAATTGTGAATATTATTGTTTATGTACTTGATATTGTTTTTGAGAGTAGCCTCGCCGAGAGGTCGCGTTGTAGATGAACTCGCAAACGTAGTATCCGCAAAAATCATTCTCGGCTTCCTGCCACAAGCACTTTACGAGAAATAGAGTTCAATCAAACTGATAATCAAACATGATAAATTGTATTGATGAAACTAGAATAAATGGGAGATGCGCGGAACTAGGTAGTAGTACTTACTTTCGGGTGTGTAAATCACAGCTCCCTCGGCAGTCCTGGAACAATTCCGGTGAACTCTTTCCAAACCCTGTCAGACAAAGAAAATAATTACTTGATATCAGGAAATGAACAAAGTTGCCGATATGGTGCGATAATGATGGATTGAACTTACTTCTGGAGCATTTCAGTCATGTCCGCATAGTCCTGGGGATCTTTCCGTCTCGAGTCTAAGGCGGTTACTACTCCCCGGTCAAGCTTAACCTCTAGCAGAATAAAGTGGAACCTGTGCACGCATGCATAACTCATCAATTACATTACTATAACCTCAAGTAATAAGGGAAACCGAATATGCACAAGACAGTAACACTCACTTGAAGTTGTAAGGAAAGAATATTTTTATCTTTGTTTTGATTTTTAAGCAAAGATTGTAGCAAGTTGTCCTCGGTATCTATGACATTGTTTTTAACCGTCCATTCATGTATGATATTTGGGTTAATGAACCCAATGTCATAGATTTGTGCTTTTCTGCATTCGACGATCTTCAATCTACATAATATAGTGATGATAATTATATAACTTAATTACAGAAGTAATACTTACAGACAGTAGCAAGTCACGAGTTATTTGTCGAGGGTCAATTGATTGTATAACTGGAATAACTCCACAAATTCAACATGCAACAACTCAGTTCCAACGGAGCTCGTGCTCCTTTTAATTCTCATCACTAAAGTATCCCTCCCAGACTCGTTGCAGGCTTTCATGTACCATTTATGCAATCTTCGCATCATCGTTGTTAGAGGAGGATGATCAGGTTTGACGAGAGGCCGCCCGTACTTGTATCTGAATTCGTCCGCCTCCATTATTTCAAACTCTACATCATCGCTCAGGTAATCTGTAGGATTGGTACCGGGCAGTAGCCCCGGATGATTAGCGACGATATCGCTAGACACCTGGAGCGGGGGGCACGATTGCTTCGCCTATTCGCCGAGCTGGGGAATTGTTTTCCCACTTCTTTGTTCTGCTAACCTTGCATCACTGGAAGTACTTCCCGACCGCCGTGCATCTTGATATGTCTTTTTAAGACAGTGGACATAGTTGGAATCCGGCGGGGGCGGTGGTGGTCGCTTCAGGTCATCGATAGTGCGCTTCACTTTCACCGGATCTACCATTTCATTCGGAGGTGGAGGTTTATTTGCAAAAAAGTCCCTCACTTGGACACGACAGATGTCCTCGTTTTCCGTGTCGGTCCTCTCATATGGTAACTTTTTCGTAGCCTTGAGAGATGGACTGTATCTGAATTGCCGCCCGCCTTTGCTTGTACTACTAGCCGCCTGAGCGGCGGCGTCTCTCTTCCGTTGTTGCTGACGAGGCGGAGAAGGAGGAGGAGTGCTCCGACGCGCCGGAGGAGCTGAAGCGGCGGCGTCTGTCTTCCGCCGTTGCTGACGAGGCGTAGGAGGAGGCGGAGTGCTCCGACGCGCTGGAGGAGGCGAAGGAGGAGTCAGAATGCCCTCACGCGCCGGAGAAGGTGGAGAAGGAGACAGAGTGCCATGATCACTCGCCGGAGGAGGAGGAGGAGGAGGCGTAGGAGGCGGCGGAGTGCCCTGACTCGCGGAGGAGGAGGAGGAGGAGGCGTCCAGTTTGGAAGCTTGATGTACTCCTTCCTCCGTAGACATGTACTCCTCAAAGCATAAACCAGCTAATTCTCCCCTTCACCTGTAGGGTGGTCAAGCTCCAGCTCCTCAAATCCCTCCATTATTTCATCCACAACAACATAGGCATGTGGAATCGGACGTCAGTGAAAAGTTCCGTCAGCTAGAGGAGGTGCAACAAAGCCGACAGCCGCCTTCAAAGTGAGGTTCTGCCATTTCGTCATAAGCTGGCAATGTTGAGCCTGTGTGATAGTATCCACGGGGTAGCAAGGAGCCGTGAAATCAGGCTGAACGAGCTCCGTGGAAGCCACGCTACTTCTCCGCTGAGATGGTGGGGTAGCTTCTGGGGTAGCTCCGTGCCGCTGAGATGGTTGGCCGGCAGCTGCAAGTTCCTCTAGCTTTACCAGTCTTGCATTGAGCTTTTGCATTTCGCTCAGCTCCGCTTTCCTCTTTCTCTCTCGGGTTCTGTAACCGCCTGCGCCGGGAAACCCAACCACCCACGGAACGGAGCCTGGTGTGCCTCATGTTCGTCCAGGGTGCTTAGGATTCCCGAGGACCTCGGTCAGCTCGTCCTTCCCTCTGTCGAGAATGAACGTCCCTTCCTGCGTTGTGGCGATATATTCCTGAAGCTTCGTCATGGGTATTGCAAGTTGCTTGTCTGTCCAACGACACTCCCCTGTTTCTGGGTCCAAAATTCTCCCAACCCCAAAGAACCAAGTCCTTGAACGGTCGGGCTAGTTCAATGTCACTGGTTGGACCCCTTTAGCAAGCAGGATTTCTCAACTTTGTCCCACAACTGCCGGGCTTTGAGGTAGCCACCTGACCCCGTGTGATGGTGATACTGCTTCTTTGCAGCATTTTTCTTGTTTGTCTCTGACATTTTCTTACCCTTATCTGATGTCTTGTAGGCCACAAATGCGGGCCAATGATCTCTTATCTTCTCATATCGGTCGGTGAATTATGGAGTCTTCCCTTTGTCGACAAACTTTGTATTCAACTCTTTCTTCCACCTCCTGAATAGATCTGCCATCTTCTTAAGAGCACACTCCTTGACCTTTGGCTCTATAACTCACTTATTCGGATCCTCCTCTGGCGGTAGGGTGAAATTTGCCTTCAGCGAGGTCCAAAGATCATCTTTGTGTCTATCGTTGACATAAGAAACTTCAGGGTCGTTCTTAGCCGGCTTATTCCATTGCTGGATGCTGATCGGGATGATGTCCCTAACAATAGCTCCGCACTGAGCAACAAATGCGTCCTTGGTCCGCTTGGGTTCAATCGGTTGGCCATCGTTCGCGATTTCTGTGATCGTGAACCTTTCATCCTGGCGCAACCTTTTCTTCGGGCCTCATCTCGTTACGGAAGTTTGGCTCGATCTGGAGGGTTATAAAAGAAGAAAGAAGCGTTAATATATGTACATACCAAAACAATTAATGCATCAATTAGTCAGCACAGGCTTAATTAATATATATGGTGATACTGCTTCTTTGCAGCATTTTTCTTGTTTGTCTCTGACATTTTCTTACCCTTATCTGATGTCTTGTAGGCCACAAATGCGGGCCAATGATCTCTTATCTTCTCATATCGGTCGGTGAATTATGGAGTCTTCCCTTTGTCGACAAACTTTGTATTCAACTCTTTCTTCCACCTCCTGAATAGATCTGCCATCTTCTTAAGAGCACACTCCTTGACCTTTGGCTCTATAACTCACTTATTCGGATCCTCCTCTGGCGGTAGGGTGAAATTTGCCTTCAGCGAGGTCCAAAGATCATCTTTGTGTCTATCGTTGACATAAGAAACTTCAGGGTCGTTCTTAGCCGGCTTATTCCATTGCTGGATGCTGATCGGGATGATGTCCCTAACAATAGCTCCGCACTGAGCAACAAATGCGTCCTTGGTCCGCTTGGGTTCAATCGGTTGGCCATCGTTCGCGATTTCTGTGATCGTGAACCTTTCATCCTGGCGCAACCTTTTCTTCGGGCCTCATCTCGTTACGGAAGTTTGGCTCGATCTGGAGGGTTATAAAAGAAGAAAGAAGCGTTAATATATGTACATACCAAAACAATTAATGCATCAATTAGTCAGCACAGGCTTAATTAATATATATGGTGATACTGCTTCTTTGCAGCATTTTTCTTGTTTGTCTCTGACATTTTCTTACCCTTATCTGATGTCTTGTAGGCCACAAATGCGGGCCAATGATCTCTTATCTTCTCATATCGGTCGGTGAATTATGGAGTCTTCCCTTTGTCGACAAACTTTGTATTCAACTCTTTCTTCCACCTCCTGAATAGATCTGCCATCTTCTTAAGAGCACACTCCTTGACCTTTGGCTCTATAACTCACTTATTCGGATCCTCCTCTGGCGGTAGGGTGAAATTTGCCTTCAGCGAGGTCCAAAGATCATCTTTGTGTCTATCGTTGACATAAGAAACTTCAGGGTCGTTCTTAGCCGGCTTATTCCATTGCTGGATGCTGATCGGGATGATGTCCCTAACAATAGCTCCGCACTGAGCAACAAATGCGTCCTTGGTCCGCTTGGGTTCAATCGGTTGGCCATCGTTCGCGATTTCTGTGATCGTGAACCTTTCATCCTGGCGCAACCTTTTCTTCGGGCCTCATCTCGTTACGGAAGTTTGGCTCGATCTGGAGGGTTATAAAAGAAGAAAGAAGCGTTAATATATGTACATACCAAAACAATTAATGCACACAATTATAGGAAATATATATGTTGGAAATATGCCCTAGAGGCAATAATAAAAGCATTATTATTATATTTCCTTGTTCATGATAATTGTCTTTATTCATGCTATAATTGTGTTGTCCAGAAATCGTAATACATGTGTGAATAATAGACACCAACATGTCCCTAGTAAGCCTCTAGTTGACTAGCTCGTTGATCAATAGATAGTCATGGTTTCTTGACTATGGACATTGGATGTCATTGATAACGAGATCACATCATTAGGAGAATGATGTGATGGACAAGACCCAAACCTAAGCATAGCACAAAGATCGTGTAGTTCGTTTGCTAGAGCTTTTCTAAATGTCAAGTATCATTCCTTAGACCATGAGATTATGCAACTCCCGGATACCGTAGGAGTGCTTTGGGTGTATCAAACGTCACAACGTAACTGGGTGACTATAAAGGTGCACTACAAGTATCTCCGAAAGTGTTTGTTGGGTTGGCATGAATCGAGACTGGGATTTGTCACTCCGTATGACGGAGAGGTATCTCTGAGCCCACTCGGTAAGACATCATCATAATGAGCTCAATGTGATCAAGGTGTTGTTCACGGGATGATGTGTTACGGGAACGAGTAAAGAGACTTGCCGGTAACGAGATTGAACAAGGTATCGGTATACCGACGATCGAATCTTGGGCAAGTATCGTACCGATAGACGAAGGGAATTGAGTACGGGATTGATTAAGTCCTCGACATCGTGGTTCATCCGATGAGATCATCGAGGAGCATGTGGGAGCCAACATGGGTATCCAGATCCTGCTGTTGGTTATTGACCGGAGATCGTCTCGGTCATGTCTGCATGTCTCCCGAACCCGTAGGGTCTACACACTTAAGGTTCGGTGACGCTAGGGTTGTAAAGATATGTATATGCAGTAGCCCGAATGTTGTTCGGAGTCCCGGATGAGATCCCGGAAGTCATGAGGAGTTTCGGAATAGTCCGGAGGTAAAGAATTATATATAGGAAGTGTTGTTTCGCCCATCGGGATAAGTTTCGGGGTCATTGGTATTGTACCGGGACCACCGGAAGGGTCCTGGGGGTCCACCGGGTGGGGCCACCCATCCCGGAGGGCCCCATGGGCCAAAGTGGGGAGGGGAACCAGCCCATAGTGGGCTGGTGCGCCCCCCTAGGCCCACCCCATGCGCCTAGGGTTGAAACCCTAGGGGTGGGGGGGCGCCCCACCTTGGCTTGGGGGCCACTCCAGCCCTTGGCCGCCCCCCCCTAGGAGATCCAATCTCCTAGGGCCGGCGCCCCCCCTAGGGGGCTATATATATGAGGGGGGGAGGGGGCAGCCGCACCCTGAGTCCTGGCGCCTCCCTCTCTCCGTGCTACACCTCTTCCTCTCGCAGTACACGGCGAAGCCCTGCTGCTGTGACGCCCTGCATCCACCACCACGCCGTCGTGCTGGATCTTCATCAACCTCTCATTTCCCCTTGCTGGATCAAGAAGGAGGAGACGTCACGCTGACCATACGTGTGTTGAACGCGGAGGTGCCGTTCGTTCGGTGCTAGGATCTCCGGTGATTTGGATCACGTCGTGTACGACTACCTCATCCCCGTTCTCTAAACGCTTCCGCTCGCGATCTACAAAGGTATGTAGATGCATCCGATCACTCGTTGCTAGATGAACTCATAGATGGATCTTGGTGAAACCGTAGGAAAATTTTTGTTTTCTGCAAGGTTCCCCAACAGTGGCATCATGAGCTAGGTCTATGCGTAGTTCTTCTTGCGCGAGTAGAACACAATTTATTGTGGGCGTAGATGTTGTCAACTTATCTTGCCGCTACTAGTCTTATCTTGCTTCAGCGGTATTGTGGGATGAAGCGGCCCGGACCAACCTTACACGTACGCTTACGTGAGACCGGTTCCACCGACTAACATGCACTAGTTGCATAAGGTGGCTGGCGGGTGTCTGTCTCTCCCACTTTAGTTGGAGCGGATTCGATGAAAAGGGTCCTTATGAAGGGTAAATAGAAGTTGACAAATTACGTTGTGGCTTTCACGTAGGTAAGAAAACGTTCTTGCTAGAACCCTAATTCAGCCACGTAAAACTTGGAACAACAATTAGAGGACGTCTAACTTGTTTTTGCAGCAAGTGCTTTGTGATATGATATGGCCAAGGTTGTGATGAATGATGAATGATATATATGTGATGTATGAGATGTTCATGCTATTGTAATAGGAATCACGACTTGCATGTCGATGAGTATGACAACCGGCAGGAGCCATAGGAGTTGTCATTATCCTTTTATGACCTGCGTGTCAATGGAAACGCCATGTAAATTACTTTACTTTATTGCTAAACGCGTTAGCCATAGTAGTAAAAGTAATAGTTGGCGAGCAACTTCACGGAGACACGATGATGAAGATCATGATGATGGAGATCATGGTGTCAAGCCGGTGACAAGATGGTCATGGAGCCCCAAGATGGAGATCAAAGGAGCTATATGATATTGGCCATATCATGTCACTTTTATTAATTGATTGCATGTGATGTCTATCATGTTTTGCATCTTGTTTACTTAGAACAACGGTAGTAAATAAGATGACCCCTCATAATAATTTCAAGAAAGTGTTCCCCCTAACTGTGCACCGTTGCGACAGTTCGTTGTTTCGAAGCACCACATGATGATCGGGTGTGATAGATTCTAACGTTCACATACAACGGGTGTAAGACAAATTTACACATGCAAACACTTAGGTTGACTTGACGAGCCTAGCATGTACAGACATGGCCTCGGAACACAGAAGACCGAAAGGTCGAGCATGAGTCGTATAGAAGATACGATCAACATGAAGATGTTCACCGATGTTGACTAGTCCGTCTCACGTGATGATCGGACACGGCCTAGTTGACTCAGATCATGTTATACTTAGATGACTAGAAGAGGGATGTCTATCTAAGTGGGAGTTCATTAATAATTTGATTAGATGAACTTAATTATCATGAACTTAGTCTAAAATATTTACGATATGTCTTGTAGATCAAATGGCCAACGTAGTCCTCAACTTCAACGCGTTCCTAGAGAAAACCAAGCTGAAAGACGATGGCAGCAACTACACGGACTGGGTCCGGAACCTGAGGATCATCCTCATAGCTGCCAAGAAAGATTATGT
The DNA here is from genome assembly GCA_032464435.1 of Aegilops umbellulata. NCBI lineage: Eukaryota > Viridiplantae > Streptophyta > Magnoliopsida > Poales > Poaceae > Aegilops > Aegilops umbellulata. The sequence continues at coordinate 401,525,046 of CP136059.1, forward strand.
CCTACAAGCACCGCTGGGTGACGCACCTGTTCTCCCTGCAGAACAAGACGTTATGAACGCTTGGCAGGCACGTACCGATGACTACTCCCTCGTTCAGTGCGGCATGCTTTGCAGCTTAGAGCCGGGGCTCCAAAAGCGTTTTGAGAGACATGGAGCATATGAGATGTTCGAAGAGCTGAAAATGGTTTTCCAAGCTCATGCCCGGGTCGAGAGATATGAAGTCTCCGACAAATTCTTCAGCTGTAAGATGGAGGAAAATAGTTCTGTCAGTGAGCACATACTCACTATGTCAGGGTTACATAACCGCTTGACTCAGCTGGGAGTTAATCTTCCGGACGATGCGGTCATTGACAGAATCCTCCATTCGCTTCCACCAAGCTACAAGAGCTTTGTGATGAACTTCAATATGCAAGGGATGGAAAAGACCATTCCTGAAGTATTTGCTATGCTGAAATCAGCAGTGGTAGAAGTCAAGAAGGAACATCAAGTGTTGATGGTGAATAAAACCACTAAGTTCAAGAAGGGCAAGGGTAAAAAGAACTTCAAGAAGGACGGCAACGAAGTTGCCGCGCCCGGCAAGCAAGCTGTCGGGAAGAAGCCAAAGAATGGACCCAAGCCCGAGACTGAGTGCTTTTATTGCAAGGGAAGCGGAATTGCCCCAAATACATAGCGGACAAGAAGGCCGGCAAAACAAAAGGTATATGTGATATACATGTAATTCATGTGTACCTTACCAGTACTCGTAGTGGCTCTTGGGTATTTGATACCGGTGCAGTTGCTCATATTTGTAACTCAAAGCAGGAGCTGCGGAATAAGCGGAGACTGGCAAAGGACGAGGTGACGATGCGCGTCGGGAATGGTTCCAAGGTCGATGTGATCGCCGTCGGCACGCTACCTCTACATTTACCTACGGGATTAGTTTTAAACCTCAATAATTGTTATTTAGTGCCAAGTTTGAGCATGAACATTGTATCTGGATCTCGTTTAATTCGAGATGGCTACTCATTTAAATCCGAGAATAATGGTTGTTCTATTTATATGAGTGATATGTTTTATGGTCATGCTTCGATGGTTAATGGTTTATTCTTAATGAATCTCGTACGTGATGATACACATATTCATAGTGTGAATACCAAAAGAGTTAAAGTTGATAACAATAGTCCCACATATTTGTGGCACTGCCGCCTTGGTCACATAGGTGTCAAACGCATGAAGAAGCTCCATGCAGATGGACTTTTAGAGTCTCTTGATTATGAATCATTTGACACGTGCGAACCATGCCTCATGGGTAAAATGACCAAGACTCCGTTCTCAGGAACAATGGAGCGAGCAACCAACTTATTGGAAATCATACATACTGATGTGTGCGGTCCAATGAGTGTTGAGGCTCGCGGTGGCTATCGTTATGTTCTCACCCTCACTGATGACTTGAGTAGATATGGGTATGTCTACTTAATGAAACACAAGTCTGAGACCTTTGAAAAGTTCAAGGAATTTCAGAGTGAGGTTGAAAATCAACGTGACAGAAAAATCAAGTTTCTACGATCAGATCGTGGAGGAGAATATTTGAGTCACGAATTTGGCACACACTTAAGAAAATATGGAATAGTTTCACAACTCACGCCGCCTGGAACACCTCAGCGTAATGGTGTGTCCGAATGTCGTAATCGCACTCTATTAGATATGGTGCGATCTATGATGTCTCTTACCGATTTACCGCTATCTTTTTGGGGCTATGCTTTAGAGACTGCCGCATTCACTTTAAATAGGGCTCCGTCGAAATCCGTTGAGACGACACCGTATGAATTATGGTTTGGGAAGAAACCTAAGCTGTCGTTTCTAAAAGTTTGGGGATGCGATGCTTATGTCAAGAAACTTCAACCTGAAAAGCTCGAACCCAAGTCGGAAAAATGCGTCTTCATAGGATACCCTAAAGAAACTATTGGGTATACCTTCTACCTCAGATCCGAAGGCAAGATCTTTGTTGCCAAGAATGGATCCTTTCTAGAGAAAGAGTTTCTCTCGAAAGAAGTAAGTGAGAGGAAAGTAGAACTTGATGAAGTATTACCTCTTGAACCGGAAAATGGCGAAACTCAAGAAAACGTTCCTAAGGTGCCTGCACCAACTAGAGAGGAAATTAATGATGATGATCAAGATACTTCTAATCAAGCTCCTACTGAAATTCGTAGGTCCACAAGGACACGTTCCGCACCAGAGTGGTACGGCAATCCTGTCTTGGAAATCATGTTGTTAGACAACGGTGAACCTTCGAACTATGAAGAAGCAATGGCGGGCCCGGATTCCGACAAATGGCTGGAAGCCATGAAATCCGAGATAGGATCCATGTATGAAAACGAAGTATGGACTTTGACTGACTTGCCCGTTGAGCGGCGAGCCATAGAAAATAAATGGATCTTTAAGAAGAAGACAGACGCGGATGGTAATGTGACCATCTATAAAGCTCGGCTTGTCACTAAGGGTTATCGACAAGTTCAAGGGGTTGATTACGATGAGACTTTCTCACCGGTAGCGAAGCTGAAGTCCGTCCGAATCATGTTAGCAATTGCCGCGTTCTACGATTATGAGATATGGCAAATGGACGTCAAAACGGCATTCCTTAATGGTTTCCTTAAGGAAGAATTGTATATGATGCAGCCGGAAGGTTTTGTCGATCCTAAGAATGCTGACAAGGTGTGCAAGCTCCAGCGCTCGATTTATGGGCTGGTGCAAGCATCTCGGAGTTGGAACATTCGCTTTGATGAGATGATCAAAGCGTTTGGGTTTACGCAGACTTACGGAGAAGCCTGCGTTTACAAGAAAGTGAGTGGGAGCTATGTAGCATTTCTCATATTATATGTAGATGACATACTTTTGATGGGAAATGATATAGAACTCTTGGACAGCATTAAGGCCTACTTGAATAAGAGTTTTTCAATGAAGGACCTTGGAGAAGCTGCTTATATATTAGGCATCAAGATCTATACAGATAGATCAAGATGCCTCATAGGTCTTTCACAAAGCACATACCTTGATAAGATATTGAAGAAGTTCAATATGGATCAATCTAAGAAGGGGTTCTTACCTGTGTTACAAGGTGTGAAATTGAGCTCAGCTCAATGTCCGACCACGGCAGAAGATATAGAAGAGATGAGGGTCATCCCCTATGCCTCAGCCATAGGTTCTATTATGTATGCCATGCTGTGTACCAGACCTGATGTAAACCTTGCCGTGAGTTTGGTAGGAAGGTACCAAAGTAATCCCGGCAAGGAACACTGGACAGCGGTCAAGAATATCCTGAAGTACCTGAAAAGGACTAAGGAAATGTTTCTCGTTTATGGAGGTGACGAAGAGCTCGTCGTAAAGGGTTACGTCGACGCTAGCTTCGACACAGATCTGGATGACTCTAAGTCACAAACCGGATACGTGTATATTTTGAATGGTGGGGCAGTAAGCTGGTGCAGTTGCAAGCAGAGTGTCGTGGCGGGATCTGCATGTGAAGCGGAGTACATGGCAGCCTCAGAGGCAGCACATGAAGCAATTTGGGTGAAGGAGTTCGTCACCGACCTCGGAGTCATACCCAATGCGTCGGGGCCAATCAAACTCTTCTGTGACAACACTGGAGCTATTGCACTTGCCAAGGAGCCCAGGTTTCACAAGAAGACCAGGCACATCAAGCGTCGCTTCAACTCCATTCGTGAAAATGTTCAAGATGGAGACATAGATATTTGTAAAGTACATACGGACCTGAATGTAGCAGATCCATTGACTAAACCTCTCCCTAGAGCAAAACATGATCAACACCAGGATTCCATGGGTGTTCGATTCATCACAATGTAACTAGATTATTGACTCTAGTGCAAGTGGGAGACTGTTGGAAATATGCCCTAGAGGCAATAATAAAAGCATTATTATTATATTTCCTTGTTCATGATAATTGTCTTTATTCATGCTATAATTGTGTTATCCAGAAATCGTAATACATGTGTGAATAATAGACACCAACATGTCCCTAGTAAGCCTCTAGTTGACTAGCTCGTTGATCAACAGATAGTCATGGTTTCCTGACTATGGACATTGGATGTCATTGATAACAAGATCACATCATTAGGAGAATGATGTGATGGACAAGACCCAAACCTAAGCATAGCACAAAGATCGTGTAGTTCGTTTGCTAGAGCTTTTCTAAATGTCAAGTATCATTCCTTAGACGATGAGATTATGCAACTCCCGGATACCGTAGGAGTGCTTTGGGTGTATCAAACGTCACAACGTAACTGGGTGACTATAAAGGTGTTGGGGAACGTTGCAGAAAATTAAAAATTTTCCTACGGTTTCACCAAGATCCATCTATGAGTTCATCTAGCAACGAGTATTCAGATTAGATAGCATCTACATACCACTTTGTAGATCGCAACGGAAGCGTTCGAGTGAACGTGGATGAGGTAGTCGTACTTGCCGTGATCCAATTCACCGATGATCTAGTACCGAACGGACGGCACCTCCGCGTTCAACACACGTACGGGACGGGAGACGTCTCCTCCTTCTTGATCCAGCAAGGGGGAAGGAGAGGTTGAGGAAGATCCAGCACGACGGTGTGGTGGTGGATGCAGCAGAACTCCGGCAGGGCTTCGCTAAGCAACTACGGGAGGAGGAGGAGGTGTTGCAGGGAGGAGGGAGGAGCCAGGGCCTAGGTTAGGTTTGCTCCTCCTTTTCCCCACTATATATAGGGCCAAGGGAGAGGGGGAGGCGCAGCCCTTGCCCCTTCCTCCAAGGAAGGGTGCGGCCAAGGGTGGGGAGGAGTCCATCCTCCCCAAGGCACCTCGGAGGTGCCTTCCCCTTGTAGGACTCTCCCCTTTTTTTTTCTCTTGGCGCATGGGCCTCTTGGGGCTGGTGCCCTTGGCCCATATAGGCCAAGGCGCACCCCCTAAGGCCCATGTGGCCCACCAAGGCAGGTGGCCCCACCTGGTGGACCCCCGGGACCCCTCCGGTGGTCCCGGTACAATACCGATAACACCGAAACTTGTCCCGATGGCCAAAATAGCACTTCCTATATATAATTCTTTACCTCCGGACCATTCCGGAACTCCTCGTGACGTCCGGGATCTCAGCCGGGACTACGAACAACATTCGGGTTACTGCACATACATATCTTCACAACCCTAGCGTCACCGAACCTTAAGTGTGTAGACCCTACGGGTTCGGGAGACATGCAGACATGACCGAGACGGCTCTCGGGCAATAACCAACAGCAGGATCTGGATACCCATGTTGGCTCCCACATGCTCCACGATGATCTCATCGGATGAACCACGATGTCGAGGATTCAATTAATCCCGTATACGATTCCCTTTGTCAATCGGTATTTTACTTGCCCGAGATTTGATCGTCGGTATACCAATACTTCGTTCAATCTCGTTATCGGCAAGTCACTTTTCTCGTTCCGTAATGCATGATCCCGTGATCAAACACTTTGATCACATTGAGCTCATTGTGATGATGCATTACCGAGAGGGCCCGGTGATACCTCTCCGTCAAGCGGAGTGACAAATCCCAGTCTCGATCCATGTCAACCCAACAGACACTTTCAGAGATACCCGTAGCATACCTTTATAGTCACCCAGTTACGTTGTGACGTTTGGCACACCCAAAGCACTCATACGGTATCCGGGAGTTACACGATCTCATGGTCTAAGGAAAGGATACTTGACATTGGATAACTCTAGCAAACGAACTATGCGATCTTATGCTATGTTTAGATTGGGTCTTGTCCATCACATCATTCTCCTAATGATGTGATCCCGTTATCGATGACATCCAATGTCCATAGTCAGGAAACCATGACTATCTGTCGATCAACGAGCTAGTCAACTAGAGGCTCACTAGGGACATGTTTGTTGTCTGTTATTCACACATGTATTACGATTTCCGGTTAACACAATTATAGCACGAATAAAGACAACTATCATGAATAAGGAAATATAATAATAATGCTTTTATTATTGCCTCTAGGGCATATTTCCAACAAAAGGTGCACTACAGGTATCTCCGAAAGTGTTTGTTGGGTTGGCATGAATCGAGACTGGGATTTGTCACTCCGTATGACGGAGAGGTATCTCTGGGCCCACTCGGTAAGACATCATCATAATGAGCTCAATGTGATCAAGGTGTTGTTCACGGGATGATGTGTTACGGGAACGAGTAAAGAGACTTGCCGGTAACGAGATTGAACAAGGTATCGGTATACCGACGATCGAATCTCGGGCAAGTATCGTACCGATAGACGAAGGGAATTGAGTACGGCATTGATTAAGTCCTCGACATCGTGGTTCATCCGATGAGATCATCGAGGAGCATGTGGGAGCCAACATGGGTATCCAGATCCCGTTGTTGGTTATTGACCGGAGATCGTCTCGGTCATGTCTGCATGTCTCCCGAACCCGTAGGGTCTACACACTTAAGGTTCGGTGACGCTAGGGTTGTAAAGATATGTATATGCAGTAGCCCGAATGTTGTTCGGAGTCCCGGATGAGATCCCGGACGTCATGAGGAGTTTCGGAATAGTACAGAGGTAAAGAATTATATATAGGAAGTGTTGTTTCGCCCATCGGGACAAGTTTCGGGGTCATCGGTATTGTACCGGGACCACCGGAAGGGTCCTGGGGGTCCACCGGGTGGGGCCACCCATCCCGGAGGGCCCCATGGGCCAAAGTGGGGAGGGGAACCAGCCCATAGTGGGCTGGTGCGCCCCCCTAGGCCCACCCCATGCGCCTAGGGTTGAAACCCTAGGGGTGGGGGGGCGCCCCACCTTGGCTTGGGGGCCACTCCAGCCCTTGGCCGCCGCCCCCCCCCCCCTAGGAGATCCAATCTCCTAGGGCCGGCGCCCCCCTAGGGGGCTATATATATGAGGGGGGGAGGGGGCAGCCGCACCCTGAGTCCTGGCGCCTCCCTCTCTCTGTGCTACACCTCTTCCTCTCGCAGTACACGGCGAAGTCCTGCTGCTGTGACGCCCTGCATCCACCACCACGCTGTCGTGCTGGATCTTTATCAACCTCTCCTTTCCCCTTGCTGGATCAAGAAGGAGGAGACGTCACGCTGACCGTACGTGTGTTGAACGCGGAGGTGCCGTCCGTTCGGTGCTAGGATCTCCGGTGATTTGGATCACGTCGTGTACGACTACCTCATCCCCGTTCTCTGAACGCTTCCGCTCGCGATCTACAAAGGTATGTAGATGCATCCGGTCACTCGTTGCTAGATGAACTCATAGATGGATCTTGGTGAAACCGTAGGAAAATTTTTGTTTTCTGCAACGTTCCCCAACAATATATACCTCGCCGAACTTTGCAACACCTCCCTCCTTCGTTCTGTCACCGGAGCCGTCATCATGGTCTCCTTCCTCCACCCTTAAGTCACCGGAGCCGGCATCAACTTGTCCTCCTCCATTGTTGGATCACCGGAGCCGTCATACTCTCCTTCCTCACCATCGAAGTTGTTGAGAAACGACAAGGGATCAGCACCGCCGAGGATTATATCCCCCAGCAACTGTTCTGTTTCTAAGTCTCTTTCCATAGTTTCTACAAATATTACAAGATGGCAATATGCAAACATGAGAGATGGATATATTAGTGGCAAACATAGACCTAGCTAATTAATTAATCACAACAAGGAATCATATGCATATATGCGTGAGCAACGGATTAGTTGCGGACCGCCTCTCTCATGCATGTCCGACGTCCCCCCTCATGTTGAAGTTATTGGGCCGGGGTTATACTTTCAGGGTTTGGGTGGCCTCAATATATCTAGACTTGTTCTGGTTTGGGGTGGCCTTGACAACGCTTTTTCAGTCCCAGTTTGGGTGGACTCGAGAGTTGGTCCGGCGATCGGGGTTGATCTACGTCCCCCCTCATGTCGAAGTTACTGGAGTTTTCTTCTAGGGGTTTGGGTGGCCTCGAGAGTTTATCGGGTAGGGGCGGGAGGGGGTAGGAGATCGACATCGCTCTTTCTTCTAGGGTTTGGGTGGCCTCGCGGATACGTTTCGAGAGAAAATACAACACCAACCTACCTTGCTCAGTGGTCGATAATGCTCTATTACAGCCTAGAGGGCTAGATGAGACCTCAGTACTACATTATAAAGTTTCTCAAGGACAATGGGTTGCTCAGTCGTGGCCCGAGCTGCGTTACATTTTTCAAGGAAACTCATAAGTATTTCATGGAGAAATTCATATGTCCTCACAAGGAAGATGCAGCATAGCTCGCAGAAGACTATGTTGCCACTTGTGGAGGGGAAGAGCCCGCTAGACTTGTGATTACATGAACAAAGAATTCATAGCTCTATATGTAGAATCGCTATGTAGTTCTTTTTTGGTCATTATTTTGTATCGTGAACAACATACATGTTTCTGAAGATTTATGTGGCTTTCTAAAATCTATCCTTTGATTATGTATTGATTTCTCCTTTTGTGCCATTGTAATAAGAAGATTACTTAATATATTTGAGCTTATACTTTATGATTGTCACAGAAGGTTCACTTTTTCATAAATAATTGGTATTTTCCATTTTATGAATTTCAATTCATATCATGGTTATCTTAACTTAGGATTATTCCTTGTAGTATCATAGAAAGATAGATCACAGTTTGTAGGTGGGTGCCAACTTCGAAGGTTAGAACTATTTAGGGAGCATTCACCACAGGCGCCTCGTAGTCGAAGGGAACGCCTCCTCCCACTGAACGAACATCGCCAAAAGGACTGAAATAAATACAGAAAAATGCAAGCACCAATGTCAAGTCTAAAGTCTTAAATCCTGGTTGGTTGGTTCCACCACAAAGAACCTAACCATATGAGCCCACTTCACATATTTCAAGGTTTGAATCCCGTTCTAAATACTACTAACAGTGTGATTTAGCAACACAAGGAATGTATATATAGGAGTTGGTGTCACGCCCCAAACAATGGGAACCCACGTTTATATATACTAGAGGGTGACGATGGCATTGCCGCGCCATTCCTCGGTCATGAGTTAAGTATTTTTTTTCACGGGCTATTACGGTTAGAGGTGGGCACTTTTATCGCGAAAACTGAATACCGAGTGGAACCAAATTAAGTTCACCGACATTCCAGGTTTATTCAGTTTAGTATGGTTGTCGGTTCATTGTTTCAATCCCTAGTTGTTTGATGTCCCGGTGTATCACCCTTTTTCAGCCTGCATAAACTACCTGGCCATATACACCGAAAAGGATCTTCCTTTTCTCTGACTTCCCTAATTTTTTGACACGTGTAGGCATGGCCCAAGGCCTATGGACAATGCACGCCCCCACCACCGATCCACTCCCTAGCATGTGGGGCCACTAATAACGCAAAAACAGCCCCGATGCACCAAAAGGCTCCATTTCTAGGGAGCTTAGAATCTGTAGGGATGGCATCTCTCCTTCTCCAACTACCCCGGTAAAGGATCCACCCTCCAAACTCGTCAGGATCCATCTATGCAGAGCCACATCAGAAAGTATTCCCATGTATTGCTCGTATGCCATCTCGTGCAACAACTTTGTGTCAAATCACTCTTATATTGCATTTTGATCTAAAATTGAGTAGAATGATCGAAATATGTGTTCATTTTTCTAAAACTGAGTAAAATAGTTGGGACTTGTGTTCACTTTTTCTGAAATAATTGGAATATGAGTCTAATATGTGTGAAATAATTATGCGTGTGTATATAATAATTAAAATATGTGTTCAACTTTGCTGGCATTGGGTGAAATAATTGAAATGTGTTTAATTTATTTGACATAATTTAGTGTTTATGCAAATTTTCCCCTTTGCAGTAGGGAACAACGAAGCCTTGTTTGGTTCACACTTAAAGGCATTATTTCCCTTTTGTAGCACCGTTACGGGATCGGAACTCGTTTCCTTCATTTTTTGCAGCATGGAAAATCATGGGATTCAAAGATATCCACTCCAACCTTTTTTATCTGCTCGTCGCGTAGAATCGATAGTGCTAGTGTTAGAGTAACGCGTGCAATCTCTTCCGTTCATTTCTAATCTAACAGCTGTGAAACAAAGTCGGGAAAAGCACATCCGCACGTGTGGTGGAGAAACTAGATGCACACACCTAGTGGTACCCGAAAGAAACATGAAGTATGTATTGGGCTTCAGTTGGAAGCCACATGCCACAACTTGCCCAAGTCAGCCTACAGTTTCAACAGATATTCACAAGTCAGCTTGTTCTCATCACAACTTGGTTTCCACCGGATATTTTCTCCTGTCACATACACGCACATATGAAGCTTTGCCGCAGTTGCAAAATAAGAAATAAGAAATCCAGACTTTGCATCTGCAAACTCAAAAGAGAAATAACGATGGCATGGCAGCAAAGCAACATTTTGCATCCGAAAATTCAAAGAGTCAACACTAAGATTATTAGGTTTGCCCAGAGGCTTTGATAGGATATGTCAAAGAACTTTAAATTCAAAAGGATATATTTCAGCATTCAGAGTGCCTTTTTGACCAGAGGCTTCGATACTTTTACATCTATGCAGCCCCTATGCCACACTACCTCTACTTAATTTTTGAAACAAGAATAACAACCGAAAAAACTTACAACTAAGTCAACCGCAGTCATTATTACGGGCACGGCTAATGACGGGCACTTGCACGAGCGCGGCGTGCGCTGCGCCTCTGCCTGCTAGACGTAGAAAGGATATACTGCCTCCATCCTGGTTTATTGGTCCCTTTCGAATTTTTTGTCAAATTTTGACCATAGATTTGCTAACAGAATATTAATGCATGTCACCAAAATTTATATCGTTGGATTCATATTTGAACATAGTTTTCAATGGTACAATTTCTGTGACATGTATTGACATTTTGTTAGTTAAATCTATGGTCAAAATTTGACACTAAATATGAAGGGGACCAATAAACCAAGACGGAGGTAGTACTTGACTTATATATTTTCTTCTCCTAACACATTTTGGTCATCTCTTGGCATCCATAACACATCATAGATGGTTCAAATATTCATCATTCTATTTTTGCTTCCTGACAATAAACCCTACACATATCCTTTCTTTCTCAGTGATATGGATGAAGTGAGGCATGAAAGTAGAAGCAAACCGCCCTAAGAATCGGCAACCCAGGATTTACTTCACTAGCTGCTTCTTATATATTTTTCAACTGTATAACCTATAATCATGCAGTGTGCCCCTAGCTTCGTGCACCAACTAACCATGTTATGTTCCCAGCTAGCTTTTGCTCTTCATTCACAACTTCATTCATCTATCTCTGCCCATCACATCTTTCAAATGAAAATAACAACCGGATGGTCTAGCTTTTTGTATCTGAAGAGTCTCAAGAAGGCAACACTTTGATCTCCAAAACTTTACCAACAAACTGTTATAATACATCTAGCGTGGCAACCATGGGACAACCACAAACCAATCTAATCAAAATCTTGGCATTACCATGATGCATGGAGCACGCCGTTAGTATATAATCTCATGAAGTCAACTTGGTGCCTTGGTGCGCACATGATTGGTCCGTATAGTTTTAGTACAAGAGGAATCATACTGGATCACGAGCTAATTGTATACTCCTTACAAAGTCAGCTTGCAGCGTGCATGCATGTCATAGCCAGCTAAGGGTTCCAACATACATCACCAATAATTCACAGATGGATATACCTCGTATGTGTCTCATCTGGCTCTCCTCGACTGGCCTATAAATAGAACCTGAAACTAGCAGCTGGGATCATCCCATCCATCTTCTCCAGCTCACCCAAGAGTCCACCACCAATGGCTCCAGCTGCTCTCAGGATCGTCGCCGCCATGGCCGCTTGCCTGGTGCTAGTCCTCGGCGTGGGACAGCCCGCGGCGGCGGCCTTCACGGCCTGCGGCGACTGTCTCTTGGCCTGCGGCGCTACGTGCGACAGGTACAGCGTGCTGTTCTGCAATGGCCCGTGCTACGCGGCGACCCAGCTCCTCGGGTGCGACCAGCGCTGCCAGACTATCACATGCGAGGACTGCAAGGCTGGGGCGTTCCCGCAGTGCTCGCAGCTCTGCGGCAATGGCTGCCGCGGCGGCGGCATCTGCCCCCCGCCGCCGGCATCGCCATGATTTGGGGTGCTCAAGCTCAAGCGTACCCACCTACATGCCCAACTCATCGCCCATATATATTGTTGATGTATCCAGCTTTCCTTTCATTTCAGCTATCGTAGAAAATGGTGTAGGTGCCGTATGTGTAACGTGCGTGTGAATTTGAATAATGATGTTGCCCTTACTCGTGTCGCCATGTTGTTATGTACTCTATGCTATTTGATATGTCCATATTTCAAACTTGTTTTTAAACATGATACAATCGCAGATGTTTATATACACACACATGAACTCATCACTATGACCGCATCGTAGCTGATGAGAACGTCTCCTCCCACTAAACAAACATTGTCAGAAGGTTTGAAATAAATCCAAAAAAATGCAATGACTAGACTTGAACCTTGGTGGGTTAGTTCCACCATAAAGAACCTAACCATCTGAGTTACGCTCGGTTCTCATGTTTCAAGCTTTGAATACCCTTGTAAATACTGATAACAGCGCACGCTCACCAACACAATAGAAAATGTAAATATAGGAGGTCGTGTCATGCCCCAAACAATAGGAACCCATGTTTATATATACTAGAGGGTGACGATCACGTTGCCGCCCCTTTCCTCGGTCATAGGTTAAGCCTTTTTTTACCGCACGCTACTATGGTTCAGGGTGGGCACCTTTACCCTGAAAGTTGAATACCGAATGGAACCGAACTGAGTTGACCGACATTCCAGGTCTGTTGTTCAGTTTGGTGTCTTGGTTGGTGGTTCTTTGATGTTCGGGTGTATTGTCTATTTTTGACATGCATATACTGAACTGGCCATATATACACCAATAATGAATCTTCCTTTTCTCTAACTTCCCTACTTTGTTGGCACGTGTAGGCATGGCCCAACGCCTATGGACGATGTGCGTCCCCATTATCGATCCACTCCCTGACATGTGGGGCCACTACGGCAAAAACATCCTTGATGCGCAAAAAGGCTCCATTTTCAGTGAACTTAGAATCTGTGGGGATGTCATCTCACCTTCTCCAACTGCACTGGCAGGGGCGGAGACAGGGGGTGCGAGCGGGGGTCAGACACCCCGCATCGCCTCGCCATCCCCCCCGCCCCCTAGGTTTCGTTAGTTTCTACACATATATGTATACGTTTAGGGTCGCGCTGTGGAGATGGCCTAAGTTCCCTACTTTGTTGGCACGTGTAGGCATGCCCCAACGCCTATGGACGATGTGCGTCCCCATTATCGATCCACTCCCTGACATGTGGGGCCACTACGGCAAAAACAGCCTCGGTGCATGAAAAGGCTCCATTTCCAGTGAACTTAGAATCTGTGGGGATGTCATCTCACCTTCTCCAACTGCACTGGCAGTGGCGGAGACAGAGGGTGCGAGAGCAGGGGTCAGACACCCCCCCCCCCCTAGGTTTCGTTAGTTTCTACACGTATATGTATACGGTGGTTGATCTGTCGTAGTTTAGCACTAATGGCCTAGCATGCCAACTTCCCAACCCAAAGGCCCAAAGCATCGCTTGATGGCTAGGTTAAACATACACAGGTGTCAGTAAAAAAGGACTACATCTCCAGCCGATGATTACGTTCGTAGCTTCTAGGTCTGCTCGCTCCGTCCGTTCTTGCGCCGTCGCCCGTCGCGGCGTCGCTTCTCGCTGCATGCTTTCGCTGTGGTGGTTGTGGCACGGCCGCACAGGGCAGAAGGCAGTACACTCCCGGGGCAAATGAATCTACGAGAGAGACCACAGGTACTGGCCTGCAACACTGGCGTCACACATCAACAGATCGACTTTACCGACACACTGTTAATACATCTAGCGCGGCCTCCATGGGAGCACGCTTCAACCACAAACCAATCTAATCTAAATCTTGGCATGGAGCACGCCGTTAGTATATAATCCCATGAAGTCAACTTGGCGCCTTTCGTGCATGCATATTATTGGAGTATATATATATATATATATATATATATATATATATATATATATATATATATATATATATATATAGAGAGAGAGAGAGAGAGAGAGAGAGAGAGGTAAAATGTTTGGGGCACCTAGGTGCATGGGCACCTAGGCCGTTTATGGTAAGCCATTTTTATTAGTGCATGGCATGCAATCAATGAAACAGTAGCTTTCCATTTTTCATTTGCATGCAGTGCTAACAATAATTGCTTTTCAAAAAGATATTATGTTGATTTCCTAGCAATAAACCCTTTCCAAATATTATGTTAATGTATCATACCTGATGAAAATATATCCATACACGGGCTATTATATCTAATAAAAATATACATATACCATAAGTATTGTTTAATGAAAAATATACATATACCTGTAGTATTATATGTACTAAAAATATACACATGCCCATTGTATTATACCAAATAAAAATTATATATGGACATACCTCGGATATCTCAAATACCTACTAAAAAGACGTAATGAATATTATGAGTATGTAAATACCTTGAAAATATTATGAGTATGTAGATACCTCGAAAATATTATGAGTATGTATGTAAATCTGGTATGTATATACTTAAATAAATTAGTCGTGAGTATATCATGAGAAAAATTATGCTGGGTGACACTTTTTCACGGCTAATTTGAAAATATCACGAGTATGTATATACTTAAAAAAATAGGATTCTAGTTTTTTGTACTTTTATGAGGAATGTACGATGCAAGCTGATACCGACACATGATTTGTTACCTTTATTAGGGATATACGACATACTCACAAACCTCCTTGTATATACCCAACAAACTTAAAAATAAAACAGTGTACCCAATGTGCATGCACGTGTATATACCTATGTGAAAAATGGTAGGAAAATATTGTAGGTATCCCATCAACATGTAGAAAGTAAAAATCTGGTTGCGTATATACCTCGGTACGTGAAATATGGCATCCGTAGGTATCTAATACCTGAAGTGATAAAATCGTAGGAAAAAGAATACTATCTTAAAATAATAAAAATGTTGTATGTGTCCAGCCAACCATGCAACAGACGTCAGATCATACAAATATGAAAAAAATATACGTATACCTTAGGACATTTTCTCTCTCCAATTTGCGTTACTAACGTCTCTCAACAAGGAAGGATGCCATGCATGGGTATTTTTTTCTTGCTAAAAAAATGTTAACATGCATGGCGTGTTGGACCATATTTAATGGTATCCATTTATGATTATCTTTATGACTGTTTCCAAACTATCTAATTATTTCCAAATCAGTAATCTGTGATAGATTGACCTCTAGTGCAATCAAATGATGGAAAAGCAAGGAGCCTGGGCACCTAGGTGTCCCAAATGGCCGTCCTATATATATAGTTTTAGTACAACGAGAGGAATCGTCGTGGATCACGAGCTAATTGTATGCTCCGTAGTCCTTACCAAGTCAACTTGCAGCGTGCATGCATGTCATAGCCAGCCAGCTAAGGGTTCCGACACATACAGCACCAATAATTCGCAGATAGACGACGTCGTATGTCTCATCTGGCTCTGGCCTCGACTGGCCTATAAACACAAACCGTAAACTAGCAGCGTGCTCTTCTGCAATGGCATATGCTACGCGGCGACCAGAGGATGCGGCCCGCTCTGCCAGACTTTCGTATGCGATCGCTGCAAGGCTGCGGCGTTCCCGAAGTGCTCGCAGCTCTGCGGCAACGGCTGCCGCCCGCCGCCGCCACCGCCATGATTTGCGTGCTCAATTAGCTCAGGCGTACCTACGTACCTACATGTCCAACGCAGCTACACGTGTACTGTTGATGTCTCGATCGAGCCTTCTTTTCCTTTCAGCCATCGTGGAAAATGGTGTGCGTGTCATAGTGTGACGTGCGTGCGATTTTGAATAATGATGTCGTCCCTACTCGTGTGATCTGTATCCACTCGCCATGTAATTCTGTATATGGCTTCCTTTTCTATTTGATATGCGCATATTACAAGCTTGTTTTTGAACATGGTACAATCGTAGATGCTCATACACACACATGAACTCGTCACTACGACCGCACGCACGCACACCTTAAACTATGAGCACTACCGAGATACTGAGTCGGCACAACATCTTAATATTGATGAAGTCACCATGCGGATGGATCGTAGCCGATAAAAATGTCTCCTCCCACTAAACAAACATCGTCTGAAAGCCTAAAATAAATTTAAAAAAATGCTAGCACCAATGCCATCTAAGACTTAAACCCTGATGTGTTGGTTTCACCACAAAAAACTTAACCATCTCAGCTACATTCAGTTCACATATTTCAAGCTTTGAATACCCTTGTAGATATTACTAACAGTGCACGTTAGCGACACAAGATAAAATGTATACATAGGAGGTGGTGTCATGCCCCAAACAACAGAAACCCATGTTTATATATACTAGAGGTTGACGATCACGTTGCCGCGCCTTTCCTTGGTCATAAGTTACGTCGGTTTTTTCTTCTTCTTTTTTGCCAGAATCCTTTGAGTGAATATGCGACCACGATGGCCACTACGAGCTGATGGTCTGCTCCTTGATACTGGAAAGAAATGGCTCATGACCTTACTCAGCAAGTGTTCTGGAGATGTTAGAGATATGTTAATTATGATGGTGTGGAGAATTTGGCAGCTGCGAAATGATTTGCTACATGGAAAGGATGTCCCGCCAGTTCTTGCTACCGTTGAATTTTTGGAAAGTTACTACAAGTCAATCAAGTTAGCCGGGAGGTTCTCAACAGAAGAAATCTTAAAGGGGAAGATGCCTACCCTAGATGTCGCCTTGGCGGCTAATGTTGGCAGTACCCTGCAGCTCCATGGCCGGCCCCGGCGGCTGGAACAGTGGCCCTATCTGTTGATGGTTCCTTCCACAAGGACGATGGATCTGCTGCCCCTGGTATGGTTCTTAGGAACAGCAAGGGTGCAATCCTATTCGCAGCTTATCGTTTTATTTTCCACTGCAATGATTCGTTGGAGGCGGAACTATATGCGTTAATGCAAGGCATGGCGTTGGCGATACAACAGTCAGACCTCCCGGTGGCGGTGCAGTCGGATTCCTCTGAAGCTTTATCCAGCCTGTCTACTAATGCGCTTTGTAGGTCAGCGTATGGCCACTTAGTCTTGGAAATCAAGGACTTGTTAGGTACTAGGGAGTTTTTTCCTCTGAAAATTAGTCGTTCTCAAAATAGAGTTGCCGATCGACTGGGCAAATATAGCCGCTCTAGTGCTGGGCTCAATACCACCGTGTATTGAGGATTTGTGGCCTCAAGACTGTAACTCTATAATCTTGCAATAAAACTCCCTTTACCCCCGCAAAAAAAGTTACGTCATTTTTTACCGCAGGCTATTATGGTTCGGGGTGGGCACCTTTACCCCAAAAGTTGAATATTGAATGGGACCGAACTGAGTTGACCGACATTCCAGATTTATTCGGTTTATTATGGTGTTCAGTTCAGTGTTTTGGTTGTTGGTTCTTTGATGTTCAGGTGCATCGTCTATTTTCGGCCTGCATATACTAAACTGACCATATACATCAAAATGAATCTTTCTTTTCTCTAACTTCCCTATTCTGTTGGCACTTGTAGGCATGGCCCAAGGCCTATGGACGGTGCACGTCTGCACACAATTGATCCACTCCTTGACATGTGGGGTCACTAAGGCAAAAACAGCTTGGAATATGTGGGGATGTCATCTCACCTTCTCCAACAGCGCTGGTGAAGGATCCACCCTCCAAACTCATCAAGATCCATCTATGTAGAGCCACACCTGAAAGGCTGAAAGTCACCATCCGTAGATACCCCCAGCTTGCCTACCACCATCCCCTCCCTCGTCGTTGCTCGAAGTCACCGGTGGGAAAGTCACCATGTACCCTCGTTGACCCACATGTTGTCTCCCCTAGGGCGTCTTGGGTGGTTCCTCACCCGTAGCTACCCCCAGCTTGCCTACCACCATCCCCCTCCCTCGTCATTGCTCGAAGTCACCAGTGGGAAAGTTACCATGTACCCTCGTCGACCCACATGTTGTCTCCCCTAGGGCGTTTTGGGTGGTTCCTCACCCGTAGTTACCCCCAGCTTTCCTACCACCATCCTCCTCCCTCGTCGTTGCTCGAAGTCACCGGTCGGAAAGTTACCATGTACCCTCGTCCGTGTTGGATGGCGGAAGGCCGCTATTATTTGTGGGGAGGAGAATGTGATTAGTAACAGAATAGTATAGTTGCGAACCAACCTGTGTGGTTGGATGGTAAGAGGGACTGTGGTGTCCCCAGCCCACCAGGGTTAAAATCCTGGTGCTCGCATTTATTTCTGGATTTATTTCAGGTACCTACGGTGACTTCATAAATTTCAAAATGATATGTCGGCTTAGTCTTTCGGAGGCGGATCCACCATGGGGCATGGGTGTACAGATGTACACCCAAATTATTTGGCCACAAAATCGTAAATAGGCATATATATAAGCCCAATAGGCCCAGTTCATGTCTTCAGGAGCAGCCCCTACTTCTCCACGCAAGCTCGTACGGGACGAGAGAAAGAGACTCACGCATCCAACTTTTCTTCCCCGCGTGCATAGAGTGAGAGAGACATGTGTAGAGATTGAAAAAGAGTTGGAGATACAATACGATCAATTCCATTGCAATCAGTAGTGTATTGAGCAACTCTCGATGCTCAACTAATCTCTACAATAAGCTACTAGCTGAGTGGAAGTAGGAGATGTGGGAGAGCTAGCTAAAAAAATAAGAATAGGGTGCATCTGTTACAATTCCAATGGAATAATATACTGCCTTTGTAACTTTTTATAAGGCATTTTTAGAGTCTATGACAGTCAGTGTCAAGAGTCTTATATTGAGTTACACAAGTAATATACATGCATGCACACGTTTCAACAACACGGACAAGGCGGCAGCGTGACCCTCTACCGATGGTGAGCCACGGTCAGGCGAGGGAAGCAGCGGGGCCGGAGCCCCCATGGTTTCTGCGGAGGATATGGGCAAGCTCCGCAGTGCCGTGTCCGCGGCCGCCGGTGAGGAGGAGCAACAGGAATGTGATGCTCCGAGGCGACCCTGGGGAGGAGAACAGTCCCCATCCAACTATGAAATTGCAAAAAAGAGAAAAAAATTCTTATCTATTTTGTAGGTTTTTTATCTTTTGAGATATTGTTGGTATTTTGAACAATTTGTGCCTGTATTTCCATGAACCAATTGGCTTCTATATTCGGGTGAATTTCTTTTTAACACCCAGTGTTGAATTCCTGGATCCGTCACTGAAGCTAGCTAGCTTATTTTGGTAAAAGACACGTAGCTAGCTACACAACTATGTGGATGCATTTAGCGGAAGCTACGAAGGAGTCAACTTGCTTCAACCGCTCTCTCCTACGACAACGCAACTGGATGAATAAATTCCTTGTTATTAGCATAATTCACGCATAACCAAGCAGTCCCTTCTTTGTCAGGATTTATTCTCTTTAATTATTTCAGCGCTCACGTGCCCATAGTTCTTCTTAATTAGAGCCAAACCATCATATACTCTTTTATTGACACGTGCCTACAGTTTATTTCAATTATAGCCAACAAGCATATTCTCTTTTATCATCAAATAGCGCGTGGACGCACAACAGTTTGCAAGGCACCATTGGCAGGCACTAAACCGACCTATGTTTGCAAGGCACGATATAAATAAATTAGAAAAATGATGAGTTGAAGGATCGAACTCATGACCTTAAAATCTCGACCACGGGCTGCTAGCCACTCGAACAAATGGGTCTGGCTAACCAATGGCCAGCCCGAATGTTTAATAATATATTGCAGCGTCATATTCAAAACATTTTTTGTTTTTTCTGATATTTCAAAAAATAAATTAATATTTATGAATTGCCTAATATTTTTTGGAAACATGAACAATTTCTGAAACCCCGAACAGTTTAAAAAAATACTAACCATTTTTTCCAAATTTCGATCATTTTTGGAAAAAGACGAACAACATTTGAAATAGGTTTTTTTTTAATTCATAAACATTTTTTGACAACATGAACCTTTTGAAAACACGAACATTTTTTCAATGTGTGAACATCTTTTGAATACTTAGAACAATTTTAGAAAATATGTTATTAACCACGAATTTGAATTTTTGATCATTTCACTAAAACAAGAATATTTTTGGAATCTGGAATATTTTTTAAATGCAACTTATTTTGAAAATCTTGATTTTTTTTGGTAATACACAAACACTTTCAGAAAAAATGGGAATGGAAAAAAACAAAAGTTTTGAACATTTTACAAAACAGGAAGAAAATTTTGAAATTATGTTTTCCTATAAAATATGAAAAAAAAATGATCCTTTTTTCAATATTTTAATTTATGTAAAAAGGAAAAAAATATATAATTGGAAGGAAAAAGAATCAGGAAACAAAAAAGAGAAAGGAACAGGAAAAATTATAAACAGAACACAGAAAAATTAAAATGGGCCGGTCCAATCTTGGGCGTCCTGTGCGAAGCTCCAACTATTTGATGCTGCATGCGGCAAATAGGCTTTCACAGCTGTGTCAGCAGATAAATAAGTGGGCTGGCTTCGCCAGGACACAGCGCGCGTGGCCCATGTACGAAAATTGTTTTTTGTTTTCTAGCAGACGGATGCACAAAAAATTAGTAACACCTCGGATAGGAAAAACTTTACATCCATGAACGGATGAAAAAAATAGAGAAACGCACCTTGCTTTATTAGTAGGTAAAATAGATGAGTCTAATGTATGTGAAATAATTACGTCTAAAATGCAGGTGTATCCTCTATAAAACTATGTTCCCTAGTTTCTAAAGAGCTCACATTCAATTGAGGTCTGCAATTGAAATTAGGTCACTCGATTTGATTGAGTCAACAATTTTTCAAACCTCTCTCATTCAATTCTTTTATACTATACATTATGCTTTCTAATTTTAAGGCCACAAAATTAACTGAGGTATTCAATTTAGAATTGGATCACTCGGATTTGATCGAGTCTACAATTTATCAAGGAGCTCTTCCATTCAATTCTTTTAATTCACTATGTTTCCTAATTTTCAAACTATTTCATTCAATTGTGGTATACAGTTCTAGATTTGTTTTACAATTTTTACCGTGCCAACAATTTTCCAAATCAATCAGCAGTAATCGATGTCGAAAAACATATCAATCCTGTGCACCCTCCCACCACCTGGAATGAAGAAGTACCACCATGTGATACTGTAGCACCAATATAATACATGCAGCCATCAACATAGAAATTTCCCACATAAATATAGGTTGGTTAGCGGATAACAAAGAATCACACCTCAAAAAGCCCACGAAATCACCACATTATAAATAAAAATAAAAGACACTCCATCTTCTCACCAACCCGGCAAACTAAATATTCCATGAGTTCCCAAATATAAGGGGTATTAGTTTTTTGGAAAGTCAAATTTCTAAAACTTTTACGAAGTTCAGAGGAAAAACTATCGACATCCACAATATTAAACAAAAAAACTATGGAAATTCATTTTATGATGAATCTGATCATACCGATTTGATATTATAGATTTTGATATATATATATTTCTCTGCAAATTTGATCAAACTTAAAAGGTTTGACTTTTCCAAAAAGTAATACACCTTATATTTTGAAACAGAGTGAGTATTTTTTTTAAGAAACCTAACAACACCAATCGCAGCAAAGCGCGTCCAACCCTTATAGTATTATAAGAATTTGGGTGAAATAATTGAAGTATCTGTTCAACTTTTCTGGAATTGAGTGAAATAGTCGAGATATGTGTTCAATTTTGTTGGAATTGAGTGAAATAATTGACATTTTTGTTCAATTTAATGTTTATGCAACTGATTTAAAAAATATTAGAATTGATTGAAAGATTTGAAATAAATTTCACAACTTTCATATTTGAACTTTGGAGTCACATTTCACAATCTTAGTTTCACAAACAAACAAAAACTAATCTAAGGTAATAATCAGACTATGTGTTTGATTTCATTTGAAACAGTGTAATGTTTGTGAATCCAATTTTAAAAATTTCCCCCCTTTGGAATAGGAAACCGCTGAGGCCTTGTTTGGTTCACACTTAAAAAGGATCGGATTGTGTGCCACGGGACCGGGGCTTGTTTCCTTCATTTTTGCAGATATCCACTCCAAACTTTTTTATCTGCTCATCGCGTAGAATCAATACAGTACTAGTGTTAGAGTAACGGGTGCAATCTCTTATGTTCGTTTCTAATCTAACGACTGTGAATTGTGTAGAAGCTACATACACACACATAGTGGTACCAAAAAGAAACGGTATTCAGGCAAACCTCCCGAATTATGCATTGGTGTTCTTTTTTTTCTTTTCTTTTCTTTTTGCAAAAAGAAGTATGTATTGGTGTTCAGTTGGAAGCCACATGCCACAACTAAGTGGACGGGGAGTATCTTAGCTCCAGCTCAAATGAGCTCGGATGAACAGTAAAACTATAAAAAAGTAAAATGTAAAATTTTGCAAAAAAAATGCTTGCAAAGTTTATCCGGGAATAACATTTGTGGAAGTCATAGGAAAAAAATCGGAGGTCCAAAAATGCTATTTTCGAAAGCATTTTGGAGCATCAATTTTGTTAATTTTTGGCACAACTTTCACAAATGTCACTTCGTAATGAAACTTTGTAAGCACTAAAAACTTTCACCAATGTATTTTTTTTTAATTCACAGCTCACAAGTCAGCTTGTTTTCATTGTAGGTTTTCACCAGATATTTTCTCTGGTCCTGACATCTTGTTTGCTGCGATTTTGTAGAACATTTTGCATCTGCAAATTCAAAGAGTCTCAAGCAACACTAAGATTATAGGTTTGCCTAGACTTTGATACGATAACATTAAATTCAACACTACTGCCGTGCTTTCGCACCCAGTCGGAGTAAGCTTGTTCTACTGCCTGCCTAGTCTTGAACCCTCTATGGATGCTGTTGCTATAAGATGCCACTTGTGCACTGGCTTCTTCCCATGAACTATAAACCCCTGAAACCTTACCAATGAACACGGCATACCACTTGCCCTAGCAATGCACAAGAGCAAGAGTTTAAGCAGCAAATTCATGGAGCACACAAGTAGCAAGCAAAGTAGCACACAAACAACAATGGAGCAGAAGAGAAGTAAAGCATGCATGAGCATACGGCATGGCAAGTTCTTCCTAGCACTACCTTGGTGTTAACCTACCACCACATACAAAAGAGGGTGTCATCCTACCACCGCAAGTTCACCATCAGCGTGAGGAGTTATTATATACCACCTCACCAAAATATACAGACCATCAAATAGGTTTTGAGCCCTAACTACACAAAATGTACGTCGTCACCGTCATCGTCATCGTCGTCGCCACCGCCATCGCCGTCGGGGATCATGCACGCTCACAGGCAGCACTACTCTAGTAGTAGTGCTTGCGCAGCCAGCTCCTGAGCCACAGCACCCTGTGAGCGTCGGCCATGGCAACGAACCCAACACCCTGGGCCTTGTTGTCAAGCAGGTGGCTGAGAGCTGCCATGAGAGCCTCGTCGCTGAAGCCACTCTGGGTCATGACAGTGTCATACAGGTCAGGGTGGACGTCGAGGGGCTTGCACTCCCTAATGGTTGTTTCCACCTCCTTCACCGCCTCAGTCATGCTGCAAAAGACATTGATCTCCTCCTCCATCAAGCCTCCTCTCTTCCTCTTCCTATCATGGACGGGGTCAAATGGCTTGTCGAAGGGCTTCGCAGCGGGCTTGTCAGGGCCATCAAGGACCTCGACGTCCGGGGTCCTAGGGAAGTTCGGCATGGGAGAACCAAGAGGCTCCCCCCGAGCACATGGCATGCTTCCCAGTTGCCAGCCCGAAGGAGAAGATGTGATGCATCTGGCTGTAGTTCTGTATGGGTGTGTTGAGGAACTCAGTGTCCCTTGGGTGGTCCTAAGAATGAAACACAAGTGTTGTTAGTTGCGATTAGGAGTAGGCAATGGTGGACAATATGAAAAGGAACAGGGTTGTGAGCTAACCGCGGCATGGCCGGCGTAGTGCTCTGCCTCCAAAACTATGGAGCAAGTGTTCTCATCCCATGAGGCGCCGCTAAGGTCTCTCAGCTTGGACACTTGGATCCATCGACTTCTGCACTTCCTCAGGTGGTTGTACACCTAGGTGGCAGACACCTCTTGCCCACATAACTCGAACACCTGCTTCGCAACGGTGTTCAAGTGCACCTCCTTGAATCCCTTGTCAGTCCTAACTCCACTAGAGATGAGCTCACACATCTTGTTCAGCACGAACGTGGACATGAACGGCTGCCACTTCATGTTGTTCGATCTACCATCCTTCTTTGCCTTTGCTGCTGCTAGCTTGAGTGCAGCGGCAGCAGCAGCTAGAGTTGGCTCAACGAGCACTACTGGCACATAGAGGGAATCAGACGCGAACACCTCTGAATCAGGTGTCGTCCCGGACATAGGCCGCGAGTCCTCGACAAACGATGGAGCAAACTGGCTGTCGGACACGACAAGGGCCTGGATAAGATCTTGCGTCTGCATGGTCATGTCCTACAATCATAGCACGCATTGACAGTAAGCATAGCACACAACATACCGGACAATCCATGAAAGCAGAAGCATACATGTACATGGTTCAGCACTATCATAGTAAGCACATGCTTCATCTCTATCATACCAAGCATACCGGACAATCTATGAGCAGAAACATACATCTACAACAAACAGCATGCTACAAATGGACCACTAATAGCTACAAATCACAGATCTAAGAACGAATCAACACAAGCTCAAGGTTCAACTTCAAACTCTACTACTAATCTAGCCTACCACATGCTTGAACATCTAGCCCTACCACAAATTGCAACTGCATCATAGCAATCAACCATATCAGCTCATAGATCAGACCACTAACCAACCATGCATCTAGATCAAACCCTAGTTGCAGCTTAGATCTAGCAAGAAGGAGCAGAGAGAAAGGGGGATTGAACTCACAGAGGCCATGGCTGCAGCTCGAGGACGATGGGGGACGGTCGTCGAAGATCAACGTGGCCGGTGAAGTGCGCTGACGCCGTCGACCGCCGGCCGATGAAGATGCGCCGCTTACCTGCTCGTCGGTGTCGATGCGCGTCGGCGGGAAAGCTCGAACGGAGGGAGAATGGTGGCGGGAGTTGGGACGGTGAGGGAGGGGCTAAATAGGGGTGGACTCGGCGGGAGATGAGCCGAAATCCTCCCGCCGATTTTTCGGTGACGCGGGCGAGCTCGCGCCATCTCCCCTGCTCGCACGAGGGGAGAAGTGTGTCGCCCTCCCCTGCCTCGCCCGAGCCAGGCTCGCGAGCTACTGCCGATTCGGGCGTTTCCCCTGGGCCTGGTCTAGACGTGCTTTAAGTTTCGTACGATGCGGGCCGCACAGTGAACGCAGGCAACCAAACGGGCCACTTACTTCCCGCGCGGGCCAGGCTAGGCCTAATGCGGGCAACCAAACACGCCCTAAGTGTTTGGCTCTGCGTGGGCACACACCTCAGCCGAATAAAATTTTTTGAAAAACCAACAAATAAATAAACAAAGAAACAAACAAGAGCGGGTGGATTTATTTCCAAAGATGAGATATAGTCGGACCAAAAAACTAATACCAAGCATGCCTCAAAATGTTGAGGATTTCCTTGAATTCGCCTCAATCTAAAAACCAGGCAAGAGGCCGTTGCCGAGAAAAGGAGGATGATACATCTTTGGAAACCAATCAATTCCAGCTAAAAATATATCAAAAGGAGGTATATCTACTGTCTTTACATAAATGTGTCATTAAATATCTATTAATACATTAATTCCTGCAGAAACATCAAGAATGCATATCCACAACCTGATACATTAATTCAACGCCAAAGATTTGATTCTTGTCCCTCTATATAAACGACTATGCAAAGGCCAGAGCTTACGACATCCTTAGCACACAACAAAGAAAGAAGCGATTCTTTGTTGATCTCTTCGTCATGGCACCCAAGAGCAACGCTACCAGGAAGGCTGTGATTTTCGTGGTTCTTATGATCGTGGCTTCCACCATATCATCATCGTCTTGCTACGCCCGCACAAGTAATAACATCTCTTTTCGTTTTGTTAATGTGTTGCCAATTTTTTTTTTGTCCTCTCAAGTATTGATCAGTTACCTTCATTCGTATTCAAGTCATTGCACCTGTTTAGTTAACAAAAACCGTCACTATTTCCCCCTACATACATACATCAATTCATGTATTTTTTCGTGCATGGATCATGGACTTACATGGATCATGGATTGAACTTGCAGTTGAAGATGGAGCGAATCTTCCATGCTTCCATCAGGAAAAGTGCAAAGATCGTTGCCAGACCGTATGCAGCTTGAGCTTTAAGCCCTCGGCTCATGCGTATTGCAAGAAGGATCAGTGTTGTTGTGCCTAGAATAATGCTTCTTTTCTAGCTAGAGGAATAAGTTTATCACATATGATTGCATATGTGGTATTGGTTACCGACAAATTATATAATCGAGCCTCTTATGTTGTGCGGTCCACATTTGTTACTTCGATCACAAATTTCTTCCTTGGACGCCACTTCACATAAACTTGTGTTTTAGTTACCTGGTTAATATTTCCTCTAAAATACATGTTTTACCTGGTGCTCGTTATCCAAGTCGAGGAATCGTATGCAACATAGATGTTCAGTGTGTTTTGATGGAGTAAATTACAAAAAACACCACAATTGGGGATCCTAATTAAAAAAACCACCATCATTCGGGGTTTTTTTTCGAAAACCCACCACCATTGTACTGACGATTTGCAAAAAATGCCAATTGGCCGATTAGACCTGTTTGAAAAAAAACTGAGAGTTGGATCCCTCCATAAATGATGACGTAGCTTGAAAACAACTCACACCGTTTGTCTCAAATATTAGGCCGGCGTAGGGCCCACCTGTCATTCTCACTCCCACTCCTCTTCCTCCTCTGGTCAACACCAACGCACTCATCACGAGTGGACCGGTGCCCTCGCCCTCATCATCCCAGCGACGGGTGTTTGCTTGGAGACTCAGGAATTATCTTGACCCAACAAAGAAATCACCTATGCAGGTCTTACATCTACCTTTTGGGAAGGAAATAAAGGCACTCTGAAGACTGAAACCTATTCTTTTGAATTTAATTTCCGAGACCTTTTACAGTACATTAAAATAATATGAGCCGTCCATTTCCAGCCATTTAATGGACTAGATCCATCAATACCACTAGAAAAAATCAGTAGTATGTTTTGTTGAAGGGGTAAAATTGGAAGACATACAAAATAAAATCCATGTGTTTTTTCTGGTGCTCCGATGGGACTGTAGAAACCGGTCCAGACATGAGATCCAACGACACGATTGTACACAGTCGATGAGTTCCTGCCGGACGGTATTTTTGGCTGAGGAAATCACCATGTACTACAATAAATTGATTGATCATGTCTAGATGCACTGGTTCGTACGTGATTCAGTTGATTTTTTCCGGTGATCACGCCGGCGGCTGCGGCCATTGCACACAAGCCTCGTCGGCGCCGGACGCTGTAGCGGGGGCATCTCGGAGGGAGCTGCAGCCACGACAGCGCCAGGCGCGGCAGCGGCGGCATCCGTGGCCTGCTGGTTAATTCGATGCCCGGTAGAAGACTTGGAGCTCCTACTTGAAGAGCACGCAGGCCAGCTCCGATCAATTGTTGGGTATGCGTCGTTGACGACCGGCGACGGTAACGACGAGGCTTCATCAGGATGGTTACCGCCAGGGATTTTATAAAATAAAGAAACAATAAAATGATAAAACTACCCTGCT
The DNA here is from genome assembly GCA_032464435.1 of Aegilops umbellulata. Classification (NCBI taxonomy): domain Eukaryota; kingdom Viridiplantae; phylum Streptophyta; class Magnoliopsida; order Poales; family Poaceae; genus Aegilops; species Aegilops umbellulata. The sequence continues at coordinate 401,552,923 of CP136059.1, forward strand.
ATTTAATGGCTGGGATGATTCAATGCTACCTGATTCCAAAAGTAGTATGATGCACTGTAAAAAGGATATGTCCATATTTCAAGCTTGTTTTTTAACACGGTACAATCGTAGATTCTCATATACACATACACACACATGTACTCATCACTATGACCGCGCGCACGCACACCTTACCCCTGTATATGAGCACATCTGAGATACTGAGCCGGCATGACATTTTAATATTGATGGGGTAACCACACGGACGCATCGTAACCGATGAGAATGTCGATCTCCCACTAAACAAACATCATCAGAAAGCCAAAAGCAAATCCAAAAAAATGCAAGCACCAATGCCATCTAAAACTTAAATCTTGGTTCCACCATAAAGATCCTAACCATATTAGCCACGCTCAGTTCACATATTTCAAGCTTGGAATACCCTTGTAAATATTACTAACAGTGTACATTAGTGACACAAGAGAAAATATATGGGAGCGGCTAGGAGTCTGATTCTAGTATTTGGGTCTGTCACTTTATTTACTTGATGAGATTAAGTGCATGTGTATGTGATTTGATCAATTAGCCTGACGTATTTAATGATCCTTATTGCTTAACTACACGTACACGGTATACAGGCACCACAAGAATTTTCACACAAGCAATCATGGTCGTGATAGCCAGCTAGTGCAAGCTTTTATTTTGATTGGTAGCTAGTGCAAGCCTAGCAAGATTCTTAAGCTCTGGGAGAATTTATCTAACTACACTACATGCATACAACCGCATGAAATTTGACTTGTCAGACCCTTATCTTTCTACCCGTAAAAAGTCTTATCTTTCAGTGTCATTACTTTTTATTATATGTTATATCCTCTGCATGCCTGCCGTGCAACTTTCTTCCTTTGACACATCTTCCAATGTCACTATATTTTCATGGCTTACAAAGATTTTCTCCTATTTTTGAAGTGCGTGCATAACACTACTGAAATATGCAAGTCGCGGTAATTGATTATTACAATATACAAAAATAACCATATAATAGTGCAATTTTCAAAAAACTAATGGTGTAGTGACATAAAAACTACCTTTACAAAACCAAATAAATAAATAAATGAAGTTTTGTAAGGAAGAATGAATTCGTGACATTGGTATTACCCTTTCAGAAGAATAACATAAAAAAAGTAAAACAAAACCAAAATAATGAAGTTTTCTATGAAAAAATAAAACCCTTTAAGAAGAAAGAAAATAAAAAAACTTTAAAAACTAATGGATTAGTGACATAGAAACTACCCTTAAAAATCAAATAAATAAATAAATGAAGTTTTGTAAGGAAAAATGAATCCGTGACATTGGTATTACCATTTCAGAAGAAAGACAATAAAAAAGTAAAACAAAATGAAAATAATGAAGTTTTCTATGAAAAAATGAAACCCTTTAAGAAGAAAGAAAAATAAAAAATTTAAAAACTAATGAATTTGTGACATAGAAACTAGCCTTACAAAATCAAATAAATAAATAAATGAAGTTTTGTAAGGAAGAACGAATTCGTAACATTAGTATTGCCCTTTCGGAAGAAAGAAAATAAAACAAGTAAAACAAAATCAAAATAACGAAGTTTCCTATGAAAAATAAAAACCTTTAAGAAGAAAGAAAATTAAAAAACTTTAAAAAGTAATGGATTAGTGACGTAGAAACTACCCTTACAAAATCAAATAAATAAATAAAGTTTTGTAAGGAAGAATGAATTTGTGACATTGGTATTACACTTTCATAAGAAAGAAAATAAAAGAAGTAAAAAAATCAAAATAATGAAGTTTTCTATGAAAAAATGAAACCCTTTAAAAAGATAGAAAAAAACTTTAAAAATTAATGGATAGTGACATAAAAACTACCCTTACAAAATCAAATAAATAAATAAATGAAGTTTTGTAAGGAAGAATGAATTCCTGACATTGGTATTACCCTTTCAGAAGAAAGAAAATAAAAAAGTAAAACAAAATCAAAATAATGAAGTTTTCTATGAAAATTGAAACCCTTTAAGAAAGAAAATTGAAAAAAAAACTTGCAAACAATTTTGCACTAAAATTGCACTTCTGAAAATATGCAAAGAATAAGCATATAGTAGTGCATTTTTCGCATTCTACTATAATTTGCACATTTATTATCTAGTACTTGCATTTATACTTACATACACAAAAATAAAAATAATATGCTTCATAAGACGGAATGAATTAGTGAAATTGGCATTACCCTTTAAGAGGAAAGAAGTGAAAAAAAATAAAAATAATTGTAATTTCTAAGGAAGAATGAATTTGTGGCATTGGTATAGCCATTTAAGAAGAAAGAAAATGGGGAAAATTTCTAAAACTAAGGGTGGCATCATTTGCACAAAATATACATAAAAATTGTGCTTTTTAAAAATATGCAAGCATAAGCATATAAATGTGAGAGACTTCTGCAAAAAAAATCTAAGAACGGATGAATTAGTGGCATTGGTATTACCCTTAATGTACAATGAAAATTAAATAAAAACTAAAAAATATCAAAATAATAAATTTTCTAATAAAGAATGAATTAGTGGTGTTGTTATTTTCCTTTCAAAAGAAATAAAATAAAAATAAAAATAAAAACTTGCACACAACTTTGCATGAAAATTGCACTTTTTGTAATATGCAAAGAGTAATCATATAAAAGTGAAATTTTGGCACATATTAATATTATTTACATGTATATGTTTACACTCACCCAACATCCCAAAAATACTCACAGAATAAAAAAATGAACTAATAAACAAAAAATAAAAAACAGAAGCAAAAACACATAAAAACATAAAACAGGGAAAATAAGAGGACTATGTCGCACTAGAATGGGCTTCGGCCTGTTAAAGAATTGATTGACCCAAATATGGGGTCAGTCAAAAGGAAAAACAGCCCACAACAACACACAGACCAACACAGAAAAAAAAAGTTACATGAATCTTAATGCTGAAATCGACAGTTCAAAAATCAACTGACCCAAAATTAATTTTTAGACAACTTACATATAGCTAAAGTGAAAATGTATACATAGGAAGTGGTGTGCCCCAAACAATAGGAACCCATGTTTATATATACTAGAGGGCGATGATCACGTTGTCGTGCCTTTCCTTGGTCATAAGTTAAAGGCCTCTTTGATTCATAGGATTGCAAAAACACAGGAACAGGAAAAACGTAGGATTGAAATGGCATGTCCATTGGATCCCTATAGGATTTGAGTTTGTTTGATTGTGTCACAGGAAAAACAAAGGATTTCTTCCAAGAGGTTGGAGTGGATGTAAGAATTCCTGTGAAATGTAGTACAAATGAATTCTTAGGAAAAAATCCTACAGGATTCAATCCCACAAATCAAACGACAAACGTAGAAAAAATTCCTAAGGATTCTAATCCATCAAAGACCCTATGAAAATCCTTTGAATCAAAGAAACCCTAAGTCTTTTTACCGCGGGCTATTATGGTTCGGAGTGGACACCTTTACCCCGAAAGTTGAATATCGGGAACCAAACTGAGTTGACCGACATTCCAGATTTATTCAGTTTATTATGGTGTTCAGTTTAGTATTTCCGTTGCTGGTTCTTTGATATTCGGGTGTATCGTCTATTTCCGGCATGCATATATATATACTGAACTGACCATATACACCAAAAATGGATATTTCTTTTCTCTAACTTCCCTACATTGTTGGCACGTGTAGGCATGACCAAGGCCTATGAACGATGTGTGTCCGGCTGTCCGCACAATTGATCCACTCCCTGACATGTGGTCCACTAAGGCAAAAACAGCCTTGATACATCAGAAGGCTCCATGTCCAACGGGCTTAGAATCTGTGGGGACGTCATCTTGCCTTCTCCAACTGCATGCACTGGTGAAGGATCCACCCTCCAAACTCATCAAGATCTATCTATGCAAAGCCACACCTGAAAGGCTGAAAGTATTCCATGTATTTCTCATATCCCATCATGTACAACAACTTTATGTCAAATCACTCTCATATTGCATTTTGATCCAAAATTGAGTGGAATGGTCGAAATATTTGTTAGTTTTTTTCTAAAATTGAGTGAAATAGTTGAAACTTGTTTTCATTTTTTCTGAAATAATTGGAATATGAGTCTAATGTATGTGAAATAATTGCGTCTAAAATGCATGTGTATATTATAAGAATTTGGGTGAAATAATCGAAGTATGCGTTCAACTTTTCTGGAATTGAGTGAAATAATCTAAATATGTGTTCAATTCTGTTAGAATTGAGTGAAATAATTGAAACTTTTGTTCAATTTAATTTTGACACAATTTAATGTTTATGCAACTGATTTTAAAAATAGAATTGATAGAAAGAATTGAAATAAATTTTGGAGTCACATTTCACAAGTTTAGTTTCACAAACAAACAAAAAACTAATTTAAGTGAATAATCAGATGAAACGGTGTAATGTTTGTGAATCCAATTTCAAATTTCCCCCCTTTTGAATAGGAAACCGCTGAGGCCTTGTTTGGTTCACTTAAAAAGGTTCGGATTGTGTGCCACGGGATCAGAGCTCGTCTTCTTCTTTTTTGCAAATATCCACTCTCAACTTTTTTATCTGCTCGTCACGTAGAATCAATACAGTACTCGTCACGGGTGCATCTCTTGTGTTCGTTTCTAATCTAACGGTTGTGAATGGTGGAGAAGCTAGATAGACACACCTAGTGGTACCAAAAAGAAACAGTATTCAAGCAAATATTGGTGTTCAGTTGGAAGCCACATGCTATGAGTTCGGGTGAACAGTAAAATTAAAAAAAAATGCAAAAATTGACAATATTTTGAGTGCTTGCAAAGTTTCATCATGGAATAACATTTGTGCAAGTCGTGGAAAAAATCAGAGGTCCAAAAATGCTATTTTCGAAAGCATTTTGGAGCATTGACTTTGTTATGTTTTGGCACAACTTCCATAAATTTCACTTCGTAATGAAACTTTATAAGCACTAAAAACTTTCACCAATGTTTGCCAAAAAAAAATCAAAATCGTTTTTTTAAATTTACAGCTCAAACTAAGAAGCTGACTTTCTCATTCGCAAGTCAGTTTGTTTTCCTTGTAACTTGGTTTTCACCGGATATTTTCTACAGTCCTGACATTTTGTTCGCTGCGATTTTCTAGAACATTTTGCATCTGCAAATTCAAATAGTCTCAAGCAACACTAAGATTATAGGTTTGCCCAGAGATTTTGATATGATAACATTAAATTCAAAAGGATAGATTTCAGCCTTCAGATTGCATTTTCCCCTCCCCAAAAGGTAGATACAAGACCTGCGTAGGTGATTTCTTTGTTGGGTCAAGATAATTCAGTTCGACAGATCCACACCCCTGACTTACTTTTCAGCTCGATACAGGCGAGTTTCGCTGCATAATGTCACCATGTTTCTTCATGTTACACGACAATTCCAGAACATCCACCAAACAAGCACAATAACAGTCACATCTTCTTGACACAAACAAGTATGATAGATACATTTCCTGGGTATGCCGCCCGCATTTCTTCCGATTGTGCAATGGTTGGCATTCAGGGCTAGGGTAGGTGGGCGCAAGCCAGAAGCAAGCACTTAGCAGGCCCGCCTGCCCGCCTTACTTGCACCTTGGGAAATGGGTGTTATCGACATAGCCTCCCGACATTGCCATCTGAACGTTTCTCTGGAACTTTTGCGGGTTGTCTCGGAGGACGGCCGCGGCTTCATGATTCAAGGGGTCCTCGTCATTGGGTTGCTGCAGGCATTAAGAAGATGGTTTGTGACCAAAACACATGACAAGAAAACAAAACAGAAACAAATAATTATATTATTCCCTGACAACTAAAAATTTTTATCAGTAAGCCATCAGATAAACTACATTTTGAATGGAAAACCGGACGTTGCGCGGTTAATCTAATATGATATGGTGACACTTACTGAGAAAAGAAGGTTTAAACCATAGATTATGGTGTTGATATTCAAGACGGGCTTCCAGTCTTCACGCAGAATGTTCAGGCAGACATTTCCTTCTAGGTCAATATTGGGATGGTAAACCTGAAAAGATACTAATTAGCAATAGTCAACTTATGATGATGAATGAAAGGAGTCAAAGCTGTGGTGCTTACCTTGGTCTTGCACTTGACCTTCGGTGCCTCGTGAGGGTAGGAAGGAGATACTTGGAAGGTGAAAGTGAATGACCCACCTCTAAGAAAGAAGACATATTGTGGATATTAAAATAACAGACTAATATTGTTTCAATCAACTGATTAGGTTAATATATCTCTATGGTGATGGGCCTTGGTTTATCAGGGTAACAAAATAACTACTGTACAAAGGTGGGCCAATCTGCACGGCTTGAGGGGAGGGATTTAGGAGAAAGATAAGACAAACTGTAACAAAACAAAGACTTTAGATGAGAGAATGGCTTCCCTTATTCTTGCTTCAGGAAAACCATAAGACTAACTATTCGTACATAAGTTGCTAGAAAAACATACACATAAACTGCTTCTAAGGAAATAAAGAAGATTGTCAACTAACACAAGGAAATATATCTGATATGAGAACTATGGTCAGCTGCTTTTACGGCTCGACTGGGGTTACATGTAGACATGATACCTATCTACAATGAAAAGATACGGGTGATCCATTTTCGCATCCCCGGGGGCCAACAAAAATAAGTTTTCTCTCCATTACAAAAAATTAATTAGTACTGAAAAGATGAGATATAATGGCCAGGGCAGCAGGAACATGAATGATATGGAACCGATGAAAAATAAAGAATAAACAGTAGTCATCAACTGCTCTTCCTATTCCTATTAAAGTAGGATACGATAATCCTTCTTCATGCTATGTCGAGATATTTGTGGGAGTGTGATGTAACTATAAAATAAAACTAACTTGATTTCTCTTATTAATCCATATCCTTTCAAGCACGTACACCAAAATGCAAGACTGGAAATTGTTAACAGTCATCTAAAACTTCCTAACCCTCCATCTACGTATCAATTAGCAACAGTGCATGTCTTTAAGTAGCTTAAATGCTCAGTACAGAATACTATAGCATGACAAAAAGTTGAAAAGAAGAGTAGGCATAAATGAAGCATCTATAAAATACTTACAGATAGTATCCCTCGTCAGGTCGTAGAGTAGCTTCAAAGTTCATGAGATCATCCTTTCCGTTTGGGAAGGAAATTTTAGTTGTCTTTGGAAGGTTAAGCTCAGCAATATCTGCGAGTTAGAACAGAAACTGTAAACAAGATCCATATTTTGAGAACTATCCAAATAGAAAGTTGTGATATACATCATGTACATAAATCAGGAACACGTGAACAGATAGGTGGATATATCACACCACAGGTTTGAACGATCGAAGAATAACATAATGTTCAATTTTTAATATGGAAGTATTTCTGCAGTGGATCATATTTCTCATAATCAAACTGTAGTTAAAATAGCGCATTTGAGATTCAAACCTGGATATAAGATATCTGGGCCTTACTTACTATAAAGAACTAGTAGTCTATTAGAGTCATCAACATAGTACTCATGGGAACCATGGGGCGCCGGCATGCCAGGTGACAATTACGCGATACATATCATCCACAGCAGCAGATAATTGCTATATCCAGTGTGCAAAGACCAAAAAGGAAAACAGGGGATAAATGTGCCACCCAGGCACCCAGTAATATCACAAAGCATACTACCCAACAAAGCTCAAGCCTGCACCCTCTCCCTCATACCTACTGCCCTTCAATACCCTACTACTCGCTACTTTAGCCATGTTGCTAGCTCATCCTCTCCTCCACACCCTCTCATGCCCCACCATTCCCTCCCACCCTGCTCCTGCTGCTGCTCCGCCTCATTTTCAAGCTGCGGTAAGCGGCATAGAGACGAGCCTGACTATGGGTAAGACGGCTCCATCATAACCAAATCCAGTGGAAAAGAGAACGTGGTGGTAAAGAACGGCGCACACACACCATCAAATAGCAAGAGGGCAAGGTGGCCCACTGGCCTCCACCGGACCAGAAAGGCTAGGTGGCACCTATGTTGACTGGGCGACAATGTGACAACTATGTTATGCAAGTCAAACAAAAAGAACATATCATAACCATTGGTACAAAGATTTCCCAATTTTTCACACACATGAACCATAGCCCACGAAATGGTGGGTCATGACTGGTAGAAGCTCAGCCAATATGGCAAACAACAGAGGTTATATAGCAAGGTTAAATATATAGCAGTCCCTAGACCAGTACAACCAAACAGACCCCTTTTTAGTCTTTTGCACAAACAAATTACAAAATTAATAATTACATAAACAAGGGGTGATATGTATATAATTTCCTCATAATATAAATGTTACAAAGTAGTTAATTAATCTAGTTAGGAGCAAAACTCCCTCCGGACTGGTAGTCAGCTCACCACCAGCAGATAACTCTGGATTCTAAGTCACCTACTCACTAATCACGTCAAATCCGAAGCGGTTTTCTCGCCTTCACCCATGCATTAATTAGCCACACATTAATTTTAACCGCTGATTGGGCATTGGCAGGGAGTGACATGCGCTCCGGACCACTGCTTGCAAGAGACCAAGGGTTGGCCAATTAATCGGTGCATGCATGAGTAACATGCGCGCGCTGATTGGCTTCTTTTGTGGAAATAATTAATTGCTCAGGAGAGTTAGCTACCCACCTTGGTGCTGGCTCTATGGCCCTCCCGCCCTATATTCCCATCCGGAGGGAGTAGTACATTGTAATGAGAAACGGAAAACAAAAAAATGACATGCTTACAGAGATGTGGATGCACGTGGTGGCAAGAAACAGATTTCAGCCTAACACTTATCAGTACACAATGTATGGCATGCCATCGTGGTGGATTATGATAATCTCGTTTGGTTCATTGCATAGTGGTTTTAATCTTAACTATAAGGTGCTCACTGATATATATTTTGTTATATAGAACACATGGGATGAATTGTGAAAGACTCAATGGACAGCCATCAATAACTGTGATTATCTAATCTGATTTATTAAACAGAAGAATATATGTTCCAGAGAACCTTTAAAAATGAGCACAAAAAGAGCAAGTTGAATCATATATCAAGTGTCAACATTAGAAAGTGAGACAACAACAACAAAGCCTTCAGTCCCAAACAAGTCGGGGTAGGCTAGAGGTGAAACCCATAAGATTCACCTCTATGGAGACGTAACACACACCAACTGGCTGAATGTAACATAAGATCAAATCACATCTGGTCAAACAAACCTTTATGGAGACGTAATTCCCCTGGACTTTGCTTCTTAACAGGAGGCCCCCCATTTGAGTTGGCTGCCTCTTCCTTCTTCTGCCCCTTGATCTTAAAAAGGTTTATCATCTTTCTGTGAAACATGAGGAAAGGAGGTAACTATGATGAACTAAAGAAAGCAGAGCAAAAATGACAAACACAAGAAAAATATCATTCAGGCTTAAGAATGGTCTTACATACAAACAGGTGCAAATGATGTTGCGGAAAACAACAAAATCAGTCAGCTCGGTTCTCTTTAATTATTGCGTTCGTAAATAACAAATGTGTTGTTGTCAACCTGCCCATGATTAACCTGAAACGACTAGCCTGCATTCTCGAGTTGGTCATCTGTTCAGGGTTATTTCCTTATGTTTTATCATCATCGGGTTAATCAAGACGGATCGAAAGCCCCCTGAGTGTAATAATTGATGGCCCCCTGATTGATGGCCCCCTGAGTGTAATACTCACATTCTTATGGTTATGCCTAAATAAACTGATTTGCACACCTAAACTGCAAACACTTCCGTTGGAGCGCCCACCCTCTTGGGTGAATCCCATCTATGTTATTATCTGCAAGGGATTCGCCTTGGGGTTTTCGCATACTTTGGGACTCAGGAACAGACCTGGCCTGCCTATCGCCGGCTCCTACCTCTTCCTGCGCACACAACTCAACAACGGAACGACCCTACCGTGGAACGCATCCCCGAAATCGTCTTCTCCGTCTAGCGCATCTAATCGACCAACCGTACAAACCCGTGAAGAGCGAATAGCAGCGGCAGTGGCACGAGACGCTGCAGCGCGCATCAACCATGTGATAAGCAGCGGCGGCGAGTTCGTACGGCGGTACGGCGCAGATCAGCGTACAGAAGCGCGGCCAGAGGGGAGCAGAGGAAGTACCGGCGGCCCGGGGGCGGGGCCCGGGGTCGAGGGGCGCGGGCGGCGCGGATCCGGAGCGGGCGCGGGCGGCCTGGATCCTCTGGGGCGGCGGCGGGGAGAGGACCGGCGGGCGGCGGGGAGGCTCGAACCCTAGGTAGGCCGGTCGGTCTCCTCGCTCGCGCTCGCGGTGGGGCGCCGGGTGGGGGGCGGAAATGAAATAGGGGGAGACGAGGGGAGGATGGGAGGGAGGGGTGGGGAATCTATGCGGTGGCAGTCCGGCCGTAGTTTTGCGGAAAGTGGGAGGGCACTTCGGGTAGGGGCGAGGCCAAAGCGGATTCGCTCCAATCATCGGTGTCCTTCTTTTTCCTGATACGAATACCGAATTATATCGGATCCCTTCTCTTTTCGAGGACTTCAGAATGAAGTACAATCCACGTAGATATTGACATGACAAAACTAAAAGGATAACGGAATATATGATTCAGCCCAATCAAGACAGAAGAATGCCCTGGGCTTGACGCCAACTCCCGTCGCCCGGGCGTCTGACAGGCTGGCACCACCGTAGCCGACGTCGAAGGAAAAGGGGGACAGATCGCCTCTTCACCCCGAGCTCGGCGCGGCTCCGTTGCTGTTTCGCAGCTTTTCGGACCTCCAAAGTAACTCGTTAAAAGTGAAGTTGTTAGCGTTGAAAGAATCTGGTTGGGGCAGCACCCCGGACACGCCGTTGAACTCCAGATCGGGCGCCTCCGTGCGAAGATGTCGGAGGAGGAAACCTGACCCGCCTGCCATCAACCATGAAACCACTGCCGCCCATGAAGAAAACCATGGGCACTCGCTCCCGAACAACCTCCGGTGCTCCATGCCAAAGCTAGAGTGGACATCGTCGCAAAGACGGGGCCTGACAACGCAAGACCAACAGACCCCGATCCATCATCACCCACCAAAGAGCAAAACATTGTGTCGAGGAAGGATCTGAATATTTAATTTTTAGCATTTTTGTCGCCCTTGTCCGAGCTAAGACGTCAAGTGGACAAAACCTAAGCTACTAGTGCCCAAAACACAAAACTATGTTACGCGCAGAGTGGGGCCATCACAGGATAGTGTCGGAAGGCTAGTGTCTCTTGGCGAACAAGACCGCCTTCCTTTCTTTCTCGCAGAGAAAGAAGATGCGAAAGAAGACGACAATTATATCATATTCGAAGATGGTATAGATTGAAAGCGGCTATATACCTGGACGGAGGCAGTAGGGGACGAGCTGGGGCCATGGCCCAAGCCAACAATGATAAAACAACACTGTTAGAGCTACTAATATGATGTTTTGGTAGCAAAATATTGTATTTTTAGCTGTTCTGGCCCTCCCGGTGATGATTCATCAACAATTGGCCCCCTTCATACAAATTTTCTGGCTCTGTCCTTGGCTATATATACCATAAACATATACTAGAAATATCTACATGCATTAAACTTGAGTTACACATAAATGTTGAGCAAGTATTGGGCGCTCGTAACTTGCGGGAGTGAAGCACCCCGTGGTTTTGTCGTTTTGTTGTCCAAAGAAGATAGAGAGAATGTCACTGATACGTCAGCCGGCACCGTCCATCCCTCTAACCCTGGAGGTGGGCTAGTTTCTTCCCTGGCACAAGTGTTGCACCCTCCCCTACCTCCCTCCTAAGTCTCAACCTTAGATATGATGGTGATGTCGCGACTACAACATCGGCCCCTTCCCCAACGGTACAGTCTCACCGCAGCCCGGATTTCATCGGGAAAAAAAGATAAGAGAGATAGAGGTTATAGCGGAGGGGGCACTTATGGATTTCATCGGTCAACCACCAAGAAGCTATCTTGGCAAGTATTAATGCTCGTATACTTAAGCACACGTAAACACTAGAAGGGAGTAAGTAATCCAAATAAACCAGTAACAAGCAAATGTCCATCTCAAAGACGATGATGACATTCACATATTCTCCACAAAAATAATAATGATATTTGCATTGTGCTAGTTAAGGGCATCCTTATCCGACCCCCCTATCATATAACCATTCGAATGCTCTCCGAAATCTGAACTCCTCAAATGTGAGAATTTAAGGAAGTGATCGGACCTAAACGAACCTCTATATTTAACTCCCTTGAAATTTTAGATTAGTTCTTCCATCCTTTGTGACATACATCTCAAACAATTGCACGGGATTTCATCAATCATTTGAATGATTCAAATTCACTATATGCAACAATACAACTACAAACATACATATAGTTCATCCAATCGAAAAATTCAAATTAAAGATGCATATACTTCATCCAAAAGTCACAAATCAATCAAGTTTATCCAAAAAACACCACATAACATGTCTTATGTCGTCGACCAAGGCCTATCAAGGTCATACTACACGAAATCAAGTACTCACACACTCACAATCACCACGGGCACCGCCATCACCATGACCGTCACCATCACCACCACGGTTGATCTCCTATTGGGCAAAAATCTCATCGTGAGTGAGTTCCAAATATTTCCTCATCTTGGCATCCATCGAGCTCGGGTCCATGAATAGGATAGCAGGCTCTTTGTCCTTCTTCTATTTTGCCTTTCTTCCTCAAGTACAATACTATGCCCCTCCGCGTCCACCTTCCTCGCTTGGGCTGCCACCTTTACTCTCCACTTCTCATCCTTCATGAAACTCGAGCTCATTCCACCTTCTCTTCTCTTCGTTCGGCCGCCAAGGCTTTCTTAGTCTCTAACATAACACAAAGTTCCTCTTTGTAGGCGTCGGTGCCTCCATGGTTCTTTCTCTCGTTTGCATCTTGAAACCATTTGGCCTAGTGTGAGGATTTTCATCCTCCTCGTCGGAATCAACGGAAATGCTAGTTCTTGTCCTCTTTGGCGTGCTTCCATAGTTCATTCAGATCCATTTCTCATTGGCAACTAGCTTCTTATAGCAATGGTGCAACACAGATGGCTTGCCGCCGTCCTTCTTGTTGTGTTGCTTGTATAGGTCTTGGATGATAGGCCCATACTTGGTGATTTGCACCCCACTAGGTGGTGCAATGTGACTTGATCAACACACCAGACCATCAACTACATTTCTCTTGTATGACACTTCATCGGTGGGCAAGAGAGCCTTGAGTGCGGTAGGAACGGACAGTCACATTGTTGGAGTAATATTCTTCAATCATATTCCAAACTTCTCCTTTGGTTGATTTGTACTAACCAAGGCATCAAGTGACATATTCATCCAAGTAAGACACAAAAAGCAATGTCCTCTTGGCTATTGTACTTCGTTGACCTTGTCTTCTTGACGCTTGATTGTGTCTCCATGGGAGCATTGATCTCCTCCACTTCGAGGTCATTCTCCTCGCCCGCATGATCTTCAAACCTTTTACCATCATCGCCCATTGACACAACTCTATGTCAATGAGGCCGAGTATGTGCGACTCATCCAATTGGGACATGAAACTTGCAATCATGAAGAACAAACACGTCACAGGTCATCGCCACATTGCATCATCAAATCCCTAGTTAAAAAGGGAAGTGCTTTTATTTACCTTTTGAGGATTGCATCAGACAATTGGCGTGCATGATCATCCCCGGCGGTTGCCGAAGCAGAGGGCTTCCTCCTTCTTCGCCGTTTCCTCGGCGAGGGCCTTGCCCACCGCCGTCGTGGATGGCGCGATAGACCAAATGGTGCTCTTCGTCCCAAGCCACTTCCTTGGCGGCGACAACGCGTAGGTCGACTCTGGCGGCATAGCGCCGACAAGAGTGATCTGCGGGGTTGCAGAGGCGGCTAGCAGTTCCATTCCTCTCAGAATCGGGGCATCTGGCGGCTGTGGCAGCGACATTGCACGATGGAGGCGGGAAGAGGAGGCGCCGCAGGCCGGAGTTGCGAGGAGGGAATCTTTTTGCTTAGAAGTGTGGGCGGCTACTCACAGTGAAATAGTGTGGGAAATTTTTGGGCTTAACTCCTCGGAGTTTTAAGGAGTTAACCTTTTGAGAGTTTGGCCAGGTGTGGCTTAACTCCTTGAAACAGAATCTTTTGAGGAGTTAACCCTTTTTAGGAGTTCGGTTAGAGCTGCTCTAATCCTTTGACTTTTTTCTCCTAATAAAATCAATATCCATATTTCAAATGCGGGATTATCATGCATCATTGTATATCAACAATGCAATGTCATGTACTATATCATGTCACCCAGACTTGGAATCGGATCGGATTGTGTTTCGACATTATACATCTGTTACCATGTCCTATACCGCTGGATTCAAAAATGGTTTAGACCGAGAACTATCCTAACCGCTTCCACACTTAGCCACAACACACCACAAGGGTTAAAATATCGTTTCGTTCATGAAAACAGAGGAGAGGCTAACTGAAAATTTAGTACCGCCCCGATCAAGAAAAGACTGTCAACTAAGTTGGGATGGAGGGAATATCGTCTCTGGCATATATTTATTCTCAGGTAAACCGATTAACATACATGAATGCAAATAGTACTAGTTCCACATATCCTGCTCTTGGTCAGAATACCCGAATATCATTACTTTCACATATGCATGCATTTACGCTTGGTTCATGAACAATACCTATTTTGCTTCCTTGTTTTCGGTTACAAGGCCGCATTTGCTTGCGTGGACGACACATTTCAAGTTCAGCCGCGTTATTAAAAATTCATTGTATCAATATTCGGTGTGTTTTTCTTGGAGCACATTGCCACATATTAATTCTGGGATGCGTTATTTATGAAGGAATTAATCCCTAATTCTCCATAGTAGACTAGGAAGACCAAAAACTCGAAGTTGCAAAATTTATTGGAGAAAAGGAAGTCAAGCTGAAAAATAGAAAGATACAAAGTTGGACTACTAACTATTTCGTTAAAATGACAAATAAAATCAACATACGTTTAGCCTTAATTAGCATTATCAATTTGAGATGACATGGGGCTTTGTCGGTAATGACAAAATCTAGTTATTTCCTGCAACATGGTTCCAGTTCATGGTACATATTTCTCTCAGATTCTTATTTTCATCATTACTCCCTCCGTTCCGAATTACTTGTCGCAGGTATGGATGTATCTAGATGTATTTTAGTTCTAGATACATCCATTTCTGCGATAAGTAATTTGGAATGGAGGGAGTACTTTTTAGTAGAAGGCATGAAAGTTCTATATACGATTGAGAGCATCTACTCTTTAGTCGATAGAAAAATTCTTATTGGTCAGTGAATGATCTCAACCATTGATTCTTTGCTGGACAGAAATAAGATGGTTACAAAAATTTAAAATTCTGTAAGGAGTTGCACATTTCTACACCCAAAATTGCTTGATGACTCGATATTTTTTGTGTTGCAACTTCATTGTCTTGGGAATAACGACTACTCAATCCCTAAAAAAACAGCAAATTCATAAATACAATGTGGTTTATCTTTGCCATTTTGAAAGAACCAATACAAAAGAGGGGGTTTATATAGTTCGTTGTCAGACCTCCTGGCGAGCGTGGCTCGGAAATTCTACAGCAGTATCAGATAGTATATCTTATTCCCCTCGCAAAAAAAAAAGAGATAGTATATATTATTCAGGTTTACTCTATAAAATCAAACTGAGTGCAGCTCCGCAACACCAAATGCAGCAAAGTGAAAAAGAAAAATGAGCATTAGGCACCAACGATGTATCTTCTTTCCTCTTTGGTTGACACCTGCAACGAGAAATAACCATATTTCAAATAGCAAGGTAAGCGCATGCTCATTATAAAGAGGGAACACAGATATAGGATTTACGGTTCGAGAAACAAATAATAAGATGGTGATTCAACACTAAATAACAATAGTTGTCGGCATGGTAGAAAAAAGAATCAACAACATTAGACATGTGCGTAATTGCTACTTCCTCCGTTCCATAATTCTTGTCGTGATTTTAGTTCAAATTTACTAAAACCACAATAAGAATTATGGAACAGAGGGAGTAATATATTCGACACGACATAGTTACCAAACAACGACCAAGGGAAACGGTACAGCCTAGATTTAAGCACCTACAATCATACAGGAGGGCATGCAACCATTATTTATCTGGATTGGAGATCTACAATATGTAGATGAAACAATACAGGACAGGTAAAGCATGGGACATGATGCTATTACGAACACAGGATATGCAAAGATCAAAATTCTGAGCTGCACTCTCAAGTGTGACAGCAAAGGAATGACGCATGGATACTTCTATAAGCTTCCTTATTACTCTGCAGCATTCTAAATAGAACTGAATGCCATCGGGGCTGGCTAATATTCAAGGATATAAAAGTGGTCTGCATTAATAGGAAATGACCAAGCATTTTCAGAGTATGGCCCGATGTTCAGTTCAGCGACTGAGTGGCATGACTGAGCAGCTGCAACCTATATCAAAATAGCACTGTAAGGTCAAGTGCGTCTACTTATGCTTGAGTTGACACCATCATGTATGTAAGTGTACAGTCGAAATGTACGGCAGCCAACGGTGTGGATGTTGCTGAGAGAAAACAGATACAACTCAACTAACTTGATATAAGGCTTTCCAGAGTGATAATGATGGGCCTTCAAATTATCTGTTGTGTCACCTTCGTGGGTAGGTCAACACAGAATACTTACTAATGCACTATTCAGTTTTGAGATCAGATGCCATTAGATCATTCAGAAATAAAAGAGGAATAATAAAGGAAGAGATGGTTACAAACGCAGAACATGATTTGGTATCTACTTAGTAAAGCAGAAACAGCAACCATTATAATGCCGTAAGTTTAGTCTGTACCTGCTGGTGAGTGAGATCATGTCCTCCAGTTCTTGGGCACATCATAGTTGTACACATGAAGAGCACAAGATATAATTCACAGGTTATATAACCCCAGCTGGCATTTGGGGCTTTCCTTTTTTTTAATAAAGAAACTGCATGCATTAGCTGCTGCTAAATTCAACTGTAAACTGAATAGCAGCTTTGTTGCCAAAGCTTTTGACAGTCCATTCCACAAAGTGCCCCTAGAGGTAGAGTGAAAATGAAGACCATTTATAACACCAGAAGTTTCCCAGTGCACAAAAGAAAAGTTCAGAGCATGAGTATCTATCCCGGAGTTAGTGCAAAACAAAGTGTTCTAGTGTGAAAGTTATCTATCCTGCAAGTATCAGGTTCAGTGTTGATACTTGAAATAGAAACTAACACCATTTAGCCTCTCTGAACAAATCTCCACATGTTCGTTTGCTTTGCATTTTAACTTGATATGGTGGCATATTAATCACCTTTTGCTGGGCACACCCCTGATTTTGGCTGCAACTAACATAATTGTATGTCAACTCAATGCACGTTCTGGATTTGCAGTTCCTTGAATGGATTGGGCGTCGTATTCCTCTTTTCAAACTGAATAGTAGAGAGATATGTTAAGACTAATTCATGTCATCTTCTTTGGTTTAGTTCTCACGATTTAGGACAGATACAAATGATAGGACTAATTCATTTTACGATCATGCTTTAGTCTCGGATAAGTCAGCTTTTCACAGTTAAAAGTTTCCCAGCAAATGTCAACCATATAATTTAGGAACAAAGCAAATCAATCTTTGAAGAATATGGGGAAGAAGAAAAAGGCGAACATACACCCAACAGATATATATTTTCTAAGCACAATCTAAACATCGAACATTGAACTCAATTTTAGTACTAATTGAAATATGATGGAACAAACAAGACGATGAAACAAAAATGCTGATAGAATTCAGCATGAAAGCAGATGATAGCAATGTTTTTAATGGAAACCAGGACAGGGCAGTTTCTTGCTTTCTGGTTTGCTGGGTCCTGGTTTCAACAGAAAATTGATCCATCCCCACATCCAATTTCCACGATCTTAAACGGAAGTCAGAAACAAAAATATATTCCAGGACTTATCATTTTTTTAAAAACAAGAGGACTTATCATTTTCAGATATTGCAGGCGATTCTTTCTTCTCTACTGAATAATACATCGACACGTTGGGGTTCAAGAGTCAATAGCAGATAAAAGACATCATCCAGTTAGGAAAAGAACACAAAAATAGGAATTACCAGCTTGCTACTCAGAATGAAAACCTTGTTGAGCGCCCTACACAGTTTACCAATTTTCATAGCCCATTGATGGTTCAAGTAAATCTGAATCTAGTTGGCGCTTCCCCTCTGCATGCGGCCGCATAGTCTTCAGCAAGGTGCGGTGCAGCCTCCATGTGAGGGCATATGTGCTTCTCCATGAATATTTTCTCAACCAGATCCCAAATTGTCTTATAGCCCGGGTTGCCCTTGAGCAATCCATTTTCCCTGAGAAACTTGACAACGTAGTACCGTGGCCTGAGCCGCCCCTCTAGGCTGTAACTGAGCATTACTGGGAGATGAGCAAGGTATGCTGGTTCCAGTCCAACCTCGGAGATGAGGAACTCTGACTTCCTCTGCAGCAGGTCCTTGCCCAAGGTGAGCAGCATTGGAGCCTTGGACACGGCAATGCGCACCTCGGCATCCGACCACCTAAACGTCTTCTTCAAGTACATCACTTTGGTGGCGATCTTGTCTTTGTTGGAGAAGGCGACAGCCCGCAGAGCTCGCCCGAACATCCCAGAGCCGCGAGGCACACCGATACCTTCGGCACATGACACCATCGCCCGGATTCGGTCCGCATTGGCGGTGAGCATCCTTGGCATAGAGACGGCAAGCTTGCCAATGTCGCAAGCACCTAGCGTGCACTCCCGCAGCAACCCGACATTCCGCTTGACCACCGTGTCGAGGTTGTGCGAGAGGAGATTGCGGTTGTGCTTGAACGCCCGGAGGAATTCCTCCAAGGAGCCGAAGAGGCGCAGGTAGTAGTGCACCTTGGAGACGACGGATCTGTTGCGGGAGTGGGCGCTGGCGGTGAGCGGGACGAGCCGCGCGATCTCGGGAGGCGAGAGTCCGAGGCCGGCGAGCCCGTCGACGATGGGGGACAGGGTCCTCTCCACGCTGGCGCAGAGGAACTTGGGGTCCCGGGCGACCAGGGCCGCGACGTCGGAGCTGGGGATGCCGAGGCCGGCGAGGAAGGCGAGGACGGCGTCGGGCTTGGAGGGGGACCTCAGGTGGGAGAGCTTGGGGGAGGCCTTGAGGGCCTGCGCTCGGGTGAGCCCGCAGGTGGAGACGAGGTAGTGCTCCACGGAGAAGCCGGAGCTGGGGGAGGCGGCGGCGGCGGAGAGGAGGCGGTGGAGAGAGGGGAGCGGGGAGGTGGCCGGAGAGGAGAGGAGATGGGCGAGGACGCAGCTCCGGAGGCGGAGCATGGCGCCGGCGGCGAGGGAGTGGGGAACGACGGCGAGACGAGGAGCCTCGTCCAGATTTGCCTGGTACAAACGCGACTGGGCCGGGCTGGGCTGGGCTGGTCCGGGCCTAGATTAGAGTAACTCTTGTGGTGAGCTAGCCTTATAGCTGGCCAAATGGGCCGGGCCAAACAGGCCAGCCCGCAAGCACGCCGGCACGGCCCGCCATGGGCCAGGCACGGCACGGGCTAAACGGGTCGTGCCCGGCACGCGGCACGCCTTGGGCCGTGCCTGGGCCTGGAGCCTCGGCACGCGGGCTGGCACGGCACGGCCCGTTTAATTTTTTTATATATATTTCAGATTTTTTTTATAGATGTATACGTAACATATAGCCCAATAGGCCTAAAAACCAGCCCAACAGAGTGAAAATATGCAGCCCAGCGTGCTAAACGGGCCATCGGGCCGGCCCGTTTACTAATCAGGCCGTGCCTGGGCCAAGGAGCAGCGCCCGTGGGCCGGCACGGCACGGCACGGCCCGGCTATTAAACGTGCCACGGCGGGCCGTGCCGTGCCGTGCCGGGCCGGCCCGTCTGGCCAGGTATGGCTAGCCTCGAGTACTTACTTACCATGTGGGCGATTTTGCGGGCAAGACGGCGAGTGGCCCATGATGAACAATTCCAGAGCCCTCTCACTGCCATGGGGGTCTATTAACAGGTACTTGGAGGACATCCAGATCATGGCGGTCCGAAACGACGCGCGTTCTCAGCAACCGCAAGTTAACATCACAAGACCGCGGCGTTGGATTCCTCCGCCTGGTGATGCACGCAAGATTAACGTGGAAGGATGCATCTCAATTCTGGGAGACAAAGGGGTGGCGGCGGCCAGGCGGCGATCTGCAGAGATGGTGCACGGAACTATTTGGGGGCCTCGACGGTTGTTTTCGAGGGTCTGGTTGATCCAGCTACTCTGGAAGCGCTAGCATGCAACGAAGGCCTTTCCCTTGCACACGACCTTAGTCTACACTAGCAAAACGGCCCGCATTGCAACGGGAGAAAAAAAAATCAAATCTCCAATGGCCATGACCATATTTTGCTGCATCACCGAGATACACTGTCACTCTCATTTTTGTGAAATCATGAATAATTTTTGAAAATCATGAAAAACTCATGAACATTTTTACAGATTTTCGAACGTTTTCTAAAATCATGAACACTTTTTGACTTCATGAACAATTTATACTATTCGAAACATTTTTTTAATTGTGAACATTTAAAAAAATATTTTTCTTGAATAGGCGAACATTTCTAGAATTGATTACATTTTTTGGAAATTTTTTGGTGGAACAATTTTTGAAATTCAAGAATTGTTTTTGATTTAACGAACATTTTTTGAAATGTATGATTGTTCTTAGAATCAGCTATCATTTTATGAATCAATAAACTATTTTGTAAGTCACGAACAGTTTTTGAATTTGTAGGATACTTCTCAATTCATGAACATTTTTTGAATTGGTGAAATTTTGTTCAATTTCATTAACATTTTTAATATAGGAACTTTTTTAAAAAAATCATCAACATTTCTTAGTTTCCCGATGGTCTGTTTTGAAAATTGCGATTATTTCTTGAATATGCAAACATTTTTTAAAAATCACGAACATTTCTGAATCCACAAACATTTAATAATTATTAAACATTTTATTTCAAAATTTTCATTTTTTTATTTTCGGAACTTTTTTGAAGTCCCAAATTATTTAAAGTAGAAAAAACGAAAACGGAAAAGAAAAACGAAAAATAAAAAACAGGCCACCCGGACACGGGCCGGCCCAAACATAATTGTATGCATTGCACAAACTTAATAACTGGTATGGGCCGGTTCATTTTTAAACTTTTCTTGTATGAAATTAAGGCAGTCTGAAGCATGCCACTCCTTCCACGTTCGGGTCTCTTTTCATGGATTCGAATAGGACTGCAATTTTATTGAAAACAGAGAAAGGGATTACTTCCATGAAAGACTATATAAAAGTGCATCTGAAAATGTACTTAGATAAAAAGAATGTTTGTGGACTAAAGAAATAATAATGAAATAGGCAAAAATAATTGGGTACCTTACGAAGGTGTAGTCCGATTATCGCTGTAAATTTCGTTGGTTTGGTCTTTGTTGAAAACCTCTTGGCATTCTAACACCTGAGAAGTTGGCGAGCCGATAGTGAAAAGAAGCTTCTTGTTTGCTGAAATGTCCAGATTTAAGCATTCAGAGAATTTGTGGATGAAAAATAATCTATCTGTAAATTGCTGATTTCCGAATCATAACTTGGAGGGTGTTTAGCAGGCATCGGAAAATCCAAGAAATCGAAGGAAGATAAGAATGAGTCTCTTTCTCGGGTTTCAATTCTTTTGTAAACTGTGGTACACAAGTATTTGTTGCAGTAGAGGACAGCTGGATGTTTGAAGCAGATGGCAATTTTGTAGCTCTGGAATGACTTGTATCACTGGAGGTACTGTTGGTGTAGTTTGAGCTGTGGACATCCTCAATGTAAGTTTTCAAAGTTGGTATGGAGTTTTTTAGGATTGTTTGCCAAAACTTCTGACTGCAACGTTCGAGCATTTTCTTCTCCTGACACCAGTTCAAAATGGAGTAATGGGAGTTAAACAGAGTTTTATAGTAGGATAAAAGCAGTCGGAAAGCTCCTGTTTGAGTTTAAGTACAATCTGTTTGGAGCTGTTGCATATATCTACTTACCTGAATGTTGTGCACTGAAGGATGTTTGGTGTTAATGTGCTCCTGTGTTTCTTCAGGCAGTTGTACTTCTTCTAATTCGTTCGAGGCATCACAGAAGGGAGTTGGTGAAATGTGCTTCATCTGCATTTATTCAACAAAAACAATTATGAAGCTAACAAGTGTGTGAGAAAAATTGAAATATTTATAGATTTAGGTGAAAATCTTTCCTGTAGAAAAATCTTTCCTCTGCATGTATTATCGTTAGTTGTTTACAAGTTAATTAAAGATAACCTTCCAAACTGAATGTTAATTACAGGCATACGTGAGGAAAAGATTAATAATCCTCACTGATAGTGACCATGGATAATTAGAGTCAATTATGTCTGTTTACATATTCCATGTTCGTGTATCTGATGTACTTATCAACCATGCATTCATATCAGCATATGTGTCCTACCTTATCTCATTGTTTGCACATCGACCGATCAGGAGTAATTTGTGGTTTTGACCATGCATATGATAAACATACTCGACATAATTTGCACTGTTTTTTTCTTCTGAAAACAGATTCCTTTAGCATCTATTTAATGACTTGTTCTATTTATTTAAAATCAGTCTAATTTGTCCCTGCCCTTGACCAGCTTTGATATTTAAAATCCCGATATCATACCAAAGCTTAAGCGTCAATGTTCCGGGTAGTTGGGTCGTCACGTCTTCCAGCTGCCCCCCTCAATCAGCACTGCCTCTCCCAGATCTGGGGTCTCTAACCTTTGAAGTTAGCATGCACCTACAGCTTGTGACCTACCTTTCTCTGATGCTGCAACCAACAATCCTGAAAGTCAGGATAACCATGGCATGAACTGAAATTCACAAAATGGCAATAAAAAATATTTATGAAAATTTATGAAGCAGTGAACTTCCCATGACGATTATGAAGTAAAAGCTCAACATATAAAGTAATCTTCTGATTAGCATGCCACAAAGGAGAAATCATTACATAATCAAAGGATAGATTTTAGAAAGCCACATAAATCTTCAGAAAACATGTATGTTCTTCTCCATCACCAAATAATGACCAAAACATAGCTGGCTTCAGAACTACATTGTGATTCTACATATATTACTCAGAATTCTTGGTTCATGTAAATCTAAATCTAGCAGGCACTTCCCCTCCGCAAGCGGCAGCATAATCTTCAGCAAGGTGTGGTGCAGCTTCCTTGTGAGGGCATATGAACTTCTCCAAGAAATACCTCTCGGACTCCTTGAAAACAGTATAGTAGCTCGGGTCGCGCTTGAGCAATCCATTTTCCTTGAGAAACTTTATAACATAGTACCGAGGTCTCATCCGGCCCTCTAGGCTGTAACAGAGCAGTACCGGCCGACGAGCAATGTATGCCGGTTCCAACCCCACCTCGGAGACGAGGAACTCGGACCCGTGCTGCAGCGATTCGTTCGACTTGGCGAGCAGAAACGGGGCCTTAGGCAGGGCAACGCTCACCTCGGCATCCGACCACCCCAACGTCTTCTTCAGGTGGTCCACTTTGTCCGCGATCTTCTTCTCGTCGAGGAACGCGACGGCACTGAGAGCATGCCTGAACATTCCGGACCCCCGGGGCACGCCGAGGCCTTCGGTCAACGCCACCATTGTCTGAACGCGCTCCAGGTTGGCGGTGACCATCCTCGGTATCGAGCTGCACAGCTTGGCAATGTCGGGATCACCCAGCCCGCACTCGCGCAGGAACGCGACGTTGGGCTCCACCCTCCTCTTGCAGCAGAGGAGGTTGGTGTTGAAGTTGATGGCCCGGAGCAGCTTCTCCAAGGAGCCGCCGAAGAGGGGCAGGTAGTAGTGCAGCTTGGCGACGATGGATCTGCAGCGGAATTTGTTTGGGGCGAGCGAGAGGAGGCGCGCCATCTCGGGATCTGACAGGCCGAGGCCGGAGAGGCCCGCGACGATGGGGGACAGGCCCTTGTCGACCTTGGTGCAGAGGAACTTGGGGTCCTTGGCGACGAGGGCGGCGACGTCGGCGCCGGAGAGGCCGCGGCCGGCGAGGAAGGCGAGCACGGCGTCGGGGTTGGCGGCGGACCTGAGGTGGGCGAGCTTGGGGGAGGCCTTGAGTGCCTGGGCTCGGGTGAGGCCGCAGGTGGATACGAGGTAGTCCTCGACGGCGAACCCGGTGGTCGGGGAGATGGCGGGGGCTGTGGCGCCGGAGAGGAGGCGGCGGGGAGAGGAGAGGATGCAGCTCCGAGCGTGTACCTGCGGTGGGGCGGCAGCGGATATGAGGCGGTGGAGAGAGGAGATGGTGGC
Source organism: Aegilops umbellulata (assembly GCA_032464435.1). Taxonomy (NCBI): domain Eukaryota; kingdom Viridiplantae; phylum Streptophyta; class Magnoliopsida; order Poales; family Poaceae; genus Aegilops; species Aegilops umbellulata. Next base: position 401,577,351 of record CP136059.1, read on the forward strand.
GGCGGAGGGAGTGGAGAGCATCTGGATGAGGACGCGGCCTCGGCGCCGGAGCATGGCGGCGCCGGCGGCGAGGGGAGGGAGCTGGGTGAAGCCCTGGGTCAGTCTCTCTCACATTGACTGACAGACATATACAATTGGGCTGGGCTTTTCGTCTGCGTGAAAGGGCCCTGGGCTTACACTCTTTTCTTTCGGATGCCCCGTCTTTTTCTCGAAAAAAAAAGAGTGGCTGACAATATTTTGATTAGTTATATCTTTCTTTATTTTTCGTCGTGATTGCAAGAAGATGACCTGAGATTGAGCATCAATTCAGTCGATGAATCCTCAGGATACATTCTAGGAAAAGGGAGAATGGAACTTCCATCGAAGAGAAGCAAATGAAACGCGTTCATAAAAATTCTCGTAGAATCAAGAATCCATATCTGGTGTGGGCCTTGGAACACTGATACGCTTTTCCCTAGTACGACGAGAGAGGGCTGGGAAGGACGAACAAAATTGAAATCACGTTGCCTACAAACATACGGCTTTTTCCGTTCTTTTCATTTTTTGCCAAGTGAGCTTGAGACATGGTGATAGCACATAATTAGCCACTTATTAAACCTGAAGATGCTCACCTAAATAAAGGAAGAAAAGAAAAAACATCAGTCCGGTCGACGTCACGGAGCCGGCAGCGAATTCAACACCAGTCAATCTCCACTAGGTGTATGTATAGTCAGCTGATAAGCAACCAACCTTATTGCAATTGGAAACAGAACTTCACTGATGAAACTGTAGGTGTATGTATCTTCAGAAATGCTGGGTGTCTTTCAGATGAAAAAGAGGCTCAAGATTTGAGCCCATCACAGACCAAGAAATGCTGGGTGGAACAAGATTGTCTTACAACACCAAGAGGAAGAGTTGGGCCCATCACAGACCACACACTCCAAATTAATTAATCTACTCCGGTTTGCACCGAAAGCAATAATCCCAGAGATAACTTGTTGAGCAACCACAACAATCAAAAATAAAGAATAAAAGAGGGTGCAGCGCAGTGCTTCTGTCTTCTGAGTCAGTGAGTGATTTGTCTTCGATGTACGAGAGTTATGGTTGACACCTGAATGATGTCAATGGATTCCCACAACAACAAAAAAAAAACATTGCAGAGATCATGACATTGGAATCTGACTGCAGCACGTGTTTGCAGTGTGTGCGCTCCGAAGCGAGGCCGATCCTCCGCCTCACTCAGGCGGTTCGCGTCTGCATCCAACATCTTCTCCCGGTAGAAAGAAAGCAACACCTAAATTCAGTAAATTGAAGACTACCAATATCTCCAGGTAAACATCCCCTGCTCAACAAGTACGGCCTGTGTGCATGCCATGTCTTCTCTAGTTGGCACACAGAATAAAAGGACCGTGGTAGCCAAGCTTTCAAATCAAAAGGCTATTACTACCTGAAAGAATTAAACCCTCTACATGAACCATTATCACCTCATGTGCTTACCAGGTCTTTTTCCTTGTGCTACCAGATGAAGTCATGAAGAGCAACCAGATCATGTCGCCTCTAATTATCTACTCAACCATGACATGGGTTTGTGTGCAAACAGGAATGGCACAAATCAAAGAAACAAGGGGAAAATAACTCAAGTGTGTCAACCGCAATGGCAACTTGTGAACTCCAAGAGTTCCAAGTTTAACCTGTATGTGTGGACATTGGCATAAAATGCACCCGATGGCTACAACTTCAGTCCTGGTAGCCCTCAAGATATATAATGCATTTAAAGTACATTTAATATTGCGAAGGAAACAGCATGACCTATCTTTCTGTGCTTGAGAAAGCTCAAGTAATATAAGGCTTTCAAAAGGGGACGTAGCCAAAATTCTAAGCATCCATGGAACAGCCAAGTATTTTTCATAACAGAAACAGCTAGCGCCAATGGAAATGCTACTAGCGCAATTTTCAGTTTTGAGATCAAATTCCTAGAAAAAAAATGTATTCCAAAAAAAAAAATTGGATAGCACTTCCCTCTGCAAGCAGCAGCATATTCTTTATCGAGGTGCGGGGCAGCTTCCTTGTGAGGGCATATGAAAATTTTCAATGAAAACCTTATCGGACACCATGAAAACGGTATTGTAGCTGAGGTTGCGCTTGAGCAATCAATTTCCTTGAGAAACTTTACAGCATAGTATCAGGGCCTGAGCAGGCCCTCTAGTTCTGACAAACTATAACAGATGTAAATGACGAGACTAATTCATTGTTGATCATGGTTTAGTCCCAAATAGATTACCTTTTCAAGTTTGAAATTTTCTCAGCGGAAGTAAGATCATGTACAGGATTTAGGAACAAAGATATTAAATCTTAGAAGGATAATGGGAAATAAACCAAAAGGCGTAATAAGACACCCAATAGAAACATATATTTTCTAAACATAACCTGGATATAAAAATGAACTGTAAATGATGAGAACAAAAAAAAGACAGAAACGAAAATGGAAAAAAAAATTGGATGAAAGCAACTCATATGATATATTTACTGGAAAACGATGCGATACAGTTCTCATCCTTTTTGGTTCTCTGGGTTCTGGTTTCACAAGAAAATTGGTCTGCCCGCATATTCAATTTCCATTATCCTAAAAATGGAAGTCAGAAACACAAATATATTCATGGACTCTCATTTCCAGAGATTGCAGGCGATGCTTTCATGTCTACTTAACTAGAACATCATTACATCAACACCACAGGGTTCATGAATTAAACTTTCAATTTCATTAGGCATTAGCAGCGACCAAACCAGCATATGGAAGACATACTACAGCAGAAAATCAACCTCTATCTAGGGGGAAAATACTAATGTGAATTACCAGCTTACTATGAATGGTGAAAACTGTCATGCCATACACAATTACCGATTTCCATAACCAATCCTTGCTTCATGTAAATCTGAAATTAGTCGGCATTAGCCCTTTGCAAGCATCAGCATAGTCTCCAGCGAGGCATGGTGCAGCTTTCTTGTGAGGGAATATGTACCTCTCCATGAATACCTTCTCAGTCACTACAAGCACAGAATACAAGTCCCGGTCGGGATCTAGCAATCCATTTGCCTTAAGAAACTTCACAACATAGCTCCGGGGCCTTAGCCGGCCCTCCAGGCTGTACGAGAGCATTACCGCGCGACGAGCAATGTATGCCGGTTCCAACCCCAAATCAGAGATGAGGAACTCTGACCTTCTCTGCAGAAACTCCCTAGTCTTGTTCAGCACATTTGGAGCCTTAGAAATAGCAATGCCCACCTCAGCATCCAACCACCTGAACGTTTTCTTCAGGTGCTCCACTTTGGCGGCGATTTTCTCCTCGCTGACGAATGCAACAGCACTGAGTGCATGCCTAAACATCCCAGGTCCTCGGGGTATACCCAGACCTTCGACGCACACTGCCATCGCCCGGAGACGCTCTGCGTTGCAGGTGAGGAACCATGGCTGAATGACACAAAGCTTGGCAATAGCACAAGGACCAAGCCCAAACTCTCGCAGGAGCGCGACATTGGGCTTGACCACCCTCTCGAGGTCAGCCAAGAGAATGCAGGATCCCTTGCGCTTGAGAGCACGGAGGAAGTTCTCGGTGGAGCCCAAGAGGGACAGGCAGTACTGTAGATTGGCGACGATGGATCTACGGCAGAAGTGGTCGCCGGCAACCGAGACGAAGCGCGCGATGTCAGGACGCGAGAAGCCGAGGCCGGTGAGCCCGGCGACGTTGGGAGCCAGTATTGTCTCCACGCCGGCGCAGAGGAACCGGGGGTCCCTGGCGACGAGGGCGGCCACGTCGGTGCCGGAGAGGCCGAGGCCGGCGAGGAAGGCGAGGACGGCGTCGGGCTTGGAGGGGGACTTGAGGTGGGAGAGCTTGGCGGAGGCCTTGAGGGCCTGCGCTCGGGAGAGGCCGCAGGTGGAGACGAGGTAGTCCTCGACGGCGAAGCTAGGGTTCGGGGAGACGACGGGCGCGGCCGCTGAGAGGAAGCGGCTGTGGTAGCCGAGGAGCTGGGAGATGGGAGAGGCGGAGGGGGACGATGAGAGGAGCTGGGAGAGGGCGCGGCATCTGAGGCGGAGGCGGAGCATGGCGGCGCGACGGCGCGGTGGCGCCGGCGGCGAGGTAAAGGGGAACGCGTTGGTGCGGGAATGAGGAGGAGGCCGTGGAGAAGATTTCCGTGGGTGCTCTGGAGTGGGCCCCACGCGTCGGTCTCACTCTCATCTGGGTGCTGCTCTCTGGGGGTGGGCCCGTTTACAAGGTGTTCTCTCGTTATGTTTGTGCAATATTTTTTTTTGTTCAACTCATTTGGAGCACATTTGATCTCAAACTAAAATGAATTTTTTTAGCAAATTTTATAGTACAAAGAAAAAAAATACTCAATTAGGGTACTCACTCATCTATATTAATTGTTGATGATTTATTACAAAGTTGCACCGGTCCATTATGCTATAAACTTGTTGTTCTCCTTGTGATGCCCGCGCATCTGGGGGCATGTGGGTTTCCTTCTCTTTTGTCTGCCGCTCTTGTGTATGGAGAAGGGGGAATCCTGCCTTCTTGCCTGGCCTATATAGATACAAGTAGGGTAGGGCTTATTAGTGCTGTCAGCGAGTCGCTGCGACGAAAAGGTTATGCCACTTCCAACAAAGCATGTCATAGACCGTTCCCCACTTTGTCGAGGCAATCTAAGGCGCGTTCATTTGGTTAAGGTATCTAGAAAAGGTTGGCGTGATTGTGGCGGCGGCCAAACCATTGATCTTTTTGTTCTCCTGTTATCTTTTGACATACGATTTTTCTTCAAAATCGTTTAGAACAACGTTTACAAAGAAAATAAAACGCATTTAAGGTAGCCTTTTTTTGGCAATGATCATATATGATGCTACGAACTTTTTCGTTTCCATTTGGATGCCTCTCATTGTACCGTCCCCGCTTCGGCGGGGGGAGTGGGTACGCTTCTCTCGTGTTTGTCCTATAAATAGAGTTATGTTAGGGTTTGTTGATGGTGTTGTTGGGGTGGAAGAAGATGCACCGCGTCCAATAAGGCTTGATGATCGTACCGTCTCACACTTACTAGAGGGTGGTTTTTGCTCGTCGGGGCTTGTGGTTGGGGAATATTGGAGCTTGTGTTCTCCTTTGACAGTGTTGGGTGGAGGCATGGGACATTATTATATTTTTATTTTCTCCAGGTGTACTTGCGTAAAGTGTCAAAGAGTTCATAAATCATGCTTGTAGTCTTTAATGTATGTATGAGATCCGTTCTGCAACTCTCAACCAAAAAAGAAGGATCACTGGTGCTAGCAGGGACGAACCTACATAGAGCTGGCCGGTGTCACAGGACACCGGGTAGAATTTTGGTTTAGCCTGGTGTTCGTTGTACTGACATGATTGAAAATGAATAGATTGAAAGTTTTCTTGAAAACAAAAGCTGAGATGTTGGGCTTGGACACCGATAAAAATATAGAGCTGCCGATAATAGTAGCCATCCGACTTTTGATTGATTGGAGCATGCTGCATGCACGCAGTCTGCTTTGGGTCAATTGGATCGAGCCCCTCCTGTGCGTTGCCCTCTATGTAGTACGTGTTCTGTTCGGCTGCTCGCCGCCTCTGCCTTCTCTCCGCTGTCGCCTGCTCAATTAGAGACAGACACCAAGCGCTCGTCCCTGCCCTTGGTCTCTAGTGCAGTTGGCAGATCGATGTATAATTAGAGGAAATAGATTGACTCTGAGTTAGGTCATGTATGTATCTTAATTGTGTAATTCTTGTTCTCTAAACTGTACAACCAGGGGTCCACATTTGAGGGTATTATAAATGTTGAACTAGGGGTCAAACAATATAATATGCTTTATTTACTATTTTTTATTTTTTTTCATCGATGAACACAAATAATATAATTCGTTGTGCATCTGTGCCAGCATAATAACCAATAAATTCTAGGGGAATTTATGGAAATGTTTCTTAAGAAGCTTAAGACAATCTTGGCCCTCCACATGACCAAATGATGCCCATCACATTTAAATTTGTGACGCCCCGGATCTGATGCGCCAGGTGTCCGTCAGTTATTCGCCGTCCTTGCCATGTCACGTGCTTGCGTGTTGCACTTTGCCATGTCATCATCTGCATTTCATATCATGTTATCATGTGCATCGCATTCGCATACGTGTTCGTCTTATGCATCCGAGCATTTTCCCCGTTGTCCGTTTTGCAATCCGGCGCTCCTATGTTCCCCGGCGCCCCTTTTTACCTTTTTCTGTGTGCGGGTATTAAACCTTCTCGGAATGGACCGAGGCTTGACATGTGGCCTTGGTATAGCACCGGTAGACCGCCTGTCAAGTTTCGGGTCAATCGGAGGTCGTTTGATACTCCAACGGTTAACCGGGTTTCCGCAAAGGCCTCTTTTGGTGCAGCCCAACACCCCTATCAAAGTGGCCCAAAACCCACCTAAGTCATCTCCATGTTATCGGGCGTTCGATCACGATCGCTTGGCCGAAAACCGCACTCCATTTGGAGCTTCCTAGCCCCCTCTACCTATAAATAAGTGCTTCCCCCCGGATTCCTCGTGCAGATGAAACCCTAGCGAAACTCCCCGCGCGCAGCCGGACGTGTCCGTCCGCCGCCGGACGAAATCCGCCACCTCACTCCAGCCAATAGGCGCGTGCCACGTCAGCTCCGCCGCCGCCTCGTCCAATCTTGCTCCGCCACCTCAGCGCCCGCGCCACCTCACCGCGTCGCGGCCCGCGGAGCCCATCCGGGGCCCGCGCAGGCCCGGTCCCCCGCCGCCGCGGCTCGAGCCCGCAGCCGCCCTTCGCCGCTGGCGCCCGCCTCCCGGCGCCTCCCCGCCGCCGGCCGCCTCCCTCGCCGCTTTGCAGCCCCGCCGCCGGCGACCTCCCAGGCCGACCCCGCCACTCTGCTCCTCCGTCGTGCTCCCTCTCTCTCCCGTCGTCTCTCTCTCACGCTTTCTCCCTCTCCCTCTTTTCCCCGCAGGAGCCGCCGCTGCCGGAGCTTCCTCGCCGCCGCCCCGTCGCGAGTTGCCGCCGGATCCGGGCGGAACGGGTCCGGAGAGATCGGATCCGGCCATCTCCATGTTCCTGCGACCTTCCCGCCGTCCTTGCATCCTCGCCGGAGCCCCTGCCATCCGCGCCGTCGCCGCCATGGATCGGGATCCAGCCACCCCGATCCGCGCCGCCCGCCGCCGTTGACCGCGCCAGCGCGCGCGTGGGCCCCGCGTGGGCCGCAACCGCGCCAAGGCCCGGCCCAGCTCCCCTTCGCGGCCTGCTCCCCTCCCCGCCAAACGGGCCAAGCCCAGGGTGAGCACCACACCCCAGCGCCCCCCTGTGCACTATTGGCCTGCCAGATTCGGCCCATGATGTGTTTTTTTTCGTCTGGCGAATTTCTCTTTTATCCAGTAATTTACCGTTTTACAGAAAAGACCCTCATCTTCATACATTTAATAACTCATCAACGGTGCATCATATTAAAATGATTTATATATGAAAAATGCTCAGAAAATTGTGTAGTTTAATAATATCCAACTTTCATCTATGTTTAACATGATTAATACGCTGTTTGTTTAAATTTGCTCCTATGCCATGGTAAAATGATTTAATTCATAACTAAATAACCGTAACTCGGAATTTAATAATCTTTATATGTAAATGGGGTAGAAAAATGCCTAGTTTAACATGTTGCACTTTATTTTCCTGTTTAACAACTTTAAATATGGGTTTAGGCAGAACAGTACCAAATTCAATATATGCATATGAGGAGTTTCCGGAATTGTTGTTTGTTATTCCGGCCTCATTTAAACTTGTCTAGATAGATAGTTTTGTTGTGCTTCACCCCTTGCCATGTTAATCAACATTTAATATTGTTGGGTACATAAACAAGAGAGTACTAAATAATTGTTGTGGTGTTTCGTCAATATGCAGCTCGTTGTATATTGTGCTCCACTTAATTTGTAGTGTTGTTTGTTGCTCCTTGCCATGCCATGCATCTTTAAACCGGACATGCATCATTCTTGTTTATGCATCATGTCATATTCATGTGTTGTTTGTTTACTTGGTTGTGTGCTTCTTTCCGGTGTTGCTTCTTCGGGTTGATTCCGTTATCATCGCGTTTGTGAGGACCCGTTCGACTACGTCCGTTTGTCTTCTTCATGGACTCGTTCTTCTTCCTTGCGGGATCTCAGGCAAGATGACCATACCCTCGAAATCACTTCTATCTTTGCTTGCTAGATTGCTCGCTCTTTTGCTATGCCTATGCTGCGATACCTACCACTTGCTTATCATGCCTCCCATATTGTCAAACCAAGCCTCTAACCATCCATGTCCTAGCAAACCGTTGTTTGGCTATGTTACCGCTTTGCTCAGCCCTTCTTATAGCGTTGCTAGATGCAGGTGAAGATGAAGTTTGTTCCTTGTTGGAACATGGAGATGTTGTTCCTTGTTGGAACATGTTTTCCTGTTGGAATATCACAATATATCTTATTTAATTAATGCATCTATATACTTGGTAAAGGGTGGAAGGCTCGGCCTTATGCCTGGTGTTTTGTTCCACTCTTGCCGCCCTAGTTTCCGTCATATCGGTGTTATGTTCCCGGATTTTGCGTCCCTAACGCGGTCGGGTGATTTATGGGACCCCCTTGACAGTTCGCTTTGAATAAGACTTTTCCAGCAAGGCCCAACCTTGGTTTTACCATTTGCCTACCACCTATCCCTTTCCCTTGGGTCTGATCAACCCGAGGGTCATCTTTATTCAGCCCCCCCGGGCCAATGCTTGTCTAAGTGTTGGTCCGAACTAGAGCCCTTTGCAGCGCCACCTCAAGGAAACTTGAGGGCTGGTTTTAGTTGTACGGACTGCTCATCCGGTGTTGCCCTGAGAACGAGATATGTGTAGCTCCTATCAGGATGTCGGCGCATCGGGCGGTTTTGCTGGACTTGTTTTATTGCTGTCGAAATGTCTTGTAGCCGGGATTCCGAGACTGATCGGGTCTTCCCGGGGAGAAGGAATATCCTTCGTTGATCGCGAGAGCTTATCATGGGCTAAGTTGGGACACCCCTGCAGGGTTTGAACTTTCGAAAGCCGTGCCCGCGGTTATGGGCAGATGGGAATTTGTTAATGTCCGGTTGTAGAAAACCCGAAGTTGATCTTAACTAAAATACACCAACCGCGTGTGTAACCGTGATGGTCTCTTCTCGGCTGGGCCCGGGAAGTGAACACGGTTGTTGGAGTTATGTTTGACGTAAGTAGTTCAGGATCACTTATTGATCATAGTTGTTCGACCGTGCTTTGCCTTCTCTTCTCGCTCTCTTTTGCGTATGTTAGCCACCATATATGCTAGTCGCTTGCTGCAGCTCCACCTCATACCTTTTACCCTACCTATAAGCTTAAATAGTCCTGATCTCGCGGGTGTGAGATTGCTGAGTCCTCGTGACTCACCAGATACTTCCAAAACCAGTTTGCAGGTGCCGATGAGACCGTGCAGGTGACGCACCCGAGCTCAAAGAGGAGTTCGATGGAGATGTTGTCCTTTTGTTGTTTCGTTCTAGTCGATCAGTAGTGGAGCCCAGTTGGGGTCGATCTTGGTCCTTTGTCGCTTTTGGGGGTTTCTTCTTTCATTTTGGCTCCATAGTCGGGCCCTGATTGTAACTGTATGATGTAATGTTTTATTCATGTATTTGTGTGAAGTGGCGATTGTAAGCCAACTATGTATCTTTTTCCCTTATGTATTACATGGGTTGTGTGAAGATTACCTCACTTGCGACATTGCTTTCAATGCGGTTATGCCTCTAAGTCGTGCTTCGACACGTGGGAGATATAGCCGCATCGAGGCCGTTATAAGTTGGTAATCAGAGCCATCCCCGACCTTAGGAGCCCCCACTGTTTGATCGTCTTTAGCGGCCGAGTTGTGTCTAGAAAAATGTTTTGAGTCATTTAGGAATTATATATCGGAGAGTTTAGGAATTCTTTTTACTCCCCAGTCCCTTCGACCTTCTGGTAAGGCATCCTGACGTAGAGTTTTGACTCTTCTCTTCTCAAATTTCACTAAAAAAAATTTTAGGATCACGCGGGTATATTACAATCGTTCCGATGGTTTTATGATGACAACATTGTCTTGGTTGCCTCCTGACATTTAGGGGTTGTGGCAGTGTCCCGGGGCGTTGAGCTCCGAGGTGTTGTCGTCATAATTTTATCGTTGCGGTTTTGGAATACCTGAGTTTAGTACGCCGACATCGAAAATCTCTTTTGTACAGTTGTTGGTGAGATAACCCTGATAGCCCAGTACTGAGGCGAGTGCGGGAGTATTGCCATGACTCGTATAACGGATGCTTTTCGAAGGTTGAGGTAGATGATTTCCGAGGATTTCTTGGTTATGTGTTGAAGGATGGATACAGCTGGATCTAGGTATTTTTAGTTTGGGTGATATATTTTGTGTCCCCTGTATCCCCAACACCGGATTGCATAACCAGAAAGTTTCGGGAGTTTATAAGTGGGAATTCAAGTATCTCTTAGAATATCTTTCCAACAGACACATGATACGATATGGGATCTATCATATGTTTCTTTCCGGCTTATTCTACAAGCCAATCCTTTGTTTTTGATTTGTTTTATGGTATTCGAGTTGCTTCGATGTCAAATGTTGAATCCATACCTTTCCTAAATGGTGTTCTCATATTTCTATGTGAATACTAATCCTTCTTGATCATCAAGATTATCATGCCAATTCTTTTTCAACCGGTGTGTCTCTCTTCAAGTGGATCCGATCACTTCAACATTCGCAAGATCAATTATCAGCTCTTCCCAATGGTGGTTGCTTCATCCGTTCCAAATTGTCTTTGATTTTCCCGCCCTCCCACCCTTTTTCTTCAAGGACTCATATATCTTAATCAAGCATCCATGTTATTGAGGCGAAGTCTCTCCATTCTTTCACTCCATGTTCTTACCCGGTGTTTCTTATGAAGATACTAACGGAGCCTCAAGTTCATCATTCGTCATTCTTTTCTTCTCCGGTGGTTTCAATTCAAGCTTTATCGATCACATCTTTTTCCTCGTTTCAATACCTTCTCATACCGGTGCACCTCACAATAATTCACTTCTCGCTATTCATTTGTTCCGGAGTGATGAAAATATCTCAGAAGATTCAAGTTTTCATTCTCATTTCACTCAAGTTCTTTTGAGGATGCTATCTCATTCAAGCCATTTAATTCAACCGGTGCAATATCCCTTTCAAGCAATCACTTCAACGGTGTGTCTTTTGAGTGGGCCCTAACCCACAGGTCTTTTTCCAGGATCTTACCTGACTCTTCTATTTTTCCCGAAGCTATTCCCAAATTCTTTTCAAAGTTTGACGTAAGGATGTATTCAATCAGTCATATGTTTTTCTCCAAGATCTTTCAAATTCTTTTCAGTATTGGTTCAACCTTTCTAATTTTTCATTCCGGAGTGCCTCAACAATTCTTGGTGTTTCTCATCTTCATTCTCAACATTTAAAGACCGAAGAAGAGTTTCTCTTAAATCTTGCTCCATTCTCTTCAAGATTCATGGTTCTAGCTTTTGCCATCCTCTCATAATTGTTTTCGATTGTGAGAATTCTTTTCACCCATCCGGAGCATTTCGGGAGTCTTTTCAGTTTAATTCTCCGGAGGCCATCATTTCATAATTCCTCATTCTCAGCTTTCAGCTCTCGTTCTCCAAATCATACTGGTGCATCATTCAAGTATTATCTAGTCAGCTCTTGATCTCCTTGTTCTCATGTATCTAAATTTCTCTCAAGTATCTTCGTTCATTTTCTAATTCTTACCGGTGATTCATCCCCTTACTTCGTTCGTTTTCAATTCTTACGGTGGTTCGTTCAAGAGTTCTCTTCCTTCGTTTTTATATAGATTCATTCGTTCTTTCCAATCCTACCGGTGGTTCGTTGAAGACCTTCCCAAGTTTACGCTATATCTATCTTAATCCTTCTACGAGAATAAGTAGTATGCCTAATCCATTGCTTGTCATCAATTTAATTGGTGAAGGATGAGCATAATGTAATTCTTGTTCTTCTTTCATCCAAGTGATTAATTCCTTATTCCGGAGGTTCGTAAAAATTCTGGATTTCATTTGTCCTTCCTTCTTACCGGAGTTCTTCATGGAGGCTCTACATGGTGGGTCATCAAGGATTCTTTTCATTCTTCAATTGTTCGTCAAGTTTTCTCTCGAAGTTAAGATCCGCCAAGCTACTCTAAAATAAACATGGTGTTCAACACATGTTTTGTTTGGAGGAGTTCAAGCATTTCTTCATCTTGCATTTCAAGGTGCAATTCGTTCTACCGTATCATTCGAGGTGGTATTATGTCATTCTTGATAACTTGAGTTCATGTCTCATGATTCACATGTTGTCAAGAATGAGGTATTTTAAATCCATCAATCTCTTCATTGGAGTTATCGTGGGTTATATTTCACCTAAAGCCTTCCATTGGGAATGTTGCTATTATGGTGCTTATAAATGACCCAAGTTCTTCTTTTATCCTCCCGGTGAAGTAAGCTTTCTCGTCTCCTTGTTCTTATCAATCCAATTCTTTTCCCGTGAGTGGCAGGTTGTCACCTCATATTTTGAGATGTTTCCATAAGCCCATTACAAGCTTATTCGTCTCGTTGTTGATTTTTCAACAACTCCGTTATAACCCTCTTATAAGGGTGCTTTCCAAGCTCTTTTGTGGCAGAAGTTGTCATTTTCTTCTTCGTCCCTTATCCCAACGATCAATTTTCTATTCTTTCTTCCGGAGGCATTGTGATGTTTTTCTTCAACCCATCATATCATTTTGTGAGGATCGTGTTCTTTTCTTGCTTATTCATTCAACCGAAGTGTTGTATCATCTCTTCAATATCTTTTCATCCCATCAAGTTTTCTTCTCTTTTCCTACCGGAGTGCTGTCCAAATCATGTCATTCTTATTCCTTCTCTATCTTGTTTTAACCAGAGTGGTTTCAATATCTATCTTGTCACTTAACCTCTGGGTTCTCGTCGTATTCTGTGTTCCTCTTATCTAACGGAGTGTTTTCAAATTCGTTCAACTTCGTTGTGTTCGTTCTTTAAACTTTTTAACCTCTCAAGGTTATTTGGTTTCACTCTTTTGTTAAAGAAGCAACTTAGCTTTACCTCTTCTCTTTCTCTTCCGTTTTCCCCTTCGGTGCCATCCTAGATCTCGGGACGAGATCCTCTCGTAGTGGTGGAGTGTTGTGACGCCCCGGATCTGATGCGCCAGGTGTCCGTCAGTTATTCGCCGTCCTTGCCATGTCATGTGCTTGCGTGTTGCACTTTGCCATGTCATCATCTGCATTTCATATCATGTTATCATGTGCATCGCATTCGCATACGTGTTCGTCTTATGCATCCGAGCATTTTCCCCGTTGTCCGTTTTGCAATCCGGCGCTCCTATGTTCCCCGGCGCCCCTTTTTACCTTTTTCTGTGTGCGGGTATTAAACCTTCTCGGAATGGACCGAGGCTTGACATGTGGCCTTGGTATAGCACCGGTAGACCGCTTGTCAAGTTTCGGGTCAATCGGAGGTCGTTTGATACTCCAACGGTTAACCGGGTTTCCGCAAAGGCCTCTTTTGGTGCAGCCCAACACCCCTATCAAAGTGGCCCAAAACCCACCTAAGTCATCTCCATGTTATCGGGCGTTCGATCACGATCGCGTGGCCGAAAACCGCACTCCATTTGGAGCTTCCTAGCCCCCTCTACCTATAAATAAGTGCTTCCCCCCGGATTCCTCGCGCAGATGAAACCCTAGCGAAACTCCCCGCGCGCAGCCGGACGTGTCCGTCCGCCGCCGGACGAAATCCGCCACCTCACTCCAGCCAATAGGCGCGTGCCACGTCAGCTCCGCCGCCGCCTCGTCCAATCTTGCTCCGCCACCTCAGCGCCCGCGCCACCTCACCGCGTCGCGGCCCGCGGAGCCCATCCGGGGCCCGCGCAGGCCCGGTCCCCCGCCGCCGCGGCTCGAGCCCGCCGCCGCCCTTCGCCGCTGGCGCCCCCCTCCCGGCGCCTCCCCGCCGCCGGCCGCCTCCCTCGCCGCTTTGCAGCCCCGCCGCCGGCGACCTCCTAGGCCGACCCCGCCACTCTGCTCCTCCGCCGTGCTCCCTCTCTCTCCCGTCGTCTCTCTCTCACGCTTTCTCCCTCTTCCTCTTTTCCCCGCAGGAGCCGCCGCTGCCGGAGCTTCCTCGCCGCCGCCCCGTCGCGAGTTGCTGCCGGATCCGGGCGGAACGGGTCCGGAGAGATCGGATCCGGCCATCTCCATGTTCCTGCGACCTTCCCGCCGTCCTTGCATCCTCGCCGGAGCCCCTGCCATCCGCGCCGTCGCCGCCATGGATCGGGATCCAGCCACCCCGATCCGCGCCGCCCGCCGCCGTTGACCGCGCCAGCGCGCGCGTGGGCCCCGCGTGGGCCGCAACCGCGCCAAGGCCCGGCCCAGCTCCCCTTCGCGGCCTGCTCCCCTCCCCGCCAAACGGGCCAAGCCCAGGGTGAGCACCACACCCCAGCGCCCCCCTGTGCACTATTGGCCTGCCAGATTCGGCCCATGATGTGTTTTTTTTTCGTCTGGCGAATTTCTCTTTTATCCAGTAATTTACCGTTTTACAGAAAAGACCCTCATCTTCATACATTTAATAACTCATCAACGGTGCATCATATTAAAATGATTTATATATGAAAAATGCTCAGAAAATTGTGTAGTTTAATAATATCCAACTTTCATCTATGTTTAACATGATTAATACGCTGTTTGTTTAAATTTGCTCCTATGCCATGGTAAAATGATTTAATTCATAACTAAATAACCGTAACTCGGAATTTAATAATCTTTATATGTAAATGGGGTAGAAAAATGCCTAGTTTAACATGTTGCACTTTATTTTCCTGTTTAACAACTTTAAATATGGGTTTAGGCAGAACAGTACCAAATTCAATATATGCATATGAGGAGTTTCCGGAATTGTTGTTTGTTATTCCGGCCTCATTTAAACTTGTCTAGATAGATAGTTTTGTTGTGCTTCACCCCTTGCCATGTTAATCAACATTTAATATTGTTGGGTACATAAACAAGAGAGTACTAAATAATTGTTGTGGTGTTTCGTCAATATGCAGCTCGTTGTATATTGTGCTCCACTTAATTTGTAGTGTTGTTTGTTGCTCCTTGCCATGCCATGCATCTTTAAACCGGACATGCATCATTCTTGTTTATGCATCATGTCATATTCATGTGTTGTTTGTTTACTTGGTTGTGTGCTTCTTTCCGGTGTTGCTTCTTCGGGTTGATTCCGTTATCATCGCGTTTGTGAGGACCCGTTCGACTACGTCCGTTTGTCTTCTTCATGGACTCGTTCTTCTTCCTTGCGGGATCTCAGGCAAGATGACCATACCCTCGAAATCACTTCTATCTTTGCTTGCTAGATTGCTCGCTCTTTTGCTATGCCTATGCTGCGATACCTACCACTTGCTTATCATGCCTCCCATATTGTCAAACCAAGCCTCTAACCATCCATGTCCTAGCAAACCGTTGTTTGGCTATGTTACCGCTTTGCTCAGCCCTTCTTATAGCGTTGCTAGATGCAGGTGAAGATGAAGTTTGTTCCTTGTTGGAACATGGAGATGTTGTTCCTTGTTGGAACATGTTTTCCTGTTGGAATATCACAATATATCTTATTTAATTAATGCATCTATATACTTGGTAAAGGGTGGAAGGCTCGGCCTTATGCCTGGTGTTTTGTTCCACTCTTGCCGCCCTAGTTTCCGTCATATCGGTGTTATGTTCCCGGATTTTGCGTCCCTAACGCGGTCGGGTGATTTATGGGACCCCCTTGACAGTTCGCTTTGAATAAGACTTTTCCAGCAAGGCCCAACCTTGGTTTTACCATTTGCCTACCACCTATCCCTTTCCCTTGGGTCTGATCAACCCGAGGGTCATCTTTATTCAGCCCCCCCGGGCCAATGCTTGTCTAAGTGTTGGTCCGAACTAGAGCCCTTTGCAGCGCCACCTCAAGGAAACTTGAGGGCTGGTTTTAGTTGTACGGACTGCTCATCCGGTGTTGCCCTGAGAACGAGATATGTGCAGCTCCTATCAGGATGTCGGCGCATCGGGCGGTTTTGCTGGACTTGTTTTATTGCTGTCGAAATGTCTTGTAGCCGGGATTCCGAGACTGATCGGGTCTTCCCGGGGAGAAGGAATATCCTTCGTTGATCGCGAGAGCTTATCATGGGCTAAGTTGGGACACCCCTGCAGGGTTTGAACTTTCGAAAGCCGTGCCCGCGGTTATGGGCAGATGGGAATTTGTTAATGTCCGGTTGTAGAAAACCCGAAGTTGATCTTAACTAAAATACACCAACCGCGTGTGTAACCGTGATGGTCTCTTCTCGGCTGGGCCCGGGAAGTGAACACGGTTGTTGGAGTTATGTTTGACGTAAGTAGTTCAGGATCACTTATTGATCATAGTTGTTCGACCGTGCTTTGCCTTCTCTTCTCGCTCTCTTTTGCGTATGTTAGCCACCATATATGCTAGTCGCTTGCTGCAGCTCCACCTCATACCTTTTACCCTACCTATAAGCTTAAATAGTCTTGATCTCGCGGGTGTGAGATTGCTGAGTCCTCGTGACTCACCAGATACTTCCAAAACCAGTTTGCAGGTGCCGATGAGACCGTGCAGGTGACGCACCCGAGCTCAAAGAGGAGTTCGATGGAGATCTTGTCCTTTTGTTGTTTCGTTCTAGTCGATCAGTAGTGGAGCCCAGTTGGGGTCGATCTTGGTCCTTTGTCGCTTTTGGGGGTTTCTTCTTTCATTTTGGCTCCGTAGTCGGGCCCTGATTGTAACTGTATGATGTAATGTTTTATTCATGTATTTGTGTGAAGTGGCGATTGTAAGCCAACTATGTATCTTTTTCCCTTATGTATTACATGGGTTGTGTGAAGATTACCTCACTTGCGACATTGCTTTCAATGCGGTTATGCCTCTAAGTTGTGCTTCGACACGTGGGAGATATAGCCGCATCGAGGGCGTTATAAAATTATTCTTGTGTGTTACTTCTATGTGTATTATTGCTTGTTATCCTCCCATGTATGGTTTGCATGTGGACACCAGGTCTTTTTGTTCTATGTGTCACTGGATCAAACTCCCAGGAAAGGTGTGTCATATAATCAAATATTGCTCTTTTTGTTCTGGGTTCGCCCCTGGGTGCTAGAGCTGAATAAGTCAGGCGAATCCCTAGCTTTGTATTGCTAATCATTTGGAACATACTTGTATGTAAATACAAGCACTGGTTTGATCTGAACACATTTCATCCCCCTAGCAACATGCATCTGGAGATCACCATGGTTCCACAATTCGTGCGAGGCAACAAAGAGTTCTTTCGCACCATTATCACCTCATGTGCTTACCAAGGTCTTTTTTCTTGTGCTACCAGATGCAAGTCATGAAGAGCAGCTAGCTCATGCCGCCTCTAATTATCTACTCAACCATAACATGGGTTTGTGTGCAAACAGGAATGACACAAATCAAAGAAACAAGGGGAATCCAGGACTGACAAGAGTAACTACAAGATTACAGCTTAGCTGAGGCCAAATGTGCAACTTCCTTCAAGTTGTAGTCATCCATATGTGAAAACATCTGGTTCCAGGCCAGTTGAGACCATATTGTCAACTAACTTCCTCACTTCATCCATCTTGCCAACGAACATGTATCCACCCATCAGAGTGTTATAAGTATGCATGTCCGGCTTTACACCCATGTGTATCATCAGATCAGAGAGATCTTGGGCTTCCATAATCCTTCCATTTTTGCAAAGGGGGCTCATAATTCTGTTGAAGAACACAGTATTGGGATAGATGCCACGATCCAATATTTCAGAAAATAGTTCATGAACCTTCTCCCATTTGCCACAAGAACAAAAACCACCCAAAAGGGTGGTGAAAGCTTATGATATCATGAGCTAATCCATCCTTCCGTCATCATTTGATTGAATTGCAACACAACATCATCCATTCGGCCAATGCTGCAAAGTAAGAACTTGCTCAGCCTTGTCTATCGCATGAACCTTGCACATGCCAGAGATGATTGAACTACAGGTCACAACATTCGGCGAAATTCGCCTCTTTAGCATTTGACAAAATAGGCTGTAAGCTTTGTCCACCTCACCCTCTTTCAACAAGCCATCAACTACGGTGCTATAGGACACCACATTAGGTTGGCAGCTACCTCCATCCTCAGCCATGACGCGAATCAGCTCTAGAGCCTCTTGGCTTCTTTTCTCGGTGCATAGACCCTTGAAAAGAATGTTGTAGGAGAAAACATCCGGTATGCAGTTAAACTTGGGCATTATCCGGAGTGCCATGTCGATTGCATAGCTGGTCTTGTTCTCCGCACAGATGGCCTTGAGTAGGTGGCTGAAAGTGATAATAGCATCTGCAGTGAAAAATAATATTGAGTTCGCTCTCACTACTCTTCTCCCTCTGCTTTTGATGTCTATAAAGCAAAAAATACTTATATGGCATGCATGATTTAACTTCAAGAATAAAAAACATAGATGAAAAGAGCGAAAAATACTTATATGGCGTGCAGGATTTAACGTCAAGAATTAAAAAAAAACATAGATGAAAAAAAGGACAAAAAAAATGAAGACAGAAAAAATGCACCAGCCGGGAATCGAACCCGGGTCTGTACCGTGGCAGGGTACTATTCTACCACTAGACCACTGGTGCCTGGATGCGATTTTATTTGCAGAAACTTAATAACGACTTTACTAGCTTAGGTTACACGCCTAGCTTAACAACCAACACTCCCAAATGCACCACTGGAATCTGGTTCTTTGCCGTGTGGTGAGCTAGCAACAGGTTACACGCCTGGGGCTGTGCTATATTGAGTGATAATATTGATTGTTGTTGTTGTTGGATTCCATGTATGATGCATCCTACGATCAAACTCAAAGGATTTCAGTACAAATGTGAACACTGAATGTTTTTTACAAGTACACATTTGCATTTCAGTTAAAAGCATTCTTCACATGAAGAAAATAAAAAGGGGCTCCCTTGCAACCTATCTAATCTACACAGCGGGAAAAAAATCAGGTAAGATATGCCCATTTTCCACGGCCAATGCCCTACCAAAATTCACTCACCCAAAAAAGATCCAGGCAAGTTATATCCATTTTCCAAAACCAGTCTGTGAAACGACCGTCGTTCGCCGTACCAAATGCTGAACATTGTCCTCTGTATATAGAAAGGAAACTTATGTAGTGGATGAAGCTTTTGCTACACGATGGCGGCCTTGAGATAACACGGTAGGTACTATTATCATCTTGGTCCTCTGCCAAATGAAAGCCAGGAACCATTTGCTCCCTGTTCAGACTTCCAGAGGATATCACAATTTGCTCCCTGTTAGCACTCGACAGGACAAAAAAAGTGAACACATTTATAAAACTTGAGAAAGTGATGGATCTCAAATACGGCGATTGCAAAATTTAAATGCAATAAGATGCTTCGCTTGACAGAACAAGGATCATGCGCTCAGGAAAAAAAATCAGCTTTGTCGAAAAAATATGATCTACACAGGAGGAAACCGCAAGCTATCGAAGCAGCGCACATCATACGCACCATGGGAATGTTGTATAATAACTCGCAGTTGAAGCCCTGACCTTCACTGGATTGTTTCTTAATAAGCCATCAATAGCCTCTGCTAACGCCACTATCTGACAAAGAAAAGAAAATTGTCACGGACCAGAAAACCCTCCCATCACCATGCAGCATACTTCAAATGAAGGCCAGGTTCAATTTCATTTGAAAATATGAATTCACACAATTTGCTCTAAGGTTCATCGAATAACTTCTAAGTAGATACTTGGTCACAGTTAAAACAGAATCAAGTTCTGCTGAGTTATCCATAACTGCCCTCTGCTTGCTTCCATGCACCAAATTCCTACACATAAAAAGCTCTATTAAGTCTGTTTCCGTTAAAGGAATGCCCTGGTAAAACCAAAAGAAAGGACAAACTAAATATTAGTCTGAGTAAATCACCATCAATTAGCTAGCGGCTTTAAATTCCACATCTAATTGCTTACATGGCATATATATGGATGGAAAACAGAGAAATATGTTTTTTCTACATTCGATTATCAGCTCCAGAAAAAAAGTGATGGCATGCATGGTTGACTCAATAAAACTGTACAGGTGAAGATGAAAACACATAATTCACATACTACATAGCGCCTCGATCATTTGCGGCTTTCTATTAAAATAACAAGAAATTGCAGCACTAGCTGGTGCTAACTGCAACTGTCGATTGAACAGCAGCTTCTTTGCCCAAGTATTTCAATAACCCATTCTTCGGTAACAGTGCTCGTAGAGGTGGAGTAAAAGCAAAGACCATTTGATAACACCAGAAGTTTCCCAGTGTACAAAAGAAAGTTTAGAGCACAAGTTTCTATCCCAGAGTAAGCGAAAAAGAAAATGTTCTAATGTGAAAGTAAATTATCATGCAAATATCAGGTTCAGAAGGATTGCACAACTCGCAAAATTCAGAAGGAGAAAGGCATCACCAACACTTGAATAAATACTTGTGACTGAAGGAAGTCTCAGGCATCATCAACTAAAAGAGCCTTTAGAATCATGTGTAGTATAGCAAATCCCCAGCCACCATGCTTGGTCAATCTCCTAAAAGAAGAAGAAGAACTACGCATCTATATCTAGTTTCATCACTTCTTCTCAAGAAAGTAAGAAAGCACCATCAATCTACAACATTCAGTAAATCAGTCGGTATGCTCTTTATTGCCCAGCCAATTCTTACTCAAGGAAACTACTTTAAAAAAATCATACTCACCTGGCAAGTCACTTCGTTCCGTAATAGACCCCTTCCCCTCGCCTTCATTGCATCAATATTATTTCTATAATTCCCACAGGCTAAACTAAGCACGAGAGAAGAGATGCACAACTGATCTTCATTTCAAATCAGAGCTCTTCGCCAATAATAGCATGTGCCCATCTCCTTTGTGTTACTGCAAGCACACAACTGAGATCTCATTTATTCCAATTTCTACAGCCTAATAGCATGTGCCCATCTCCTTTGTGTTACTGCAAGCACACAGCTGAGATCTCATTTATTCCAATTTCTACAGCCTAACATCAGGAATAAACATATGCTCACACTCCTCTCCTCACACATCTTGATTTTTAATTGGAAGTAGGCCAGCATGTCTACAGTTTCTGTGTTTGCAATTCTCAAGATTCCATAAGTACGCTTGCTATCTGACAGCTAGTACTTGCATGCCTAGACTGAGATTTAACTGAAAAAGTGTATGAAAAGATGACATTCACTATAACTGAGAAAAAAAATACTGCATTCTCTTAAATGATAAGACCAATCTTGGTTAAGATATCATCTCTGGAACCATCTCTTTGCTAAGGTAACAGTCTTCGACATCTTCATTCTCTTTTCTCCAATCCCAGCCTACATGTCTTCAGAAGAGATTGTAACCAACACAGCTGAAGCAAATATAAAAGAGCATCTAAAAATGCAAAAATATAAAACAGAGGATGGTACACAAGATCCACCTTACTATCCCCATAAAAATATGCCAAGGCATAAAGATGTCCTACCATCTATATAAATAGTGCTAATAACTAACAGGTATGGCAGAGATTAACATCGTAATGCCATGACCCTTTTTAACATTACTTTAACATAAGTTCCTTCATAGTATATGAAATGCCCTGTTTTTCGGCACCATACCATACAAGCATCAACTCGTGTCTCTGGTACAAATACAAGGGCCTTTGAAATATCCGCTAGTATTGATAAATGGGTAGGCTGTCAACAAAATGCTACTAGCCAACTACTGAAGTATTCAGTTTTGACATCAGATGCTCCTAGAGAAAGTATCAGCAAGTAGGCTATCCAAGAATATAAGAGAAAAATAAAAGAAAAAACTGATACAAACTACTAGTAAACGATGACCTGCTTTCACAACAGTTAATATCTTGTAAACAAAGCTACTGCAGGAAGAATGAAGAGTTTCAGCTTAGAAGAACTAGAGGAAGCAACCAACAGGCTAGATCAAAACTGCAACGTCAGCAGTGACTAACACGTTAATTCCAGATTTGTTCCCATGAAAAAAGAAATTCAGCCAATTTTGGGACTTCATATCATCTTCATGGAAAAAAATGAGAACCTTTTTTCATGGAAAGATAGATTGACCCAGGATTAAGCTGCAATGGCAATTGAGAACATAAACATATAGGGCGTGCAGATATACACTTCATTAATATATTTGAAAGCATTTGCAGAATGCCCTGATGTCACACTCTCTTAGTTCTAGTATGCATGACAATATGACATCACGATGGACAGGTTAATTGTACTGTAATTCTTTCTTCTCTACTGAATGATGTAATGGACATACAAGGACTCACGATAAAATTATCAGTTTCATTCAGGACTAGCGACGCTAAACTAGCATGTAGTATAGCAGACAACCAACATCCACTCAGGCACAAAGACAGAGATTACCAGCTCACTACACATAGTGTAAACTTTGTTGTGCCATACGCAGTTACAAATTCTCATGGCCCATTCTTGGTCATGTAATTCTGAAATTAGAAGGCACTTCCCTACAACTGGGCGCATAGTCTTCGGCGAGGTGGGGGCATCTTCCTTGTGAGGGCATACGAACTTTTCCATGAAAATCTTCTTTGTCACCAAGACTGCTGAATAGTCTTGGTTCATATAGATCTGAATCTAGCAGGCACCTGCCCTGTGCAAGCAGCTGCATAGTCTTCAGCAAGGTGTGGTGCAGCTTGCTTGTGAGGGCATATGAACTTCTCCACAAATACCTTCTCGCTGACCATCACCATACTATAGTAGTCTCTGCCATGACTTAGCAATCCATTTTCCTTAAGAAACCTCATAACATAGTACCGGGGCTTGAGCCGGCCCTCCAAGCTGTAAGTGAGCATAGTCGGGCGATGAGCAATGTAGGCCGGCTGCAACCCCACCTCGGAGATCAAGAACTCTGAGACGCGCTGCAGCATGCCATTTGACGTCCTCAGCAGAAACGGACCCTTGGACACAGCAATGTGGACCTCGGTATCTGACCACCTAAGTGTCTTCTTCAAGTAGTCCAGTTTGGCAGCGATCTTGTCCTCGCTCAAGCATGAGACGGCCCGCAGCGCTTGCCTGAACATTCCAGAGCCACAGGGCACACCTATACCTTCGGCACACGCAACCATCGCCAGGACACGCTCTGGGCTGGCGGTGAAGATCCTAGGCGTTTGGATGCACAACTTGGCAATATCACGATCACCTAGCCCGCACTCCCGCAGGAAGGCCTCGTTGGGCTTGACTGCCCTCTCGAGGTGGGAGCTGAGGAAATCGGTGCAGTATTTGAGCGGCCGGAGAAAGTTGTCGATGGAGCCGAACAGTGTCAGGCAGTAGTCTAGCTTGGAGACGACGGATCTATGGCGGAATTTGTCCGGGGCGAGCGAGACGATGCGTGCGATATCAGAAGGGGATAAACCGAGGCCGGTGAGCCCGACGGCGACAGGGGCCAGAGTTCTCTCCACGCCGGCGCAGAGGAACCGTGGGTCCCTGGCGACGACGGCCGCGACGTCGGCGCCGGAGAGGCCGAGGCCGGCGAGGAAGGCGAGGACGGCGTCGGGCTTGGCCGGGGACTTGAGGTGGGAGAGCTTCGCGGAGTCCTTGAGTGCCTGGGCACGGGTGAGGCCGCAGGTGGAGACGAGGTAGTCGTCGACGGCGAAGCTAGGGTTGGGGGAAACGGCGGGCGCGGCCGCGGAGAGGAGGCGGTGGAGAGAGAGGAGTGAGGATGTGGAAGGCGCTGGTGCGGCGGAGAGGAGATGGGAGAGGACGCGCTGCCGGAGGTGGAGCATGGCGCCGCGACGGCGACGGCGACGGCGGCGGCGGGCGGTGGGGAATTCGAGTGGCGTCGGATGTCTCCGGTGGTGTGCTGTGCTGGACAGGGATCGTCAAATGAACTTGGCTGGGCCAAGTTACCATCCGAATGACATCCAACGGCCCATTTTCCATCCACACGTTGCCCAGAGCAAAACTGGGTCCATCGGAATACACGATGCGTCTACCAAACTACAAAAGTCCAGTTTCTAAAAAAAACTACAAAAGTCCAATTCATAATTTTGTTCAGCATGTGTTATTCATGACAATTTTTCGCGAGGCACAAACCGACAAGTAAGGTGGAAGTTCTTCACGAAAAATTACGGATATTTTCGCGACAAACACTGTTGAATGTTCGGGGTGTTTGCAATGTTTCACGGTGGGATGCACATTCGTGGAAGTTGTAGCATAGAAACAAAACAGATGCTACAAAAAAATGCTATTTTTGAAAGCATTTTAGAGGCGTTGATTTAATTTTTTTCCGCCATGACTCCGTGAATGTCATTACATGATGAAACTTTACAAACACTCTTTTTTTCAGGGGAATTTGCAAGCACCGGAAACATTCAACGATGTTTGGCATAAATAAACAACTTTCTTTTTAATGAATCTTCTCACTATTTCTTCGAATTGACAGTTCACGGTGCTCACGGGTAGAAGAGTACTTTCACTTCATAATTATCATAATGGAAGTAACATAGGTATCATAGTGAAAAAAAAGGTGATGTGAAAAATAATCTGGGGTTCATTTACAAAACACGACGCGCGCGTGTGGCGTGCGGCGAGCAACGGGAACCACTTCTTCTTTTGTTAAGCTCCAATGGCATCTGAAAGAGGAACCCTTATAAAAAGGTCCAACTCTTTTTCCAAATCTGTGGGGAACCACAAGTGTGGGACGAGAGATCTGTTGGTTTCTCTATGTGTGACTGGTTACTCTACAAACATCCTGACCACCACCCTATGGATGAAAATCATCAATTGGGAAAAATACAACCAAGGATGAAAATCACCACAGGCACCATGAGATGCAACTTGAGCTGAGCACAAACTCGACTATTCATAAACACACATATGACCACCACCCTATGGATGAAAATCATCAATTGGGAACCAATGATAATGTTGAGAAAAATACAACCAAGGCGGAAAAAACGCGCTCAAGCAGGAGCGTGCACAATCTCCAATCCTAGCCAATCACAGCAACCTAGCTCAATTTCAGAAATGGCCCCAGTTCAATAGACCAGCAGCAACAGGAGCTGTCTGTGTCCTACTCCTCTGCAACCCCGTCCGCAGGCGCGACGGCCTCGGTCTGCCCCGGGCTGAAGAAGTTGGCGGGCAGCACCAGCATCGGGTCGTCGCTCCCGTCGTGTTTGCGCAGGTGCGCCAGGCCCAGAGAGTATCCCAAGGCCCGGGCCACAGGGACCGCCACCGCGTTGCCGACTTGCGTGTACCTGCCAGCATCAGGATTCATTTCATGACCAACAGATGTTCAGTTTCAGTCTTGATTTATGATGAAAGTACGACTAGCAGAGCAGTTCGTAAACTTGCCGCTCCTTGATGGGACCATCCAGGCGGTAATAATCCGGGAACCCCTGCAGCCTTGCATTCTCACGGACGGTCAGAACCCGGGCCTGACCCGGGTGTAATATTCTCTGCAGGGAGCAACACGAAACGCATTTAGAGATTCTAGACCTGACACTGTCGAAACTGAAGAAAAGGTTGTGTGCTTCCTAAATGGTCAGATCAGAAAACTGAGGCAGCTTGTGACAAAGCTGACCTGGCTGTGTGGGTTTGCACTGGTCACCACTGTAGGAACCGTCTCATCCCACCACAGTCGTCCAAACGGCCTGTAAATGCATCGCAGCGTGTATCTTGAGAACAGCATCAACAACCTAATATAGTTTCAGAAAAGAAAATAAGTAAGGCACCAACCTGAGAGATTTGCCACTCCTGAACTTGATTGCATATTCAGGGACCTGGCCATACAGACATGCAATCTTCAGCAACTGTGACTAGAAAAATCCTGACGATCGATATTGGACGGTACAACACGTACCAATGGATTGCCAGACTCAAGGTAAACTCGTGGAATCTCAGGGTCAAACTCAGCGACGTTGTTTGGCCCTACTCTTACACCTTCCAGGTCACGGAAGTTGGCTCCCTAAGCGAGAATCCAAAATTTTCACAAAGGGAAAAGGAGTGATCACACAAGAAACATTTGGAAAAATTCAGCGACCTACCTTCTCAAATGGTATTCGCTTAACGCGCTCATAATCATCTTTATTCAACTTCAGAGGACAGTGATCCATTAGCTTGCCTTCTCCAGGACTGGCTTTATCACCGAATGAGTAGTCCAACATTTCTAGACCATGGGAACAACATTAATAAAAATAACAATTTAAATGCATAAAACTGAATTGAAATGTGAAATGCAAAAGGAAAGGACTTTTCACAAGCAAAAAGATGAGCGTATATTCGTCTTATCAAAAGAGCTATACAGTTACCTTTACGGCTAAGACGAATGTAGCGCTGAAATTCTGTCTTTGGTTTCACAAGGTATTCAAGTACGTCATCAGCTTGATCGTTACCAACCTGCATAACAGATGTAAGACTACATGTGGAAAATATGACATATAGAAGTCAAGTAAATACATGCCTTCGGTAAATCTGAGATCGCATCTTCAAGAACCAAGGCATTCTTCAAGGTTGGATTTTGAATTTCGTCATATGCCACAACGCTTTGCTGCAACAAAAAATAAGCTCGTCAGCATATTTTCAATTCTCATAGGATTTCATTATGATGTTAATTTTGTTATGGTTTTGCTTACCGTGAATGCATTCGGCGCCCCGCCTCGTATAACAACATTATGCGTGGGGAGAGGATGTTTTGGGAGCACCTGCATATCCAAATACAACTGATCAATCATCTCAGAAATAAATTTGTAACAAAAACTGAAAGTGACAAAGAATATTAAAACAAACCATTGTAGTGAGGGCACCCCATAGGAAGGTGCGCATGCGGAACTGTGGAAGCCCGTAACAACCTGCTAACATAATACCCAGCCGAGACTGGTAGTTCATAGCCACCAACCGGCTCACCGCATACCTACCTAGATATCCTTCGGCAAATTGCAGTATATCCACCACATTCTCCATCAAAACGAACTTCGGCCGCAAATAGGAAACGATGTTCATAAAAGTGACCAGCTGCCTATTCTTATCATCATTTAGTGGGTCGTCACGGTTTCTGAACCGATTTAACCCGCTTATCCCTTGACAAGGCGGGCCCCCACACAAGACATCAACGTCACCCTTTAAAAGTATAACAGAACAAATAAACAACATCAAGAATCTGATATTCAGGTACAAAATTACGGAGAAAGAATAGCAAGTACTCACAGGCAGTGGTAATACTTTTCGCATGTGGCCTTCTTGAACAAACTCCTTTATTTTTAAAGGGCAATCGCTGAACACTAAAAAAGAATCAATAAACTGTACATAGATCTTTTTCAGTAACTGCAACGGAAATAGACATTATTATGTAATAGGAATATGTCAAATTAGATACAAACCTAAGGTTTTCAATGGGCTCCCAGGTATCCTCTTCGGGACCATATCCCTTCCATTGCACCTGTTCAAGAAAATATCACACCAACCTAAGTAACAGAAGTATGAGCACTAGAAATGAGCTAGATGGGCAGTGTAGTACTTTGAAATAAATGCAACTTTTCCTATCAATGCCACCATAGCAGATATCAGTGAGTTTTTGTACGACATATTCGTCATTTTCGAGTTCACCCTCTTCCTCCTCATCGTCCATCGGAGGAGGTGCCTCAGCATTATTACCATGGACATATTGGTCACATAGAACTGCCCATTCTTTTAAAAGAGATAGAAAATCATCCGTCTTCTCGTTCCGCACCTATATTCAGAAATCACAAGAAAAATTCTAGTCAAGATAGAACAAGGGGATTTATACTAGCCAAAAAGAATTAAAGATTCATGAGCCAACCTCGGTCTTGGGATGGTTGGACTTCAAGCTTTTGCATGCGTGGCTGTTAAAATCAACAGCCCACCTCTACAAATATAAAAAAAGAAATTATAGAAATAATGAAGGGTGGTCGACAAATTATTCTCCAAATAAATATAAGCCTAAGTAATACCGTCTCAAGTTTCAATCCAGCTAGTGCAGCGCCCAAGCACAATCCAGTGGACATGCCACCGCAACCAGAATAAAGGTCAAGTAGCGTTGCGGTTGCCACAGAGGTGTCAACCTCCGAATCAGCATCCGAAGAAATCCCTGAAATTTCATTTATATCTACACGCAAAACACATCTTCAGTTATAATACTGAACTGGCAAGATTATTCAACAGATCATTAAAATTACTGAACATGCTGATGCGCTCACGTCCTAATTGCCCAAGATTATAGGTGATATCTACCAAAGATAAGTTAACTAATAGATGAAAATTCCTAGGCCCATGATGCCCCTTAGTTAATTCTATCCTTTTCTACCAAAAAGATTCTTGCATGTTTGAACACAGCTTACATGCACAGAAAAAATATTTCATCCTAATGTCTACCGAACCTATCCGCAGAATTAACATTCCAAACGCAGAAAGCATGGACAGTGAGATTGGATTAAACTTAACCTAGAATCCTAGATTAGATCAACATGGACAGATGGGATTTGTTTTTACATATCCTCTAAAATGTTTATCTCCCAGGAGTTAATTTACATGACTAAACAGGTTAAATTTAGCAACAATATTGGAAATATTTAAACATTAAGGAGGACAATAATTAGCTTGCATAATTGAACAGAGTTATAGGTTAGCAGCAACAATTGCCATTTATGATATTTACTAACTGTTTTAACAAACGAGTTACATCCTAATTTCTATTGAACGTATCAGGTTGAAATAACATTTTGAAGGAAGAAAGAATGGGCATAAGACAATGAGTTTAGATTTTAACTTAAACCAGATTATGATCAACATGGTCTGATGGGAAAATAATTTCACATGTTGGTTAAAATGCTCAACTCTTAGGAGTTAATTCACAAAACTAAACAGAGTTACAACAAATTTTAGCAACAGTATTGAACATATTTAAAGCATTAGATAGGTCAATAAAAAGCTTGCATAACTGAAAAGAGTACAAAGGTCACAGCAGCAATTACCACTTGTGATATTTTCAAAGGTAGAGTAGGGCACAGTGTACGACATGTCATAGTACAGATCGCTGTCAGCCGCTAGTTGGGCTTTTGCTTCCAGATCAAGCTAAAACGTGGAGTTCAACAAAGTGAGAACCATTTCATTAAGGAGGGGACACACAGTTCTGAACAAGAGCAGTAACCTTGGGATCGACTTGCAGTATTTTAACCTTGGACACAATACAGTCAAGCGGGTTGTCGTTCCTCTCGTCAGAGAGGAAGACCCGCTTGGGATCATGATTATGATCATCAGCCAATTTTGCGGTCGAGATCACCGTGTCCTCTGATCGGAAGAACCAACGGCAGTTGAAGTACTTGACGTGGTCTGTTCCCTCAAAAAGTTCGGTGATCCTACCAATGAAATGAGGCCTTCCTTCCTCAGCCTAAACAGGAACGATGATAAAGGAATCAGGAATGAAAAAACCTATGCAAACATCTGACAGATAGCAAGGATTTTTTTTACATCAGCAGAAACCATATTCATGGAGAAATGTGCCGTATGGATGCAGTTCGGTACTCCCTCCGGTCCGTTTTATCTGTCGCTAGAAAAGAACTGAGATAGTACTCCCTCCGATTCATTTTTTACAAGCTGCGGCATTAAGGTGAGCGAGTATTTCAAAGCAGGAAGCACGATGGCAATCACATTAGGCGCATGAACGGAGCATTACGATGACGGTCAGCCATCAAGTACTTCACAGCAGCATGCATAACCGCTATGGCATGAGTTGTTGAAAAAAAGCATTATGATGACAGCCTAATAATTAACAAAAAAAGGCAATCATAGCAGCAAGCATAACAGCGGTCACATGAGTTGCGGAGGCAGAACAATAGCATGCAAAAGCCTAAAAGATAGCGAGGATTCTTTTACAGCAGCAGCCATATGCAGAGACACATGGGCCCAATTGGGTACCAGAGGAAATGCATCAAATTTTGTACAGAGAAGTAGAGTAGTCATGCTCATTAACAACGATGTTATGCTTGTGATACCATGGCAGCCTAAATGACAATGATGATGAAAAAGGGAGCAACCATTCCTTAGCAGCAAGCATAACTGGAAAAGATATTCCAGAGGATTTTCCAACAGCAAACATGCTGATAACCAGAGCAGAGGAAGGCGATTACCACTACATACACATCATCACCGAGATTATAGACGATTCCTTCCACCTTGGCTGCCCGGTAATGGCAGCGCGCCTTCACCTCCTCCTCCTCCCCCTCCCCGTTCCTGCCCAGACGAACGCAGATGCAGAATCCCTAAGCATTCAGCACAGTATCCACACACCACACACACACACACACACACACACACACACTCAAAAGAGAGAATAGACACAAGGGGAGGGGGCGTGAGCTACCTGCGGTGGTTGCGGTAGCGGCTGGGAAACTTGGCCCGAGCTTCGTCGGCGGGGATGGGGTCCCCGACGAACTCGGGGTCGCCATCCTCCGTGGGCGGACGCCCCCTTGTCGCGCGCTCGGTCACGACGCCCGGCGGCTCGTCGGCGGACCTCCGCTTGCGGGTAGGCGAGGCCCCCGCCGGCGCCGGCGCCGGCGCCGGCGCCATTGCGGGTTGTGGGGATTGGGGGGTGGAGAGGAGAGCGGCCGGATGGTGGGGGTCGCTGGTGCCAGTGCCGGCGTCTCCGCCTCCGGGGCAGCAATGTCGGGGATGGATTTTTATTTTTTATTTTTTGAGCAGTATGTCGGGGGTGGATTGGACTTTGGAGCCCGTTCCACTCCGCTACACTGTGCGAGCGAGCTGGGCTGGTCAACTACCGCGGGAGGCCACAAGCTCTTTTTCCTGTACATTTTTTACGTTTCCTGTTTTCTTTTTCGCTTTTTTACCTTTGTTTATACTTTAAAATATCACACACACACACACACACACATATATATATATATACATGATCAACATTTTTTTAAATACTTACTCCCTGTTACTATTCATCACCCAGGGTGCAGAATAAGTTATTCTTCACCCGAGGTAATTTTACGATCACTTCATAATTAAATTACATTTGGAATTCAAATAGTTACATTTCTATTGATTCACTACATAAAATTTAGTATACGAAAATAAAAATACAGTTCATAAGACAAAAAAATGGATTTTACGTATATTTTACACTATATTTTTACGTTTGTAATTTTACCTGACATAAAATATTTTTTATGGCTACTATATATTTTCCTGCGGTCTCTTTTTACATCAGAATAAGACAAAACTTACAGAACGTAAAATTACAGTGCATTGGTGGTAAAATAGAGGGGGTGAAGAATAACTATTCCTCACCCAGGGTGACGAATAGCCAATCCCTATATATTACAAAAAGCACTCTTTAAAAACATTTGAAAAATGTTAAACAAATATTTAAAAAATGTTGTACGACTACTTGAAATATGTTGAGCAACTATTTAAAAAAAATGTTGATCATGTATATATATATATATATATATATATATATAAATATTACAAAAAGCACTCTTTAAAAACATTTGAAAAATGTTGAACAAATATTTAAAAAATGTTGTACGACTACTTGAAATATGTTGAGCAAGTATTTAAAAAAAATGTTGATCATGTATATATATATATATATATATATATATATATATATATATATATATATTACAAAAAGCACTCTTTAAAAACATTTGAAAAATGTTGAACAAATATTTAAAAAATGTTGTAAGACTACTTGAAATATGTTGAGCAAGTATTTAAAAAAAATGTGGATCATGTATATAAATATATATATATTACAAAGAGCACTCTTTAAAAACATTTGAAAAATGTTGAACAAATATTTAAAAAATGTTGTACGACTACTTGAAATATGTTGAGCAAGTATTTAAAAAAAATGTTGATCATGTATATATATATATATATATATATAAATATTACAAAAAGCACTCTTTAAAAACATTTGAAAAATGTTGAACAAATATTTAAAAAATGTTGTACGACTACTTGAAATATGTTGAGCAAGTATTTAAAAAAAATGTTGATCATGTATATATATATATATATATATATATATATATATATATATATTACAAAAAGCACTCTTTAAAAACATTTGAAAAATGTTGAACAAATATTTAAAAAATGTTGTAAGACTACTTGAAATATGTTGAGCAAGTATTTAAAAAAAATGTGGATCATGTATATAAATATATATATATTACAAAGAGCACTCTTTAAAAACATTTGAAAAATGTTGAACAAATATTTAAAAAATGTTGTACGACTACTTGAAATATGTTGAGCAAGTATTTAAAAAAAATGTTGATCATGTATATATATATATATATATATATATATATATATATATATATATATATATATATATTACAAAAAGCACTCTTTAAAAACATTTGAAAAATGTTGAACAAATATTTAAAAAATGTTGTACGACTACTTGAAATATGTTGAGCAAGTATTTAAAAAAAATGTTGATCATGTATATATATATATATATATATATATATATATATATATATATATTACCAAAAGCACTCTTTAAAAACATTTGAAAAATGTTGAACAAATATTTAAAAAATGTTGTAAGACTACTTGAAATATGTTGAGCAAGTATTTAAAAAAAATGTGGATCATGTATATAAATATATATATATTACAAAGAGCACTCTTTAAAAACATTTGAAAAATGTTGAACAAATATTTAAAAAATGTTGTACGACTACTTGAAATATGTTGAGCAAGTATTTAAAAAAAATGTTGATCATGTATATAAATATAAATATATATATATATATATATATATATATATATATATATATATATATATATTACAAAACGCACTCTTTAAAAACATTTGAAAAATGTTGAACAAATATTTAAAAAATGTTGTACGACTACTTGAAATATGTTGAGCAAGTATTTAAAAAAATGTTGATCATGTATATAAAAATGTTGAAGAAATATCTGAAAAATGTTGAACAAGTATTTGATAAAAATGTTGATAATGTATATAAAAAATGTTGAACAAGTATTTTTTAAATGTAGAATATGTATTTTAAAAATGTTGAACAAGTATTTTAAAAATATTGAACAAGTATTTGAAAAGAAATGTTGATCATGTATATAAAAATGTTGAAGAAGTATCTGAAAAATGTTGAACAAGTATTTGAAAAAAGGTTGAACAAGTATTTGAATTTTTTTGTCGTACATATATAAATGTTGAGCAGGTATTTAAGAAATGTTGAACAAGTATTTGAAAAATGTTGAACAAGTATTTGGAAAAACATTGATCATGTGTATAAGAATGTAGAATGAAAAACAAAAAGAAACAAAGAAAACCCAAAAAAATGAAAACCAAATAAGAAACAAAATAAATCGAAGGAAAAAGAAAATGAAAAAACTGAAGAAACAAATGAAAAAAGGTAGAGAAAAATAAAATAAAACAAGAAACAGAAAAAGGAGTAAACCCGACACTTTTTATCTACAAGTAGGACGCGCCCTAGCATTTATCACGAACACTGTGCTAACCTAGTGGTTAGCTTCACTACTTCTCATGGAGGAGACCCAGGCTCGAATCCATGGGAGCTCCTATTGGACCCTTACTGTGTCCAGTCGCGCGCCGACGCACAGGCTGGCCGAACTAGTGATGTACAAATCGTTGACGAGTAATCGTGGCCGAACTAGTGATGTAAAAATGTTACAGACAAATTTCAAAATTTCAAACATTTTTTGAAATTCCTTGAATTTTTTATGAGTTTGCGGATAAATTTTAAAAATAGGAACAAAAGTTGTAATTCGGAACAATTTTTGGAAATGAGAACGTTTTTGAAATCACTGGGCATTTTTCATCTTCCGGACAAATTTTGAAAACACAAAAAGTTTCTCAAGTGTTCATTTTTTTGAAATTATAAACTAGGTTGAAGTTACCGAACCTTTTCTGAAAAGAAGCGAACTATTTTTTTGATTCTAAATAATTTCAAATATTTGATCATTTTTAAAATTTTCCATCAAAATTTGAAAACAGGAACATTTGGTATATTAGAATGTTTTTGAAAATTTGAACATTTTTTGGAAAAAGAAATATCAAAAAAGGAAATAAAATAAGAGAAAAAGAGAAACAGAAAAAGAAGTGGGAAATAGTAAAAAAATGAAAAAGAAACCGAAAAACATAACACACAGGAAAAAACCCGGTTCTGGGAACCCACTAGAAGGTTCCAAAAACCAGTTGGGCACACTGTGTAAAGCTGGAACTGGACTGGCCCCATCTCTCGTCGCTAGCATCGTTGCCCTATGCGAATCCCCGACAATTCGCCGCAGCAAGCGGGGAATAGGGTTTTCCCGAATCCTTGGTCGACCCCTCTTCTCGCTCCCCTTTTCTTGTTATTTGTTTTAAGTGCATTATATTGGGTCGGCCCGTTACTATGCATTCGACATGAGGGTTTCTTTCTGCCTCGCTTAAAGCGAGAAATAGCGCTCACGCCACCCTTGGGGCGGCTGCCGCCTGATGGGCTTTGAGCCATTGGTGGTACCTATTTTTTCTTTGCTTTTCAATTCCGATTTTTCAGCAAATAGATATTTGTCCTAACTCATAACTCTTTTCAAATGATAAGTGTCACACGTGTGGCATGAAGGAACATGGTCCAAACGCCTTAATTATCATTCATTTTGCCACATCAAATAGATGACATCAGTGAAATCTTTTTGGCTTTCCGGACTTAAAAATGTTTTATCTCTTGAATAAAAAATCTGATTAAAAATCCATGTTCGTCGTTAAATCCGTCTCGATGAGATCTTCAAAACTAGATCACATATTGATATGTTTCGATGACTTTTTCGGGGACAAAAGTTGCCATGATGTTACACTGAAGTTGCCATGATGTTATACTAAAGTGGTGGTAGACACGCCCCCGGCATGGTTCAC
The DNA here is from genome assembly GCA_032464435.1 of Aegilops umbellulata. Classification (NCBI taxonomy): domain Eukaryota; kingdom Viridiplantae; phylum Streptophyta; class Magnoliopsida; order Poales; family Poaceae; genus Aegilops; species Aegilops umbellulata. The sequence continues at coordinate 401,612,382 of CP136059.1, forward strand.
CCGATCCTATGAGAGAGTGAACTGGACTGGGTTGTCCCTTAGAAGACTGCTGGTGGAGGTGGCCAGCGATGGCATTTCTCATGTCATCCTTCATCCACCTGTCCCTCATGACCAGAGCAGCCTTAGTTGTCGTCGGGATATTCTTCTTCACCATCAGGACGGTCTTGAGTGAGGCTGGATTGTCACCGGAGAGGTCGCGATCCGCCGCCTCGAACGGCGTCGAGGAGCCAATCTTCCCCGTCGCTCACGTCGTCCATCCCTGCCTCGAAGTTCGTTGGCGACGCCGTGCAAAGCTACCTCGAACTACTTCCCCGTGACCGTTGCACATGCCTTCCTCCGCATCCAACATCGTCCTCATCTCCGTCGAACTCGCCGTCTGCCGATGCCTCCGCCATCGACCTCAGCCTCATCCAGCCCGCCATCCGACTCCGGCCCGGTAAGCACACCCCCGTTCTAGTTTTAATCCGATATGGTCTTTTCCAAAGGAGCCACATTACCATAAAGTAGGGATACCCCCATTCCCATTACTCCATCAATCACTTGTACTTTGTACTCCATCCCAAATCAACACAAACACAAAAAAGGGCGCAGGGTTTTATCTCTTACGAGAAACCAAACATGAATTAAAACATGTCCCTCTGTTACCATTAGAGATACGACAGGGACACAAGGATTCAACGTGGAAAACCCCTCCACACTACTAGGAAAAGGCATGCTAGTGGTGCACCAGTTTTGCCTTCTAATGGCGCACTACTGGTGCGCCACTGGCATCACGCCATTAGAATTAAATTCTAATGGCGCACGTCTGGTGCGCCATTAGTATCTGGTGTTCTAATGGCGCACCGCGTAGTGCGCCATTAGTATAGCCTTAAGTGCGCCATTAGAATGCCTCCCAGGGGCCATATGTACCCATGTGCTTTGGCATTCTAATGGCGCACCAGTCGGTGATGCGCCATTAGTGTGATTATCACAGTGCACCATTAGTGTCTTGTGTGGTGCGCCACTAGTATGAACATTAGGGATTTTTTTTCATTTCTGATATTTTCACAGGTTACAAAATATTAGAGATAACATACAACACAGATCTGCTTAGCTTACATACAGGGGGCCATATGTAACGCTGTTACCTGCGTCCACCAGATCATATCCAACACACAAGTTTCGTCATATATACATACATAGCCAACACATAGTTCCATCGTTACATATTACAAAAGTTTCACAATGTTCATTCAACACCGTTATCCATCAATTCACAAAAGTTTCACATTGATACAAAATAAAAACACAAATGGAAAAGAAGCACTCCATCCATGCAAGCTTCCGTGAATTAAATCAAATCTGCAAAATGATAAACAAGAAGTTAGAAGAATAAGAAGATGAAGAGAAGAAGAAGAAGAAGAAGAAGAAGAAGAAGACTAGAAGAAGAATAAGAAGAATAAGAAGAAGACTATAAGCTTATTATGTAAACTTGATCATTTTGTGCTAACATAAGTAATTTTGGAGCTAACCTATAGGAAACTAAGCATATAAGCTCTAAGTTAGCATATTAAAGCCAACTTAGGTAAAATGAAGCTAACATATGTCATTTTGGATAAGAAGAAGAATAAGAAGAAGACTATAAGCTTATTATGTAAACTTGATCATTTTGTGCTAACATAAGTTATTTTGGAGCTAACCTATAGGAAACTAAGCATATAAGCTCTAAGTTAGCATATTAGAGCCAACTTAGGTAAAATGAAGCTAACATATGTCATTTTGGAAAAGAAGAAGAATACGAAGAAGACTATAAGCTTATTATGTAAACTTGATCATTTTGTGCTAACATAAGTAATTTTGGAGCTAACCTATAGGAAACTAAGCATATTAGAGATAACATAGGTAACTAAGTATATATATATATATATATATATATATATATATATATATATATATGACATACCTGACATAGTTCAGTTCTCATTGTTCTTCTCCTTCTCCTTCCTCAGCCTGATGCGCCAAGAGCGGGGAGGCGGTGGGGGCAACTGTGGGATGTAGTCTTCTACCACAATTGGCGTGGTCATGTCGCCCAGCTGTGGGATTGCCGGCGCCACCACCGGTGCGTGGTAATTGTCAGGCACCACCACCATCGCGAGGCCACCCTCAGCCACCACCATCTCTTGCCCATGGTCAGCCACCACCATCTCTTGCCCATGGTCAACCACCACCATGTCTTGCCCATGGCCAGCCACCACCATCTCTTGCCCTTGGTCAGCCACCACCAACGCTAGGTCATCCTCAGCCTGATGCCCATCGTCATCCTGCAGCTCCTCATCCCCACTCTGCTCCTCTTCTCCCCCACTCCAGTCCGGATCATCCTTCTTGTTGTCTTCGCTGCTGCTAGAATCGCTGCTGCTTTCGCTAAGGCCAGAATCGCTGTTGCTTTTGCTACAGCCATAATCGCTGCTGCTTTGGCTGTAGCCAGTGTCGCTGCTGCTGCTCCCATTGCCTGTCCAAATGCAACAATGACCGTTAACAATTGATGTGAGACAAAGCCAAATGTAGAGGAATAAGAAGAGGCAGAACGCACTGGCATCTTCGTCTTCAGCGTAGCGCATGCGACACATAGTCGTGTTGAAAACCTTCACGATGAGCATTGTGGCGTCATCGTCGTACCTCAAGAGAAGAAAGTACTCGGTCCGCAGGTCGTAGGCACTGTAGAACTTCTCCCAGCCACGACGCAGGTACATGTGGCCCTCCTCGATCACCAACTCCACGTCCCATAGCCTGCGAACCCCGCTGCCGGCCTGTCGGAGCTTCACATTATCTGGCGGATCTTCACCCAACATCTTCATAAAAGCGTCAGGCAGCCTCTGCAATTTGGGACAAGGAGTGATGTAGCAAACAACAGAGTTATCATAATGAGATGGGTGAAGGGGAGATCTCTCGTTTTATATACCTGCCTCGTGGCTGATACTGAAGAAGAAAGTATGATAGTGAAGAACTCGAAAGCATCCAACTCGTACTCCGGTGAGGCGGAGCGGCGGTGGCTGCTTCCCCCCATCTCTGATAAGCAGCAGAAGAGACCAATTAGTACCCTTACAATATTCTCATACAACATTATAGCAGCATAAATTTTGAGCAGAAGATAATCAACATTAGTCGCAAGTACCCCATATGTCCTATTTTTAGCAAAGTCATGCTAAAATTCACAGAAAATTTCAGCATGACCTTTGCTGGAAATAGGACATATGGAGTACCCGAATTTGCCGGAACGGAAGTTAATCGACATTCCGGCAAACTCAAGGGCCTCTCGGGGTACCTGCAAATTCATCACGACACAATGGTCGGAGACAAAACCCAGCAACTTTACAAGTCTTTCACAGATTTGTTTGCAAGTTCTGATATGTAATAAAGATGAGCCTCAGGAACAAACCCACGACACGATGGCCAATCGACCCTGCGGAATGAGGTGAACAGAGCAGCAGCAGCAGGTCAGCAAGATTTGTACAAGTAGGCAACCTGGGATGACCAAAGAGAAGACTAGCAATTAGTCTGAAACTTTTATGCACAGGGAAGACTACCCTTAGTTATGTGGGGCTTCTAGGCACATCACTGAGTTTGTTCTAGCAAGCGACAATTTTATGTGAGCTATATGTGGTTCATAGCTGAATGTGATCATCCTTCAAACTTTTAACTGTATGGTGATGGGGAACGTAGCAGAAATTCAAAATTTTCCTACGTGTCACCAAGATCTGTCTATGGAGAAACCAGCAACGAGGGGAAGGAGAGTGCATCTACATACCCTTGTAGATCGCTAAGCGGAAGCGTTCAAGTGAACGGGGTTGATGGAGTCGTACTCGCCGTGATCCAAATCACCGATGACCAAGTGCCGAACGGACGGCACCTCCGCGTTCAACACACGTACAGCCCCGTGACGTCTCCCATGCCTTGATCCAGCAAGGAAAGAGGGAGAGGTTGAGGAAGACTCCATCCAGCAGCAGCACGACGGCGTGGTGGTGGTGGAGGAGCGTGGCAATCCTGCAGGGCTTCGCCAAGCACCACGGGAGAGGAGAAGGACTTGGGAGAGGGGGAGGGTTGCGCCAGAACATTGGTGCGGCTGCCCTCCCACCCCCCCATATATATAGGGGCAAGGGAGAGGAGGGCCGTCCCCCTCAGATCCAATCTGAGGGGGGGGGGGGCGGCCAGGGGGGTTGCCTTGCCCCCCAAGGCAAGGGGGCGCCCCCTTTTAGGGTTCCCCCAAAACCCTAGGCGCATGGGCCCTAGGGGGGGAGGCGCCCATCCCACTAAGGGGCTGGTCCCTCTCCACATACAGCCCATAGGGCCCTCCGGGGCAGGTGTACCCTCCCGGTGGACCCCCGGAACCCCTTCGGTGGTCCCGGTACAATGTCGGTATCCCCCGAACTCTTCCGGTGACCGTATGATGACTTCCCATATATAAATCTTTACCTCTGGACCATTCCGAAACTCCTCTTGACGTCCGGGATCTCATCCGGGACTCCGAACAACATTTGGTAACCACATACAAACTTCCTTTATAACCCTAGCGTCATCGAACCTTAAGTGTGTAGACCCTACGGGTTCGGGAAGCATGCAGACATGACCGAGACGTTCTCCGATCAATAACCAACAGCGGGATCTGGATACCCATGTTGGTTCCCACATGTTCCGCGATGATCTCATCGGATGAACCACGATGTCGAGGATTCGATCAATCCCATATGCAATTCCCTTTGTCTAGCGGTATTGTACTTGCCCGAGATTCGATCGTCGGTATCCCGATACCTTGTTCTATCTCGTTACCGGCAAGTCTCTTTACTCGTTCCATAACACATCATCCCGTGATCAACTCCTTGATCACATTGTGCACATTATGATGATGTCCTACCGAGTGGGCCCAGAGATACCTCTCCGTCACACGGAGTGACAATCCCAGTCTCGATTCGTGCCAACCCAACAGACACTTTCGTAGATACCCGTAGTGCACCTTTATAGCCACCCAGTTACGTTGTGACGTTTGGCACACCCAAAGTATTCCTACGGTATCCGGGAGTTGCACAATCTCATGGTCTAAGGAAATGATACTTGACATTAGAAAAGCTTTAGCATACGAACTACACGATCTTGTGCTATGCTTAGGATTGGGTCTTGTCCATCACATCATTCTTCTAATGATGTGATCCCGTTATCAATGACATCCAATGTCCATGGTCAGGAAACCGTAACCATCTATTGATCAACGAGCTAGTCAACTAGAGGCTGGCTAGGGACATAGTATTGTCTATGTATCCACACACATGTATCTGAGTTTCCTATCAATACAATTATAGCATGGATAATAAACGATTATCATGAACAAGGAAATATAATAATAACCTATTTATCATTGCCTCTAGGGCATATTTCCAACAGTCTCCCACTTGCACTAGAGTCAATAATTTAGTTCACATCGCCATGTGATTAACACTCACAGGTCACATCACCATGTGACCAACATCCAAAGAGTTTACTAGAGTCAATAATCTAGTTCACATCACTATGTGATTAATACTCAATGAGTTCTGGGTTTGATCATGTTGCTTGTGAGAGAGGTTTTAGTCAACGGGTCTGCAACATTCAGATCCGTATGTACTTTGCAAATCTCTATGCCATCTTGTAGATGTCGCTATTACGCTATATTTCAAATAACTGTTCTACTATACGAATCCGGTTTACTCTACTTAGAGCTATCCGGATAGGTGTTAAGCTTGCATCGATGTAACTCTTTACGTCGAACTCTTTATCACCTCCATAACCGAGAAACATATCCTTATTCCTCTAAGGATAATTTTGACCACTATCTGGTGATCTACTCCTAGATCACCTTTGTACCCTCTTGCCAGACATGTGGCAAGGCACACATCAGGTGCGGTACTCAGCATGGCATACCGTATAGAGCCTATGACAAAAGCATAGGGGACGACCTTCGTCCTTCCTCTTTCTCCTGCCGTGGTCGAGCCTTAAGTCTTAACTTCATACCTTACAACTCAGGCAAGAACTCCTTCTTTGATTGATCCATCTTGAACACCTTCAAGATCATGTCAAGGTATGTGCTCATTTGAAAGTACCATTAAGCGTTTCGATCTATCCTTATAGATCTTGATGCTCAATGTTCAAGTAGCTTAATCCAGGTTTCCATTGAAAAACACTTTTCAAATAACCCTATATGCTTTCCAGAAATTCTACATCATTTCTGATTAACAATATGTCAACAACATAACTCATCAGAAATTCTATAATGCTCCCACTCACTTCTTTGGAAATACAAGTTTCTCATAAACTTTGTATAAACCCAAAAACTTTGATCATCTCATCAAAGTGTACATTCCAACTCTGAGATGCTTACTCCAGTCCTTAGAAGGATTGCTGGAGCTTTGCATACTTGTTAGCATCTTTCAGGACCGAAAAAAATCTTTTGGTTGTATCACATACAACCTTTCCTCAAGAAAATCATCAAGGAAACAATATTTTGACATCCTATCTGCAAGATTTCATAAATAATGTAGTACCAGCTAATTCCAACAGACTCCTAGCATCGCTACGAGTGAGAAAGTCTCATCGTAGTCAACCCCTTGAACTTGTCGGAAAACATCTTAATGACAAGTCGAGCTTTCTTAATGGTGATACTTACCATCATTGTCCGTCTTCTTTTAAAATCCACATGTACCTAACAGCCTTACGACCATCAAGTAGTTCTTCCAAAGTCTACACTTTGTTTTCATACATGGATCCTCTCTCGGATTTTATGGCCTCGAGCCAATTTTCGGAATCCAGGCCCACCATCGCTTCTCCATAGCTCGTAGGTTCATTGTTGTCTAGCAACATGACTTCCAAGACAGGATTATGTACCACTCTGAAGTAGTACGCATCCTTGTCGTCCTACGAGGTTTTGGTAGTGACTTGATCCGAAGTTTCATGATCACTATCATAAGTTTCCACTTCAATTGGTGTAGCTGCCACAGGAACAACTCCTTGTGCCCTGCTACACACTAGTTGAAGTGACGGTTCAATAACCTCATCAAGTCTCCACCATCATCCCACTCAATTCTTTCGAGAGAAACTTTTCCTCGAGAAAGGACCCGATTCTAGAAACAATCCCTTATTGCTTTCGGATCTGAGACAGGAGGTATACCCAACTGTTTTGGGTGTCCTTGTGAAGATGCATTTATCCGCTTTTGGCATCGAGCTTATCAGCCTGAAACTTTTCACATAAGCGTCGCATCCCCAAACCTTTTAACGAATGACAGCTTAGGTTTCTCTAAACCATAGTTCATACGGTGTCATCTCATCGGAATTACTTAAAGTGAATGTGGTTGTCTCTAATGCCTAACCCATAAACTATCGTGGTAATTCGATAAGAGACATCATGGTATGCATCATATCCAATAGGGTGCAGTTATGATGTTCGGACACACCATCACACTATGGTGTTCCAGTCTGTATTAGTTGTGAAACAATTTCCACAATGTCTTAATTCTGTGTACCAAACTCGCAACTCAGATATTCATCTCTATGATCATATCATAGATATTTTATCCTCTTGTCACGACGATCTTCAACTTCATTCTGAAATTACTTGAACCATTCAATAATTTAGACTTGTGTTTCATCAAGTAAATATACTCAACATCTACTCGAATCATCTGTGAAGTAAGAACATAACGATATTCACTGCATGCCTCAGCACTCATTGGACTGCACACATCAAAATGTGTCACTTCCAACAAGTTGCTATCTTGTTCCATTTTACTGAAAATGAGGCTCTTCAGTCATCTTGCCCATGTGGTAAGATTTGCATATCTCAAGTGATTCAAAATCAAGTGAGTCCAAACGATCCATCTGCATGGAGTTTCTTCATGCGTATACACCAATAGACATGGTTCGCATGTCTCAAACTTTTCAAAAACGAGTGAGTCCAAAGATCCATCAACATGGAGCTTCTTCATGCGTTTCATACTAATATGACTTACATAGCAGTGCCACAAGTAAGTGGTACTATCATTACTATCTTATACCTTTTGGCATGAAAATGTGTATCGCTATGATCGAGATTCAATAAACCATTCCTTTAGGTGCAAGACCATTAAAGGTATTATTCAAATAAACAGAGTAACCATTATTCTCCTTAAATGAATAACCACATTGCGATAGACATAATCCAATCATGTCTATGCTCAATGTAAACACCAAAAGACAATTATTCAGGTTTAATACTAATCTTGATGGTAGAGGGAGCGTGTAATGTTTGATCACATCAAATTGGAAACACTTCCAACACATATCGTCAGCTCACCTTTAGCTAGTCTCCGTTTATTCCGTAGCCTTTTATTTCGAGTTACTAACACTTAGCAACCGAACCGGTATCTAATACCCTGGTGCTACTAGGGGTACTAGTAAAGTACACATTAACATAATGTATATCCAATATACTTCTATCGACCTTGCCAGCCTTCTCATCTACCAAGTATCTAGGGTAATTCTGCTCTAGTGGTTGTTCCCCCTTATTACAGAAGCACTTAGTCTCGGGCTTGGGTTCAACTTTGGGTTTCTTCACTTGAGCAGCAACTGACTTGTCGTTTCATGAAGTATCCCTTTCTTGCCCTTCTTGAAACTAGTGGTTTTTAATTACCCATCAACAATTGATGCTCCTACTTGACTTCTACTTTCGCGGTGTCAAGCATCGCGAATATCTCAAGGATCATCATATCTATCCCTGATATGTTATAGTTCATCATGAAGCTCTCGCAGCTTGGTGGCAATGACTTTGGAGAAACATCACTATCTTATCTGGAAGATCAACTCCCACTCGATTCAAGTGATTGTTGTACTCAGACAATCTGAGCACAAGCTCAACGATTGAGCTTTTCTCCCTTATTTGCAGGCTAAGAAAATCATCGGAGGTCTTATACCTCTTGACGTGGGCACGAGCCTGAAATCCCAATTTCAGCCCTCGAAACATCTCATATGTTTCGCGACATTTCAAAAATGTCTTCGGTGCCTCAATTCTAAACCATTTAACATTACCGAACTATCTGTAGTCATCAAAACGTGTATGTCAGATGTTCGCAACATCCACAGACCACGTTCGAGGTCCAGCACACCGAGCGGTGCATTAAGGACATAAGCCTTCTACTGTCCGCATAATTGCTATTATCAACTTTCAACTGTATTTTCTCTAGGAACGTATCTAAAAAACAGTAGAACTAAAGCGTAAGCTATGACATAATTTGCAAAGTCCTTTTGACTATGTTCAGGATAATTAAGTTCATCTGATGAACTCCCACTCAGCTAGACATCCATCTAGTCATCTAAGTGATTACATGATCCGAGTCAACTCGGCCGTGTCCGATCATCACGTGAGACGAACTAGTCATCATCGGTGAACATCTTCATGTTGATCGTATCTACCATACGACTCATGCTCGACCTTTCAGTCTCTTGTGTTCCAAGGCCATGTCTGTACATGCTAGGCTCGTCAAGTCAACCTAAGTGTTTCGCGTGTGTAAATCTGTCTTACACCCGTTGTATGTGAACGTTAGAATCTATCACACCCGATCATCACGTGGTGCTTCGAAACGACGAACTTTCGCAACGGTGCACAGTTAGGGAGAACACTTTCTTGAAATTTTAATGAGGGATCATCTTATTTACTACCGTCATTCTAAGGAAATAAGATGCAAAAACATGATAAACATCACATGCAATCAAAAAGTGACATGATATGGCCAATATCATTTTGCTCCTTTTGATCTCCATCTTCGGGGCTCCATGATCATCATCGTCACCGGCATGACACCATGATCTCCATCATCATGATCTCCATCATCGTGTCTCCATGAAGTTGTCTTGCCAACTTATTACTTCTACTACTATGGCTACCGGTTAGCAATAAAGTAAAGTAATTACATGGCGTTGTTCAATGACACGCAGGTCATACAATAAATAAAGACAACTCCTATGGCTCCTGCCGGTTGTCATACTCATCGACATGCGAGTCGTGATTCCTATTACAAGAACATGATCAATCTCATACATCACATATCATTCATCACATTCTTCTTGGCCATATCACATCACATAGCATACCCTACAAAAACAAGTTAGACGTCCTCTAATTGTTGTTTGCATGTTTTACGTGGCTGCTATGGGTTTCTAGCAAGAACGTTTCTTACCTACGCAAAACCACAAAGTGATATGCCAATTGCTATTTACCCTTCATAAGGACCCTTTTCATCGAATCCGTTCCGACTAAAGTGGGAGAGACTGGCACCCGCTAGCCACCTTATGCAACTAGTGCATGCCAGTCGGTGGAATCTGTCTCACGTAAGAGTACGTGTAAGGTCGGTCCGGGCCGCTTCATCCCACAATACCGCCGAAACAAGATTGGACTAGTAACGGTAAACATATTGAACAAAATCAATGCCCACAACTACTTTGTGTTCTACTCGTGCATAGAATCTCCGCAATAGACATAGCTCATGATGCCACTGATGGGGAACGTAGCAGAAATTCAAAATTTTCCTACGTGTCACCAAGATCTATCTATGGAGAAACCAGCAATGAGGGGAAGGAGAGTGCATCTACATACCCTTGTAGATCGCTAAGCGGAAGCGTTCAAGTGAACGGGGTTGATGGAGTCGTACTCGCCGTGATCCAAATCACCGATGACCAAGTGCCGAACGGACGACACCTCCGCGTTCAACAAACGTACAGCCCGGTGACGTCTCCCATGCCTTGATCCAGCAAGGAAAGAGGGAGAGGTTGAGTAAGACTCCATCCAGCAGCAGCACGACGGCGTGGTGGTGGTGGAGGAGCGTGTCAATCCTGCAGGGCTTCGCCAAGCACCACGGGAGAGGAGAAGGACTTGGGAGAGGGGGAGGGCTGTGCCAGAACATTGGTGCGGCTGCCCTCCCACCCCCCACATATATATAGGGGCAAGGGAGAGGGGGGCCGACCCCCTCAGATCCAATCTGAGGGGAGGGGGGGCGGCGGCCAGGGGGGTTGCCTTGCCCCCCAAGGCAACGGGGCGCCCCCTTTTAGGGTTGCCCCAAACCCTAGGCGCATGGGCCCTAGGGGGGAGGCGCCCAGCCCACTAAGGGGCTAGTCCCTCTCCACATACAACCCATAGGGCCCTCCGGGGCAGGTGGACCCTCCCGATGGACCCCCGGAACCCCTTCGGTGGTCCCGGTACAATGCCGGTATCCCCCGAACTCTTCCGGTGACCGTATGATGACTTCCCTTATATAAATCTTTACCTCCGGACCATTCCGGAACTCCTCGTGACGTCCGGGATCTCATCCGGGACTCCGAACAACATTCGGTAACCACATACAAACTTCCTTTATAACCCTAGCGTCATCGAACCTTAAGTGTGTAGACCCTACGGGTTCGGGAAGCATGCAGACATGACCGAGACGTTCTCCGATCAATAACCAAAAGCGGGATCTGGATACCCATGTTGGTTCCCACATGTTCCACGATGATCTCATCGGATGAACCACGATGTCGAGGATTCGATCAATCCCGTATGCAATTCCCTTTGTCTAGCGGTATTGTACTTGCCCGAGATTCGATCGTCGGTATCTCGATACCTTGTTCTATCTCGTTACCGGCAAGTCTCTTTACTTGTTCCGTAACACATCATCCCGTGATCAACTCCTTGATCACATTGTGCACATTATGATGATGTCCTACCGAGTGGGCCCAGAGATACCTCTCCGTCACACGGAGTGACAAATCCCAGTCTCAATTCATGCCAACCCAACAGACACTTTCGGAGATACCCGTAGTGCACCTTTATAGCCACCCAGTTACGTTGTGACATTTGGCACACCCAAAGTATTCCTACGGTATCCGGGAGTTACACAATCTCATGGTCTAAGGAAATGATACTTGACATTAGAAAAGCTTTAGCATACGAACTACACGATCTTGTGCTATGCTTAGGACTGGGTCTTGTCCATCACATCATTCTTCTAATGATGTGATCCCGTTATCAATGACATCCAATGTCCATGGTCAGGAAACCGTAACCATCTATTGATCAACGAGCTAGTCAACTAGAGGCTGGCTAGGGACATAGTATTGTCTATGTATCCACACACATGTATCTGAGTTTCCTATTAATACAATTATAGCATGGATAATAAACGATTATCATGAACAAGGAAATATAATAATAACCTATTTATCATTGCCTCTAGGGCATATTTCCAACATATGGGTGGGAAATCTGATGGTTGAACAGCGATTGACTTTGGCAAAAATCAGCGGCTAGTTGAATTGCTTATTTTCAGAATTGAAGCTAATCTCTCGGCTAACCGAATTACTTACTGCTACTGTGGATGAAAGATTGCAGCAAGAGAGCAAGCAAGCAACTCAGCACAAAACAGATGCAACCTAACTAGTCTCATGGCAAGTACTTAGTACCAAGCAGCAACAACAAACAGGCACGACGCAGGGTACAAATTACTACAACAAATTTCCATGAACTGTACTGTCAGCAAAAAAACCCTGCTAGAATTACAACAACTACACTGAACCTATTTCAAAAAGATAGAAAATGAACACATAAAAAGAACACTACATATACTCATCTATTTTCCTCAGTTTTTTTAAAAAGGGACCAAAAAATGGACAAACACGAACTGCAGCGACTGATATGGTCTACTACCAAACATAAACTGCAGAAAAAAGAAAAAGGAGAGGGAAGTGGTTTGGGTTCAAACCCAATACATTAGGTGTACCTAATGCACATGGAGTACTAATTATTCATGTTTGCTAGGCACTACTCCCACAATTTTTTGAACCTAATTTGACCTAAATTCGAGAGGGATTTGACCTAAACCTAGCAAAAGAGAGAAGAAGAGAGCATGGCCGGGAGGGAGGAGAGGAGGAAGAGAGGAGAAGAGAGGCAGAGGGAGGAGGGTTACCTGACCACGATGAGGTGGTGGCCGGAGCGGAGACGACGGAGGGCGGAGACGGCGAGCTTGGGGGAGGCGGGGATAGACGGCGGGGAGGTCGTGGGCCTCCTCTCCTGGTGGACGTGGGGCCTCCTCTCCTGGTGGACGTGGGGCGGCTCCGAGGCGAGGGAGGCGGCGCTCGGGGGGGAGGCGGCGAAGGGGAGAGGGAGGCGGCGGGGTCGCGTGGGCGGCTGTGGCGAGGTTAGGTTGAGTGGGGGATCTGGCGAGGGAGGGAGAGAGGCCAGAGGGGAATAGGTGGAGTGGGGGGAGGGTTAGCAATGGCGCACCTCCCCCCGGTGCGCCATTGGTAATTTTTTTATTACAGTTCGAGCACACAGGTTATATTCCACCTAACCGTATCCGAAACAGAACACACACTAGCCCGACTGGTCAGCACGCAACACACACACTGGGATGTCCTGGGTTCGATTCCCAGGCTCCCCAATTTTTGTTTTTATGCATTTTTTCTTTGCACATATCTTTTTATGCATGCATCCAAATATAACATGTCACATATGCTAGATGCTCAGAATTCCATAGCTCCAAATTTGACAAACTTTATATGCTTTTGGGAGTAACATATATGCGGTGGGTCGGCGGCGGCGGTGGAGCGGGGGAGGGTGCGGTGGGTGCTCGGCGGCAGTGGAGCGGGCCGGGGATCGAGATCGAGATGGAGGGGGATAGAGATCGAGATTTAAAAATATTCATCAAATTTGAAAATATTCATGAGTTCAAAAAGTGCCCATGTAATACAATTGAGAAATGAAGACTATGATTTAAATACAATCGATCTTAGCTAGCTAGCTATCTGTTCGCAATCTTCTTGCCATTCTTTTTCGCAAATGGAGTTCTTCTGTGGAACGGACGTCCTTTAGGTAGGGTGGTCCTGCTTCTTCTTGTGCTGTATGCTGTTACTTCATCGTCGTCGCCATGTTCGATCTTCGGGTCACCGTACTTGTCGAAGTCTTGCTCATTGGCTACTCCATCCATTCCGATGATCTTCCTTTTGCCTCTCCTCATGACAACACGACTGGGCTTTGACGGGTCGGTAATGAAGAAGCATTGGTCCACTTGGGAAGCCAGTACCCATGGCTCATTTTTTGCGGTGACGTTTGTGCCCGTGGTCTTGGATTTGGCTTCGGGTATAACCATGGTGGTGAAATACCGGTCTTCTTTTAGGACGCTCTTGGCCCATCTGACATGGAACATCGGGACCTTCTCTCCAGCGTAGCTCAGCTCCCAGATCTCCTCGATCCTTCCCGTAGTATCTGTCCTTGTCGTTACTGGCGTAGGATTCCATCGTTACCCCGGAGTTCTGATAACCATGACTCTTCATGTCCTTGTCCTCGGTGTAGAATGTGTAGCTGTTGATATCGTACGCCTCATAGGTCATCAGGTTGTGCTCGGTGCCCTGTGACAAGGCGAATATGAGTTGTTCTTCCGAGGAAGAATCCTCATGTAAAGGGTACGACAGAAGCTTCTTCTTGAACCAACGCGTGAAACATGAGTTGTGCTCATTGATTATATCTCCGTCCGTCCTCTGTTGGCCTCGGTCATTGTACGTCTTCTCAATAAAGGTTTTGTGCTCTACCACCCAAGGATCGACCACGTCTATGTGTTGTAGCGTGACTAGGTTTGCTCTTTCAAAGTCGGCGAGTCGACCCTCGAAGTCGACATGCATTTCGCGGCGACCCTCACGGTGACCCCATCCAGCGAGCCTGCCGAGGTGCCTATTGACGGGCAGACCAACGGGGTCCTCGATGCCTAGATAATTCGTGCAGTAGGAGATGCACTCTTCGGTCAGAAAGCTTCTGGCTATGCTTCCCTCTGGACGTGACATGTTGCGAACGTATCCTTTGATGACACCATTCATCCTTTCGAACAACATCATGCCGTGCAGGAACGTCGGCCTGAGTTGGATGATACCCTCCACGATATGGACCAGTAGATGCACCATAACGTCAAAGAATGCAGGCGGGAAGTACATCTCAAGCTCGCATAGTATCACCACGATCTCTTCCTGTAGACTTCTGAGTTGCCTCACGCCAACCGACTTCCGAGAGATCACATCGAAAAGTTGCATAGGCCAAATAGCGTTTCACGGACGTGCGCGTCCATGATCCCACGGATTGCAACTGGAAGTGTCGTGGATTTGTCACGGCAGATGTCCTAGCAAAAGGACTTAGTCGTGGAGCCATCGCAACGGGTTAACTTGAAGGGGTTAAAACGGACGCGAGGACACAGAGTGTTATACTAGTTCGGCCCCTTCGATGAAGGTAAAAGCCTACGTCTAGTTGTGATGGGATTGATGTGTTTCGAGGGCTCGGGAGCAATAAGCTTCACCTAAACCTCGAGTTGTCGTCCAAACCGTCGTCGGGTCGTCCCCTTATATACGCGGGTGACGCCCGTCGGTTTACAAAATCCCAACCTCCGGTTCATAAACGTGCCCGGGTTGGTCTCTCTATTCCTAACTTACAATGCAAGTTTACCTCAGGCCGGTTTACGGCCATAAACCTTTAAACCGATTATAGGCCTTGGGCCCTTCTATTTCTCCTTGGGCTTTAACATCTTGGGTCCATTGACGGAGCTAACTCGGGCCCTGTAGGCCGGTTTACCCCAAATAGCAATATCCCCAACATTAGGCCCCAGATTGATTTGAACAGGTTCATGTCAATCCTTAATAAAAATTTCTGTCTTCAAATGTCTTCCAGTAACTGTTAAACCGCCGTTCCATCGTCTCCTCTTGCTGCTGTAAACCGATATGACGTCAGCACAAAGTTACCGTTTCTTTTTACTAAATCCGCAATAATCAAGGCGACAGCTGGGCTCCCGAAATCACCGGCTCCTGGATTCGCGCGCCTGGCACGCGCACCGCACCTTATAAATAGGACTAGAAGGCCATCTTCCTTTCCTCCCTTTCGTCCCCTTCTTCTTCGTCTTCCTCGCGACTCAGACTCCGGAGCTCCGCCGCCACCGTCAACTACTGCATCAACTCAGGCCGCTGCATCAACCTGACCGGACCAGAGTACCGCGGCGACCCTCCGCATCCGTTTGGATCCCGGTAAGGCTCCTGTTCTTCTTGCTTTAGATCTGTTCTAGGGTTCGTCATCCCTATCCTGCCACTGTTCATTGTTCATCTCCATAGCAAGTTTTTGTGAACAGATTATGATACTTATGTTGTGATTTGTAGTTACTCTCAGTATTCGCCATAAATCTGTACTCATCTCCTTAGATCTCACTCATTTCCCTGCTTGTCGAACTTGTGCTGTTCTGCTGCGAGCCAAACCTCATGTTTTTACTTCTTTTTTGCCCTAGCTGTAGATCCATTGTTTTGAAAGAATCAGTACGGGATCTGTTTCTGCTTTCATATTCATAACTGTTAGATCTGGTCGGTTTAACTTTTAGCAGAGCGAACAACCCAAACTATATATCCATTAGTCCCCTTGATGAACCGCCAGATGATATCATTCTAGATAACTCTGGTCTATATAAGAGCATCTTCGGTTTACAATCACGCCTGTTCTCAAACCGGAATACCTTTGTCTTGTAGATTTCCTCATGGCAAAACAGATATACGAATGCAACTGGGTTCCCTCTCGCATCACCGAGACCCAATTAAACAACTTAGTTCTGACTAGCGCCTTGAGTAGCAAAAATGCCATCCATTGGAGGGTTCCAGGGAATGAATGTCCTCCTACCCCACAGGAAGGAGAAGTTGTTGTGTTTGCGGATCACCTGGCCCGGGGCTTTAATCCACCCGGTTCAAAATTTTACCGGGACGTCCTGGCTAATTTTCAGTTACGCCCACAAGATGTTGGTCCAAACTCAGTCACGAATATCTGCCATTTTCAAGTGCTTTGTGAGGTGTACTTCCAGGAGGAACCTACTGTAGAGTTGTTCCGAGACTGTTTTCATTTGAACCGACGTACTGAATTCACCGATGGCCCTAACATGGAACTGGGTGGTATGGCGATTCAAAAGAGGAAAGAAGTGACTTATCCTCACGCCAAGCTGCATAGTCATCCGCAAGAATGGAATCACACTTGGTTCTATTGCAAAGATACTTCCCCTGCTGAAGAAAATCCTTTGCCTGGCTTCCGTCCAGAGAGGCTTAGCAATACACACCCCTTCCCCCCAAGGCTAACCGCCAAAGAGAGGAGTAAATATGCCCCTCAACTGTCCAAGCTCAGAGCCTTCATGGCTAACGGTTTAACAGGAGTGGATCTTGCCCGTTGCTGGATTTCATGGAGTATCCTGCCCCTTAGTGTCCGCTCCGGTTTAATGTGCAAATACACGGGCCGGGTTAATGATCCTTTGAGGCACTGCAACATTCAGCTGACGGAAGACGAAGTTACTGAAGCTGTGAAAAAGATGCTGAATGAACCGGAATATGTTTGCGCCCGAACCGGCCTGCTTCCCTTTTGTGCTACAAAGAAACCACCTGCTGTAAGCATCTCACCTCTGTTTGTTATAGAATTTATGATCTCCTTATATGTATACTGTTAACTCCAATCCTTTCTGAAACAGGGAGATGATCTGTTTTGGAGCAAGAAGCTTCTTCAAGAGCCAACAGAAAAGGTAACCCGACCCAAAACAAGGGTGAAGAAGCCTGCTCAGAAGAAAAGGAACACCGCTTCCTCTACCCCGGAATTAGATGAGGATGATGTGGGTAATCCGGACCTTGAGGTAGACCTCGATTCAGTTGGCTTACTTTTTATACGCCTTATTGATGATGATATTTGTCAGGACGACGCTGAAGCGAGTAATGCTGAAGGCCCAGAGGTAACTATTCTTTCTTCTGATCCAGTTCCTTTGCCTTTGAAAAAACCTCGCCAAGCAAACCGGAAAGTTAAATTTTCTCATCCCCTTGCTTACTTGGATCCCAAATTTCTTGTGAAGACCCAGCAACATGAAGCTCGTCGCACCACCCGGCATAGTGGCCAGGTAGTTACCTCCGCCGGTTTACCGAACATCCCGGTTCGGAAACGCCGCTCAGAGGTCTCCGATTTATGCGCTAGCTTTCCTCCTAAAGCTGGTTTAATTCGTCAGCCTCTTAATCCATCTGACTCCGATTATCAGGTCACTTCCCATTCATCTTCTGGTGAATCTTCAGCCACTCAACTGCCACCGCTAAAGACAGTTATTGGGTAAGTTGGACCGATCACAACATATTTCCATATGGGATTTTTTTTCTTACACCGTTCTTCAATCTTTGGGTCTCTCCCAGGGCTAAACCTAGACCGAGCAAGAAGGCTCGTCTGGATAATCCGGCCGAAGGAACTGCCGCTCTTGAACCGGAGAAAACTCCTGGTGCTGATGCTCTAGTTCGTGAAGACATTCAGAATTATCCACCTCCACAAGATGACGCCTATGCTGAAGAAAGGCCTACCAATCCTGCCAGCCATACCGACCAGCCTGCCAGTCCTGTTCGGGTTGAGGAATCCATCCACCCTTCTGGAACTGTTGATAAACCGACAGTGCCAATGCAGAGCAGCGATTCCAAAGATGATGATGTTGTGATTACCGGCATTGGTCGCTCTGAACCGGGGAACTCTGCTACCTTAGCCAAGCATACTGCTAAGGAAGAAATCTCGGCCATAAAGGGCAAATGGGACGTTGATTCCTCAACGTATGCCGCTTTAAGCGCCCAAGATCTTTATTCTAGGTATCTGAACCGACTGTATACCAGTCGCGATTATGAAGCTGGCATGATCAGGATGATGAAAGAAAAACTTGAGGTAACTCTCTTGTGCTTCATTCTATTGCAACTTAGCTTCTCAATTTCTTCCAACCCGAGATGGTAACCCGAATCATACTGCCTTGACAACCAAGGTCCGGTTTGATAAAAACAGGGCTTCAACATAGGTCGTAACCAGAAAACATCATCAAATAACCATTAGCCCCCAAGTGCCAAGTTTAAATACTTGTATTAATCTTGGGACTTTTGTAATGTAAAACATGCGTTAAGATCAAGTACGCATTAGCCCCCAAGTATTGAGCATATAACTTGCTTGTGTGGTTGATACTTCCAAACCGTGCAATATTTTCTGAACACTGCTGATGACCTGCTGCAGGCGGATTTGAAGACCAAAGAGAAACAAGTCTCGGACCTTCAGGAAATCCTAAAAACCCAGCAGGCTGAAACTGCAAAAGCGAAGGAAGAATTGACCAATGCCTTAAACGTCATGGAACAGCTGAAAGAAAGCCGCAAAAAGGAACAAGCTGATTGGGCTACAGAAAAGGCTCTTTTGATTAAAAGGGCTGAAAATGCCGAAGCTGCTCTCAAACCGGTGGTTGATGAATTATCCACCGTAAAGCAACAAATACACTCCATGACCTCTGCCGTCTTTGGTAAATTTCTTTCGATGCCCTTCCTCCAATTTGCACCTTGTCTGCTATATCCTATGTCCGGTTTGTAATCCATCTTGAAACACTGCAGGCACACGTATTGGACACTTGGGTTCTGATGTGCGGATGAAACTCAAAGCTGCTTATACTTTGATTGAACAGTTGTATACCGGAGCACAGAGAGTTATCACCACTGCATCGCATAACAACCCCGCACCATCTCTGATTCAAGACACGTTAAAAAGGTTATCCATGCTTCCTGCCCGGATTGAAGAGTTAAAAAGATCAGCTGCTCGAACCGGAGCTATCACTGCCTTGCTCCGGGCCAAAGCGTGGGTACCAGACTTTGATCCTGTCGAAGCGGCACAAGGATACCCCAGCTTGAAAGAAGACGGTTCAGATTTCGGCGAAAATGACTTGAGGGCGATAAACCGAGCGGTGCGCCCCCTAGCTTGTCAATTGGCTGAAGAAGCAGATCTGACATATTATCAGGCCCAATATGATAACCAGAACAAGCGAGTAGCTGCCCCGATCCCTGAAGCGGAAAACCTTATTCCTCCAATCCGTAAGCATACCTACGCCCCTGATATTGAACCGTCTTTGCTGATTCATGAAGAAGCTGTCTTTCAAGCATTAATGGGAATCGACTGGACCACTGCTGATTTCCGGCCAATGGGTAGCCGTGAGGAGGCTGAAGCGGCGCAGGATGATCCACAACCTTCGAACCGAGGCAGCGAACAGGCGTAATCAAAGCTCCGGTTTACCTTAATTGGTGACGTTAACCCGTCAAAAAACAATATATTCAGGCACTATGCTGCCTTGTAATAAGATAGTTAATACTTCTGCCTTTGAATGCGCCTTTGTGCACGGGTACTGATGCCCTTGCCATGACTTTTTCCAACTTGTGTTTCCTGTCTTTACTGGGTACAAAGGACGGTCTTTCGACCATATGAACCGTGCTGTGCCTTTGCCAAACCGGGCAACTTGCCTCTGGGTTAAAAAACGGACCAGGCTGTGTCAGCTGAATCGGTTTAAAAGTATTTGTCGTTCCAAAGAACAAAAACACCACGAGAAGGAAGATAACAAACAACCAAATACGAGGAAAACGCAATAGTAAAACGCGTGCAAATGGTGGTTGCTATGAACCGTTCAGAAAGCATTACCATCGTCAAGACAAAAAAACCAAGCCCCCAAGGGGTGTAACTACGGTTTAAGTCGACTAGGTTCCTAACTGAATCGTGGCAAATATGCCGGTCAAATGGCATTGCATTGGTTCGGATTCGACCAAGCCCCCAAGTGACTCAGTGGCCTAGGGCCGATCAAGTGGCATTGCATTGGTTCAGACACGACCAAGCCCCCAAATGACTTATTGGCTGTTTAAAAGCCGATCAGAAGGCATTACCATCATCAAGACATGACCGAGCTCCCATAAGGTGTAACTACGATTCAAGTCGATTAGGTCCCCAACTGACTTAGTGGCAAATGTGCCAGCCAGAAGGAATTACCGTCGTCAAGACATGACCAAGCTCCCAGGAGGTGTAGCTACGGTTCAGGTCGACTAGGTCCCCAACTGACTTTGCTGATCTTCTGTGAAGCGACCTCAAGGGGTAAACCGGAGGTTGCCCTAAAGCGAATCAACTCCGTGTAACCACGCATGATGTGAAGAAAAACAGAGACCCCGCTTTACTCGAGGCTCCGGTTAATTATATTGATCATAATATATACATGGTCATGATATGTACATAAGCAGAGCCCAAGGCTCATGTATAGTAAGGCCGAAGATGAGCTATGTTCCACGGCCTGCTGGTCTCCTCCTCTGATGTGCGTGAATCTTTGCGCTCTCGAATATCAATCAGGTAGTATGACCCATTATTCAGATTCTTGCTGACCACAAAAGGTCCTTCCCAAGGCGGGGATAATTTATGCATATCAGACTGATCCTGGATGAGCCGGAGCACCAAATCCCCCTCCTGAAAGGTTCTGGTTCTAACCCGACGGCTGTGGTAACGGCGAAGATCTTGCTGGTAAATCGCTGAACGGGCAGCTGCTAAGTCACGTTCTTCATCCAACAAATCAAGAGCGTTCTGCCGTGCCTGCTCGTTGTCCGCTTCAACATAAGCTGCCACACGAGGTGAATCATGTCGTATATCACTTGGGAGAACCGCCTCTGCTCCATGGACCATAAAAAACGGCGTAAACCCCGTGGATCTGTTAGGCGTGGTGTTGATGCTCCATAATACAGACGGTAGCTCCTCAACCCAACAACCCGGCGTCCTCTGCAAAGGGACTAGAAGCCGGGGTTTGATACCTCTCAAGATCTCTTGATTCGCTCGTTCTGCTTGACCATTAGATTGTGGGTGAGCTACAGAAGAAACATCAAGCCGTATATGCTCACGTGTGCAGAACTCTTTCATGGCACCTTTGGATAGATTGGTACCATTATCTGTGATGATGCTGTGTGGAAAACCAAACCGAAAGATCACCTTCTTTATAAACCAAACCGCCGTGGCCGCATCACATTTACTGACAGGTTCTGCCTCCACCCACTTTGTAAATTTGTCAACCGCCACCAATAGGTGGGTCTTCTTATCTTTGGAACGTTTAAAAGGCCCAACCATATCGAGCCCCCAAGTCGCAAACGTCCAAGTAATTGGAATCATCCTTAATTCTTGAGCCGGTATGTGCGCTCGTCTAGAAAATTTCTGGCAACCATCACATAGCCTGACCAGGTCTTCTGCATCAGCATGAGCAGTTAACCAGTAGAAACCGTGGCGGAACGCTTTAGCCACCAACGATTTTGAACCGGCGTGGTGGCCGCAATCCCCTTCATGTATTTCACGTAATATTTCGCACCCCTCCTCAGGGGATACGCACCGTTGCAGCGCTCCTGACACGTTGCGATGATGTAGCTCCCCTTTGAGAATGGTCATAGACTTGGACCGCCGTACTATCTGCCGAGCCAAGATTTCGTCTTCTGGCAACTCACCCCGGTTCATATATGCCAGATAAGGAAGCGTCCAATCCGGGATGACGTGAAGAGCCGCCACTAATTGAGCCTCCGGATCAGGAATAGCCAACTCCAATTCACCGGGGAGCTGTACCGATGGGTGATACAATACATCCAAGAAAACATTGGGTGGGACCGGTTTACGCTGAGAGCCCAAGCGGCTTAAATCGTCCGCTGCCTCATTCTTTCTGCGGTCCACATGGTCCACTTGATAGCCTTTGAAATGCCCTGCCACCATATCTACTTCACGACGGTATGCAACCATGAGCGGGTCCTTAGAATCCCAGGTGCCAGATACTTGCTGAGCCACTAGATCCGAATCACCAAAGCACCTAACTCGGCTCAGATTCATCTCTTTAGCCATCCGAAGACCATGAAGCAAAGCTTCATACTCAGCCGCATTGTTTGTACAGGGGAACATTAAACGGAGGACATAACAAAACTTGTCTCCTCGTGGGGAAGTTAAAACGACTCCAGCCCCCGAGCCTTCCAATTGTCTGGATCCGTCAAAATGAATAGTCCAATATGTGTTATCTGGCTTCTCCTCAGGTGCTTGTAACTCTGTCCAATCATTTATGAAGTCGACAAGTGCTTGTGACTTTATGGCCGTCCGGGGTACGTATCTTAAACCGTGCGGCCCAAGCTCGATAGCCCACTTGGCAATCCGACCGGTCGCCTCCCGGTTCTGTATGATGTCACCCAAAGGAGCAGAACTGACCACCGTGATGGGGTGCCCTTGAAAATATTGCTTCAGCTTCCGGCTTGCCATAAAAACACCATATACCAGCTTCTGCCAATGCGGATACCTTTGCTTGGACTTGATAAGCACTTCGCTGATATAGTAAACCGGACGCTGAACCGGATGCTCCTTCCCAGCCTCCTTGCGTTCTACCACAATCGCCACGCTGACCGCTCTAGCGTTCGCAGCAACGTATAACAGGAGTGGCTCTTTATCAACGGGGGCTGCCAACACTGGCGGATTGACTAACTGTCGCTTCAAGTCCTCAAACGCTTTATCAGCCTCCGGACTCCAGACAAATTGATCTTTCTTCTTGAGCATTTGATACAAGGGGATCGCCTTTTCACCGAGGCGGCTGATAAACCGGCTTAACGCAGCAATCCGCCCGGCCACGCGCTGAACATCATTGACGCATTTCGGTTTGGCTAGGGAGGTGATGGCTGTGATCTTTTCCGGATTGGCCTCAATTCCTCTATGGGACACTAAGAATCCCAACAATTTGCCTGCAGGTACACTGAAAACACATTTAGCTGGGTTGAGCATCATTTGGTACACCCTCAAGTTATCGAAGGTTTCCTTCAAATCGTCAACCAGGGTCTCCTTCTTTCGTGACTTGACCACAATGTCATCCACATAGGCATGTACATTACGACCAATCTGTTCATGGAGGCAATTTTGCACACACCGCTGATAAGTAGCCTGCGCACTCTTGAGCCCGAAGGGCATAGAAACATAGCAGAAGGCTCCAAAGGGAGTAATGAACGCTGTCTTCTCCTGGTCCTTAACTGCCATCTTGATCTGATGATAACCCGAATAGGCATCCAAAAAACTCAAACGCTCGCAACTTGCCGTAGCATCAATGATTTGATCAATACGGGGGAGAGCAAAAGGATCCGCTGGACAAGCTTTATTCAAATCTGTGTAATCCACACACATGCGCCAGGTGCTGTTTTTCTTAAGAACCAGCACCGGATTAGCAAGCCACTCGGGATGAAAAACCTCAATAATAAAACCAGCTGCCAGGAGCCTGGCTACTTCCTCACCAATCGCTTTACGTCTTTCTTCGTTAAACCGGCGTAGGAACTGTTTTACCGGTTTATACTTAGGATCCACATTAAGAGTGTGCTCAGCGAGTCGCCTTGGTACACCAGGCATGTCAGACGGCTTCCATGCAAAGATGTCCCGATTCTCACGGATGAACTCGATGAGCGCGCTTTCCTATTTTGGATCCAAGTTTGCACTGATGCTGAACTGCTTGGACGAATCGCCAGGTACGAAGTCAACAAGCTTAGTTTCGGCAGCTGATTTGAACTTCAAGGCCGGATCGTGGTCCGTAGTTGGCTTCTTTAATGAAGTCATGTCCTCCGGATCAACATTGTCTTTGTACTGCTTTAGCTCCTCCGTAGCACAAACCGATTCTGCATAAGTCGCATCTCCTTCCTCGCATTCCAAAGCGATTCGACGGCTCCCATGAACCGTTATAGTGCCCTTGTAACCCGGCATCTTGAGTTGCAGATATACATAGCAGGGCCGTGCCATAAATTTTGCATAGGCCGGTCGTCCGAACAAAGCGTGGTATGGACTTTGGATTTTAACCACTTCAAACGTCAGCGTCTCTGATCTTGAATCATGACTATCGCCGAAGACCACTTCTAGGGCTATCTTACCAACAGGGTACGCAGACTTGCCAGGCACCACCCCGTGGAACACCGTATTGGTCGGTTTGAGATCCTGATCCACCAGTCCCATGCGACGGAAGGTCTCATAATACAAGATGTTAATGCTGCTTCCTCCGTCCATGAGTACCTTGGTGAGCTTGTAACCTCCCACCTGAGGCGCCACCACCAATGCTAACTGACCCGGATTATAAACCCTGGGAGGATGATCTTCTCGACTCCATATGATTGGTTGTTCCGACCAGCACAGATAGTGAGGCGCGGCCGGTTCAACAGCACTAACTGCCCGCCTCTGAAGCTTTCTATCCCGTTTATCCAAGCTTGTAGTGAAAACATGATACTGTCCACTACTCAACTGTTTTGGGTTGCTCTGATAACCTGATTGCTGCTGTTGCTGCTGGCTGTAACCACTTTGATTACCTTGATTATTTTGGCTGTTCTGTCCACCCGGATTACCATTGAACCCTGGACCGGAATTTCCGCCGCCGTACCCTGATCCGGAACCTGAACCGCCGCCAGAGCCGTGATCATATTGGAAAATGTTTGAGCTTTTGAATTCCTTCATGATGTAACAATCCTTCCAGAGGTGGGTTGCTGGCTCCTCCTTTGTTCCGTGCTTCGGACAGGGCTGGTTTAAGAAAAAGTTCAAACGCTCCGGATTAGGACCGGGATTTCCGCGAAAACCTGGCTGTTTCCCCTTACGTCGCTGGCCCTTATTCTGTGCACTGGTGTTGGCCACAAAATCCATGCTCCCATCCGGTTTACGCTTACCTTCGCCTCCATTGCCTGTTGGTTGATGCTGCTGGCCTTTGGTATTGCTATTCTTCTTTCCCTTCCCTGCTTTGTCGTCACCAGAGTCAGGATCCTTGGTACTGTCAGAATCCGCATACTTCACTAAAGCGGTCATGAGCGTTCCCATATCCGTGCAATCACACTTACCTAACTTTAGCTTCAAAGGGCCAAACCGACAGTTGCCTTCCAACAGCACCACGGCGGTGTCTGCGTTGATGCGATCTGATGAGTGCAAAACTTCTGATACCCGGCGTACCCAATGGGTAGTTGACTCCCCTTCTTGCTGAACGCAAGCTGCTAGGTCAACTATCGACATTGGCTGTTTGCACGTGTCCTTGAAATTCTTGATAAACCGGGCTCGCAACTGGGCCCACGAATTAATGGAATTAGGCGGTAGGCTCTTTAGCCAAGTCCGGGCCGTCCCTTCTAACATCATGGTAAAATACTTCGCACACGCCGTGTCATCCACATCCAGCATCTCCATAGCCATCTCATAGCTCTCCACCCATGTCTCCGGAGGCTGATCCGCCGTGTAGTTTAGTACCTTGCGGGGGCCTTTGAAGTCCTTAGGCAGGCGTACGTTGCGCAAAGCGGGAACGAGGCACGATACTCCCAAAGAACTAGAAGCCACCCCCGGTTCAATCGTAGCAGTTGGGAAGATAGGTGTAAGCTGACGAGCCTGATGCTGCGCTGCTAATCCGGCCTCCTACGCACGGGCGCGATCCACCATCTCCTGAGCATTGTCGACGCCAGCCGGATTGTTGCCGCGGAGCGCTTCACGCCTGGCATTACTTGAAACAGCCGGCTCCTCCATGCGCCTGCTATAGCTCCTGCTGGGGCGAGGGGTGGAGTGAATCCGATCACGGCTTTGCGAATATGCTTCTTGTTGGGCCAAAGCAGTCCTAAGGAGCTCCTTGACTCGGCGTGTCTCTACATCCTGCGGTGAATCGCCTTCGATCGGAATGGCTTCCAACCGAGCTGCCGCCGCAACGAGGTTATCCATCGGGTTGGAATAATGGCCCGATGGTGTTGGCACGGCCTGTGGTGTACCAGTGTTGTGACGAGGCAGGTTTATTATACGGTGCTGAACCGGGGCGCCAACTGTTGCTTCCGCACGGTTTACCCCCGGCGGATTATTGGCCCCCGCTCCAGGGGTGTTGAAGAGATTTCTGGCATCGAGGGCTGCGGGCAATCGAGATCGGAATTTCCTCTTCAGGACTTCCTGAGATGCATTCTGGTCCATCATGAGCCTGTAAGCCTGTGCATCTAAAGCGGCGCGCTCTGCCGTCATCCTGGCCTCTTCTGCTGCCAGCCCTGCTTTAGCTTGAGTGATCTGTTCTCTCACTTTGGCAATCTCGGCATTGTGAACCTCCTGATCCACCGGGTTGGCCTCCGCCATAAGCACTGCCAGTGCGTTAAACAGATCTGACAATACTTGGGCTGGTGAGTCCGCAGGGCCCCCTGCTCGCGCAGCCGTTGCCGCTGCCGATCCGGAGATCACTGCTACCGCAGTTGATGAATGTGGCGCCGCCTGTGTTCCATCCATGAAGATCCCAACTCGATTGGGCAGACCAGAGGGGTCCGGAATACTGTCGCCATCGGAGCTGCCCCCAATCCGATCATCTTGCAGCTGGTATAGAGACTCGGTTTCCCCGGTTGACGTTTCATCGCCGGAGTAGATGGCGGTTTCGCCACCGGATTCGGATCCTTCCTCGTAGCTTCCTCCGTGGATGACTCCCACGAAGGCGCGCTTCCTGGTCGGTTTAACCAGGGTCGATCTCGTGCGCTGAGCTGTCTCGACGAGGTCGGTGCAGACGCCCAGCTCGGGGCCTGGTTCACCGATCTTGCCGATGAAAACATGGATGCCGCCAAAGGGGACCCGGTACCCGTACTCGATCGAGCCGGCGTCGGGGCCCCAGCCTGTGCTGTCGATGTAGAGTTTTCCGCGACGACTTTTGGTCATCCGGCCCACAGCGTAACCCTCGAGTCCTTCAAAGCGGCCCTCCAAGAACTTGAAACCATCTCGCGATAGCCCCACGGTGGGCGCCAACTGTCGTGGATTTGTCACGGCAGATGTCCTAGCAAAAGGACTTAGTCGTGGAGCCATCGCAACGGGTTAACTTGAAGGGGTTAAAACGGACGCGAGGACACAGAGTGTTATACTAGTTCGGCCCCTTCGATGAAGGTAAAAGCCTACGTCTAGTTGTGATGGGATTGATGTGTTTCGAGGGCTAGGGAGCAATAAGCTTCGCCTAAACCTTGAGTTGTCGTCCAAACCGTCGTCGGGTCGTCCCCTTATATACGCGGGTGACGCCCGTCGGTTTACAAAATCCCAACCTCCGGTTCATAAACGTGCCCGGGTTGGTCTCTCTATTCCTAACTTACAATGCAAGTTTACCTCAGGCCGGTTTACGGCCATAAACCTTTAAACCGATTATAGGCCTTGGGCCCTTCTATTTCTCCTTGGGCTTTAACATTTTGGGTCCATTGACGGAGCTAACCCGGGCCCTGTAGGCCGGTTTACCCCAAATAGCAATATCCCCAACAGGAAGTATCTGCGTCATCAACACGTGACAGTCGTGAGACTTCATCCCGCTGAACTTCTGCTTCGCTGGGTCTAGGTATCTGCTTATCTTCCCCGCGTAACCGTAAGGAAGTTTTACTCCTACGAGGCAGGTGAAAAACTGCTCGATCTCCTCCTAACTTAGAGTGAAGCACGTGGGAGGGTAGTCATTTCCGGTCTTCTTGGCCTTTTTGCCTTTGCGACGACTTTCCGTGTCCTGCTTCGCCTCATCATCATCATCATCATCATCAGCGTGAAGCTCCTCCCTGATGCCCATTGATTTCAAGTCTGCCCTTGTTTTCGGCCCATCTTTGGTCCTCTCTGGCATGTTGAGCAGGGTACCAAGAAGACTCTCGCACACGTTCTTCGTGATATGCATGACATCAAGGCTGTGAGGCACACGGTGGATCTTCCAGTACGGCAAGTCCCAAAAAACAGACCTCGTTTTCCATACCTTCAGCAGCGGCTCTGGCGCCTTTCGCTTCTTTCCCGGCTCTGGCGCCTTTTGCTTCTTTCCCGGCAGTGGGCAATCTTTCCAATTTTTCAACAGCTGGTCTATTTCCTCGCCGCTCCTTGTACGCGGGCGTTTTCGGGGTTCGGTTTCACCATCGAACAGATCCTTGCGTTTTCTCCACGGGTCATCGTCGCGAAGCCACCTTCGATGTCCCATCGAGTGACGCCGCACATCGGACATATGGTAGACTCCGCGTGCTCGTCCCGATAAATGATGCAATTGTTCATGCACACATGGTATTTCACGTGCGGTAAATCCAGAGGACACACGATTTTCTTCGCCTCCTCGAAACTGGTCGGGCACTTGTTCCCCTTGGGAAGACATTCGTGCCAGAATGACATGTTCTCGTCGAAGCATGCGTCGGTCATTTTGTGTTTTACCTTCATCTCCAGAGCCATGAGCGTTACTTTCAGGCGGGTATCCTCGGGCCTGCATCCTTCATACAATGGAGTAATCACGTCTATCTCCAGTTGATCCAGCTTGGCTTTCTCTCGGGCGGCAGCTCTTGCGTTATCCGTCTGCTTGAGAAGCAGCTCTTGAATATGAGGGTCCTGCACCCAGCCCATCGATGATCCATCGTCGTCTGCTCCGCCGGCATCTTCATCTTCATGATCATGCCCTTCGTCTGCTCCGGCATCTTCCTCATCATCATGTCCGGCATCTTGTACGTGATGACTGTGTACAGCATCACTGTCGTGATCATGTCCTGGAGAGTCTTCGTCTTCTCGCCCGCCCGAGCCGCGCTGGTTGTCTTGCTGCCCTTCCTCATTTCTTGCCCGACCCCCATGGACGACTTCATAGTCATCTTCATCACCTTGCCACCGATAGCCATCCATGAAACCACGCAAGAGCACGTGGTCCCGCACCTGCCCGGAATCCGGGTCCGCAATAAGGCTCTTCAGCTTGCATCTTCGACACGGACATCTTATCCCCATCTCGTTCTTTTGAAGCATCTCGGCCTTCGCGGAGCTCAAAAACCTATTCACGATGCCTTCGATCATCGTGCGGACCATGGTCGCCTGTGGGGTAGAGCAAAATGATATTTTAGAACCAAGAAAAAATTTGGCATGACTTTCCCTAAAAAATAGGACAAAAAAGAATGCATAGTGCCAAAATTCTCGCCGAAATGGAAATGAATCAACATTCCGGCAAAATATTGGCAACTATCATATTTCAAATACCGGTACCTGCAAACACAAACATATATGCAACACCACAAACATACATAGATCTAGCTAGGCCACAAAAAATGCGTGTGCATGTTGTTGGAGCGAGCTAGGGAGAAAAAAAAGTAGATCTACAACATGAAGATAGCTTTCCCCTTACTTACCTATAAAAAAAGGTAATTTCACCACTTAATTTTGATGAATCTATGGTGCAAATGAGGTGAGGAGGAGGAGGCAGCCGAAGCTTGGAGAAGGACGTGGAGGGAATGAAGTGGGGAAAGTGAGTGTGTAGGTGTGGCTGTCCAAAATATCTAGCTGGTCCCAGGTTACTAATGGCGCACCACCTAGCCGTGCGCCATTAGTAACCCAACATACTAATGGCGCACCACCTGGCCGTGCGCCATTAGTAGTTTTGCAAAAAAGTTAAAAAAAATATATACATACTAATGGTGCACCGCGGCATAGTGCGCCATTACTAGTTTAAACTAGTAATGGCGCACTACGCCACGGTGCGCCATTAGTAGTTTTGCAAAAAAAAAGAATAAAAAAATACATTAGTGGCGCACTCTGTTGCTGGTGCGCCATTACTAGTTAGAACTACTAATGGCGCACTTAGCCTGGATGCGCCATTAGTATGTTTGGAAAAATGAAAAAAAATGTTACTAGTGGCGCACCTTATGCCTGGTGCGTCATTAGTGTCAGTTTCATCTATAGCCCTTTTCCTAGTAGTGCCAACACGAAGGGGAAAAAACCATGAGCACCAGCTAGCAAATCTTCACTATGTCGGGGAAGGTTGCAAACGGCGGGATTTACAACTGATCAACTTATCCCGTGCAGCGGCTTACAAATGACATAACACAGGTGAGTTAGGTCAATACTGATCCATATCGTTTCGCTCCGCTTCGCCCCAGGGTACAGGCAGTGGGCCTCGCTTCACTCGCTCATCGGAAGTTACCCTTTATCTTTATACTTGAATGTAGATCACATCATAACAATTACCATCGTGTCAAGACACTTAGCTCGGGACCCCCTATCGGTGTCAAAACCGGTGGATCTTGGGTAGGGGGTCCTGGACTGTGCGTCTAAGGTCGATGGTTAGCAGGAGACGGGGGACACGATCTTTACCCAGGTTCGGGCCCTCTCTATGGAGGTAATACCCTACTTCCTGCTTGATTGATCTTGATGAATATGAGTATTACAAGAGTTGATCTACCACGAGATCGTAATGGCTAAACCCTAGAAGCCTACCATGTATGACTATGGTAATGAGTATATCCTTTCCAGACTACACCCTCTGGTTTATATAGACACGGGGGGATCTAGGGTTACATAGAGTCGGTTACATAAGAAGGAATCTTCATAGTCGGTCGCCAAGCTTGCCTTCCACGCCAAGGAGAGTCCAATCCGGACACGGGTACAGTCTTCGGCCTTCGTGTCTTCACCGCCCATCAGTTCGGCCAATGGATAACAGGCCGGACGCCCGAGGACCCCTTA
Source organism: Aegilops umbellulata (assembly GCA_032464435.1). Taxonomy (NCBI): domain Eukaryota; kingdom Viridiplantae; phylum Streptophyta; class Magnoliopsida; order Poales; family Poaceae; genus Aegilops; species Aegilops umbellulata. Next base: position 401,643,682 of record CP136059.1, read on the forward strand.
GTCCAGGACTCCCTCACCCCCTAGCCGAGATCTGCCGGATTTGACTCAGTCACCTCCGCACGTGCGGTCACGGGTAGATGGTACGACGACAGGGCTCAGTGGTCTCATGGGTCATCAAGGGAAGGAATAGGAAGGGAAAGCAGCGTCAAGTGACACGATGGCCCACGACGATCGAAGATGGTGGCCTAGTTGACGGTGTCCTGGACTAGGGGGTACTCACCTTGTCGTCTCCCGGTCAGTTGGATTGGGCCGAGGACCCCCATGGCCATTTGCTCATGGGCCAGTTTGGACAACCGATGTATACACAAGGAAGATTCCACAAGACTTGGTGATCAAGACAAGGACTCCTCTCCACCGGCGTATTCGACTAGGACTCTTGTTATCCTAGGCCTCTGGTACATTATATAAGCCGAGGCCAGACTAGTCGATAGGGCATCATGATATTACTCATCATACCTCTAGGGTTTAGACCAGAACATATGATCTCGAGGTAGATCAACTCTTGTAACCCTATATTCATCAAGATCAATCAAGCAGGAAGTAGGGTATTACCTCGATAGAGAGGGCCCGAACCTGGGTAACATCGTGTCCCCTGTCTCCTGTTACCCATCGATTCATGACACATATCTTGGGACCCCCTACCCGAGATCTGTCGGTTTTGACACCGACAATGATGCTTTCATTGAGAGTTTGGCTGTGTGATTGACAAAGGATCAATGGCTCGTCTGCAGATTAACTGCGACGTCGGCATCTTCGTCACCGGCTCGGCTGGTCACTTTGGTTCGACCAAGGACTGCACTCCGCATTAGATTGTCATGTTCGGACGATGACCTTCATCAACATCAACTCCGATCTCTCTCAAGATCGTGGAGGAATCATCCATGGAGCCCGGGGGCTCCACGTCAACATTGCCCTCATGTGACCGTGCTGTTTTCTGGACAGCAAACTTGTATCCGCTGCCACCACCTCCTCGAGCATCGCTTTGACGATTCCTTCGGTGGAGTTGTGCGAAATTAAGTGTAAAACAACCATGCAAAATTTCGTCGAGTTCCGATGGAGGAATCTCTGGCAATCTACGATATACCGGAGCCCTGTCAAATCTGGACGGGAATCCCGATGAGTTTAGGGCGTGGTCTCCAGAGCCCAGCTCGAAGGTCCTTTGGAAGATCCAACCGTTCATCTGCTGCGGAATTCCCATATCTACCACCCCTAAAAATTTCAGCTCGATCTGACAGTTCAAACTCCGGGAACCTCCGATGAGTAGACCAATTTCCGGATCTGTTTTCTGCGCGAATACGAATCCGGCCCGAGTTCATGTTTCTTCATGAACGGGATATTGGACAACCTTTTTGAAGGAAGTTTTTTCTAGGGTATTGTGCGTCGTTTTTAAACACGTGCCCATAAAATTTTAAACATCCTCTGAGGTAATCTTCACCATCACGCTGGTGTCAAACTAGTCCGACAATATTGCTCCACGGCTGCCGACCTGCACTAGACACGTCGTTGCTTTATTGAGCCGAGCTCAACTTCTTCGAATCATCATCTCGGCGAGCCGAATAAAGAGTTCGGAATCGCAAAAGATAAATCATCACCAACATCGCCGCCCCATGGATCACACGGAGCAGGCACACCGGCATCGCCGCATGGTCACTTCATCAAACCGGCATTGACCGCGTCACAAGTTACGACCTGCGTCGACACGACCGCACTGTTGCTTCTTCAAGCCGATGTCAATCATGCCGAACGGCTTCAACACCTCGGTTGACATGGCAGCTGCAACGTCTCCTTACCGACCTACTCCGTCACCTCGGCTAGACTTGGGGCTTCACCATCTCTTCATCAACCTACTCCGGAGACCTCGACGTCACTCGCCGACCAGCTTCGTCACATTAGCTAGGCCGAGGGCTTTGCCTCGGCAATCCAACCTTTGCCAGCATCGTCATTCCGCCGCTTCATCACTCATCAGGCACTGGGTGTGCGGTGCAAGTCCCAATGTTGGGAGTAACCTTTTTTCAGATTGCTACAACAGATAAACCAGGTGCTATTAATCCTAGTATTTTTTTCTTGCTTGGGTATATTTTCCGAGAAATTATTACTCTGGTTTGTTCCATCATCTGTACACAGGTCCATCAAATGATGGCCGCATTCACGACGGGCGCGTGACGGTTCAATCAGTTTCCGTACATAGTTCGGCGAACGCCGCATTTGAAACTCGGACCGACCTGTGAATTCAGGCTTTGCCACGCCTTTACCGCATCACGTCGACACCCTGCATCGACATTGACTTCGGCGCCAGGCCACGTAATGGACTTCGACTGCGTCACGTGGTCTCTTCGGCAAGCCGATGCCGTCGTCCCAATCGGCGTAAATCGTCTCGCGTGATCACCTTGTTGGTGGCATTGCCATACCGACGTGTTCGGTTGCCTCGGGGACTTCGGCATCGCCGAGAGAGCTCTACTTCATCGAGCGTTCGGCGCACAGGCCATAATTCTTTTATTACTCACTTTGCATAAATTATTTATTATGCAACATTTTTAAATTTATTATTATTACTATTATCTCCGGTTTGCGCTATTTTTTGTGCACAAGAAAATGATTCGGGTCGGGCAGTGTTGTCACCTCGGCGTATTGACATACCACGTCACCTCGGCTGGACCAGGGGCTTCATCAATACTTCATTAACCCATGCCGGGGACATCGGCGTCACTCTACCGGCCTGCATTGGCCGTGCTATGTCACCACTTCGGAGTGCCGAGCACTTCGCTCCGCCACCTCGGGACCGGCTTGGGGGATGAAACCTTGTCCCGCGTCAAGCTCGGACCACGTCATCAATACCGAACACATTAACCAGCTAAGTTGCTTTCATGCTCAAAGTTTTAAATTTTTAACTTGTGTTCGGTTGGACCATGCTCACATACGTTGTTCGTTAAAAGACACTCCTCTTACCCATGTTAACTGGGGGCTCTTAAAATTTACATGAGCCGTTCTATAATAATGTGTTTTCTTCTTGCTCGTTGCAAAGTCTTTTTCTACCACTCCTTTTTCGAATCGAGTGTAGGGTCAATAGTCGGATAGCCTAGCTTCTCTCTAAAGCCGCTCGAGTTTAGTTCGCTAAACTGGCCTCGAAGAAGCACTTCGCCTTCGGGATAAGGAGCTTGAAGCCGTAGGCTGACCCGCTTGAAGTCTTGAGATCGGATGTGGCATGTTAAAGCACAACAGAAGCACATTTTTTTTTAAAAAAAAGACCAATTTCTGGATTGGCACCAAAATCTCGGTTTAGTCCGTACGTCAAGCTTTTACATAAGTTTTTGGCTTTTCGAGCCTATGGAACTTTTAAACTATCTGTGTGTTTTCAGCATAAGTCTCGTAGTGCAACGCCGGACACCTTTAGAGATTCTGCAAAAACATTCTCGAATATTGCTATATATGCATCGGCTTCAAATTGTGTCTTTGGTCAATAGTTGGGTTGCCTGGCTCCTGTGCTTGCCTCCTACGTTCCGCTTTGTTCGGCTAGGCGTGCAAAGGGAGAACCACTGCGATTGTGCTTCGAGCTCAAATGGTTAAGCGCCTCAATGGAGAAAGCCAAAAACTGACTGTCACAATAAGCGTAAACAGGTCAGTGATCCGATAACTGTGTTAAATGACGGGCCGTTCATAACATTTGCCGAAGTGTTTACGGCTTGACCTCGGCTGTCGCCGAACACTAACCAGGGGCTAGTGCTGGCCTCCCAACTTTAAGCTCCTATAACTAAGTGAAAGTTATAAAGCCCGCATATCTGATTGCCTTGTTTCTGCTAACACAACCGCCTCCGGGTGTTGGGGAACGTAGTAATTTCAAAAAAATTCCTACGCACACGCAAGATCATGGTGATGCATAGCAACGAGAGGGGAGAGTGTTGTCTACGTACCCTCGTAGACCGATAGCGGAAGCATTATGACAACGCGGTTGATGTAGTCGTACGTCTTCACGGCCCGACCGATCAAGCACCGAAACTACGACACCTCCGAGGTCTAGCACACGTTCAGCTTGATGACGATCCCCGGACTCCGATCCAGCAAAGTGTCGGGGATGAGTTCCGTCAGCACGACGGTGTGGTGACGATCTTGATGTTCTACCGTCGCAAGGCTTCGCCTAAGCACCAGCTAAAATATTATCGAGGATTATGGTGGAGGGGGCACCGCACACGGCTAAGAGAACGATCACGAAGATCAACTTGTGTGTCTATGGGGTGCCCCTACCCCCGTATATAAAGGAGTGGAGGAGGGGGGAGAGGGCCGGCCCCTATGGCGCGCCCTGGAGGAGTCCTACTCCCACCGGGAGTAGGATTCCCCCCTTCCAAGTAGTAGGAGTAGGAGTCAAGGAAAGGGAAGAGGGAAGAGAAGGAAGGAGGGGGCGCCGCCCCTCCCCCTAGTCCAATTCGGACTAGTCAATGGGGGGGGGGGGCGCGGCCTGCATCTTCCTCTCCCCTAAAGCCCAATAAGGCCCATATACTTCTTCCCCCGCATTCCCGTAACTCCGGTACTCCGAAAAATACCCGAACCACTCAGAACCTTTCCGATGTCCGAATATAGTCGTCCAATATATCGATCTTTACGTCTCGACCATTTCTAGACTCGTCGTCATGTCCCTGATCTCATCCGGGGCTCTGAACTCCTTCGGTACATCAAAACTCATAAACTCATAATATAACTGTCATCGAAACCTTAAGCGTGCGGACCCTACGGGCTCGAGAACAATGTAGACATGACCGAGACACGTCTCCGGTCAATAACCAATAGCAAAACCTGGATGCTCATATTGGCTCCTACATATTCTACGAAGATCTTTATCGGTCAGACCGCATAACAACACACGGTGTTCCCTTTGTCATCGGTATGTTACTCGCCCGAGATTCGATCGTCGGTATCTCAATACCTAGTTCAATCTCGTTACCGGCAAGTCTCTTTACTCGTTTTGTAATACATCATCTCGCAACTAACTCATTAGTTGCATTGCTTGCAAGGCTTAAGTGATGTGCATTACCGAGAGGGCCCAGAGATACCTCTCCGACAATCGGAGTGACAAATCCTAATCTCGAAATACGTCAACCCAACATGTACCTTTGGAGACACCTGTAGAGCACCTTTATAATCACCCAGTTACGTTGTGACGTTTGGTAGCACACAAAGTGTTCCTCCGGCAAACGGGAGTTGCATAATCTCATAGTCATAGGAACATGTACAAGTCATGAAGAAAGCAATAGCAACATACTAAACGATCGGGTGCTAAGCTCATGGAATGGGTCATGTCAATCACATTATTCTCCTAATGATGTGATCCCGTTAATCAAATAACAACTCTTTTGTTCATGGTCAGGAAACATAACCATCTTCGATTAACGAGCTAGTCAAGTAGAGGCATACTAGTGACACTGTTTGTCTATGTATTCACACATGTATTATGTTTCCGGTTAATACAATTCTAGCATGAATAATAAACATTTATCATGATATAAGGAAATAAATAATAACTTTATTATTGCCTCTAGGGCATATTTCCTTCAGTCTCCCACTTGCACTAGAGTCAATAATCTAGTTCACATCGCCATGTGATTCAACACTAATAGTTCAAATCACCATGTGATTAACACCCATAGTTCACATCGTCATGTGACCTACACCCAAAGGGTTACTAGAGTTAGTAATCTAGTTCACATCGCTTATGTGATTAACACCCAAAGAGTACTAAGGTGTGATCATGTTTTGTTTGTGAGATAATTTTAGTCAACGGGTCTGTCACATACAGATCCGTAAGTATTTTGTGAATTCTTTGTCTACAATGCTCCGCACAGAGCTACTCTAGCTAATTGCTCCCACTTTCAATATGTATCTAGATCGAGACTTAGAGTCATCCAAATCTGTGTGAAAACTTGCATCCACGTAACTTTTTACGACGAACCTTTTGTCACCTCCATAATCGAGAAATATTTCCTTATTCCACTAAGGATAATTTTGACCGCTGTCCAGTGATCTACTCTTAAATCACTATTGTACTCCCTTGCGTAACACAATGTATGGTATACAATAGATTTGGTACACAACATGGCATACTTTATAGAACCTATGGCTGAGGCATAGGGAATGACTTTCATTCTCTTTCTATCTTCTACCGTGGTCGGGCTTTGAGTCTTACTCAATTTCACACCTTGTAACACAGCCAAGAACTCTTTTCTTTGACCGTTCTATTTTGAACTACTTCAAAATATTGTCAAGGTATATACTCATTGAAAAAACTTATCAAGCGTCTTGATCTATCTCTATAGATCTTGATGCTTAATATGTAAGCAGCTTCGCCGAGGTCTTTCTTTGAAAAACTTCTTTCAAACACTCCTTTATGCTTTGCAGAATAATTCTACATTATTTCCGATCAACAATATGTCATTCACATATACTTGTCAGAAATGCTATAGTGCTCCCACTCACTTTCTTGTAAATACAGGCTTCGCCACAAGTCTGTATAAAACTATATACTTTGATCATCTCATCAAAGCGCAGATTCCAACTCCGAGATGCCTGCACCAGTCCACAGATGGATCGCTGGAGCTTGCATATTTTGTTAACACTTTTAGGATTGACAAAACCTTCTAGTTGCATCATATACAACTCTTCTTTAAGAAATCCATTAAGGAATGCAGCTTTGTTTATCCATTTGCCAGATTTCATAAAATGCGGCAATTGCTAACATGATTCGGACAGACTTAAGCATAGATACGAGTGAGAAACTCTCATCGTAGTTAACATCTTGAACTTGTCGAAAACTTTTTGCGACAATTCTAGCTTTGTAGATAGTAACACTACTATCAGCGTCCATCTTCCTCTTGAAGATTCATTTATTTTCAATTGCTTGCCGATCATCGGGCAAGTCAACCAAAGTCCATACTTTGTTTTCATACATGGATCCCATCTCAGATTTCATGGCTTCAAGCCATTTTGCGGAATCTGGGATCACCATCACTTCTTCATAGTTCGTAGGTTCATCATGATCTAGTAGCATGATTTCCAGAACAGGATTACCGTACCACTCTAGTGCGGATCTTACTCTGGTTGATCTATGAGGTTCAGTAATAACTTGATCTGAAGTTTCATGATCATCATCATTAACTTCCTCACTAATTGGTGTAGGTGTCACAGAAATCGTTTTATGTGATGAACTACTTTCCAATAAGGGAGCAGGTACAGTTACCTCATCAAGCTCTACTTTCCTCCCACTCACTTCTTTCGAGAGAAACTCCTTCTCTAGAAAGGATCCATTCTAAGCAATGAATATCTTGCCTTCGGATCTGTGATAGAAGGTGTACCCAACTGTCTCCTTTGGGTATCCTATGAAGACACATTTCTCTGATTTGGGTTTGAGCTTATCAGGATGAAACTTTTTCACATAAGCATCACAACCCCAAACTTTAAGAAACGACAACTTTGGTTTCTTGCCAAACAACAGTTCATATTGTGTCGTCTCAACGGACTTAGATGGTGCCCCTTTTAACGTGAATGCAACTGTCTCTAATGCATGACCCCAAGACGATAGTGGTAAATCGGTAAGAAACATCATAGATTGCACTATATCCAATAATGTACGGTTATGACGTTCGAACACACCATTATGCTGTGGTGTTCCAGGTGGCATGAGTTTGTGAAACTATTCCACATTGTTTTAATTGAAGACCAAACTCGTAACTCAAATATTCGTCTCCGCAATCTGATCGTAGAAACTTTATTTTCTTGTCACGATGATTTTCCACTTCACTCTGAAATTCTTTGAACTTTTCAAATGTTCCAGACTTATGTTTTATCAAGTGGGTATACCCATATCTGCTCAAATCATCTGTGAAGGTCAGAAAATAACGATACCCGCTGCGAGCCTTAACACTCATCGGATCACATACATCAGTATGTATTATTTCCAATAAGTCAGTTGCTCGCTCCATTGTTCCGGAGAACGGAGTCTTAGTCATCTTGCCCATGAGGCATGGTTCGCAAGCATCAAGTGATTCATAATCAAGTGATTCCAAAAGCCCATCAACATGGAGTTTCTTCATGTGGTTTACACCAATATGACCTAAACGGCAATGCCATAAATAAGTTGCACTATCATTATTAACTTTGCATCTTTTGGCTTCAATATTATGAAAATGTGTATCACTACGATCGAGATCCAATGAACCATTTTCATTGGGTGTGTAACCATATAAGGTTTTATTCATGAAAGCAGAACAACAATTATTCTCTAACTTAAATGACTAACCGTATTGCAATAAACATGATCAAATCATATTCATGCTCAACGCAAACACCAAATAATACTTATTTAGTTTCAACACAAATCCCGAAAGTATAGGGAGTGTGCGATGATGATCATATCAATCTTGGAACCACTTCCAACACACATCGTCACTTCACCCTTAACTAGTCTCTGTTTATTCTGCAACTCCCGTTTCGAGTTACTAATCATAGCAACTGAACTAGTATCAAATACTGAGGTGTTGCTATAAACACTAGTAAATTACACATCAATAACATGTATATCTAATATACCTTTGTTCACTTTGCCATCCTTTCTTATCTGCCAAATTCTTGGTGTAGTTCCGCTTCCAGTGACCAGTTCCTTTGCAGTAGAAGCACTTAGTCTCAGGCTTAGGACCAGACTTGGGCTTCTTCACTTGAGCAGCAACTTACTTGCCGTTCTTCTTGAAGTTCCCCTTCTTCCCTTTGCCCTTTTCTTGAAACTAGTGGTCTTGTTAACCATCAACACTTGATGTTTTTCTTGATTTCTACCTTCGTCAATTTCAGCATCACGAAGAGCTTGGGAATTACTTTCGTCATCCCTTACATATTATAGTTCATCATGAAGTTCTACTAACTTGGTGATGGTGACTAGAGAATTCTGTCAATCACTATTTTATCTGGAAGATTAACTCCCACTTGATTCAAGCGATTGTAGTACCCAGACAATCTGAGCACATGCTCGCTGCTTAAGCTATTCTCCTCCATCTTTTAGCTATAGAACTTGTTGGAGACTTCATATCTCTCAACTCGGGTATTTGCTTGAAATATTAACTTCAACTTCTGGAACATCTCATGTGGTCCATGACGTTCAAAACGTCTTTGAAGTCCCGATTCTAAGCCGTTAAGCATGGTGCACTAAACTATCAAGTAGTCATCATATTGAGCTAGCCAAACGTTCATAATGTCTGCATCTGCTCCTGCAATAGGTCTGTCACCTAGCGGTGCATCAAGGACATAATTCTTCTGTGCAGCAATGAGGATAAACCTCAGATCACGGATCCAATCCGCGTCTTTATTACTAACATCTTTCAACTTAGTTTTCTCTAGGAATATATATAAAACATAGGGAAGCAACAACTCGAGATATTGATCTACAACATAGATATGTTAATACTACCAGGACTAAGTTCATGATAAATTAAAGTTCAATTAATCATATTACTTAAGAACTCCCACTTAGATAGACATCCCTCTAATCATCTAAGTGATCACGTGATCCAAATCAACTAAACCATAACCGATCATCACGTGAAATGGAGTAGTTTTCAATGGTGAACATCACTATGTTGATCATATCTACTATATGATTCACGCTCGACCTTTCGGTCTCAGTGTTCCGAGGCCATATCTGCATATGCTAGGCTTGTCAAGTTTAACCTGAGTATTCTGCGTTTGCAAAACTGGCTTGCACCCGTTGAAGATGGACGTAGAGCTTATCACACCCGATCATCACGTGGTGTCTGGGCACGACGAACTTTGGCAACGGTGCATACTCAGGGAGAACACTTTTATCTTGAAATTTAGTGAGAGATCATCTTATAATGCTACCGTCAATCAAAGCAAGATAAGATGCATGAATGATAAACATCACATGCAATCAATATAAGTGATATGATATGGCCATCATCATCTTGTGCTTGTGATCTCCATCTCCGAAGCATCATCATGATCACCATCGTCACTGGCGCCACACCTTGTTCTCCATCGTAGCATCGTTGTCGTCTCGCCAAACTTATGCTTATGCTTCTACGACTATCGCTACCGCTTAGTGATAAAGTAAAGCATTACAGGGCGATTGCATTGCATACAATAAAGCGACAACCATATGGCTCCTGCCAGTTGCCGATAACTCGGTTACAAAAACATGATCATCTCATACAATAAAATTTAGCATCATGCCTTGACCATATCACATCACAACATGCCCTGCAAAAATAAGTTAGACGTCCTCTACTTTGTTGTCGCAAGTTTTACGTGGCTGCTATGGGCTGAGCAAGAACCAATCTTACCTACGCATCAAAACCACAACGATAGTTTGTCAAGTTGGTGCTGTTTTAACCCTCGCAAGGACCGGGCGTAGCCACACTCAGTTCAACTAAAGTTGGAGAAACTGACACCTGCCAGCCACCTGTGTGCAAAGCACGTCGGTAGAACCAGTCTCGCGTAAGCGTACGCGTAATGTTGGTCCGGGCCGCTTCATCCAACAATACCGCCGAACCAAAGTATGACATGCTGGTAAGCAGTATGACTTATATCGCCCACAACTCACTTGTGTTCTACTCGTGCATATAACATCAACACATAAAACCAGGTTCTGATACCACTGTTGGGGAACGTAGTAATATAAAAAAAATTCCTACGCACACGCAAGATCATGGTGATGCATAGCAACGAGAGGGGAGAGTGCTGTCTACGTACCCTCGTAGACCGATAGCGGAAGCGTTATGAAAATGTGGTTGATGTAGTCGTACGTCTTCACGGCCCGACCGATCAAGCACTGAAACTATGGCACCTCCGAGTTCTAGCACACGTTCAGCTCGATGACGATCCCCGGACTCCGATCCAGGAAAGTGTCGGGGATGAGTTCCGTCAGCACGACGGCGTGGTGACGATCTTGATGTTCTACCGTCGCAGGGCTTCGCCTAAGCACCGCTACAATATTATCGAGGATTATGGTGGAGGGGGGCACCGCACACGGCTAAGAGAACGATCACAAAGATCAACTTGTGAGTCTATGGGGTGCCCCCTGCCCTCGTATATAAAGGAGTGGAGGAGGGGGGAGAGGGCTGACCCCTATGGCTCGCCCTGGAGGAGTCCTACTCCCACCGGGAGTAGGATTCCCCCCCTTCCAAGTAGTAGGAGTAGGAGTCAAGGAAAGGAAATGGGAAGAGAAGGAAGGAGGGGGCGCCGCCCCTCCCCCTAGTCCAATTCGGACTAGTCAATGGGGGGTCCTGCGGCCTGCCTTTTCCTCTCCCCTAAAGCCCAATAAGGCCCATATACTTCTTCCCCCGTATTCCCGTAACACCCCGGTACTCCGAAAAATACCCGAACCACTCATAACCTTTCCGATGCCCGAATAATGTCGTCCAATATATCGACCTTTACGTCTCGACCATTTCGAGACTCCTCGGCATGTCCCCGATCTCATCCGGGACTCCGAACTCCTTCGGTACATCAAAACTCATAAACTCATAATATAACTGTCATCGAAACCTTAAGTGTGCGGACCCTATGGGTTCGAGAACAATGTAGACATGACCGAGACACGTCTGCGGTCAATAACCAATAGCGGAACCTGGATGCTCATATTGGCTCCTACATATTCTACGAAGATCTTTATCGGTCAGACCGCATAACAACATACGATGTTCCCTTTGTCATCGGTATGTTACTCACCCGAGATTCGATCATCGGTATCTCAATACCTAGTTCAATCTCATTACCGACAATTCTCTTTACTCGTTTCGTAATACATCATCTCGCAACTAACTCATTAGTTGCATTGCTTGCAAGTCTTAAGTGATGTGCATTACCAAGAGGGCCCAGAGATACCTCTCCGACAATCGGAGTGACAAATCCTATTCTCGAAATACGTCAACCCAACATGTACCTTTGGAGACACCTGTAGAGCACCTTTATAATCACCCAGTTACGTTGTGACGTTTGGTAGCACACAAAGTGTTCCTCCGGCAAACGGGAGTTGCATAATCTCATAGTCTTAGGAACATGTATAAGTCATGAAGAAAGCAATAGCAACATACTAAACGATCCGGTGCTAAGCTAATGGAATGGGTCATGTCAATCAACATCATTCTCCTAATGATGTGATCCCGTTAATCAAATAACAACTCTTTTGTTCATGGTCAGGAAGCATAACCATCTTCGATTAACGAGCTAGTCAAGTAGAGGCATACTAGTGACACTCTATTTGTCTATGTATTCACACATGTATTATGTTTCTGGTTAATACAATTCTAGCATGAATAATAAACATTTATCATGATATAAGGAAATAAATAATAACTTTATTATTGCCTCTAGGGCATATTACCTTCACCGGGCACCAAGACATTGGCTATGGATTGTCTTGTTACTACGGAAACACCCTCTGTAGCATCTACAAAAGGGTAGAAGCCGACGATGGACCACTTTCAAATTATATATGGTCGCAACGGAGTCAAAATAAACATATATCATCAGTGTTGGTATTCATTATACAAGCGCTGCCTTCCGTGATTATCGTTATAAAGCCATAGATATGCATCAATTTGACTTAAGATTTTGGCCAAGCTGGGTTGCCTGGCTCCTGTGCTTACCCCTACGTTCCCGATTGTTCGGTTAGGTGGTAAAGGGAGCACCTCTGTGATCGTTACTACTGGGTCATCCGGGTTAGTACCTCAGACTGGGTGAAGCCGAAAGCTAGCAATATTAAAGGATCACATTGGTCGGCAACTATGGAAGTGAAAATTTTGGTTGATTAATACCATAGAGTTCGGGAACTTTCCCCGACTAAATCCTCAATATTTACTCCCACATTTATCGGAGGTGAGGTTTCATGATCATGATAAGCATGACGACCCAAAGAAAGGAACCGACAGCGGGACTATTTTCTTTGGAAGATGTTTCTTACGTTAAAACATAATATAACATATCTCTCTGTGTACCTTTGTTTATAAAACTGTATGGCCAGATTGCCTTGTTTTCCATAAATCTTTGCCCTTATAACGGCTTTATAAAGTAGGAAAACACTCCTCGGCTACTGGCTGAAGAGGTTGAAGCTGACGGTCGGTCAACAAAGTTTTGTACAATACAGATCCGAGCATTAATGATGTAAAGTACTTGGGTACATAGAGTCATTAAACATAAATTGTGAGCAAAAATCAATTTTTTCGCAGCCAGCCTTTTAAAGAGTCAATGGCACAGTCTATTTGAGACAACCGAGTAGCTGACATAACGCTCTCATAGTTCCTTATTGGCATTGATTTCCTATCTATTAAGCCCCTTAAGGCCGAACTTGGCGAGCTCAACTTTCGTTAGCTCTAACTCCTTTTTTAGATCTTTATTCTCTTTCCAAGAAATTTGTGTTAAACACAACAAAATTTTCTGTCAAGCGGATATGGATCCTTAATTCGGCCACCCGTGCCCATATTAAGGCTCGGGGGCTACTGGGCTTCGCGTTCATTATTTATAAATATTAAAGGGGCACATCGATCCCTTGATCTGGTGTTGCCACCCGACCAGTGTCTCGGGGGCTACTACATTGCTTATTCAATGCAGAGAATTCAAAATGCTCAGTGTTCGGCATGACCGAACTATGGGCAAGCGCGTCTCCAGACAACAATAAGTACCATCTGGGACTTATCCGGCATCAAGCTAATATATCATGACGACTTATCACAACCCTCTCTCAGGGGCCTGTCCGCCGATCATTATTTCTAATATATTACACTGCGTTTCTATTCCTACGTATGCTGCCGAGCTAGGAGTTGATCCTCAGGCCGGTTTTGCAAATCGACCTGAGTCTCAGGGGCTACTAGGATCAGCAGTTTTATGTTTCCCTCTAGGTGCATCTCGGGTTTTAGACCGACACACACCTTGAGGGCTACTGGATATACATATACTGGCTATGTATCTCGGCAGAGAATAAATTGCACCAATCAAAAATATTCACGAAAGATCAGCCCGCGGCCGGGGTGGTGCACCACCTCGAAAGTAGTCCGGCATTGGAGCTCGGATGCAGTCCGGCGTTGGAGCTCGGATGCAAGAGGACACCACCGCACAGGAACAATTTCAAACCCGAGGTGTGGCGTAAAAAATAACAAGGTATTGACAAAGGCCGAGAAATTATAGGGGCTCCTCGGATACCCGACATGTAAACTCTTTGGATTCACTTCGGGGTACTCACCATGTCGTCTCCCGATCAGTCGGATTGGGCCGAGGACCCCCATGACCATTTTGCTCATGGGCCAGTTCGGACAGCCGATGTATACACAAGGAAGATTCCACAAGACTTTGATCAAGATAAGGACTCCTCTCCACCGACGTATTCGACTAGGACTCTTGTTATCCTAGGCCTCTGGTACATTATATAAGTCGAGGCCAGGCTAGTCGATAGGGCATCATGACATTACTCATCATACCTTTAGGGTTTAGACCACAACATATGATCTCGAGGTAGATCAACACTTGTAACCCTATATTCATCAAGATCAATCAAGCAGGAAGTAGGGTATTACCTCGATAGAGAGGGCCCGAACCTGGATAAACATCGTGTCCCCTGTCTCCTGTTACCCATCGATTCATGACACACAGCTGAAGGAAATATGCCCTAGAGGCAATAATAAAGTTATTATTTATTTCCTTATATCATGATAAATGTTTATTATTCATGCTAGTATTGTATTAACCGGAAACATAATACTTGTGTGAATACATAGACAAACTAAACGTCACTAGTATGCCTCTACTTGACTAGCTCGTTAATCGAAGATGGTTATGTTTCCTAACCATAGACATGTGTTGTCATTTGATTAACGGGATCACATCATTAGGAGAATGATGTGATTGACATGACCCATTCCACTAGCTTAGCACCCGATCGTTTAGTATGTTGCTATTGCTTTCTTCATGACTTATACTTGTTCCTATGACTATGATATTATGCAACTCCCGTTTGCCGGAGGAACACATTGTGTGCTACCAAACGTCACAACATAACTGGGTGATTATAAAGGTGCTCTACAGGTGTCTCCAAAGGTACATGTTGGGTTGGCGTATTTCGAGATTAGGATTTGTCACTCCGATTGTCGGAGAGGTATCTCTGGGCCCTCTCGGTAATGCACATCACTTAAGACTTGCAAGCAATGCAACTAATGAGTTAGTTGCGAGATGATGTATTACTGAACGAGTAAAGAGACTTGCCGGTAACGAGATTGAACTAGGTATTCAGATACCGACGATCGAATCACGGGCAAGTAACATACCGATGACAAAGGGAACAACGTATGTTGTTGTGCGGTATGACCGATAAAGATCTTCGTATAATATGTGGGAGACAATATGAGCATCCAGGTTCCGCTATTGGTTATTGACCGGAGACGTGTCTCGGTCATGTCTACATTGTTCTCGAACCCGTAGGGTCCGCACGCTTAACGTTATGATGACAGTTTCAGTATGAGTTTATATGTTTTGATGTACCGAAGGTTGTTCGGAGTCCCGGATGTGATCACGGACATCATGAAGAGTCTCGAAATGGTCGAGACATAAAGACTGATATATTGGACGACTATATTCGGACACCAGAAGTGTTTGAGTGATTTTGGAGAAAACCGGAGTGCCGGAGGGTTACCGGAACCCCCCGGGTGAAGTATGGGCCTAATGGGCCTTAGTGGAGAGAGAGAGAGGGGCGGCCAGGGTGGGCCGCACGCCCCCTCCCCCTCTGGTCCGAATTGGACTAGGAGAGGGGGGGCGGCGCCCCCCTTTCCTTCTCCCTATCCCCTTCCTTTCCCCCTCCTAGTAGGAGTAGGAAAGAGGGGAGTCCTACTCCTATTAGGAGGAGGACTCCTCCTCCTGGCGCGCCCTGCTAGGGCCGACCAGCCTCCCCCTTGCTCCTTTATATACGGGGGCAGGGGGCACCTCTAGACACACAACTTGATCTTCGTGATCGTTCTCTTAGCCGTGTGCGGTGCCCCCCTCCA
This sequence comes from Aegilops umbellulata, assembly GCA_032464435.1. Lineage (NCBI taxonomy): Eukaryota > Viridiplantae > Streptophyta > Magnoliopsida > Poales > Poaceae > Aegilops > Aegilops umbellulata. Next base: position 401,659,701 of record CP136059.1, read on the forward strand.
CCATAATCCTCGATAATATATATTGTAGCGGTGCTTAGGCGAAGCCCTACAACGGTAGAACATCAAGATCGTCACCACGCCGTCGTGCTGACGGAACTCATCCCCGACACTTTGCTGGATCAGAGTCCGGGGATCGTCATCGAGCTGAACGTGTGCTAGAATTCGGAGGTGCCGTAGTTTCGGTGCCTGATCGGTCGGGCCGTGAAGACGTACGACTACATCAACCGCGTTGTCATAACGCTTCCGCTATGGGTCTACGAGGGTACATAGACAACACTCTCCCCTCTTGTTGCTATGCGTCACCATGATCTTGCGTGTGCGTAGGAAAATTTTGAAATTACTACGTTCCCCAACAGTGGCATCCGAGCCTAGGTTTTATGTGTTGATGTTATATGCACGAGTAGAACACAAGTGAGTTGTGGGCGATATAAGTCATACTGCTTACCAGCATGTCATACTTTGGTTCGGCAGTATTGTTGGACGAAGCAGCCCGGACCGACATTACACGTACGCTTACGCGAGACTGGTTCTACCGACGTGCTTTGCACACAGGTGGCTGGCGGGTGTCAGTTTCTCCAACTTTAGTTGAACCGAGTGTGGCTACGCCCGGTCCTTGCGAAGGTTAAAACAGCACCAACTTGACAAACTATCGTTGTGGTTTTGCTGCGTAGGTAAGATTGGTTCTTGCTCAGCCCGTAGCAGGCACGTAAAACTTGCAACAAACAAAGTAGAGGATGTCTAACTTGTTTTTGCAGGGCATGTTGTGATGTGATATGGTCAAGGCATGATGCTAAATTTTATTGTATGAGATGATCATGTTTTGTAACTGAGTTATCGGCAACTGGCAGGAGCCATATGGTTGTCGCTTTATTGTATGCAATGCAATCACCCTGTAATGCTTTACTTTATCACTAAGCGGTAGCGATAGTCGTAGAAGCATAAGTTTGGCGAGACAACGATGCTACGATGGAGATCAAGGCGTCGCGCCGGTGACGATGGTGATCATGACGATGCTTCGGAGATGGAGATCACAAGCACAAGATGATGATGGCCATATCATATCACTTATATTGATTGCATGTGATGTTTATCTTTTATGCATCTTATCTTGCTTTGATTGACGGTAGCATTATAAGATGATCTCTCACTAAATTTTAAGATAAAAGTGTTCTCCCTGAGTATGCACCGTTGCCAAAGTTTGTTGTGCCCAGACACCACATGATGATCGGGTGTGAGAAGCTCTACGTCCATCTACAACGGGTGCAAGCCAGTTTTGCACACGCAGAATACTCAGGTTAAACTTGACGATCCTAGCATATGCAAATATGGCCTCGGAACACTAAGACCGATAGGTCGAGCGTGAATCATATAGTAGATATGATCAACATAGTGATGTTCACCATTGAAAACTACTCCATTTCACGTGATGATCGATTATGGTTTAGTTGATTTGGATCACGTGATCACTTAGAAGATTAGAGGGATGTCTTTCTAAGTGGGAGTTCTTAAGTAATATGATTAATTGAACTTAAATTTATCATGAACTTAGTACCTAATAGTATCTTGCTTGTTTATGTTTGATTGTAGATAGATGGCCCGTGCTGTTGTTTCGTTGAATTTAATGCGTTCCTTGAGAAAGCAAAGTTGAAAGATGATGGTAGCAATTACACGGACTGGGTCCATAACTTGAGGATTATCCTCATTGCTGCACAGAAGAATTACGTCCTGGAAGCACCGCTGGGTGCCAGGCCTGCTGCTGATGCAACTGACAACGTTAAGAACGTCTGGCAGAGCAAAGCTGATGACTACTCGATAGTTCAATGTGCCATGCTTTACGGCTTAGAATCGGGACTTCAACAACGTTTTGAACGTCATGGAGCATATGAGATGTTCCAGGAGTTGAAGTTAATATCTCAAGCAAATGCCCGGATTGAGAGATGTGAAGTCTCCAATAAGTTCTATAGCTGCAAGATGAAGGAGAACAGTTCTGTCAGTGAGCATATACTCCAAATGTCTGGGTATAATAATCACTTGATTCAACTGGGAGTTAACCTTCCGGATGATTGCGTCATTGACAGAATTCTCCAATCACTTCCACCTAGCTACAAGAGCTTCGTGATGAACTATAATATGCAAGGGATGGATAAGACAATTCCCGAGCTCTTCGCAATGCTGAAAGCTGCGGAGGTAGAAATCAAGAAGGAGCATCAAGTGTTGATGGTCAACAAGACCACTAGTTTCAAGAAAAAGGGCAAAGGGAAGAAGAAGGGGAACTTCAAGAAGAATAGCAAGCAAGTTGCTGCTCAGGAGAAGAAACCCAAATCTAGACCTAAGCCTGAAACTGAGTGCTTCTACTGCAAGTAGTCTGATCACTGGAAGCGGAACTGCCCCAAGTATTTGGCGGATAAGAAGGACGGCAAGGTGAACAAAGGTATATGTGATATACATGTTATTCATGTGTACCTTACTAGAGCTCGCAGTAGCACCTGGGTATTTGATATTGGTTCTGTTGCTAATATTTGCAACTCGAAACAGGGACCACGGATTAAGCGAACACTGGCCAAGGATGAGGTGACGATGCGCGTGGGAAATGGTTCCAAAGTCGATGTGATCGCAGTCGGCACGCTACCTCTACATCTACCTTCGGGATTAGTATTAGACCTAAATAATTGTTATTTGGTGCCAGCGTTGAGCATGAACATTATATCTGGATCTTGTTTGATGCGAGACGGTTATTCATTTAAATCAGAGAATAATTTTTGTTCTATTTATATGAGTAATATCTTTTATGGTCATGCACCCTTAAAGAGTGGTCTTTTTTTGATGAATCTTGATAGTAGTGATACACATATTCATAATGTTGAAGCCAAAAGATGCAGAGTTGATAATGATAGTGCAACTTATTTGTGGCACTGCCGTTTAGGTCATATCGGTGTAAAGCGCATGAAGAAACTCCATACTGATGGACTTTTGGAACCAGTTGATTATGAATCACTTGGTATTTGCGAACCGTGCCTCATGGGCAAGATGACTAAAACGCTGTTCTCCGGTACTATGGAGAGAGCAACAGATTTGTTGGAAATCATACATACAGATGTATGTGGTCCAATGAATGTTGAAGCTCGTGGCGGATATCATTATTATCTCACCTTCACAGATGATTTAAGCAGATATGGGTATATCTACTTAATGAAACATAAGTCTGAAACATTTGTAAAGTTCAAAGAATTTCAGAGTGAAGTTGAAAATCATCGTAACAAGAAAATAATGTTTCCACGATCTGATTTGTGGAGGAGAATATTTGAGTTACGAGTTTGGTCTACATTTGAAACAATGCGGAATAGTTTCGCAACTCACGCCACCCGGAACACCACAGCGTAATGGTGTGTCCGAACGTCGTAATCGTACTTTACTTGATATGGTGCGATCTATGATGTCTCTTACAGAGTTACCGCTATCGTTTTGGGGTTATGCTTTAGAGACGGCCGCATTCACGTTAAATAGGGCACCATCAAAATCCGTTGAGACGAAGCCTTATGAACTATGGTTTGGCAAGAAACCAAAGTTGTCATTTCTGAAAGTTTGGGGCTGCGATGCTTATGTGAAAAAACTTCAACCTGATAAGCTCGAACCCAAATCGGAGAAATGTGTCTTCATAGGATACCCAAAGGAGACTGTTGGGTACACCTTCTATCACAGATCCGAAGGCAAGACATTTGTTGCTAAGAATGGATCCTTTCTAGAGAAGGAGTTCCTCTCAAAAGAAGTGAGTGGGAGGAAAGTAGAACTTGATGAGGTAACTGTACCTGCTCCCTTATTGGAAAGTAGTACATCGCAGAAACCGATTTCTGTGACACCTACACCAATTAGTGAGGAAGCTAATGATAATGATCATGAAACTTCAGAACAAGTCACTACTGAACCTCGTAGATCAACCAGAGTAAGATCCGCACCAGAATGGTACGGTAACCCTGTTCTAGAAGTCATGCTACTAGATCATGGCGAACCTACGAACTATGAAGAAGCGACGGTGAGCCCAGAATCCGCAAAATGGCTTGAAGCCATGAAATCTGAGATGGGATCCATGTATGAAAACAAAGTATGGACTTTGGTTGACTTGCCCGATGAAAGGCAAGCAATTGAGAATAAATGGTGTTGGGGAACGTAGTAATTTCAAAAAAATTCCTACGCACACGCAAGATCATGGTGATGCATAGCAACGAGTGGGGAGAGTGTTGTCTACGTACCCTCGTAGACCGAAGCGGACGTGTTGACGCAACGTAGAGGAAGTAGTCGTACGTCTTCCCGATCCGACCGATCCAAGCACCGTTACTCCGGCACCTCCGAGTTCTTAGCACACGTCCAGCTCGATGACGCTCCCCGAGCTCCGATCCAGCAAAGCTTCGGGGATGAGTTCCATCAGCACGACGGCGTGATGACGATGATGATGTTCTACCGACGCAGGGCTTCCCCTAAGCACTGCAACGATGTGACCGAGGTGGAATATGGTGGAGGGGGGCACCGCACACGGCTAAGGAACGATCACGAAGATCAACTTGTGTGTTCTAGGGTGCCCCCTTGCCCCCGTATATAAAGGAGGGGAGGGGGAGGTGCGGCCGGCCCCCAAGGGGTGCGCCAGGAGGAGTCCTACTCCCGCCGGGAGTAGGACTCCTCTCCCTTGCCTTGCTGGAGAAGGAAGGAGAGAGGGGGAAAGGAAAAAGGGGGGCGCCGCCCCCCTTCCTTGTCCTATTTGGACTAGGGGGGGGGGGAGGGGGCGCGCGGCCTGCCCTGGCCGCCCCTCCTCTTTTCCCTTAAGGCCCATATGGGCCCATTAACCCCCGGGGGGGTTCCGGTAACCCCTTGGTACTCCAGTAAAATGCCGATTTCACTCGGAACCATTCCGATGTCCAAATATAGGCTTCCAATATATCAATCTTTATGTCTCGACCATTTCGAGACTCCTCGTCATGTCCGTGATCACATCCGGGACTCCGAACTAACTTCGGTACATCAAAATGCATAAACTCATAATAACTGTCATCGTAACCTTAAGCATGCGGACCCTACGGTTCGAGAACAATGTAGACATGACTGAGATACGTCTCCGGTCAATAACCAATAGCGGGACCTGGATGCCCATATTGGCTCCTACATATTCTACGAAGATCTTTATCGGTCAGACCGCATAACAACATACGTTGTTCCCTTTGTCATCGGTATGTTACTTGCCTGAGATTTGATCGTCGGTATCCAATACCTAGTTCAATCTCGTTGCCGGCAAGTCTCTTTACTCGTTCTGTAATACATCATCTCACAACTAACACATTAGTTGCAATGCTTGCAAGGCTTATGTGATGTGCATTACCGAGAGGGCCTAGAGATACCTCTCCGACTATCGGAGTGACAAATCCTAATCTCGAAATACGCCAACCCAACAAGTACTTTCGGAAACACCTGTAGAGCACCTTTATAATCACCCAGTTACGTTGTGACGTTTGGTGGCACACAAAGTGTTCCTACGGTAAACGGGAGTTGCATAATCTCATAGTCATAGGAACATGTATAAGTCATGAAGAAAGCAATAGCAACATACTAAACGATCGGGTGCTAAGCTAATGGAATGGGTCATGTCAATCAGATCATTCAACTAATGATGTGACCTCGTTAATCAAATAACAACTCTTTGTTCATGGTTAGGAAACATAACCATCCTTGATTAACGAGCTAGTCAAGTAGAGGCATACTAGTGACAATCTGTTTGTTTATATATTCACACATGTATTATGTTTCCGGCTAATACAATTCTAGCATGAATAATAAACATTTATCATGATATATGAGGAAATAAATAATAACTTTATTATTGCCTCTAGGGCATATTTCCTTCAGTCTCCCACTTGCACTAGAGTCAATAATCTAGATTACACAGTAATGATTCTAACACCCATGGGGTTTTGGTGCTGATCATGTTTTGCTCGTGGAAGAGGCTTAGTCAACAGGTCTGCTACATTCAGATCCATATGTATCTTGCAAATCTCTATTTCTCCCACCTGGACTAGATCCCGGATGGAATTGAAGCGTCTCTTGATGTGCTTGGTTCTCTTGTGAAATCTGGATTCCTTTGCCAAGGCAATTGTACCAGTATTGTCACAAAAGATTTTCATTGGACCCGATGCACTAGGCATGACACCTAGATCGGATATGAACTCCTTCATCCAGACTCCTTCATTTGCTGCTTCCGAAGCAGCTATGTACTCCGCTTCACATGTAGATCCCGCCACGACGCTTTGTTTAGAACTGCACCAACTAACAGCTCCACCGTTTAATGTAAACACGTATCCGGTTTGCGATTTAGAATCATCCGGATCAGTGTCAAAGCTTGCATCAACGTAACCGTTTACGATGAGCTCTTTGTCACCTCCATATATGAGAAACATATCCTTAGTCCTTTTCAGGTATTTTAGGATGTTCTTGACCGCTGTCCAGTGATCCACTCCTGGATTACTTTGGTACCTCCCTGCTAGACTTACAGCAAGACACACATCAGGTCTGGTACACAACATTGCATACATGATAGAGCCTATGGCTGAAGCATAGGGAACATCTTTCATTTTCTCTCTATCTTCTACAGTGGTCGGGCATTGAGTCTTACTCAACTTCACACCTTGTAACACAGGCAAGAACCCTTTCTTTGCTTGATCCATTTTGAACTTTTTCAAAACTTTGTCAAGGTATGTGCTTTGTGAAAGTCCAATTAAGCGTCTTGATCTATCTCTATAGATCTTAATGCCCAATATGTAAGCAGCTTCACCGAGGTCTTTCATTGAAAAACTCTTATCCAAGTATCCCTTTATGCTATCCAGAAATTCTATATCATTTCCGATTAGTAATATGTCATCTACATATAATATCAGAAATGCTACAGAGCTCTCACTCACTTTCTTGTAAATACAGGCTTCTCCAAAAGTCTGTACAAACCCAAATGCTTTGATCACACTATCAAAGCGTTTATTCCAACTCCGAGAGGCTTGCACCAGTCCATAAATGGATCGCTGGAGCTTGCACACTTTGTTAGCTCCTTTTGGATCGACAAAACCTTCAGGTTGCATAATATAAAACTATTCTTCCAGAAATCCATTCAGGAATGCGGTTTTTACATCCATCTGCCAAATTTCATAATCATAAAATGCGGCAATTGCTAACATGATTGGGACAGACTTAAGCATCGCTACGGGTGAGAAGGTCTCATCGTAGTCAATTCCTTGAACTTGTCAAAAACCTTTTGCAACAAGTCGAGCTTTGTAGACAGTAACATTACCGTCAGCGTCAGTCTTCTTCTTGAAGATCCATTTATTCTCTATTGCTTGCCGACCATCGGGCAAGTCAACCAAAGTCCATACTTTGTTGTCATACATGGATCCCATCTCAGATTTCATGGCTTCTAGCCATTTTGCGGAATCTGGGCTCACCATCGCTTCTTCATAGTTCGTAGGTTCATCATGATCTAGTAGGATGACTTCCAGAACAGGATTGCCGTACCACTCTGGTGCGGATCTTACTCTGGTTGATCTACGAGGTTCAGTAGTAACTTGATCTGAAGTTTCATGATCATTATCATTAGCTTCCTCACTAATTGGTGTAGGTGTCATAGAAACAGATTTCTGTGATGCACTACTTTCCAATAAGGGAGCAGGTACAGTTACCTCATCAAGTTCTACTTTCCTCCCACTCACTTCTTTCGAGAGAAACTCCTTCTCTAGAAAGGTTCCATTCTTAGCAACAAATATCTTGCCTTCGGATCTGTGATAGAAGGTGTACCCAACAGTCTCCTTTGGGTATCCTATGAAGACACATTTCTCCGATTTGGGTTCGAGCTTATCAGGTTGAAGTTTTTTCACATAAGCATCGTAGCCCCAAACTTTAAGAAACGACAACTTTGGTTTCTTGCCAAACCATAGTTCATAAGGCGTCGTCTCAACGGATTTTGATGGTGCTCTATTTAACGTGAATGCGGCCGTATCTAAAGCATAACCCCAAAACGATAGCGGTAAATCTGTAAGAGACATCATAGATCGCACCATATCAAGTAAAGTACGATTACGACGTTCAGACACACCATTACGTTGTGGTGTTCCGGGTGGCGTGAGTTGCGAAACTATTCCGCATTGTTTCAAATGTAGACCAAACTCGTAACTCAAATATTCTCCTCCACGATCAGATCGTAGAAACTTTATTTTCTTGTTACGATGATTTTCAACTTCACTCTGAAATTCTTTGAACTTTTCAAATGTTTCAGACTTGTGTTTCATTAAGTAGATATACCCATATCTGCTTAAATCATCTGTGAAGGTGAGAAAATAACGATATCCGCCACGAGCTTCAATATTCATCGGACCACATACATCTGTATGTATGATTTCCAACAAATCTGTTGCTCTCTCCATAGTACCGGAGAACGGTGTTTTAGTCATCTTGCCCATGATGCACGGTTCGCAAGTACCAAGTGATTCATAATCAAGTGGTTCCAAAAGTCCATCAGTATGGAGTTTCTTCATGCGCTTTACACCGATATGACCTAAACGGCAGTGCCACAAATAAGTTGCACTATCATTATCAACTCTGCATCTTTTGGCTTCAACATTATGAATATGTGTATCACAACTATCGAGATTCATCAAAAATAGACCACTCTTCAAGGGTGCATGACCATAAAAGATATTACTCATATAAATAGAACAACCATTATTCTCTGATTTAAATGAATAACTGTCTCGCATCAAACAAGATCCAGATATAATGTTCATGCTCAACGCTGGCACCAAATAACAATTATTTTGGTCTAATACTAATCCCGAAGGTAGATGTAGAGGTAGCATGCCGACCGCGATCACATCGACTTTGGAACCATTTCCCACGCGCATCGTCACCTCGTCCTTTGCCAGTGTTCGCTTAATCCGTAGTCCCTGTTTCGAGTTGCAAATATTAGCAACATAACCAGTATCAAATACCCAGGTGCTACTGCGAGCTCTAGTAAGGTACACATCAATAACATGTATATCACATATACCTTTGTTCACCTTGCCATCCTTCTTATCCGCCAAATATTTGGGGCAGTTCCGCTTCCAGTGACCAGTCTGCTTGCAGTAGAAGCACTCAGTTTCAGGCTTGGGTCCAGACTTGGGTTTCTTCTCTTGAGCAGCAACTTGTTTGCTGTTCTTCTTGAAGTTCCCCTTCTTCTTCCCTTTGCCCTTTTTCTTGAAACTAGTGGTTTTGTTAACCATCAACACTTGATGCTCCTTCTTGATTTCTACCTCCGCAGCCTTTAGCATTGCGAAGAGCTCGGGAATCGTCTTATCCATCCCTTGCACATGATAGTTCATCATGAAACCTTTGTAGCTTGGTGGAAGTGATTGGAGAATTCTGTCAATGACGCAATCATCCGAAAGATTAACCCCCAGTTGAATCAAGTGATTATAATACCCAGACATTTTGAGTATATGCTCACTGACAGAACTATTCTCCTCCATCTTGCAGCTATAGAACTTATTGGAGACTTCATATCTCTCAATCCGGGCATTCTGTTGGAATATTAACTTCAACTCTTGGAACATCTCATATGCCCCTTGATGTTCAAAATGTCGTTGAAGTCCCGGTTCTAAGCCGTAAAGCATGGCACATTGAACTATCGAGTAGTCATCAGCTTTGCTCTGCCAGACGTTCTTAACGTCGTCAGTTGCATCAGCAGCAGGCCTGGCACCCGGCGGTGCTTCCAGGACGTAACTCTTCTGTGCAGCAATGAGGATAATCCTCAAGTTATGGACCCAGTCCGTGTAATTGCTACCATCATCTTTCAACTTTGCTTTCTCAAGGAACGCATTAAAATTCAACGGAACAACAGCACGGGCCATCTATCTATAATCAACATAAACAAGCAAGATACTATCAGGGACTAAGTTCATGATAATTTTAAGTTCATTTAATCATATTACTTAAGAACTCCCACTTAGATAGACATCCCTCCAATCTTCTAAGTGATCACGTGATCCAAATCAAACTAAACCATAACCGATCATCACGTGAAATGGATTAGTTCTCAATGGTGAACATCATTATGTTGATCATATCTACTATATGATTCATGCTCGACCTTTCGGTCTCCGTGTTCCGAGGCCATATCTGCATATGCTAGGCTCGTCAAGTATAACCCGAGTATTCTGCGTGTGCAAAAACTGGCTTGCACCCGTTGTAGATGGACGTAGAGCTTATCACACCCGATCATCACGTGGTGTCTGGGCACGACGAACTTTGGCAACGGTGCATACTCGGGGAGAACACTTCTTGATAATTTTAGTGAGAGATCATCTTATAATGCTACCGTCAATCAAAGCAAGATAAGATGCATAAAAAGATAAACATCACATGCAATCAATATAAGTGATATGATATGGCCATCATCATCTTGTGCTTGTGATCTCCATCTTCGCAGCACCGTCATGATCACCATCGTCACCAGCGCGACACCTTGATCTCCATCGTAGCATCGTTGCCGTCTCGCCAATCTTATGCTTCTACGACTATCGCTACCGCTTAGTGATAAAGTAAAGCATTACAGGGCGATTGCATTGCATACAATAAAGCGACAACCATACGGCTCCTGCCGGTTGCCGATAACTCGGTTACAAAACATGATCATCTCATACAATAAAATTTAGCATCATGTCTTGACCATATCACATCACAACATGCCCTGCAAAAACAAGTTAGACGTCCTCTACTTTGTTTGTTGCAAGTTTTACGTGGCTGCTACGGGCTTAAGCAAGAACCAATCTCACCTACGCATCAAAACCACAACGATAGTTTGTCAAGTTGATGCCGTTTTAACCTTTGCAAGGACCGGGCGTAGCCACACTTGGTTCAACTAAAGTTGGAGAAACTGACACCCGCCAGCCACCTGTGTGCAAAGCACGGCGGTAGAACCAGTCTCGCGTAAGCGTACGCGTAATGTCGGTCCGGGCCGCTTCATCCAACAATACCGCCGAACCAAAGTATGACATGCTGGTAGGCAGTATGACTTATATCGCCCACAACTCACTTGTGTTCTACTCGTGCATAACATCAAACCATAAAAACCTAGGCTCGGATGCCACTGTTGGGGAACGTAGTAATTTCAAAAAAATTCCTACGCACACGCAAGATCATGGTGATGCATAGCAACGAGAGGGGAGAGTGTTGTCTACGTACCCTCGTAGACCGAAGCGGAAGCGTTGACGCAACGTAGAGGAAGTAGTCGTACGTCTTCCCGATCCGACCGATCCAAGCACCGTTACTCCGGCACCTCCGAGTTCTTAGCACACGTCCAGCTCGATGACGCTCCCCGGGCTCCGATCCAGCAAAGCTTCGGGGATGAGTTCCGTCAGCACGACGGCGTGATGACGATGATGATGTTCTACCGACGCAGGGCTTCACCTAAGCACTGCAACGATGTGACCGAGGTGGAATATGGTGGAGGGGGCACCACACACGGCTAAGGAACGATCACGAAGATCAACTTGTGTGTTCTAGGGTGCCCCCCTGCCCCCGTATATAAAGGAGGGGAGGGGGAGGCGCGGCCGGCCCCCAAGGGGTGCACCAGGAGGAGTCCTACTCCCACCGGGAGTAGGATACTCTCCCTTGCCTTGTAGGAGAAGGAAGGAGAGAGGGGGAAAGGAAAAAGGGGGGCGCCGCCCCCCCTTCCTTGTCCTATTCGGACTAGGGGGGGAGGGGGCGCGCGGCCTGCCCTGGCCGCCCCTCCTCTTTTCCCTTAAGGCCCATATGGGCCCATTAACCCCCGGGGGGGGGGGGGGTCCGGTAACCCCCCGGTACTCCAGTAAAATGCCGATTTCACTCGGAACCATTCCGATGTCCAAATATAGGCTTCCAATATATCAATCTTTATGTCTCGACCATTTCGAGACTCCTCGTCATGTCCGTGATCACATCCGGGACTCCGAACTGACTTCGGTACATCAAAATGCATAAACTCATAATAACTGTCATCGTAACCTTAAGCGTGCGGACCCTACGGTTCGAGAACAATGTAGACATGAACGAGATACGTCTCCGGTCTATAACCAATAGCGGTACCTGGATGCCCATATTGGCTCCTACATATTGTACGAAGATCTTTATCGGTCAGACCGCATAACAACATACGTTGTTCCCTTTGTCATCGGTATGTTACTTGCCTGAGATTTGATCGTCGGTATCCAATACCTAGTTCAATCTCGTTGCCGACAAGTCTCTTTACACGTTCTGTAATACATCATCTCACAAATAACACATTAGTTGCAATGCTTGCAAGGCTTATGTGATGTGCATTACCGAGAGGGCCCAGAGATACCTCTCCGACTATCAGAGTGACAAATCCTAATCTCGAAATACGCCAACCCAACAAGTACTTTTGGAAACACCTGTAGAGCACCTTTATAATCACCCAGTTACGTTGTGACGTTTGGTGGCACACAAAGTGTTCCTACGGTAAACGGGAGTTGCATAATCTCATAGTCATAGGAACATGTATAAGTCATGAAGAAAGCAATAGCAACATACTAAACGATCGGGTGCTAAGCTAATGGAATGGGTCATGTCAATCAGATCATTCAACTAATGATGTGACCTCGTTAATCAAATAACAACTCTTTGTTCATGGTTAGGAAACATAACCATCTTTGATTAACGAGCTAGTCAAGTAGAGGCATACTAGTGACAATATGTTTGTTTATATATTCACACATGTATTATGTTTCCGGCTAATACAATTCTAGCATGAATAATAAAAATTTATCATGATATATGAGGAAATAAATAATAACTTATTATTGCCTCTAGGGCATATTTCCTTCAAATGGATCTTCAAGAAGAAGACTGACGCTGACGGTAATGTTACTGTCTACAAAGCTCGACTTGTTGCAAAAGGTTTTCGACAAGTTCAAGGGATTGACTACAATGAGACCTTCTAACCCTTAGCGATGCATAAGTCTGTCCGAATCATGTTAGCGATTGCCGCATTTTATGATTATGAAATTTGGCAGATGGATGTCAAAACTGCATTCCTGAATGGATTTCTGGAAGAAGAATTGTATATGATGCAGCCAGAAGGTTTTGTCGATCCAAAGGGAGCTAACAAAGTGTGCAAGCTCCAGCGATCCATTTATGGACTCGTGCAAGCCTCTCGGAGTTGGAATAAACGCTTTGATAGTGTAATCAAAGCATTTGGTTTTATACAGACTTTTGGAGAAGCCTGTATTTACAAGAAAGTGAGTGGGAGCTCTGTAGCATTTCTGATATTATATGTAGATGACATATTACTAATCGGAAATGATATAGAACATCTGGATAGCATAAAGGGATACTTGGATAAGAGTTTTTCAATGAAAGACCTCGGTGAAGCTGCTTACATATTGGGCATTAAGATCTATAGAGATAGATCAAGACGCTTAATTGGACTTTCACAAAGCACATACCTTGACAAAGTTTTGAAAAAGTTCAAAATGGATCAAGCAAAGAAAGGATTCTTGCCCGTGTTACAAGGTGTGAAATTGAGTAAGACTCAAGGCCTGACCACTGCAGAAGATAGAGAGAAAATGAAAGATGTTCCCTATGCTTCATCCATAGGCTCTATCATGTATGCAATGCTGTGTACCAGACCTTATGTGTGTCTTGCTATAAGTCTAGTAGGGAGGTACCAAAGTAATCCAGGAGTGGATCACTGGACAGCGGTCAAGAACATCCTGAAATACCTGAAAAGGACTAAGGATATGTTTCTCGTATATGGAGGTGACAAAGAGCTCATCGTAAATGGTTACGTTGATGCAAGCTTTGACACTGATCCGGACGATTCTAAATCGCAAACCGGATACGTATTTACATTAAACGGTGGAGCTGTCAATTGGTGGAGTTCTAAACAAAGCGTCGTGGCGGGATCTACATGTGAAGCGGAGTACATAGCTGCGTCGGAAGCAGCAAACGATTGAGTCTGGATGAAGGAGTTCATATCCGATCTAGGTGTCATACCTAGTGCATCGGGTCCAATGAAAATCTTTTGTGACAATACTGTTGCAATTGCCTTGGCAAAGGAATCCAGATTTCACAAGAGAACCAAGCACATCAAGAGACGCTTCAATTCCATCCGGGATCTAGTCCAGGTGGGAGACATAGAGATTTGCAAGATACATACAGATCTGAATGTAGCAGACCCGTTGACTAAGCCTCTTCCACGAGCAAAACACGATCAGCACCAAAGCTCCATGGGTGTTAGAATCATTACTGTGTAATCTAGATTATTGACTCTAGTGCAAGTGGGAGACTGAAGGAAATATGCCCTAGGGGCAATAATAAAGTTATTATTTATTTCCTTATATCATGATAAATGTTTATTATTCATGCTAGAATTGTATTAACCGGAAACATAATACTTGTGTGAATACATAGACAAACTAAACTCACTAGTATGCCTCTACTTGACTAGCTCGTTAATCAAAGATGGTTATGTTTCCTAACCATAGACATGTGTTGCCATTTGATTAACGGGATCACATCATTAGGAGAATGATGTGATTGACATGACCCATTCCACTAGCTTAGCACCCGATCGTTTAGTATGTTGGTATTGCTTTCTTCATGACTTATACATGTTCCTATGACTATGAGATTATGCAACTCCCGTTTGCCGGAGGTAAACTTTGTGTGCTACCAAACGTCACAACGTAACTGGGTGATTATAAAGGTGCTCTACAGGTGCCTCCAAAGGTACATGTTGGGTTGGCGTATTTCAAGATTAGGATTTGTCACTCCGATTGTCTGAGAGGTATCTCTGGGCCCTCTCGGTAATGCACATCACTTAAGCCTTGCAAGCAATGCAACTAATGAGTTAGTTGCGAGATGATGTATTACAGAATGAGTAAAGAGACTTGCCGGTAACGAGATTGAACTAGGTATTGAGATACCGACGATTGAATCACGGGCAAGTACATACCGATGACAAAGGGAACAACGTATGTTGTTGTGCGGTCTGACCGATAAAGATCTTCGTAGAATATGTGGGAGCCAATATGAGCATCCAGGTTTCACTATTGGTTATTGACCGGAGACGTGTCTCGGTCATGTCTACATTGTTCTCAAACCCGTAGGGTCCGCACGCTTAACGTTACGATGACAGTTTCATTATGAGTTTATATGTTTTGATGTACCGAAGGTTGTTCAGAGTACCGGATGTGATCACAAACATGACGAGGAGTCTCGAAATGGTAGAGACATAAAGATTGATATATTGGACGACTATATTCGGACACCGGAAGTGTTCTGAGTGATTTCGGAGAAA
The DNA here is from genome assembly GCA_032464435.1 of Aegilops umbellulata. Taxonomy (NCBI): domain Eukaryota; kingdom Viridiplantae; phylum Streptophyta; class Magnoliopsida; order Poales; family Poaceae; genus Aegilops; species Aegilops umbellulata. The sequence continues at coordinate 401,675,059 of CP136059.1, forward strand.
ACCGGAGTGCCGGAGGGTTACCGGAACCCCCCAGGTGAAGTATGGGCCTAATGGGCCTTAGTGGAGAGAGAGAGAGAGGGGTGGCCAGGGTGGGCCGCGCGCCCCCTCCCCCTCTGGTCCGAATTGGACTAGGAGAGGGGGGGGGGGCGCCCCCCTTTCCTTCTCCCTCTCCCCCTTCCTTTCCTCCTCCTAGTAGGAGTAGGAAAGAGGGGAGTCCTACTCCTACTAGGAGGAGGACTCCTCCTCCTGGCGCGCCCTGCTAGGGCCGGCCGGCCTCCCCCTTGCTCCTTTATATACGGGGGCAGAGGGCACCTCTAGACACACAAGTTGATCTTCGTGATCATTCTCTTAGCCGTGTGCGGTGCCCCCCTCCACCATAATCCTCGATAATATATATTGTAGCAGTGCTTAGGCGAAGCCCTACAATGGTAGAACATCAAGATCGTCACCACGCCGTCGTGCTGACGGAACTCATCCCCAACACTTTGCTGGATCGGAGTCCGGGGATCGTCATCGAGCTGAACGAGTGCTAGAATTCGGAGGTGCCGTAGTTTCGGTGCTTGATCGGTCGGGCCGTGAAGACGTACGACTACATCAACCGCGTTGTCATAACGCTTCCGCTATGGGTCTACGAGGGTACATAGACAACACTCTCCCCTCTCGTTGCTATGCGTCGCCATGATCTTGCGTGTCCGTAGGAAAATTTTGAAATTACTACGTTCCCCAACAGTGGCATCCGAGCCTAGTTTATGTGTTGATGTTATATGCACGAGTAGAACACAAGTGAGTTGTGGGCGATATAAGTCATACTGCTTACCAGCATGTCATACTTTGGTTCGGCGGTATTGTTGGACGAAGCTGCCCGGACCGACATTACGCGTACGCTTACGCGAGACTGGTTCTACCGACGTGCTTTGCACACAGGTGGCTGGCGGGTGTTAGTTTCTCCAACTTTAGTTGAACCGAGTGTGGCTACGCCCGGTCCTTGCGAAGGTTAAAACAGCACCAACTTGACAAACTATCGTTGTGGTTTTGATGCGTAGGTAAGATTGGTTCTTGCTCAGGCCGTAGCAGCCACGTAAAACTTGCAACAAACAAAGTAGAGGATGTCTAACTTGTTTTTGCAGGGCATGTTGTGATGTGATATGGTCAAGGCATGATGCTAAATTTTATTGTATGAGATGATCATGTTTTGTAACCGAGTTATCGGCAACTGGCAGGAGCCATATGGTTGTCGCTTTATTGTATGCAATGCAATCGTCCTGTAATGCTTTACTTTGTCACTAAGCGGTAGCAATAGTCGTAGAAGCATAAGTTTGGCGAGACAACGATGCTACGATGGAGATCAAGGTGTCGCGTCGGTGACGATGGTGATCATCACGATGCTTTGGAGATGGAGATCACAAGCACAAGATGATTATGGCCATATCATATCACTTATATTGATTCCATGTGATGTTTATCTTTTATGCATCTTATCTTGCTTTGATTGACGATAGCATTATAAGATGATCTCTCAATAAATTTCAAGATAAAAGTGTTCTCCCTGAGTATGCACCATTGCCAATGTTCGTCGTGCCCAGACTCCACATGATGATCGGGTGTGATAAGCTCTACGTCCATCTACAACGGGTGCAAGCCAGTTTTGCACACGCAGAATACTCAGGTTAAACTTGACGAGCCTAGCATATGCAGATATGGCCTTGGAACACTGAGACCGATAGGTCGAGCGTGAATCATATAGTAGATATGATCAACATAGTGATGTTCACCATTGAAAACTACTCCATTTCACGTGATGATCGGTTATGGTTTAGTTGATTTGGATCACGTGATCACTTAGAAGATTAGAGGGATGTCTTTCTAAGTGGGAGTTCTTAAGTAATATGATTAATTGAACTTAAATTTATCATGAACTTAGTACCTGATAGTATCTTTCTTGTTTATGTTTGATTGTAGATAGATGGCCCGTGCTGTTGTTCCGTTTAATTTTAATGCGTTCCTTGAGAAAGCAAAGTTGAAAGATGATGGTAGCAATTACATGGAATGGGTCCATAACTTGAGGATTATCCTCATTGCTGCACAGAAGAATTACGTCCTGGAAGCACCGCTGGGTGCCAGGCCTGCTGCTGATGCAACTGACGATGTTAAGAACGTCTGGCAGAGCAAAGATGATGACTACTCGGTAGTTCAATGTGCCATGCTTTACGGCTTAGAATCGGGACTTCAACGACGTTTTGAACGTCATGGAGCATATGCGATGTTCCAGGAGTTGAAGTTAATATTTCAAGCAAATGCCCGGATTGAGAGATATGAAGTCTCCAATAAGTTCTATAGCTGCAAGATGGAGGAGAGCAGTTCTGTCAGTGAGCATATACTCAAAATGTCTGGGTATAATAATCACTTGATTCAACTGGGAGTTAACCTTCTGGATGATTGCGTCATTGACAGAATTCTCCAATCACTTCCACCTAGCTACAAGAGCTTCGTGATGAACTATAATATGCAAGGGATGGATAAGACAATTCCCGAGCTCTTCGCAATGCTGAAAGCTGCGGAGGTAGAAATAAAGAAGGAGCATCAAGTGTTGCTGGTCAACAAGACCACTAGTTTCAAGAAAAAGGGCAAAGGGAAGAAGAAGGGGAACTTCAAGAAGAATAGCAAGCAAGTTGCTGCTCAGGAGAAGAAACCCAAATGTAGACCTAAGCCTGAAACTGAGTGCTTCTACTGCAAGCAGACTGATCACTGGAAGCGGAACTGCCCCAAGTATTTGGCGGATAAGAAGGACGGCAAGGTGAACAAAGGTATATGTGATATACATGTTATTGATGTGTACCTTACTAGAACTCGCAGTAGCACCTGGGTATTTGATACTGGTTCTGTTGCTAATATTTGCAACTCGAAACAGGGACTACGGATTAAGTGAACAGTGGCCAAGGACGAGGTGACGATGCGCGTGGGAAATGGTTCCAAAGTCGATGTGATCGCAGTCGGCACGCTACCTCTACATCTACCTTCGGGATTAGTATTAGACCTAAATAATTGTTATTTGGTGCCAGCGTTGAGCATGAACATTATATCTGGATCTTGTTTGATGCGAGACGGTTATTCATTTAAATCAGAGAATATTGGTTGTTCTATTTATATGAGTAATATCTTTTATGGTCATGCACCCTTAAAGAGTGGTCTATTTTTGATGAATCTCGATAGTAGTGATACACATATTCTTAATGTTGAAGCCAAATGATGCAGAGTTGATAATGATAGTGGACCTTATTTGTGGCGCTGCCGTTTAGGTCATATCGGTGTAAAGCGCATGAAGAAACTCCATACCGATGGACTTTTGGAACCACTTGATTATGAATCACTTGGTACTTGCGAACCGTGCCTCATGGGCAAGATGACTAAAACGCCGTTCTCCGGTACTATGGAGAGAGCAACAGATTTGTTGGAAATCATACATACAGATGTATGTGGTCCAATGAATGTTGAAGCTCGTGGCGGATACCGTTATTATCTCACCTTCACAGATGATTTAAGCAGACATGGGTATATCTACTTAATGAAACATAAGTCTGAAACATTTGAAAAGTTCAAAGAATTTCAGAGTGAAGTTGAAAATCATCGTAACAAGAAAATAAAGTTTCTACGATCTGATCATGGAGGAGAATATTTGAGTTACGAGTTTGGTCTACATTTGAAACAATGCGGAATAGTTTCGCAACTCACGCCACCCGGAACACCACAACGTAATGGTGTGTCCGAACGTGGTAATCGTACTTTACTTGATATGGTGCGATCTATGATGTCTCTTACAGATTTACCGCTATCGTTTTGGGGTTATGCTTTAGAGACGGCCGCATTCACGTTAAATAGGGCACCATCAAAATCCGTTGAGACGAAGCCTTATGATATGTGGTTTGGCAAGAAACCAAAGTTGTCATTTCTGAAAGTTTGGGGCTGCGATGCTTATGTGAAAAAACTTCAACCTGATAAGCTCGAACCCAAATCGGAGAAATGTGTCTTCATAGGATACCCAAAGGAGACTGTTGGGTACTCCTTCTATCACAGATCCGAAGGCAAGACATTTGTTGCTAAGAATGGATCCTTTCTAGAGAAGGAGTTTCTCTCGAAAGAAGTGAGTGGGAGGAAAGTAGAACTTGATGAGGTAACTGTACCTGCTCCCTTATTGGAAAGTAGTACATCGCAGAAACCGGTTTCTGTGACACCTACACCAATTAGTGAGGAAGCTAATGATAATGATCATGAAACTTCAGAACAAGTCACTACTGAACCTCGTAGATCAACCAGAGTAAGATCCGCACCAGAATTTTACGGTAACCTTGTTCTAGAAGTCATGCTACTAGATCATGGAGAACCTACGAACTATGAAGAAGCAATGGTGAGCCCAGATTACGCAAAATGGCTTGAAGCCATGAAATCTGAGATGGGATCCATGTATGAAAACAAAGTATGGACTTTGGTTGACTTTCCCGATGATCGGCAAGCAATTGAGAATAAATGGATCTTCAAGATGAAGACTGACGCTGACGGTAATGTTACTGTCTACAAAGCTCGACTTGTTGCAAAAGGTTTTTGACAAGTTCAAGGGATTGACTACAATGAGACCTTCTCACCCGTAGCGATGCTTAAGTCTGTCCGAATCATGTTAGCGATTGCTGCATTTTATGATTATGAAATTTGGCAGATGGATGTCAAAACTGCATTCCTGAATGGATTTCTGGAAGAAGAGTTGTATATGATGCAGCCAGAAGGTTATGTCGATCCAAAGGGAGCTAACAAAGTGTGCAAGCTCCAGCGATCCATTTATGGACTGGTGCAAGCCTCTCGGAGTTGGAATAAATGCTTTAATAGTGTAATCAAAGCATTTGGTTTTATACAGACTTTTGGAGAAGCCTGTATTTACAAGAAAGTGAGTGGGAGCTCTGTAGCATTTCTGATATTATATGTGGATGACATATTACTAATAGGAAATGATATAGAATATCTGGATAGCATAAAGGGATACTTGAATAAGAGTTTTTCAATGAAAGACCTCGGTGAAGCTGCTTACATATCGGGCATTAAGATCTACAGAGATAGATCAAGACGCTTAATTGGACTTTCACAAAGCACATACCTTGACAAAGTTTTGAAAAAGTTCAAAATGGATCAAGCAAAGAAAGGATTCTTGCCCGTGTTACAATGTGTGAAATTGAGTAAGACTCAATGCCTGACCACTTCAGAAGATAGAGAGAAAATGAAAGATGTTCCCTATGCTTCATCCATAGGCTCTATCATGTATGCAATGCTGTGTACCAGACCTGATATGTGTCTTGCTATAAGTCTAGCAGGGAGGTACCAAAGTAATCCAGTAGTGGATCACTGGACAACGGTCAAGAACATCCTGAAATACCTGAAAAGGACTAAGGATATGTTTCTCGTATATGGAGGTGACAAAGAGCTCATCATAAATGGTTACGTTGATTCAAGCTTTGACACTGATCCGGACGATTCTAAATCGCAAATCAGATACGTATTTACATTAAACGGTGGAGCTGTCAGTTGGTGCAGTTCTAAACAAAGCGTCGTGGCGGGATCTACATGTGAAGCGGAGTACATAGCTGCGTCGGAAGCAGCAAACGATTGAGTCTGGATGAAGGAGTTCATATCCAATCTAGGTGTCATACCTAGTGCATCGGGTCCAATGAAAATCTTTTGTGACAATACTGGTGCAATTGCCTTGGCAAAGGAATCCAGATTTCACAAGAGAACCAAGCACATCAAGAGACGCTTCAATTCCATCCGGGATCTAGTCCAGGTGGGAGACATAGAGATTTGCAAGATACATACGGATCTGAATGTAGCAGACCCGTTGACTAAGCATCTTCCATGAGCAAAACATGATCAGCACCAAAGCTCCATGGGTGTTAGAACCATTACTGTGTAATCTAGATTATTGACTCTAGTGCAAGTGGGAGACTGAAGGAAATATGCCCTAGGGGCAATAATAAAGTTATTATTTATTTCCTTATATCATGATAAATGTTTATTATTCATGCTAGAATTGTATTAACCGGAAACATAATACTTGTGTGAATACATAGACAAACTAGACGTCACTAGTATGCCTCTACTTGACTAACTCGTTAATCAAATATGGTTATGTTTCCTAACCATAGACATGTGTTGTCATTTGATTAACGGGATCACATCACTAGGAGAATGCTGTGATTGACATGACCCATTCCACTAGCTTAGCACCCGATCGTTTAGTATGTTGCTATTGCTTTCTTCATGACTTATACATGTTCCTATGACTATGAGATTATGCGACTCCCGTTTGCCGGAGGAACACTTTGTGTGCTACTAAACGTCACAACATAACTGGGTGATTATAAAGGTGCTCTACAGGTGCCTCCAAAGGTACATGTTGGGTTGGCGTATTTCGAGATTAGGATTTGTCACTCCGATTGTCGGAGAGGTATCTTTGGGCCCTCTTGGTAATGCACATCACTTAAGCCTTGCAAGCAATGCAACTAATGAGTTAGTTGCGAGATGATGTATTACAGAACGAGTAAAGAGACTTGCCGGTAACGAGATTGAACTAGGTATTGAGATACCGACGATCGAATCACGGGCAAGTACATACCGATGACAAAGGGAACAACGTATGTTGTTGTGCGATCTGACCGATAAAGATCTTCGTAGAATATGTGGGAGCCAATATGAGCATCCAGGTTCCGCTATTGGTTATTGACCGGAGACGTGTCTCGGTCATGTCTACATTGTTCTCGAACCCGTAGGGTCCGCACGCATAACGTTACGATGACAGTTTCATTATGAGTTTATATGTTTTGATGTACCGAAGGTTGTTCAGAGTTCCGGATGTGATCACGAACATGACGAGGAGTCTCGAAATGGTAGAGACATAAAGATTGATATATTGGACGACTATATTCGGACACCGGAAGTGTTCTGAGTGATTTCGGAGAAAACCGGAGTGCCGGAGGGTTACCGGAACCCCCCGGGTGAAGTATGGGCCTAATGGGCCTTAGTGGAGAGAGAGAGGGGTGGCCAGGGTGGGCTGCGCGCCCCCTCCCCCTCTGGTCCGAATTTGACTAGGAGAGGGGGGGGTGGCGCCCCCTTTCCTTCTCCCTCTCCCCCTTCCTTTCCCCCTCCTAGTAGGAGTAGGAAAGAGGGGAGTCCTACTCCTACTAGGAGGAGGACTCCTCCTCCTGGCGCGCCCTGCTAGGGCCGGCCGACCTCCCCCTTGCTCCTTTATATACAGGGGCAGGGGGCACCTCTAGACACACAAGTTGATCTTCGTGATCATTCTCTTAGCCGTGTGCGGTGCCCCCCTCCACCATAATCCTCGATAATATATATTGTAGCGGTGCTTAGGCGAAGCCCTACGACGGTAGAACATCAAGATCGTCACCACACCGTCATGCTGACGGAACTCTTCCCCGACACTTTGCTGGATCGGAGTCCGGGGATCGTCATCGAGCTGAACGAGTGCTAGAATTCGGAGGTGCCGTAGTTTCGGTGCTTGATCGGTCGGGCAGTGAAGACGTACGACTACATCAACCGCGTTGTCATAACGCTTCCGCTATGGGTCTACGAGGGTACATAGACAACACTCTCCCCTCTCGTTGCTATGCGTCACCATGATCTTGCGTGTGCGTAGGAAAATTTTGAAATTACTACGTTCCCCAACAGTGGCATCCGAGCCTAGGATTTATGTGTTGATGTTATATGCACGAGTAGAACACAAGTGAGTTGTGGGCGATAAAAGTCATACTGCTTACCAGCATGTCATACTTTGGTTCAGCGATATTGTTGGACGAAGCAGCCCGGACTGACATTACGCATACGCTTACGCGAGACTGGTTCTAACGATGTGCTTTGCACACAGGTGGCTGGCGGGTGCCAGTTTCTCCAACTTTAGTTGAACCGAGTGTGGCTACGCCCGGTCCTTGCGAAGGTTAAAACAGCACCAACTTGACAAACTATCTTTGTGGTTTTGATGCGTAGGTAAGATTGGTTCTTGCTTAGCCCGTAGCAGCCACATAAAACTTGCAACAAACAAAGTAGAGGACGTCTAACTTGTTTTGGCAGGGCATGTTGTGATGTGATATGGTCAAGGCATGATGCTAAATTTTATTGTATGAGATGATCATGTTTTGTAACCGAGTTATCGGCAACTGGCAGGAGCCATATGGTTGTCGCTTTATTGTATGCAATGCAATCGCCCTTTAATGCTTTACTTTATCACTAAGCGGTAGCGATAGTCGTAGAAGCATAAGTTTGGCGAGACGACAACGATGCTACGATGGAGATCAAGGTGTCGCGCCGGTGACGATGGTGATCATGACAATGCTTCGGAGATGGAGATCACAAGCACAAGATGATGATGGCCATATCATATCACTTATATTGATTGCATGTGATGTTTATCTTTTATGCATCTTATCTTGGTTTGGTTGACGGTAGCATTATAAGATGATATCTCACTAAATTTCAAGATAAAAGTGTTCTCCCTGAGTATGCACCGTTGCCAAAGTTCGTCGTGCCCAGACACCACATGATGATCGGGTGTGAGAAGCTCTACGTCCATCTACAACGGGTGCAAGCCAGTTTTCCACACGCAGAATACTCAGGTTAAACTTGACGAGCCTAGCATATGCAGATATGGCCTCGGAACACTGAGACCGATAGGTCGAGCGTGAATCATATAGTAGATATGATCAACATAGTGATGTTCACCATTGAAAACTACTCCATTTCACGTAATGATCGGTTATGGTTTAGTTGATTTGGATCACGTGATCACTTAGAAGATTAGAGGGATGTCTTTCTAAGTGGGAGTTCTTAAGTAATATGATTAACTAAACTTAAATTTATCATGAACTTAGTACCTGATAGTATCTTGCTTGTTTATGTTTGATTTTAGATAGATGGCCCGTGCTGTTGTTCCGTTGAATTTTAATGCGTTCCTTGAGAAAGCAAAGTTGAAAGATGATGGTAGCAATTACACGGAATGGGTCCATAACTTGAGGATTATCCTCATTGCTGCACAGAAGAATTACGTCCTGGAAGCACCGCTGGGTGCCAGGCCTGCTGCTGATGCAACTGACGACGTTAAGAATGTCTAGCAGAGCAAAGCTGATGACTACGCGATAGTTCAATATGCCATGCTTTACGGCTTAGAATCGGGACTTCAACGATGTTTTGAACGTCATGGAGCATATGAGATGTTCCAGGAGTTGAAGTTAATATTTCAAGCAAATGCCCGGATTGAGAGATATGAAGTCTCCAATAAGTTCTATAGCTGCTAGATGGAGGAGAACAGTTCTGTTAGTGAGCATATACTCAAAATGTCTGGGTATAATAATCACTTGATTCAACTAGGAGTTAACCTTCCAGATGATTGCGTCATTGACAGAATTCTCCAATCATTTCCACCTAGCTACAAGAGCTTCGTGATGAACTATAATATGCAAGGGATGGATAAGACAATTCCCGAGCTCTTCGCAATGCTGAAAGCTGCGGAGGTAGAAATCAAGAAGGAGCATCAAGTGTTGATGGTCAACAAGACCACTAGTTTCAAGAAAAAGGGCAAAGGGAAGAAGAAGGGGAACTTCAAGAAGAATAGCAAGCAAGTTGCTGCTCAGAAGAAGAAACCCAAATCTAGACCTAAGCCTGAAACCGAGTGCTTCTACTGCAAGCAGACTGGTCACTGGAAGCGGAACTGCTCCAAGTATTTGGCGGATAAGAAGGATGGCAAGGTGAACAAAGGTATATGTGATATACATGTTATTGATGTGTACCTTACTAGAGCTCGCAGTAGCACCTGGGTATTTGATACTGGTTCTGTTGCTAATATTTGCAACTCGAAACAGGGACTACGGATTAAGCGAACACTGGCCAAGGACGAGGTGACGATGCGCGTGGGAAATGGTTCCAAAGTCGATGTGATCGCAGTCGGCACGCTACCTCTACATCTACCTTTGGGATTAGTATTAGACCTAAATAATTGTTATTTGGTGCCAGCGTTGAGCATGAACATTATATCTGGATATTGTTTGATGCGAGACAGTTATTCATTTAAATCAGAGAATAATGGTTGTTCTATTTATATGAGTAATATCTTTTATGGTCATGCACCCTTAAAGAGTGGTCTATTTTTGATGAATCTCGATAGTAGTGATACACATATTCATAATGTTGAAGCCAAAAGATGCAGAGTTGATAATGATAGTGCAACTTATTTGTGGCACTGCCGTTTAGGTCATATCGGTGTAAAGCGCATGAAGAAACTCCATACTGATGGACTTTTGGAACCACTTGATTATGAATCACTTGGTACTTGCGAACCGTGCATCATGGGCAAGATGACTAAAACGTTGTTCTCCGGTATTATGGAGAGAGCAACAGATTTGTTGGAAATCATACATACAGATGTATGTGGTCCAATGAATGTTGAAGCTCGTGGCGGATATCATTATTATCTCATCTTCACAGATGCTTTAACCAGATATGGGTATATCTACTTAATGAAACATAATTCTGAAACATTTGAAAAGTTCAAAGAATTTCAGAGTGAAGTTGAAAATCATCGTAACAAGAAAATAAAGTTTCTACGATCTGATCGTGGAGGAGAATATTTGAGTTACGAGTTTGGTCTACATTTGAAACAATGCGGAATAGTTTCGCAACTCACGCCACCCGGAACACCACAGCGTAATGGTGTGTCCGAACGTCGTAATCGTACTTTACTTGATATGGTGCGATCTATGATGTCCCTTATAGATTTACCGCTATCATTTTGGGGTTATGCTTTAGAGACGGCCGCATTCACGTTAAATAGGGCACCATCAAAATCCGTTGAGATGACGCCTTATGAACTGTGGTTTGGCAAGAAACCAAAGTTGTCATTTCTGAAAGTTTGGGGCTGCGATGCTTATGTGAAAAAACTTCAACCTGATAAGCTCGAACCCAAATCGGAGAAATGTGTCTTCATAGGATACCCAAAGGAGACTGTTGGGTACACCTTCTATCACAGATCCGAATGCAAGACATTTGTTGCTAAGAATGGATCCTTTCTAGAGAAGGAGTTTCTCTCGAAAGAAGTGAGTGGGAGGAAAGTAGAACTTGATGAGGTAACCGTACCTGCTCCCTTATTGGAAAGTAGTACATCGCAGAAACCGGTTTCTGTGACACCTACACCAGTTAGTGAGGAAGCTAATGATAATGATCATAAAACTTCAGAACAAGTCACTACTAAACCTCGTAGATCAACCAGAGTAAGATCCGCACCAAAATGGTACGGTAATCCTGTTCTGGAAGTCATGCCACTAGATCGTGGCGAACCTACGAGCTATGAAGAAGCGATGGTGAGCCCAGATTCCGCAAAATGGCTTGAAGCCATGAAATCTGAGATGGGATCCATGTATGAAAACAAAGTATGGACTTTGGTTGACTTGCCCGATGATCGGCAAGCAATTGATAATAAATGCATCTTCAAGAAGAAGACTGACGCTGACGGTAATGTTACTGTCTACGAAGCTCGACTTGTTGCAAAAGGTTTTCGACAAGTTCAAGGGATTGACTACAATGAGACCTTCTCACCCGTAGCAATGCTTAAGTCTCTCCGAATCATGTTAGCGATTGCCGCATTTTATGATTATGAAATTTGGCAGATGGATGTCAAAACTGCATTCTTGAATGGATTTCTGGAAGAAGAGTTGTATATGATGCAGCCAGAAGGTTTTGTCGATCCAAAGGGAGCTAACAAAGTGTGCAAGCTCCAGCGATCCATTTATGGACTAGTGCAAGCCTCTCGGAGTTGGAATAAACGCTTTGATAGTGTAATCAAAGCATTTGGTTTTATACAGACTTTTGGAGAAGCCCGTATTTACAAGAAAGTGAGTGGGAGCTCTGTAGCATTTCTGATATTATATGTAGATGACATATTACTAAACGGAAATGATATAGAATATCTGGATATCATAAAGGGATACTTGAATAAGAGTTTTTCAATGAAAGACCTCGGTGAATTGTGCACATGAGGAGCGGACGGTGTTGGATCGCTGCCATGTCATCAATCCGCGTAGTTGATCCGCGAGCTGTGCTTTCTCTTTGCTGTCTTGGATTTTTTTTACAGACGGCAAAGTACTTTGCCGTCTTTGTTTTTTTCTACAGACGACAAAGTGCTCATTTTGCCGTCTGTAGAAAAAAACGAAGACCGCAAAGTATTTTGCCATCTATATTTTGGTTTGCAGACGGCAAAGTGAGCTCTTTGCCGTCTGTGTTTTTTTCGCAGATGGCAAAGTCTATTTTACCTTCTGTGTTTCTTTGCCGTCTACTGATGACGACAAACCCTTTCTTTGCTGTCTGCCCGATGAAAAGCTGACGACAAAGGTGCCACCTGACGGCAAATTAGCTGTTTTCCTGTAGTGAAGCTCTATAGAGATAGATCAAGACGCTTAATTGGACTTTCACAAAGCACATACCTTGACAAAGTTTTGAAAAAGTTCAAAATGGATCAAGCAAAGAAAGGATTCTTGCCTGTGTTACAAGGTGTGAAATTGAGTAAGACTCAATGCCTGACCATTGCAGAAGATAGAGAGAAAATGAAAGATGTTCCATATGCTTCATCCATAGGCTCTATCATGTATGCAATGCTGTGTACCAGACCTGATGTGTGTCTTGCTATAAGTCTAGCAGGGAGGTACCAAAGTAATCCAGTAGTGGATCACTGGACAGCGGTCAAGAACATCCTGAAATACCTGAAAAGGACTAAGGATATGTTTCTCGTATATGGAGGTGACAAAGAGCTCATCGTAAATGGTTACGTTGATTCAAGCTTTGACAGTGATCCGGACGATTCTAAATCGCAAACCGGATACGTATTTACATTAAACGGTGGAGCTGTCAGTTGGTGCAGTTCTAAACAAAGCGTCGTGGCGGGTTCTACATGTGAAGTGGAGTACATAGCTGCTTCAGAAGCAGCAAACGAAGGAGTTTGGATGAAGGAGTTCATATCCGATCTAGGTGTCATACCTAGTGCATCGGGTCCAATGAAAATCTTTTGTGACAATACTCGTGCAATTGCCTTGGCAAAGGAATCCAGATTTCACAAGAGAATCAAGCACATCAAGAGACGCTTCAATTCCATCCGGGATCTAGTCCAGGTGGGAGACATAGAGATTTGCAAGATACATACGGATCTGAATGTAGAAGACCCGTTGACTAAGCATCTTCCATGAGCAAAACATGATCAGCACCAAAGCTCCATGGGTGTTAGAATCATTACTGTGTAATCTAGATTCTTGATTCTAGTGCAAGTGGGAGACTGAAGGAAATATGCCCTAGAGGCAATAATAAAGTTATTATTTATTTCCTTATATCATGATAAATGTTTATTATGTTGGAAATATGCCGTAGAGGCAATAATAAAAGCATTATTATTATATTTCCTTGTTCATGATAATTTATCTTTTATTCATGCTATAATTGTGTTATCCGGAAATCGTAATACATGTGTGAGTACATAGACACCAACATGTCCCTAGTAAGACTCTAGTTGACTAGCTCGTTGATCAACAGATAGTCATGGTTTCCTGACTATGGACATTAGATGCCATTGATAACGAGATCACATCATTAGGAGAATGATGTGATGGACAAGACCCAATCTTAAGCATAGCACAAGATCGTCTAATTCGTTTGCTAGAGCTTTTCCAATGTCAAGTATCTTTTCCTTAGACCATGAGATCGTGTAACTCCCGGACACTGTAGGAGTGCTTTGGGTGTGCCAAACGTCACAACGTAACTGGGTGACTATAAATGTATACTACGGGTATCTCCGAAAGTGTCTGTTGGGTTGACACGGATCAAGACTGGGATTTGTCACTCCGTATGACGGAGAGGTATCACTGGGCCCACTCGGTAATGCATCATCATAATGAGCTCAATGTAATCAAAGTGTTTGATCACAGGATCATGCATTACAGTACGAGTAAAGTGACTTACCGGTAACGAGATTGAATGAGGTATTGGGATACCGACGATCGAATCTCGGGCAAGTAAAATACCGATTGACAAAGGGAATTGCATACGGGATTGATTGAATCCTCGACATTGTGGTTCATCCGATGAGATCATCGAGGAGTATGTGGGAGCCAACATGGGTATCCAGATCCCGCTGTTGGTTATTGGCCGGAGAGGTGTCTCGGTCATGTCTGCATGTCTCCCGAACCCGTAGGGTCTACACACTTAAGGTTCGGTGACGCTAGGGTTGTAAAGATATGAATATGCAGTAATCCGAAAGTTGTTCGGAGTCCTGGATGAGATCCCGGACGTCACGAGGAGTTCCGGAATGGTCCGGAGGTAAAGAATTATATATAGGAAGTGCAGCTTCCGCCATCGGGAAAGATTTGGGGGTCACCGGTATTATACCGGGACCACCGGATGGGTCCCGGGGGTCCACCGGGTGGGGCCACCCATCCCGGAGGGCCCCATGGGCTGAAGTGGGAAGGGGAACCAGCCCATAGTGGGCTGGTGCCCCCCCTTGACCCACCCCCTGCGCCTAGGGTTGAAACCCTAGGGTGGGGGGGGGGCGCCCCACTTGCCTTGGGGGGTACTCCACCCCCTGGCTGCCGCCCCCTTGGGAGATCTGATCTCCAAGGGCCGGCGCCCCCCAGGGGGCCTATATAAAGGGGGGGAGGGGGCAGCCGCACCCTGAAGCTCTGGCGCCTCCCTGTCCCCTGCTACACCTCTCTCTCTCTCTCTCTCTCTCTCTCTCTCTCATAGAAGCACGGCGAACCCCTGCTGCGGTGACCACTGCATCCACCACCACGCCGTCATGCTGCTGAATCTTCATCAACCTCTCCTTCCCCCTTGCTGGATCAAGAAGGAGGAGACGTCATCCTCTCCGTACGTGTGTTGAACGCGGAGGTGCCGTCTATTCGGCGCTTGACATCGGTGATTTGGATCACGGCGAGTACGACTCCATCATCCACGTTCTAGTGAACGCTTCCGCTCGCGATCTACAAAGGTATGTAGATGCAATCTGAATACTCATTGCTAGATGAACTCATAGATGGATCTTGGTGAAACCGTAGGAAATTTTTTATTTTCTGCAACGTTCCCCAACAGTGGTATCAGAGCCAGGTCTATGCGTAGTTCTCTTTGCACGAGTAGAACACAATTTGTTGTGGGCGTAGATGTTGTCAACTTTCTTGCTGCTACTACTCTTATTTTGCTTCAGCGGTATTGTGGGATGAAGCGGCCCGGACCAACCTTACACGTACGCTTACGTGAGACCGGTTCCACCGACTATCATGCACTAGATGCATAAGGTGGTTGGCGGGTGTCTGTCTCTCCCACTTTAGTTGGAGCGGATTCGACGAAAAGGGTCCTTATGAAGGGTAAATAGAAGTTGACAAATCACGTTGTGGATTTTACGTAGGTAAGAAAACATTCTTTCTAGAACCCTATTGCAGCCACGTAAAACTTGCAACAACAATTAGAGGACGTCTAACTTGTTTTTGCAGCAAGTGCTTTGTGATATGATATGGCCAAAGTTGTGATGAATGATGAATGATATATATGTGATGTATGAGATCATGTTCATGTAATAGGAATCACGACTTGCATGTTGATGAGTATGACAACCGGCAGGAGCCATAGGAGTTGTCATTATTTTTTGTATGACCTGCGTGTCATTGGAAACACCATGTAAATTACTTTACTTTATTGCTAAACGTGTTAGTCGTAGTAGTAGAAGTAATAGTTAGCGAGCAACTTCATGGAGACACGATGATGGATATCATGGTGTCATGCCGATGACAAGATGATCATGGAGCCCCAAGATGGAGATCAAAGGAGCTATATGATATTAGTCATATCATGTCACTATTATTATTTGATTGCATGTGATGTTTATCATGTTTTTGCATCTTGTTTACTTAGGACGACGGTAGTAAATAAAATGATCCCTTATAACAATTTCAAGAAAGTGTTCCCCCTAACTGTGCGCCGTTGCGAAAGTTCATTGTTTCGAAGCACCACGTGATGATCGGGTGTGATAGATTCCAACGTTCACATACAACGGGTGTAAGACAGATTTACACATGCAAACACTTAGGTTGACTTGACGAGCCTAGCATGTACAGACATGGCCTCGGAACACAAGAGACCGAAAGGTCGAACATGAGTCGTATGGAAGATACGATCAGCATGGAGATGTTCACCGATGATCACTAGTCCGTCTCACGTGATGATCGGACACGGCCTAGTCGAGTCGGATCATGTTTCACTTAGATGACTAGAGGGATGTCTAATCTGAGTGGGAGTTCATTTAATAATTTGATTAGATGAACTTAATTATCATGAACTTAGTCTAAAATCTTTGCATAAATGTCTTGTAGATCAAATGGCCAACGCTAATGTCAACCTCAACTTCAACGCGTTCCTAGAGAAAACCAAGCTGAAAGACGATGGCAGCAACTATACGGACTGGGTCCGGAACCTGAGGATCATCCTCATAGCTGCCAGGAAACAATATGTCCTAGAAGCACCGCTAGGTGATGCACCCGTTCCAGAGAACCAAGACGTTATGAACGCTTGGCAGCAGCGTGCTGATGATTACTCCCTCGTTCAGTGCGGCATGCTTTACAGCTTAGAACCGGGGCTCCAAAAACGTTTTGAGCAACACGGAGCATATGAGATGTTCGAAGAGCTGAAAATGGTTTTCCAAGCTCATGCCCGGGTCGAGAGATATGAAGTCTCCGACAAGTTCTAAAGCTGTAAGATGGAGGAAAATAGTTCTGTCAGTGAACACATACTCAAGATGTCTGGGTTGCACAACCGCTTGACTCAGCTGGAGATTAACCTCCCAGACGAGGCGGTCATTGACAGAATCCTTCAGTCGCTCCCACATAGCTACAAGATCTTTGTGATGAACTACAATATGCAGGGGATGGTAAATACCATTCCTGAGGTATTTGCTATGCTGAAATCAGCGGAGGTAGAAATAAAAAAGGAACATCAAGTGTTGATGGTCAATAAAACCACCAAGTTCAAGAAAGGCAAGGGTAAGAAGAACTTCAAGAAGGACGGCAAGGATGTTGCCGCGCCCGGTAAGCCAGTTGCCGGGAAGAAGTCAAAGAATGGACCCAAGCCTGAGACTGAGTGCTTTTATTGCAAAGGGAAGGGTCACTGGAAGCGGAACTGCCCCAAATACTTAGCGGACAAGAAGGCCGGCAACACTAAAGGTATATGTGATATACATGTAATTGATGTGTACCTTACCAGTGCTCGTAGTAGCTCCTGGGTATTTGATACCGGTGCCGTTGCTCATATTTGTAACTCAAAGCAGGAGCTGCGGAATAAGCGGAGACTGGCGAAGGACGAGGTGATGATGCGCGTCGGGAATGGTTCCAAGGTCGATGTGATCGCCGTCAGCACGCTAGCTCTACATTTACCTACGGGATTAGTTTTAAACCTCAATAATTGTTATTTGGTGCCAAGTTTGAGCATGAACATTGTATCTGGATCTCGTTTAATACGAGATGGCTACTCATTTAAATCCGAGAATAATGGTTGTTCTATTTATATGAGTGATATGTTTTATGGTCATGCTCCGATGGTTAATGGGTTATTCTTAATGAATCTCGTACGTGATGGTACACATATTCATAGTGTGAATACCAAAAGATGTAAAGTTGATAACGATAGTCCCACATACTTGTGGCACTGCCGCCTTGGTCACATTGGTGTCAAGCGCATGAAGAAGCTCCATGCTGATGGACTTTTAGAGTCTCTCGATTATGAATCATTTGACACATGCGAACCATGCCTCATGGCAAAATGACCAAGACTCCGTTCTCCGGAACAATGGAGCGAGCGACCAACTTATTGGAAATCATACATACTGATGTGTGCGGTCCAATGAGTGTTGAGGATCGCAGAGGATATCGTTATGTTCTCACTCTCATGGATGACTTGAGAGTAGATATGGGTATGTCTACTTGATGAAACACAAGTCTGAGACCTTTGAAAAGTTCAAGGAATTTCAGAATGAGGTAGAGAATCAACGTGACCGAAAAATAAAGTTCTTACGATCAAATCGTGGAGGACAATATTTAAGTCACGAATTTGGCACACACTTAAGGAAATGTGGAATCGTTTCACAACTCACGCCACCCGGAACACCACAGCGTAACGGTTGTCTGAACGTCGTAATCGCACTCTATTGGATATGGTGCGATCTATGATGTCTCTTACTGATTTACCGCTATCATTTTGGGGATACGCTCTAGAGACAGCAACATTCAATTTAAATAGGGCACCGTCTAAATCCGTTGAGATGACACCGTATGAATTATGGTTTGGGAAGAAACCTAAGCTGTCGTTTCTAAAAGTTTGGGGATGCGATGCTTATGTCAAGAAACTTCAACCTGAAAAGCCCGAACCCAAGTCGGAAAAAAGCGTCTTCATAGGATACCCTGAGGAAACCATTGGGTATACCTTCTACCTAAGATCCGAAGGCAAGATCTTTGTTGCCAAGAACAGATCCTTTCTGGAGAAAGAGTTTCTCTTGAAAGAAGTAAGTGGGAGGAAAGTGGAACTTGATGAAGTATTACCTCTTGAACCGGAGAGTAGCGCAGCTCAAGAAAATGTTTCTGTGGTGCCTCCACCGGTTAGAGAGGAGGTTAATGATGATGATCATGAAACTTCGGATCAAGTTACTACTGAACTTCGTAGGTCCACAAGGACACGTTCCGCACCAGAGTGGTATGGCAACCCTGTCCTGGAAATCATGTTGTTAGACAACGGTGAACCTTCGAACTATGAAGAAGCAATGGCGGGCCCAGATTCCAACAAATGGCTAGAGGCCATGCAATCCGAGATAGGATCCATGTATGAAAACAAAGTACGGACTTTGACAGACTTGCCCGATGATCGGCGAGCGATAGAAAACAAATGGATCTTTAAGAAGAAGACGAACGCGGATGGTAATGTTACCATCTATAAAGCTCGACTTGTCGCTAAGGGTTATCGGCAAGTTCAAGGGGTTGACTATGATGAGACTTTCTCTCCCGTAGCGAAGCTGAAGTCCGTCCGAATCATGTTAGAAATTTCCGCATACTATGATTATGAGATATGGAAGATGGACGTCAAAACGGCATTCCTTAACGATTATCTTAAGGAAGAACTGTATATGATGCAGCCGGAAGGTTTTGTCGACCCTAAGAATGCTAACAAGGTATGCAAGATCCAGCGATCCATTTATGGGCTGGTGCAAGCATCTCGGAGTTGGAACATTCGCTTTGATGAGATGATCAAGGCGTTTGGGTTTATGCAGACTTATGGAGAAGCTTGCGTTTACAAGAAAGTGAGTGGGAGCTCTGTAGCATTTCTCATATTATATGTAGATGACATACTTTTGATGGGAAATGATATAGAACTTTTGGATAGCATTAAGGCCTACTTGAATGATAGTTTTTCAATGAAGGACCTTGGAGAAGCTGCTTATATATTAGGCATCAAGATCTGTAGAGATAGATCAAGACGCCTCATAGGTCTTTCACAAAGCACATACCTTGAAAAGATATTGAATAAGTTCAATATGGATCAGTATAAGAAGGGGTTCTGGCCTGTGTTGCAAGGTGTGAAATTGAGCTCAGCTCAATGCCCGACCACGACAGAAGATATAGAAGAGATGAGTGTCATCCCCTATGCCTCGGCCATAGGGTCTATTATGTATGCCATGCTGTGTACCAGACCTGATGTAAACCTCACCGTAAGTTTGGTAGGAAGGTACCAAAGTAATCCCGACGAGGAACACTGGACAGCGGTCAAGAATATCCTGAAGTACCTGAAAAGGACCAAGGACATGTTTCTCGTTTATGGAGGTGACGAAGAGCTCGTCGTAAAGGGTTACGTCGACGCTAGCTTCGACACAGATCTGGATGACTCTAAGTCACAAACCGGATACGTGTATATGTTGAATGGTGGAGCAGTAAGCTGGTGCGGCTGCAAGCAGAGCGTCGTGGCGGGATCTACATGTGAAGCGGAGTACATGGCAGCCTCGGAGGCAGCGCATGAAGCAATTTGGGTGAAGGAGTTCATCACCGACCTAGGAGTCATACCCAATGCGTCGGGGCCAATCAAACTCTTCCGTGACAACACTGGAGCTATTGCACTTGCCAAGGAGCCCAGGCTTCACAAGAAGACCAGGCACATCAAGCGTCGCTTCAACTCCATTCGTGAAAATGTTGAAGATGGAGACATAGAAATTTGTAAATTGCACACGGATCTGAATGTCGCAGATCCGTTGACTAAACCTCTCCCTAGAGAAAAACATGATCAACACCAGAGCTCTATGGGTGTTCGATTCATCACAATGTAACTAGATTATTGACTCTAGTCCAAGTGGGAGACTGTTCGAAATATGCCATAGAGGCAATAATAAAAGCATTATTATTATATTTCCTTGTTCATGATAATTGTCTTTTATTCATGCTATAATTGTGTTATCCGGAAATCGTAATACATGTGTGAATACATAGACACCAACATGTCCCTAGTAAGCCTCTAGTTGACTAGCTCGTTGATCAACAGATAGTCATGGTTTCCTGACTATCGACATTGGATGTCATTGATAACGAGATCACATCATTAGGAGAATGATGTGATGGACAAGACCCAATCTTAAGCATAGCACAAGATCGTATAATTCGTTTGCTAGAGCTTTTCCAATGTCAAGTATCTTTTCCTTAGACCATGAGATCGTGTAACTCCCGGACACCGTAGGAGTGCTTTGGGTGTGCCAAACGTCACAACGTAACTGGGTGACTATAAAGGTATACTACGGGTATCTCCGAAAGTGTCTGTTGGGTTGACACGGATCAAGACAGGGATTTGTCACTCCGTATGACGGAGAGGTATCACTGGGCCCACTCGGTAATGCATCATCATAATGAGCTCAATGTAATCAAAGTGTTTGATCACGGGATCATGCATTAAGGTACGAGTAAAGTGACTTGTCGGTAACGAGATTGAACGAGGTATTGGGATACCGACGATCGAATCTCGGGCAAGTAAAATACCGATTGACAAAGGGAATTACATACTGGATTGATTGAATCCTCGACATCGTGGTTCATCCGATGAGATCATCGAGGAGTATGTGGGAGCCAACATGGGTATCCAGATCCCGCTGTTGGTTATTGGTCGGAGTGGTCTCGGTCATGTCTGCATGTCTCCCGAACCCGTAGGGTATACACACTTAAGGTTCGGTGACGCTAGGGTTGTAAAGATATGAACATGCAGTAATCCGAAAGTTGTTCGGAGTCCCGGATGAGATCTCGGACGTCACGAGGAGTTCCAGAATGGTCCGGAGGTAAAGAATTATATATAGGAAGTGCAGTTTTGGCCATCGGGAAAGATTTGGGGGTCACCGGTATTGTACCGGGACCACCGGATGGGTCCCGGGGGTCCACCGGGTGGGGCCACCCATCCTGGAGGGCCCCATGGGCTGAAGTGGGAAGGGGAACCAGCCCATAGTGGGCTGGTGCGCCCCCCTTGGCCCACCCCCTGCGCCTAGGGTTGAAACCCTAGGGTTGGGGGGGGGCGCCCCACTTGCCTTGGGGGTACTCCACCCCCCTGGCCGCCGCCCCCCTTGGGAGATCTGATCTCCAAGGGCCGGCGCCCCCCAGGGGGCTTATGTAAAGGGGGGAGGGGGCAGCCGCAACCTGAAGCTCTGGCGCCTCCCTCTCCCCTGCTACACCACTCTCTCTCTCTCGTAGAAGCACGGCGAAGCCCTGCTGCGGTGACCACTGCATCCACCACCACGCCATCGTGCTGCTGGATCTTCATCAACCTCTCCTTCCCCCTTGCTAGATCAAGAAGGAGGAGACGTCATCCGCTCCGTATGTGTGTTGAACGCGGAGGTGCCGTCCGTTCGGCGCTTGACATCGGTGATTTGGATCACGGCGAGTACGACTCCATCATCCACGTTCTAGTGAACGCTTCCGCTCGCGATCTACAAAGGTATGTAGATGCAATCTGAATACTCGTTGCTAGATGAACTCATAGATGGATCTTGGTGAAACCGTAGGAAATTTTTTGTTTTCTGCAACGTTCCCCAACATATTATTCATGCTAGAATTGTATTAACCGGAAACATAATACTTGTGTGAATACATAGACAAACTAAACGTCACTAGTATGCCTCTACTTGACTAGCTCGTTAATCGAAGATGGTTATGTTTCCTAACCATAGACATGTGTTGTCATTTGATTAGCAGGATCACGTCATTAGGAGAATGATGTGATTGACATGACCCATTCCACTAGCTTAGCACCCGATCGTTTAGTATGTTGTTATTGCTTTCTTCATGACTTATACATGTTCCTATGACTATGAGATTATGCAACTCCCGTTTGCCGGAGGAACACTTTGTGTGCTACCAAACGTCACAACGTAACTGGGTGATTATAAAGGTGCTCTACAGGTGTCTCCAAAGGTACATGTTGGGTTGGCATATTTCGAGATTAGGATTTGTTACTCCGATTGTCGGAGAGGTATCTCTGGGCCCTCTCGGTAATTCACATCACTTAAGCCTTGCAAGCAATGCAACTAATGAGTTAGTTGCGAGATGATGTGTTACGGAACGAGTAAAGAGACTTGCCCGTAACGAGATTGAACTAGGTATTGAGATACCGACGATCGAATCACGGGCAAGTAACATACCGATGACAAAGGGAACACCGTATGTTGTTGTGCGGTCTGACCGATAAATATCTTCGTAGAATATGTGGGAGCCAATATGAGCATCCAGGTTCCGCTATTGGTTATTGAACGGAGACGTGTCTCGGTCATGTCTACATTGTTCTCGAACCCGTAGGATCCGCACGCTTAACGTTATGATGACAATTTCATTACGAGTTTATATGTTTTGATGTACCGAAGGTTGTTCGGATTCCCGGATGTGATCACGGACATGACGAGGAGTCTCGAAATGGTCGAGACATAAATATTGATATATTGGATGACTATATTCGGACACCGGAAGTGTTCTGAGTGATTTCGGAGAAAACCGGAGTGCTAGAGGGTTACCGGAACCCCCCGGGAGAAGTATGGGCCTAATGGGCCTTATTGGAGAGAGAGAGGGGCGGCCAGGGTGGGCCGCGCGCCCCTCCCCCTCTGGTCCGAATTGGACTAGGAGAGGGGGGGCGGCGCCCCCCTTTCCTTCTCCCTCTCCCCCTTTGAGGGAGTCCTGGATTAGGGGGTGTCCTGGTAGCCGGACTATACCTTCGGCCGGACTCCTGGACTATGAAGATACAAGATTGAAGACTTCGTCCCGTGTCCGGAGAGGACTTTCCTTGGCATGGAAGGCAAGCTTGGTGACGCGGATATTTAGATCTCCTACCATTGTAACCGACTTTGTGTAACCCTAACCCTCTCTGGTGTCTATATAAACCGGAGGGTTTTAGTCCGTAGGACAACACAACATACAACAATCATACCGTAGGCTAGCTTCTAGGGTTTAGCCTCCTTGATCTCGTGGTAGATCTACTCTCGTACTACCCATATCATCAATATTAATCAAGCAGGACGTAGGGTTTTACCTCCATCGAGAGGGCCCGAACCTGGGTAAAACTTCGTGTCCCTTGTCTCCTGTTACCATCGGCCTAGACGCACTGTTCGGAACCCCCTAACGAGATCCGCTGGTTTTGACACCGACATTGGTGCTTTCATTGAGAGTTCCTCTGTGCCGTCGCAATCAGGAAGGATGCCTCATCCCGTCTTTAAAGACGACGCCGTTACTAAGGGAGCCTTGGCTGTCGGCCAAACTCTTCGGCTAGGTGGCTTTCTTATGACCACCTGTTCGGCTGTTGCGCCGACGGTGACCTCTCGGCTCATCAAAAGAAATCTTCACGTCAGCTCGGAACTCGTCGAGCAGTTAGATCCAATGGAGTTCTCTTCCGTAAACGAGCTCTTGGATCGCATCGCCGCCCTGGGGGTCGCTACAGATTATGACCAAGTTGGGCTTAAACCCGATCCAAGAGAAATTAACTCTCCACAAGCCACCCATCACGTTGCCGTGGTCGAGGCGCAGTGCGGCGATCCTTCATCTATCTTAAGGACTAGCTACGTCCGGATTCCCGATCCCTCCAAGACGGATACCCGCGGAGGAGAGGACGTAACTCAAGACCTGAACTTAGAATCAGGCAGCGGGCTGGATTCATTGGACAACTTCCAAGAATCCAAACTTTAGAGTTCGGAAACTCCTTGGCCTTTGAGCCTCAGATTGGGTGAGGTTTCGGATTTAATTACACCCACCCACCCGAACGTAAGCGATCTATCCCAAATCAGGCAAAAGCCCGAAGAAACAGTACATCATTACTGGGCTAGATTCCTCCTGGTTATGAACAGGATAAAGGACTGCCGCGAGGAAGACGCAATTTCAATATTCTACAATAATTGCACGGACAAGGGAATCCTCAACGCCATAAGTCATCGCGATATTACGCGCTTCACTGACTTGGTGTCCATAGTACAAAAGTACTGTGCGATGGAAAGTGCCCGGAAAACCGAAATAAAATTTTGGGACATTCCGGCCTTGAATAGAAACCCCGTCCGAAATAAAAGGGTGCATCATTGTCAAACACCCGAGTTAAACACCAAAAAACCAAAACCCTCTACTGGGCTTGGAACCGTACTGGAAGGATGGCTCAATGGACCTTGTAAAATTCACAGTACAGAGGGCGCCACGCCAACTCATAGCCTTAGAGCATGTTGTATACTCCGGCAGGTGGCCAAAATAGGCGAAGATCTCCTAATTCCGGAGGCCGCAGAAAGCCACCCCAGGGTCACCAGTACAGTCTTAATAGTCTTCGTGACTTTCACATCAAATAATATGCGAAAAAGAACACTCCGCAGCCTCGCCGAAGTCTACCAAGTAGCAACAATAAACCCATGGAGTGACACGGCTATTACTTTTAATGCCAGTGATGAACCTAAATTCCGAACAACCTAAGCACCAGCCGCACTGGTCCTCAGTCCAATAGTGGACGGCTTTCGCCTCACCAAGGTACTCATGGATGGAGGCAGCGGATTGAACCTCATTTACGAGGAAACCCTTCAAAAAATGGAAATAGACTGGAACCGCATTGAGCGAAGCAGCACAACCTTTAGAGGAATAATCCCCAGTCGAGAAGCACGTTGTACAGGAAAAATCACACTAGATGTGGTGTTCGGCACGCTGGATAATTACAGGTCCGAAGAGGTCACGTTCCATGTGGCCCCGTTCAGTAGCGGATACCATGCTCTGCTCGGGCGGGAAGCATTTACAATCTTCCAAGCAATACCCCATTACGGGTACATGAAGCTCAAGATGCCCGGGCCAAATGGAATCATCACTCTCGCTAGTGATCCGGACACATCACTCCGCGCCGAAAACAAGACAGCCGCACTAGCCCTTGAGGCACTATCCAAAGCCCAGGCGGCTGAGGAGCTGACCGCGCTGCGCTCTACGGTGAACAGGGACGATGTGATACTCGACAAGAGATCCAAGTCCACCTCCTTTAAACCAGCGGATGAAATAATCAAATTCCAGGTCCATCCAACGAACCCCAATAAAACAGCTTCCATCGGGGCGCTATTAAACCCTGATGTAGACGCCGCACTACGAGAATTCCTACGTGAAAATTGGGACATCTTCGCTTGGCACCCTTCAGACATGCCAGGAATCCCACGCAGGCTGGCCGAACATAGCTTAAATATCCTAAAAGGATTCAAACCTGTCAAACAAACTCTTCGGCGTTTTTCTGAACCTAAGAGACAGGCCATGCGAGAGGAGCTAGCCAAGCTATTGGAGGCCGGATTCATCAGAGATATAAAACATTTGGACTGGCTAGCAAACCTGGTGATGGTACCAAAGAAGGACAAATCCTGGCGCCTGTGCGTTGATTTTAAAGACCTTAACAAGGCTTGCCCAAAGGATCCCTTCCCCCTCCCCCGCATTGATCAAATTATCGACGCTACCGCAGGACACGATTCGTTGTGCTTCCTCGACGCATATTCAGGCTACCATCAAATCAAGATGGCAGAATCTGACCAAGCCGCAACGGCATTCATCACACCATACGGCCCATTTTGCTTCAACACGATGCCCTTTGGGTCAAAAAATGCCGGCGCCACATATCAGCGCATGATTCAAACATGTCTGGCAAACCAGATAGGCAAAACAGTGGAGGCATACGTGGATGACGTGGTCGTAAAAACAAGACATGTCGAATCTCTAGTAGACGACTTGAGGCTTACATTTGACAATCTCCGAACATACGACATAAAGCTCAACGCGGAAAAATGCGTTTTCGGCGTTCCGGCCGGAAAGCTCTTGGGCTTCATTGTATCCGGTAGAGGAATTCAAGCAAATCCAGCCAAGATCCGAGCTCTGTCACAACTGGACATCCCAAAGGACCTCAAACAAATACAAAAATTAACAGGATGTGTGGCGGCTCTAAGCCGCTTTATCTCCCGTCTGGGAGAAAAGGCTCTACCTCTTTACCGCCTCCTTCGGCGCACCGAACACTTCGAGTGGACGGATGCCGCCATGGCCGGACTCAAGGAAATAAAAGCCATATTGGCAACAAACCTAGTCCTGGCCGCGCCAAATATCGGCGAACCAACGCTATTGTACATTGCAGCTACCCACCAGGTTGTTAGCGCAGTGCTTGTCGTCGAACGAGAAATGGACGGACACAAATACCCCCTTCAAAAGCCGGTCTACTATGTGTCCACTGTCCTCACTCCATGCAAATCACGGTACCCGCATTATCAAAAGATTGCATACGCGGTATTCATGGCATCCCGGAAGCTGCGACACTACTTTCAAGAGTGTTCGATAACGGTAGCCTCCGAAGTACCACTTAATGATATTATCAACAACCGCGAAGCAACGGGCCGGATTACAAAATGGGCCATCGAGCTCCTCCCATTCGATATAACTTATAAGCCACGACGAGCTATTAAGTCGCAAGTTTTGGCCGACTTCGTCGCGGAATGGATGGAGGCTGAACTCCCTAAAGAGTACGGCACATACTCAAACTAGATCATGCATTTCGACGGCTCTAAAATGTTGGCCGGTCTGGGGGCTGGCGTCGTTTTGACGTCCCCCACGAGAGACACAGTCCAATACGTACTCCAGATTATGTACACAGAACCCAACAATGCAGCCGAATATGAGGCCCTTTTACACGGTCTCCGGATGGCAGTATCCATGGGCATTCAGCGCCTAGAGGTGCGAGGGGATTCGAACCTTGCAATATCCCAAATAAATGGAGACTTTGATGCCAAGGATCCAAAAATGGCAGCCTATCGCAACGCCATTCTAAAAATGTCAGCTCGGTTCGAAGGGCTCGAATTTCATCATATAGCCCGGGAGAACAATCAGTCGGCAGACGTCCTGGCACGCATCAGTGCAAAACGCGACGCAGTCCCCCCCAACGTCTTCTTGGAACGGCTGTTCAAGCCATCCGTAGTATGGGAAGGGGAATCCGGCAATAACATTCCGGACTCAATCGCACTGCCCGATGACGAACAATCAGACACGATCGGCGGCTCCGCCAACGAAGTCACACCTTCAGCCCACGTAATAATGGCCGTTATCGCCCCGTGGACAGAACCATTCCTAGCTTACCTTACTAGGAAGGAACTCCCAGAGGACCAAAACGAGGCACGCTGCATAGTGCGGAGATCTAAGGCCTATAAAGTCCATGAGGGGGAGCTTTATAAGAAAAGCACTACCGAAGTCCTTCAAAGGTGCATCTCCGAAGAGGAAGGGCGGAACTTGCTGGCTGAAATTCACGCCGGACTCGGTGGTTGAGGGAGTCCTGGATTAGGGGGTGTTCGGATAGCCGGACTATACCTTCAGCCGGACTCCAGGACTATGAAGATACAAGATTGAAGACTTCGTCCCGTGTCCGGAAGGATCTTTCTTGGCGTGGAAGGCAAGCTAGGCGTGCAGATATTCAAGATCTCCTACCATTGTAACCGACTCTGTGTAACCCTAACCCTATCCGGTGTCTATATAAACCGGAGGGTTGTAGTCCGTAGGACAACCATCATCATACACAATCATACCATAGGCTAGCTTCTAGGGTTTAGCCTCCTTGATCTCGTGGTAGATCTACTCTTGTACTACCCATATCATCAATATTAATCTAGCAGGAGTAGGGTTTTACCTCCATCGAGAGGGCCCGAACCTGGGTAAAATAAAGTGTCCCTTGTCTCCTGTTACCATCCGACCTTGACGCACAGTTCGGGACCCCCTACCCGAGATCCGCCAGTTTTGACACCGACATTGGTGCTTTCATTGAGAGTTCCTCTGTGCCGTCGCGATCAGGAAGGATGCCTCTTCCCGTCTTTAAAGATGGCGCCATTACAAAAGGAGCCTTGGCTGTCGGCCAAACTCTCCGGCTAGGTGGTTTTCTCACAACCACCTGTTCGGCTGTTGCACCGACGGTGACCTCCCGGGTCATCGAAAGCAACCTCCACGTCGGTTGAGAACTCGCCGAGCAATTGGATCCGATGGAGCTCTCTTCTGTAAACGAGCTCCTGGATCGCATCGCCGCACTGGGTGTCGCTACAAATTACGACCAGGTTGGTCTTAAACCCGATCTAAGAGAAATTAACTCTCCCCAAGTCACCCACCACGTTGCTGTGGTGGAGACACAATGCGGCGACCCTTCATCTATCTTAAGGACTAGCTACATCCGAATTCCTGAACCCTCCATGCCGGATATCCGCGGAGGGGAGGATACAATCCAAAACCTGAGCTTAAAATCAGGCAAATCGGATAACATCCAAGACTCCGGATCTCAGAATCCGGAAGTTCTTCGGCCTCCGAACAGCAAACTGGGCGAAGTCTCAGATTCAACGACAACCGCCCGCCCAATCTTAAGCGATCTTTCCCAAATCAGGCAAATGCCCGAAGAAACAGTACATCATTACTGGGCCAGATTCCTCCTGGTTATGAACAGGATAAAGGACTGCCGCGAGGGAGACGCAATTTCAATCTTTTGTAGTAACTGCACGGACAAGGGAATACTCAACGCCGTAAGTCGTCATAATATTACACACTTTGCTGACTTGGCGTCCATAGTACAAAAATATTGTGCGATGGAAAGTGCTTGGAAAACCGAAATATAATTTTGGGATAATCCGGCCTTGAATAGAAATCCTGTCCGAATTAAGAGGGCGCACCACAGTAAGGCGCCTGGACTAAATACCAAAAAATCAAAACCCTTTAGAGGGCATGGAACTGTTGGGGAACGTAGTAATTTCAAAAAAATTCCTACGCACACGCAAGATCATGGTGATGCATAGCAACGAGAGGGGAGAGTGTTGTCTACCTACCCTCGTAGACCGAAGCGGAAGCGTTGACGCAACGTAGAGGAAGTAGTCGCACGTCTTCCCGATCCGACCGATCCAAGCACTGTTACTCCGGCACCTCCGAGTTCTTAGCACACGTCCAGCTCGATGACGCTCCCCGGGCTCCGATCCAGCAAAGCTTCGGGGATGAGTTCCGTCAGCATGACGGCGTGATGACGATGATGATGTTCTACCGACGCAGGGCTTCGCCTAAGCACTGCAACGATGTGACCGAGGTGGAATATGGTGGAGGGGGGCACCGCACACGGCTAAGGAACGATCACGAAGATCAACTTGTGTGTTCTAGGGTGCCCCCTTGCCCCCGTATATAAAGGAGGGGAGGGTGCCCCCTTGCCCACCGGGAGTAGGACTCCTCTCCCTTGCCTTGTAGGAGAAGGAAGGAGAGAGGGGGAAAGGAAAAAGGGGGGGCGCCGCCCCCCCCTTCCTTGTCCTATTCGGACTAGGGGGGAGGGGGCGTGCGGCCTGCCCTGGCCGCCCCTCCTCTTTTCCCTTAAGGCCCATATGGGCCCATTAACCCCCGGGGGGGGGGGGTTCCGGTAACCCCCCGATACTCCAGTAAAATGCCGATTTCACTCGGAACCATTCCGATGTCCAAATATAGGCTTCCAATATATCAATCTTTATGTCTCGACCATTTCGAGACTCCTTGTCATGTCCGTGATCACATCCGGGACTCCGAACTGACTTCGGTACATAAAAATGCATAAACTCATAATAACTGTCATCGTAACCTTAAGCGTGCGGACCCTACGGTTCGAGAACAATGTAGACATGAACGAGATACGTCTCCGGTCAATAACCAATAGCGGGACCTGGATGCCCATATTGGCTCCTACATATTCTACGAAGATCTTTATCGGTCAGACCGCATAACAACATATGTTGTTCCCTTTGTCATCGGTATGTTACTTGCCTGAGATTTGATCGTCGGTATCCAATACCTAGTTCAATATCGTTGCCGGCAAGTCTCTTTACTCGTTCTGTAATACATCATCTCACAACTAACACATTAGTTGCAATGCTTGCAGGGCTTATGTGATGTGCATTACCGAGAGGGCCCAAAGATACCTCTCCGACTATCGGAGTGACAAATCCTAATCTCGAAATACGCCAACCCAACAAGTACTTCCGGAAACACCTGTAGAGCACCTTTATAATCACCCAGTTACGTTGTGACGTTTGGTGGCACACAAAGTGTTCCTACGGTAAACGGGAGTTGCATAATCTCATAGTCATAGGAACATGTATAAGTCATGAAGAAAGCAATAGCAACATACTAAACGATCGGGTGCTAAGCTAATGGAATGGGTCATGTCAATCAGATCATTCAACTAATGATGTGACCTCGTTAATCAAATAACAACTCTTTGTTCATGGTTAGGAAACATAACCATCTTTGATTAATGAGCTAGTCAAGTAGAGGCATACTAGTGACAATCTGTTTGTTTATATATTCACACATGTATTATGTTTCCGGCTAATACAATTCTAGCATGAATAATAAACATTTATCATGATATATGAGGAAATAAATAATAACTTTATTATTGCCTCTAGGGCATATTTCCTTCAGTCTCCCACTTGCACTAGAGTCAATAATCTAGATTACACAGTAATGATTCTAACACCCATGGAGTTTTGGTGCTGATCATGTTTTGCTCGTGGAAGAGGCTTAGTCAACGGGTCTGCTACATTCAGATCCGTATGTATCTTGCAAATCTCTATGTCTCCCACCTGGACTAGATCCTGGATGGAATTGAAGCGTCTCTTGATGTGCTTGGTTCTCTTGTGAAATCTGGATTCCTTTGCCAAGGCAATTGCACCAGTATAGTCACAAAAGATTTTCATTGGACCCGATGCACTAGGCATGACACCTAGATCGGATATGAACTCCTTCATCCAGACTCCTTCATTTGCTGCTTCCGAAGCAGCTATGTACTCCGCTTCACATGTAGATCCCGCCACGACGCTTTGTTTAGAACTGCACCAACTGACAGCTCCACCGTTTAATGTAAACACGTATCCGGTTTGCGATTTAGAATCGTCCGGATCAGTGTCAAAGCTTGCATCAATGTAACCGTTTACGATGAGCTCTTTGTCACCTCCATATATGAGAAACATATCCTTAGTCCTTTTCAGGTATTTCAGGATGTTCTTGACCGCTGTCAAGTGATCCACTCCTGGATTACTTTGGTACCTCCCTGCTAGACTTATAGCAAGACACACATCAGTTCTGGTACACAGCATTGCATACATGATAGAGCCTATGGCTGAAGCATAGGGAACATCTTTCATTTTCTCTCTATCTTCTGCAGTGGTCGGGCATTGAGTCTTACTCAACTTCACACCTTGTAACACAGGCAAGAACCCTTTCTTTGCTTGATCCATTTTGAACTTTTTCAAAACTTTGTCAAGGTATGTGCTTTGTGAAAGTCCAATTAAGAGTCTTGATCTATCTCTATAGATCTTAATGCCCAATATGTAAGCAGCTTCACCGAGGTCTTTCATTGAAAAACTCTTATTCAAGTATCCCTTTATGCTATCCAGAAATTCTATATCATTTCCGATTAGTAATATGTCATCTACATATAATATCAGAAATGCTATAGAGCTCCCACTCACTTTCTTGTAAATACAGGCTTCTCCAAAAGTATGTACAAACCCAAATGCTTTGATCACACTATCAAAGCGTTTATTCCAACTCCGAGAGGCTTGCACCAGTCCATAAATGGATCGCTGGAGCTTGCACACTTTGTTAGCTCCTTTTGGATCGACAAAACCTTCAGGTTGCATCATATACAACTCTTCTTCCAGAAATCCATTCAGGAATGCGGTTTTTACATCCATCTGCCAAATTTCATAATCATAAAATGCGGAAATTGCTAACATGATTCGGACAGACTTAAGCATCGCTACGGGTGAGAAGGTCTCATCGTAGTCAATTCCTTGAACTTGTCGAAAACCTTTTGCGACAAGTCGAGCTTTGTAGACAGTAACATTACCGTCAGCGTCAGTCTTTTTCTTGAAGATCCATTTATTCTCTATTGCTTGCCGACAATCGGGCAAGTCAACCAAAGTCCATACTTTGTTGTCATACATGGATCCCATCTCAGATGTCATGGCTTCTAGCCATTTTGCGGAATCTGGGCTCACCATCGCTTCTTCATAGTTCGTAGGTTCATCATGATCTAGTAGCATGACTTCTAGAACAGGATTGTCGTACCACTCTGGTGCGGATCTTACTCTGGTTGATCTACGAGGTTCAGTAGTAACTTGATCTGAAGTTTCATGATCATTATCATTAGCTTCCTCACTAATTGGTGTAGGTGTCATAGAAACAGATTTCTGTGATGCACTACTTTCCAATAAGGGAGCAGGTACAGTTACCTCATCAAGTTCTACTTTCCTCCCACTCACTTCTTTCGAGAGGAACTCCTTCTCTAGAAAGGATCCATTCTTAGCAACAAATATCTTGCCTTCGGATCTGTGATAGAAGGTGTACCCAACAGTCTCCTTTGGGTATCCTATGAAGACACATTTCTCCGATTTGGGTTCGAGCTTATTAGGTTGAAGTTTTTTCACATAAGCATCGCAGCCCCAAACTTTAAGAAACGACAACTTTGGTTTCTTGCCAAACCATAGTTCATAAGGCGTCGTCTCAACGGATTTTGATGGTGCTCTATTTAACGTGAATGCGGCCGTCTCTAAAGCATAACCCCAAAACGATAGCGGTAAATCTGTAAGAGACATCATAGATCGCACCATATCAAGTAGAGTACGATTACGACGTTCAGACACACCATTACGTTGTGGTGTTCCTGGTGGTGTGAGTTGCGAAACTATTCCGCATTGTTTCAAATGTAGACCAAACTCGTAACTCAAATATTCTCCTCCACGATCAGATCGTAGAAACTTTATTTTCTTGTTACAATGATTTTCAACTTCACTCTAAAATTCTTTGAACTTTTCAAATGTTTCAGACTTGTGTTTCATTAACTAGATATACCCATATCTGCTTAAATCATCTGTGAAGGTGAGAAAATAACGATATCCGCCACGAGCTTCAATATTCATCGAACCACATACATCTGTATGTATGATTTCCAACAAATCTGTTGCTCTCTCCATACTACCGGAGAACGGTGTTTTAGTCATCTTGCCCATGAGGCACGGTTCGCAAGTACCAAGTGATTCATAATCAAGTGGTTCCAAAAGTCCATCAGTATGGAGTTTCTTCATGCGCTTTACACCGATATGACTTAAACGGCAGTGCCACAAATAAGTTGCACTATCATTATCAACTCTGCATGTTTTGGCTTCAACATTATGAATATGTGTATTACTACTATCGAGATTCATCAAAAATAGACCACTCTTCAAGGGTGCATGACCATAAAAGATATTACTCATATAAATAGAACAACCATTATTCTCTGATTTAAATGAATAACCGTCTCGCATCAAACAAGATCCAGATATAATGTTCATGCTCAACGCTGGCACCAAATAACAATTATTTAGGTCTAATACTAATCCCGAAGGTAGATGTAGAGGTAGCGTGCCGACCGCGATCACATCGACTTTGGAACAATTTCCCACGCGCATCGTCACCTCGTCCTTTGCCAATGTTCGCTTAATCCGTAGTCCCTGTTCCGAGTTGCAAATATTAGCAACAGAACCAGTATCAAATACCAGGTGCTACTGCGAGCTCTAGTAAGGTACACATCAATAACATGTATATCACATATACCTTTGTTCACCTTGCCATCCTTCTTATCCGCCAAATATTTGGGGCAGTTCCGTTTCCAGTGACCAGTCTGCTTGCAGTAGAAGCACTCAGTTTCAGGCTTGGTCCAGACTTGGGTTTCTTCTCTTGAGCAGCAACTTGTTTGCTGTTCTTCTTGAAGTTCCCCTTCTTCTTCCCTTTGCCCTTTTTCTTGAAACTAGTGGTTTTGTTAACCATCAACACTTGATGCTCCTTCTTGATTTCTACCTCCGCAGCCTTTAGCATTGCGAAGAGCTCGGGAATCGTCTTATCCATCCCTTGCATATTATAGTTCATCACGAAACCTTTGTAGCTTGGTGGAAGTGATTGGAGAATTCTGTCAATGACGCAATCATCCGGAAGATTAACCCCAAGTTGAATCAAGTGATTATAATACCCAGACATTTTGAGTATATGCTCACTGACAGAACTATTCTCCTCCATCTTGCAGCTATAGAACTTATTGGAGACTTCATATCTCTCAATCCGGGCATTCTGTTGGAATATTAACTTCAACTCTTGGAACATCTCATACGCCCCATGATGTTCAAAACGTCGTTGAAGTCCCGGTTCTAAGCCGTAAAGCATGGCACATTGAACTATCGAGTAGTCATCAGCTTTGCTCTGCCAGACGTTCTTAACGTCGTCAGTTGCATCAGCAGCAGGCACTACAGGAATCAGCTACTTTGCCGTCTGCCATGGCGGACGGCAAAGGCATGAACAGCGGACGGCAAAGGCCTTTGCCGTCAGCCGCGGACGGCAAAAGGCTCCAGCAACGTAGGCTACGGTAAACAGCTACTTTGCCGTCTGCTACTGATGGCAAAGTCTTTGCCGTCCGCCGCAGACGGCAAAGAGAGAGCGGTAGACGGCAAAGAGAGCGGACGGCAATAATTGCGCTGTCAGTCCGTTAAGTGGCTAACGGCAGGCCTTTGCCGTCCGCCACTTACGGCAAAATTTCTAGTGTCTTTGCCGTCCGCCGTATTATGTCATCTACACGTCACTACATGGCAGGTTCTTTGCCGTCTGCCACTGATGGCAAAGTCTTTGCCGTCTGCCACTGTAGGCAAACTGGCCAGATGGGTCAGCTCCCAGGAAGCACAGCTGGATGCCACGTGTCTTCTTTGCCGTCCGCGGCAGACGGCAAAGAGCCCGTTGCCGTCGGTGGCAGACGGCAAAGAGCCTGCATATTGGCTCTTTTATCTGTTTTTTATTAAATCCAACAATTTTCATCACAAATATATATGACATATATAGATATATTTCAAAAGGCCATTATAGAGAAAACATATAAGATATCCAACACATAACTTCATCATCCAACCATATATATTACATGCATAGTTCCATCATACATAACAAGTTCAACATAGAGGCATCCAACCATATATATTACAATAGTTTCATCCAACGATACATGCATATAGTTCAACGATACATGCATATAGTTCAACGATACAAAAGAGAAAGGGATAAGGAGCACTCCATCTATGCAAGCTTTCGTCAAGTGAATGAAATCTGCAAAATGAAAAATAAGAAAGTTAGAACAAGAAGAGTAGAACAAGAAGAAGAGTAGAACAAGAATAAGACTAGAACAAGAAGAGTAGAACAAGAAGAAGACTAGAACAAGAAGAGTATGTCATTTATGAGCTAACTTACGTGAAATGGATCATATATGAGCTAACTAAGTTGAAATGGGTCGTTTATGAGCTAGCTAAGGTGAAATGGATCATTTATGAGCTAACCTAGTTGAAATGGGTCGTTTATGAGCTAACTAAGGTCAAATGGATCGTTTTTCAGGTAAGTAAGGTGAAATGGATCGTTTTTTAGCTAACTTAGGTGAAATGGATCATTTATGAGCTAACTTAGTTGAAATGGATCGTTTTTAAGCTAACTTAGGTGAAATGGATCATTTATGAGCTAATTTAGTTGAAATGGATCTTTTTGAGCTAACTTAGGTGAAATGGATCATTTAAGAGCTAATTTAGGTGAAATGGATCGTTTTTTAGGTAACCTAGGTGAAATGGATCGTTTATGAGCTAAATTAGTTGAAATGGATCGTTTATGAGATAACCTAGGTAAGATTGGTCATTTTGGAGTTAACCTAGGTGAAATGGGTAATTTTAAAGCTAACGTAGGTAAAATGAATCATTTAGGAGCTAATCTAGGTAAAATGGGTCATTTTTTAGCTAACTTGGATGAACTGGATCATTTATAAGCTAACCTAGGTAAAATGGGTCATTTTAGAGCTAACTTAGGTAAAATGGATCGTCTATGAGCTAACTAAGCTAATTATGCAATTTTTGACATAAGTAAGCTAAGTACAGATCGTTTTAGAGCTAACTTAGGTAAAATGGATGGTGTTGGAGGTCAGTAAGCTTATTAAGTCATTTTGGAGGAGAAGAAGCTAAGTCTAGGTCATTATGGTAAGCATTGGAGGAAATAAAACTAAATCTAGGTCTGTATTCATGTGTTAAGAAAAACACTAGATAAACTTACCAATATCCAGGAGGTGTAGGAGCGGGGTGGCTCGTGTCGGTAGCTGGAGAAGGATCGTGCGATGCTTGTCTGGAGTTACGCTGCACCAAAGATCATGTCCAATGTCTTGTTAGCATGATGACACTCAAATGTTAAGACTAGCAAGTAATGTCCATTCAAATAAAACTCACCGTGGTCCCAGGAGCAATCACTGGCATCGGCGGAGCGGTCTGACCTGTCTTCTCACACACAGACTGCACATTTGGTTTTGACGACTCAGTCATACTAGTTAGCAATGAGACAAACACTACATGAATGTTTTGGCTAATCTGCAGAAGAAACTTACCACAAGGAGCTCGTACATGGCCCTTGCCTGCATGTCATTCCATGCCCTCTCCTCCTCCATCATCTTTGCCGTCCTCTCCTCCAACTCCCGCTGCCTCTCCGCCGCCTCCGCCAGAAGTTTCTCTGTTCTATCTCTCTCACTCTGTATAGCAGCCTGCAACACCACTCACATGACCATTTGTAATCATTGATGGAAGCGCACACAATGTGATGGAGAAAGATAACTGAGTACGTATCACTAACCTTGATGGCGAGTTGCACTGGCCGTTCACGAGGCCTTATCTCAGGAGCGGAGCTCGACTGACGCGCCTTGATCTCCGGGAGAGTGCTAGGACAACGGATAAGTCCATCTCCAATGGCTATGGAGCCATGGGACCTCCCACCACCAGATATCATCAACAGCTCTGGATCAATGGGACCCTGGCTCGGGTTAAAGTCCTCCCCTTTCCTCGCCTTACCCTCATCTCTATATCTCACGAGCTTGTTGTGGGAGGAGATGTTGGTGAAGTTGTTTGCATCATCTCTATAGCGCATACGCCGGCAAGTCATGCGTCGAGTACATGTACCAGACACGCATTATGAAGTTCCGTTTGCTAAAGGCGTCGTATGTCTTGAACCCATTATCCCAGGCTTCTTGCAATTCGTCCTTAAGCGGCTGCATGTACACATTCATATTTTTGCCCGGATAGTTGGGTCCTGGAATTATCAACGTCAGGAAAATGTTCTTTCTTTGCATAATCTGTCCGGGGGGGAGATTGAGTGGAAAGACAAATACAGGCCAACAACTGTATTGGGCTGCCGTCATACCAAACACACTGAACCCATCCGTGCTGATGCCGACTCGAGGATGCCTCGGATCTGCCGCTTTGTCAGCATGTAATTCATCAAACTTTTTCCACGCAACACCATCCGATGTGTGTACCATCATCAGATTCCCATCTGCATCTAGTTCGGTTCTTTTGCCTGTTTTGTGCCATGTCATCTGTCTGGCCGTCTCTTCGACCATGAAAAGACGTTGAAGTCTTGGTACGATTGGCATATACCGAAGAACACTAACGGGGATTTTGGTCTGTGTCTTCTCACCCATACCGTTGTCTACCACAATATACCTGGAAGACTTGCAAATGGGACAATAGTTCAAGTCCGCATAGCCAAGCCTAAATAAGGCACATCCTTTCTCACAGGCATGTATCTTCTCATAGGGCATCTTCAGTGCACGGAGGATTTTGTCCGACTGGTACAGGTTTGCAGGCATTACATGGCCTTTGGGTAGAAAGCGTCCAAATACTGTCATAATTGCGTCATAGCATTCTCTGCCCAAGTTGAACTGAGCCTTCAGAGCCATTACTTGTGAGATGGCATCCAACTGACAAAGCTCAGTGTGCTTGTGTAGCGGACGTTTCGAAGACTCCAACATTTCATTGAAGGCCTTTGCAGATTCCTCCATCTCCTCGTCCGAATCCCGAGCATCATCATAGCCTTGCACCATGTTTTTCCATCCCGGTACCATGCTCGTCAGTGCGACGACGATCCACCTCAGCTCGGTCACGTTGGGCAGACTCACCATGAAATGTCCACACTGTATAATCGGGCGTAAAACCACTCTTCTGCAGGTGTTTGCCCATTTCAGCCTCTGTCTTCTTTTCCCAATTGTCGCACCGGAAACAGGGGCACCAGGTTTTCTTTTGGCCATTTGCAAATGCGGCTTGCACAAACCCCTTAGTTTTTGTGAACCATTCAGCGCTCCATTTGTTCTGACCAGTGTGACCGGTATACATCCAAGCACGGTCACTCATCTTGACTTTCAAAGCTACTGGACACACAACAATTATATATGTAATTCACCATGTATATATTCATCAGTTGATCTACTTTGTCAATTTTATTACGTCCATGCAACCTACACTCTAATAGGTAATGATAGGTCCTAATCCCACCCGTGTATGCGTAGATTGGGTTCATTTTCCCATGCTATGCTCCGGATCCGACGCAAAATTTCGGCAGCACCTCCCCGCTGTTCTCCTGATACACGTCTCTGCAATAAACAGAGAGGATGTGTACCCGGAGAACAACAGGGGAGGCACTGACGAAATTTATGCGCCGGATCCGGAGCAAAGCATATGGGAAAACGAACCCAATCTACACATACTCGGGCTGTCCATGGATAGCGTTGGACAATTCGAAAGAATCAAGGTTATAAATATGCAAATGCATGCATATTTATAACTATGACACTTTCGAACGGGAGACACATATTGGTTACGCATACTGATGATTCAAGACACATATATAGCTAGCTATTAATGGGGGAGGAGGACTTGTCATTTGTGCTCACCCACGAACGAAGGGGCAGAGCTCGTCAAACGCACGGCGAGGTCGTCGAACACCAAACCTCGCAGCGATGAAACAACTGCACATTTAAAACTACACGATCAACACAATTATATATGATGTTTTTCATAACAAAATCGAAAAATATATGACCTAACTAATAATTCACAAATATATGACCCCGTCGGCCTCTAGAAGGCCAAAGAACACCTTTTTGGGGTAAGGGTGGGTGTGGTGTCAGGGTGTCGGTGTCGGGGTGTCGTGTCGGTGTCGGGGTCGGGGTCTCAGGGTTGGGGTGTCGGGTCGGGGTGCCGGGTCGGGGTCGGGGTCGGGGTGCCATGCCGGTTTTTTCCTTCTTCTTCTTCTTCGGCCTCCTTTCCTTTTTCCTCTTCTTCTTCTCCTCCTCTCCTCTTTTTTCTTCTTCTTCTTCCTCTTCTTCTTTTTTCTTCTCTTCTTCTTCTTCCTTTCCTTTTTCCTCCTCTCCTCTTTTTTCTTCTTCTTCTTCCTCTTCTTCTTTTTTCTTCTCTTCTTCTTCTTCCTTTCCTTTTTCCTCTTCTTCTTCTTCTCCTCCTCTCCTCTTTTTCTCTTATTCTTCTTCTTTCCTCAAACTAAACTAAAACTAAAACTAAAACTAAAACTTAAACTAAAACTAAAACTAAAACTAAACTAAACATAAACCTAAAACTAATAAAACAGAAAAAAAAAGGAAAACACTAAATCTAAACCTAAAACTAAACTAAAACTAAACCTAAAACTAAACCTAAAACTAAACCTAAAACTAAATCTAAACTAAAACTGAAAAGGAAAAAAACAGAAAAAAAGGAGGGGGGCTCACCTCGGGCAGGGTCGGTGGAGGAGGGGGGCGGGGCGGTGGAGGAGGCCCCCGGTGGAGGAGCTGGCTGGGGGCGCGGGGGCGGCCTGGGGCGGCGGTGCGGTGGGGCGCGGGGCGGCGGGGGGCCGGGGCGCGGGGGGCTGGGGCGGCGGGGCGGCGGGGGCCGGGGC
The DNA here is from genome assembly GCA_032464435.1 of Aegilops umbellulata. Lineage (NCBI taxonomy): Eukaryota > Viridiplantae > Streptophyta > Magnoliopsida > Poales > Poaceae > Aegilops > Aegilops umbellulata. The sequence continues at coordinate 401,715,456 of CP136059.1, forward strand.
GGGGGGGGCGGCGGGGGCGGCGGGGCGGTGGGGCGGCGGGGGGCCGGGGCGGCGGGGGCGACGGGTGGTGGGGCGACGGCGCCGGGCGGCAGTGGCAACGGGGCGGGGGGCGGTGGGGCGACGGGGCGGCGGGGGGCGATGGGGCGACCGGGCGGCGGCGAGTGGTGGAGGCGGCGGGCGGCGGCGGGGTGGGAAGTGGTGGCGGGGCGCGTCGGCGAGGAATGAACAAGAGGAGTAACAGGCGGGGGGGAACGGGCCGCTAGGTAGCAGACTCTTTGCCGTCCGCCTCACTTTGCCGTCCGCCGTTTTGCCTCTTTGCCGTCAGCTGGCGGACGGCAAAGAGGTGGGCTGTTAGGTTTTTCCCAAACGGGCGGGGGGTGGGGGCCACCTCTCTCTTTGCCGTCTGCTGGACGACGGCAAAGACATAGCGGACGGCAAAGATCTTCTTTGCCGTCTGCCATTTCTTTGCCGTCTGCTTTTCGCTAGCTGATGGCAAAGAGCTTCTTTGCCGTCAGCTAGCAGACGGCAAAGAGCTGGCAGATGGCAAATTAGCTGATTCTAGTAGTGAGGCCTGGCACTCAGCGGTGCTTCCAGGACGTAACTCTTCTGTGCAGCAATGAGGATAATCCTAAAGTTACGGACCCAGTCCGTGTAATTGCTACCATCATCTTTCAACTTTGCTTTCTCAAGGAACGCATTAAAATTCAACGGAACAACAGCACACGCCATCTATCTACAATCAACATAAACAAGCAAGATACTATCAGGGACTAACTTCATGATATTTTTAAGTTCAATTAATCATATTACTTAAGAACTCCCACTTAGATAGACATCCCTCCAATCTTCTAAGTGATCACGTGATCCGAATCAAACTAAACCATAACCGATCGTCACGTGAAATGGATTAGTTCTCAATGGTGAACATCATTATGTTGATCATATCTACTATATGATTCACGCTCGACCTTTCGGTCTCCGTGTTCCGAGGCCATATCTGCATATGCTAGGCTCGTCAAGTATAACCCAAGTATTCTGCGTGTGCAAAAACTGGCTTGCACCCGTTGTAGATGGACGTAGAGCTTATCACACCCGATCATCACGTGGTGTCTGGGCACGACGAACTTTGGCAACGGTGCATACTCGGGGAGAACACTTCTTGATAATTTTAGTGAGAGATCATCTTATAATGCTACCATCAATCAAAGCAAGATAAGATGCATAAAAAGATAAACATCACATGCAATCAATATAAGTGATATGATATGGCCATCATCATCTTGTGCTTGTGATCTCCATCTTCACAGCACCGTCATGATCACCATCGTCACCGGCGCGACACCTTGATCTCCATCGTAGCATCGTTGTCGTCTCGCCAATCTTATGCTTCTACGACTATCGCTACCGCTTAGTGATAAAGTAAAGCATTATAGGGCGATTGCATTGCATACAATAAAGCGACAACCATACGGCTCCTGCCGGTTGCCGATAACTCGGTTACAAAACATGATCATCTCATACAATAAAATTTAGCATCCTGTCTTGACCATATCATATCACAACATGCCCTGCAAAAACAAGTTAGACGTCCTCTACTTTGTTTGTTGCAAGTTTTACGTGGCTGCTACGGGCTTAAGCAAGAACCAATCTCACCTATGCATCAAAACCACAATGATAGTGTGTCAAGTTGATGCCGTTTTAACCTTCACAAGGACCGGGCATAGCCACACTTGGTTCAACTAAAGTTGGAGAAACTGACACCCGCCAGCCACCTGTGTGCAAAGCACGGCGGTAGAACCAGTCTCGCGTAAGCGTACGCGTAATGTCGGTCCGGGCCGCTTCATCCAACAATACCGCCGAACCAAAGTATGACATGCTGGTAGGCAGTATGACTTATATCGCCCACAACTCACTTGTGTTCTACTCGTGCATAACATCAAACCATAAAAACCTAGGCTCGGATGCCACTGTTGGGGAACGTAGTAATTTCAAAAAATTTCCTACGCACACGCAAGATCATGGTGATGCATAGCAACGAGAGGGGAGAGTGTTGTCTACGTACCCTCGTAGACCGAAGCGGAAGCGTTGACGCAACATAGAGGAAGTAGTCGTACGTCTTCCCGATCCGACCGATCCAAGCACCGTTACTCCGGCACCTCCGAGTTCTTAGCACACGTCCAGCTCGATGACGCTCCCCGGGCTCCGATCCAGCAAAGCTTCGGGGATGAGTTCCGTCAGCACGACGGCGTGATGACGATGATGATGTTCTACCGACGCAGGGCTTCGCCTAAGCACTGCAACGATGTGACCGAGGTGGAATATGGTGGAGGGGGGCACCGCACACGGCTAAGGAACGATCACGAAGATCAACTTGTGTGTTCTAGGGTGCCCCCTGCCCCCGTATATAAAGGAGGGGAGGGGGAGGCGCGGCCGGCCCCCAAGGGGTGCACCAGGAGGAGTCCTACTCCCATCGGGAGTAGGACTCCTCTCCCTTGCCTTGTAGGAGAAGGAAGGAGAGATGGGGAAAGGAAAAAGGGGGGCGCCGCCCCCCCTTCCTTGTCCTATTCGGACTAGGGGGAGGGGGCGCACGGCCTGCCCAGGCCGCCCCTCCTCTTTTCCCTTAAATCCCATATGGGCCCATTAACCCCTGGGGGGGTTCCGGTAACCCCCAGGTACTCTAGTAAAATGCCGATTTCACTCGGAACCATTCAGATGTCCAAATATAGGCTTCCAATATATCAATCTTTATGTCTCGACCATTTAGAGACTCCTCGTCATGTCCGTGATCACATCCGGGACTCCGAACTGACTTCGGTACATCAAAATGCATAAACTCATAATAACTGTCATCGTAACCTTAAGTGTGCGGACCCTACGGTTCGAGAACAATGTAGACATGACCGGGATACGTCTTCGGTCAATAACCAATAGCGGGACCTGGATGCCCATATTGGCTCCTACATATTCTACAAAGATCTTTATCGGTCAGACCGCATAACAACATACGTTGTTCCCTTTGTCATCGGTATGTTACTTGCCTGAGATTTGATCGTAGGTATCCAATACCTAGTTCAATCTCGTTGCCGGCAAGTCTCTTTACTCGTTCTGTAATACATCATCTCACAACTAACACATTAGTTGCAATGCTTGCAAGGCTTATGTGATGTGCATTACCGAGAGGGCCCAGAGATACCTCTCCGACTATCGGAGTCACAAATCCTAATCTCGAAATACGCCAACCCAACATCTACCTTTGGAGACACCTGTAGTACTCCTTTATAATCACCCATTTACGTTGTGACGTTTGGTAGTATCCAAAGTGTTCCTCCGGTAAACGGGAGTTGCATAATCTCATAGTCAAAGGAACATGTATAAGTCATGAAGAAAGCAATAGCAACATACTAAACGATCGGGTGCTAAGCTAATGGAATGGGTCATGTCAATCAGATCATTCAACTAATGATGTGACCTCGTTAATCAAATAACAACTGTTTGTTCATGGTTAGGAAACATAACCATCTTTGATTAACGAGCTAGTCAAGTAGAGGCATACTAGTGACAATCTGTTTGTTTATATATTCACACATGTATTATGTTTCCGGCTAATACAACTCTAGCATGAATAATAAACATTTATCATGATATATGAGGAAATAAATAATAACTTTATTATTGCCTCTAGGGCATATTTCCTTCAGGAACCGTACTGGAAAAGTGGCTAGATGGACCCTGCAAGATTCATAGTGCAGAGGACGCCACCCCAACTCACAGCCTCAGGGCATGTTGGATACTCCGACAGGTGGCCAAAATTGGCGAGGACCTCCTAATTCCAGAGGTCGAAGGAAACCAGCCCGAGAATTTCAGTTCCGTTCTCACAGTCTTTGACACTTTCGCATCAAATAACATGCGAAAAAGAACACTCCGCAGCCTCACTGAAATCTATCAAGTAGCGACAATAAACACATGGAGTAATACTGCTATCACCTTCAACGCGAGTGACGAACCTAAATTTCGAACAACCAGAGCACCAGCCGCATTGGTCCTCAGTCCCATAGTGGACGGCTGTCGCCTCGCAAAGGTACTGATGGACGGAGGCAGCGGATTGAACCTCATTTATGAGGAAACCCTCCAAAAGATGGAAATAGACTGGAACCGCATTGAGCGAAGCAACACAACCTTTAGAGGAATAATCCCCAGTCAGGAAGCGCGCTGCACCGGAAAGATCACACTAGATGTGGTATTCGGCACGCCGGATAATTACAGGTCCGAACAGATCACGTTCCAGGTGGCCCCGTTCAAAAGCCGATATCACGCTATACTAGGACGGGAGGCTTTCACAGTTTTCCAAGCTATACCCCATTACGGGTACATGAAGCTTAAGATGCCTGGGCCAAACGGAATTATCACTCTCGCTAGTGATCCATACATAGCACTCTGCGCCGAGAACAAGACAGCCGCATTGGCCCTCGAGGCACTATCCGAAACCTTAGCGGCCGAAGAATTGACTGCGCTGCGATCCACGGTCAATAGGGATGATGTGATACTCGATAAGAGATCCAAATCCACATCCTTCAAACCAGCGGACGAAATAGTCAAATTCCAGGTCCACCCAACGGACCCCAATAAAACAGCCTCCATCGGGGCAAGACTGAACCCTGATGTAGGCGCCACACTGCGAGAGTTCCTACGAGAGAACTGGGACATTTTCGCTTGGCACCCTTCAGACATGCCAGGAATCCCACGCAGGTTGGCCAAACACAGCCCAAATATCCAGAAAGGATTCAAACCTGTCAAACAAGCCCTTCGGCGTTTCTCCGAACCAAAGAGACAGGCTATGGGAGAGGAGCTAGCCAAGTTATTGGAGGCCGGATTCATTAGAGACATAAAACACCCGGACTGGCTAGCAAACCTGGTGATGGTACCAAAGAAGGACAAATCCTGGCGCCTGTGTGTCGATTTCAAAGACCTTAATAAGGCTTGCCCAAAGGATCCTTTCCCTCTCCCTCGAATAGATCAAATCATCGACGCCACTGCAGGACACGATTCGCTGTGCTTCCTTGACGCATACTCCGGTTACCATCAAATCAAGATGGCAGAATCAGACCAAGCCGCAACAGCATTCATCACACCATACGGCCCATTCTGCTTCAACACAATGCCCTTTGGGCTAAAAAACGCCGGTGCAACATATCAACGCATGATTCAAACATGCCTGGCAAACCAGATCGGCAAAACAGTGGAGGCGTATGTAGATGATGTGGTCGTTAAATCAAGAATGTCGAATCTCTAGTAGACGACTTGAGGCTTACATTCGACAACCTCCGAAAATACGACATTAAGCTCAATCCGGAAAAATGCGTTTTCGGCGTTCCAGCCGGAAAGCTCCTGGGCTTCATTGTATCCGGTAGAGGAATTGAGGCAAACCCAGATAAAATCCGAGCTTTGTCACAATTGGATGTCCCAAAAGACCTCAAACAAATACAAAAACTCACCGGATGCGTGGCGGCTTTAAGCCGCTTTATCTCCCGCCTGGGAGAAAAGGCATTGCACCTTTACCGCCTCCTCAGGCGCACCGAACACTTCGAGTGGACAGATGCTGCCACGGCCGGACTCGAGGAAATAAAGGCCATCTTGGCAACAAACCCAGTCCTGGCCGCGCCGAACACTGGCGAACCCATTCTATTGTACATTGCCGCAACTCATCAAGTTGTTAGCGCAGTACTCGTCGTCGAGCGGGCAACGGACGGACACAAACTCCCCCTTCAAACGCCGGTTTACTACTTGTCCACTGTCCTCACACCATGCAAATCACGGTAACCGCATTACCAAAAGATTGCATACGCGGTGTTTATGGCATCCCGGAAGCTACGACACTACTTTCAAGAGTGTTCTATAACAGTAGCCTCGGAAGTACCACTCAACGATATTATCAACAACCGCGATGCAACGGGCCGGATAGCAAAATGGGCCATAGAGCTCCTCCCGTTCGACATAACCTACAAACCACGGCGAGCCATTAAATCGCAAGTCCTAGCCGACTTCGTCGCCGAATGGACAGAGGCCGAACTCCCTAAAGAGTACGGCACATATTCAAACTGGATCATGCATTTAGACGGCTCCAAAATGTTGGCCGGACTGGGGGCTGGCGTTGTTTTGACGTCCCCTACAGGAGACACGGTCCAATATGTACTCCAAATTATGTACACGGACTCCAACAATGCAGCCGAATACGAGGCCCTTCTACATGGTGTCCGGATGGCAGTATCCATGGGCATTCAACGCCTGGAAGTACGCGGGGACTCAAACCTCGCGATATCCCAAATAAATGGCAACTTCGACGCCAAAGACCCAAAAATGGCAGCTTATCGCAATGCCGTCCTAAAAATGTCAGTTCGGTTCGAGGGACTGGAGTTTCACCATATAGCCCGAGAAAATAATCAGGCAGCGGACGTCCTGGCACGCATCGGAGCAAAACGAGATGCAGTCCCCCCAACATCTTCTTAGAAAGATTATTCAAGCCATCTGTAGCATGGGAGGGGGAACCCTCGGATAACAGTCCGGACACAACCGCACAACCCGACGCCGAACAATCCGACATAATCGGAGGCCCTGCCACCGAAATCACACCTTCAGCCCACGTAATAATGGCGGTCATCGCCCCGTGGACAGAACCATTCCTAGCCTACCTTACTAGGCAGGAACTCCCAGAGGACCAAAACGAGGCACGCTGCACAGTGCGGCGATCTAAATCCTATAAAGTCCACGAGGGAGAGCTATATAAGAAAAGCACTACAGGAGTCCTTCAAAGATGCATCTCCGAAGAGGAAGGGCGGAGTCTGTTGGCTGAAATTCATGCCGGACTCGGTGGTCACCACGCCGCAGCTCGGTCTCTTGTAAGCAAGGCTTTCCGTACGGGCTTTTATTGGCCGACAGCCCGAGCAGACGCTCATGACTTAGTCAAACGATGCGTCGGTTGCCGGCTCTTTGCAAACCAAAGCCATATGCCGCCCAACGCCCTCCGAACTATCCCCATCACTTGGCCTTTTGCAGTCTGGGGGCTTGATATGGTGGGACCCCTTAAATGTGGAACCCACAAGAAAAAAATACTTATTGGTCATGGTGGATAAATTCACCAAATGGATAGAAGCCAAGCCTGTTAAGACGGCCGAATCCGGACCTGTGACAGACTTCATATCCGGGGTCGTACACCGTTATGGTGTCCCCCACAGTATCATCACCTATAACGGCACAAACTTCACCTCCGACGAAGTAAAGCTATGGTGCAAAAACATGGGCATTAAGCTCGACTATGCTTTTGTCTATCACCCACAAACTAACGGTCAGGTCGAACGTGCAAATGGTCTCATCATGAGCGGCATTAAACCCAGACTAGTGCGGTCCCTCAAGGAATCTAATACGCACTGGGTGGAGGAGCTTGACTCCGTACTCTGGGGGCTGCGAACCACGCCGAATCGTACCACCGGATTCACACCATTCTTTATGGTGTACGGCGCAGAGGCAGTTCTGCCCTGCGACATAATTCATGACTCACCTCGAGTGCGCATGTACGAAGAAAGAGAAGCCGAGCTTGATCGGCAGGACAACCTGAACGCCTTAGAGGAGGAGCGCGACGTGGCTAAAGCCCGTTCCGCATTTTATCAACAGCAGGCTCGAAGATATCAAAGCAGAGAAGTACGGGCCAAAAATTACAACGTTGGCGAACTAGTTCTACGCCTGCCGGATAAGAAAAAGGACAAACTCAAACCCAAATGGGAAGGTCCCTTCATAATTGACCAAGTCCTGACTGGTGGAGCGTACCGCCTGCGAGATGCGTCGGATAACCGACTCGAGCCGAACCTATGGAATGCTGCACGTCTCCGAAGATTCTATGCCTAGCGCCGAACTCTGGGTTTGTCTCCTTCCTCTGTCCATTTTTATACATATTTTTCTGTTTTTATTTTTTTCTCCTCCCACTCTTTCCTTTTATAGCCCTTAAAGGCTCATCATGTGACGCGCTACCCGCGCTCCTTAAACCTGGGGGCTTCTTTAACAGAAGCTTGTTTATATGGGTTTCACGCCCAACGCATGCGTCAGACTTCCGCATGCACCTTTTCTTCACCATTATATGCATCGATATGACTTAAGTTTTGGCCAAGCTGGGTTGCCTGGCTCCTATGCTTACCCCTATGTTCCCGATTGTTCGGCTAGGCGGTAAAGGGAGCACCTCTGCGATTGCTACTGCCAGATAAGCCGGATGTGTACCTCAAACTGGGTGAAGCCGAAAGCTAGCGTTCTTAAGGGAATATTCGGTCGGTGAACTAAAGATGAACCTTTTTTACTTATACATGCACCCAGATGTTTTCCTGCATTTGCAGTCCGGACATGCACTTCAGGGCACGCCACCCCAGCGAAAGGAACCCTTAACGGAACTATTCTCTCTGGAAGATGTTTCTTACTAACCATGTAATATAACATAACTAGTTGGGCACTTGTCTGATAAATCACTAATGACCCCTACGCCTGGTCTCCATGCATACCTCGGTTCTTATATAACCGTTATGGTATTCAGACACACTCCGGACCGTCAGGTCCCGAGGTCGAAGTGAAAAGGTCGGCAACGACAAACGATCTACAATCCGGCTAGAAGGCATTACACATGTCAATTATAAATTACATAGTCATCCTGACTGATTGTATTCCTCCTCTATACCATCTAACAGGCTGTCTAATTTACAGTCCTGCTGGGAATACTTTGCGGCCAATTCTAACTGGCCATACACTAAGCTCACAGGGATCTTCTTCCCGTCAGGCCCCACCGGTCCGACCTCGGCCATGTTATTGGGGTCAGACTTCGTAAAGCGGGTCTTCACCATGGCCCAGGCCTCCCTAGCGCCCTGCCGGCAGGCCGATATCTTCCACAACCGGAAGCGTCGCCGAGCTCCCTTCAACTTCTCCGCAAGTTCTCCAAGGCCCTCAGGTATGGAGTGGGAAGGCCACAAGGCTTGGGCAATACCTCGCATCGCCTGCCGAACTCGTTCGTGCAGTTGCGAGAGTTCGGGAAGAAGATCGCCCGTTGAACCGGGCATCTCCTCTGCAGGATGACCTGTCAGCATACCTACAGACATAACACTGTTAGTCGTCTTCCTCGCCGAACTCCTTTTTCAAGAGTTCGCTTCAGCACTTACTAAAAATGTCGCATCGAAGTCGCTGATTCTCCTTATTGGAGTCCGACAGCTAGCCACGAACATCTTTTAGTTCAACATCCAGCCTGGTGTTGGCATCCTGGAGATCATTCTTCTCCCGCCTCACCTTTGTTAGCACGCTTTCACTAGCCTTTAACCGGCATAGAAGCTGTTGCCTGTCCGGATCGAGTCCGAAGCCATCTGCAATACCATATGTCAGATTGGCACTTAAATCCGCACAATACTAACTATTCTGGTGTATTGTTCACCTGCAGGGGTCTCTTTAGACCCCCTGCTACCGTTAGTGCCGCCTCTAGTTGGGCCCTGCACCTTTCCAGCTCCTGGGATAGCGCGGTGTTTTTCTCGGTAAGAACCTGCATGTTATATGATTCTCGAATCAGTTATTTCCACTGCTTCAAGTCTCGGGGGCTACTGGCATATCTATATTTACCAAAAATTTCTTACCCGTATGTCTTTTACATACTGCTCCGTGGCTCTGGCTAAACCATTTTGAGCGGCACGGAGGTACGCGTCTCCTGAATTGAAGGCATTTAAAGCCTCCTGGGAGAAACAAGCGTCGCGAAGAACTGTCCGGCGACGCCTGTGGTTCATGGCACTCTCCACTTCGGAATGGGTGGCAGACAGCCTGTCCGCATCCTCTGATGGAGAAGCGTCCGGTGCGTACCTTGCACGGGCCTCCGCTTCCGAGCCGGGCGTTTGAGTCTGGCTGGTGGAGGCGCGATTGGCAACCTCTCCGGATATAGTCCGGCGAGGTCTCTTCGTCCTGAAGATAGCTCGAATGTTAATATACCCTGGGGGAGTAAAACACCAGGGAAAAAGAGAGGGTACGCCATACCTTTGCTCTGGCACCTCAGTCCGGACTATGTTCCTTTTTGCCCCACGGGGCCCTGCGGCCCCCCGCCGGCTAGCTGCAGCGGGGTCGGCTTCCCGCCTTGGGAATCTCCCCTACAAAGCACGGTTGCTGTCAGAACAACCAAACCCGTGAAAATGGAACCCCTCTTAAGGGGGTAAAGCTCCGGTATTTGTCACCTGGGAGGCCGGGATTAACCCTGGGTAATCGGCTATAATAGCTACCAAGGTATCGTCCTTGCTTAGCTGATAAAACACTCCATCGATAAACTCCACCGCTAAGTCCGGATCCTCTTCGGAGTCCGGATCGAGGGACCGTTCTGGGTCCTCTGGCTGTGGAGGACGGCTGTTTATGTTTTTTACCTCCTGACGCAGGTCCTGCGTTGAAGTCGTTAGATTGCCTATTTAATCATGAGAATGTAAAATGAACAGGGAAGCACGATTGTCCGCTTACCCAATTCGGAGGATTATACATGGAAAATCCGCCCTGCGGGTCGACGCGGAGGAATTCCTCTTCTTCTCCCTTGTACAAAGAGGATAAGATCTTCATTAGAGCGGCAGGCGAGTCCGGCCCTTTACGGCCGTAACGGGTGGCGTCATCTTCCCCGTTGAAATCCCACATGGGGTGGCTTCTGTATTGGAGCGGCTGCACCCCCCGCATAATGCATATGGCCATGACTTTAATCATGGTTAGTCCGGAATGAGCCAGTAGCTTAATCCGGCCCATTAAGTAAAGGACGTCTCTGTCATTCTCTCTCTGAGAGCTCCGAGGGCGCCAGCTCAGGCGTTTCTTCAGGGGAGCGTTGTTGAACTCAGGGAGACCGGCCCGGATAGGGTCCGGCAGGGGGACGTCGTCTATGTAAAACCATTCTGAAGGCCAGTCCTCGGACGCCTTCTTCGGGGTTCCGGATGGGTATCCGGTCCCGGGATGCGCCATACTTCGGCTCCGCCCACTTGATATATGGACCCCTCTTGGGAACGGGGCACCAGGCAGAATACCTTCTTCCACAGCGCGAAATGAGCCTCGACGCCTAAAAATAGCTCGCAAAGAGCAACGAAGCCCGCGATGTGTAACACGGAGTCGGGCGTAAGGTGGTGCAGCTGGAGGCCATAGAACTCCAGAAGCCCGCGGAGAAAGGGATGAATTGGGAATCCCAGTCCCCTTATTAGATAAGGGACCAGGCACACCCGCTCCCCTTTAGAGGGACTAGGTGAGTTCTCCGCTTGTTTTCTGCCTTGATAAGTGGTGAGTCCGGCTCGGACCGAGACCATATAGGCTTGAGGGAGAAATCCCTTGGCTTGGAGCGACACTAATTCGCTATGCGAGATGGAACAACTCTCCCAGTCTCCAGGGATAGGACTGGAAGGGCAAGAGGAGGAGCTACGGCGGCTCGCCATGTTGGAATGGATCTTTGCTGGAGACGCTCTGATGATTTCTCGCGGAAGGGGAAGGTGTGGTTTGGATCTGAATCCCCATCCTGTCAGATGGGCGGCTCATTTATACAGCTAGGGGCTTGGATGTAAAACCGCCCCAGCTTTTCGCATTCGTTTGACACGTGGAAGGCGGCCATTATTGGGCGTGAAAGCCAAGGAGTGCTGCATTATAAAAATCGGACGTTATAACCGCAGGTACACAAAGTTTGAAGGAGAACCCGCCTTGCAATGCCGAAGACAATCTGCGCGCCGGACTCATCGTCATTGAAGCCTGGTTCGGGGGCTACTGAGGGAGTCCTGGATTAGGGGGTGTTCGGATAGCCGGACTATACCTTCAGCCGGACTCCAGGACTATGAAGATACAAGACTGAAGACTTCGTCCCGTGTCCGGAAGGATCTTTTCTTGGCGTGGAAGGCAAGCTAGGCGTGCGGATATTCAAGACTTCCTACCATTGTAACCGACTCTGTGTAACCCTAACCCTATCCGGTGTCTATATAAACCGGAGGGTTGTAGTCCGTAGGACAACCATCATCATACACAATCATACCATAGGCTAGCTTCTAGGGTTTAGCCTCCTTGATCTCATGGTAGATCTACTCTTGTACTACCCATATCATCAATATTAATCTAGCAGGAGTAGGGTTTTACCTCCATCGAGAGGGCCTGAACCTGGGTAAAATAAAGTGTCCCTTGTCTCCTGTTACCATCCGACCTTGACGCATAGTTCGGGAACCCCTACCCGAGATCCGCCGGTTTTGACACCGACAGTGGTCATCACGCTGCAGCTCGGTCCCTTGTAAGAAAGGCTTTCTGTACAGGCTTTTATTGGCCAACGGCCCGGGCAGACGCTCAGGACTTAGTCCAACGATGCGTCGGTTGCCAGCTTTTCGCAAACCAAAGCCATATGGCACCCACCGCCCTCCAAACTATCCCCATAACATGGCCCTTTGCGGTCTGGGGGCTTGACATGGTGGGACCCCTTAAAGGTGGAACCCACAAGAAAAAATACTTACTGGTCATGGTGGACAAATTCACCAAATGGATAGAAGCCAAGCCTGTTAAGACGGCCGATCCGGACCGGTGATAGACTTCATATCCGGGGTCGTCGTACACCGTTACGGCGTCCCCCACAGCATCATCACTGATAACGGCACAAACTTTACGGCCGACGAGGTAAAACTCTGGTGCAAAAACATGGGCATCGAGCTCGATTATGCCTCTGTCTATCACCCACAAACTAACGGCCAGGTTGAACGTGCAAATGGTCTTATTATGAGCGGCATCAAACCCAGATTAGTGCGACCCCTCAAGGAATCCAACACGCACTGGGTAGAGGAGCTCGACTCCGTACTCTGGGGCTACGGACCACGCCGAATCGCACCACCGGATACACACCATTCTTCATGGTGTACGACGCAGAGGCCGTTTTGCCTTGCGACATAATTCATGACTCACATCGAGTGCGCATGTACGAAGAAAGAGAGGCCGAACTCGATCGGCAGGACAGTTTGGACACCTTGGAGGAGGAGCATGACATGGCAAAAGCCCGTTCCGCATTCTATCAATAGCAGGCCCGAAGATATCAAAGCAGAGAAGTATGGGCAAAAAATTACAATATTGGCGAACTAGTTCTACGCCTGCCAGACAAGAAAAAGGACAAATTGAGGCCCAAGTGGGAAGGTCCCTTCATAATCGACCAGGTCCTGACTGGTGGAGCGTACCGTCTGCGAGATGCATCGGATAACCGACTCGAGCCGAACCCATGGAACGCAGCCCGTCTCCGAAGATTCTATGCCTAGCGCCGGATTCTGTGTTTGTCTCCTTCCTCTGTCCATTTTTTACATTTTCTGTCTTACATTTCTCTCCTTCCCCCCTTCTTTATTTTTCTCTCTTATAGCCCTTAAAGGCTCATCAAGTGACGCGCTACACGCGCTCACTAAACCTGGGGGCTTCTTTAAACAGAAGCTTACTTATACGGGCTTCATGCTCAGCACATGTGAGGGAGTCCTGGATCAGGGGGTGTTCGGATAGTCGGACTATACCTTCAGCCGGACTCCAGGACTATGAAGATACAAGATTGAAGACTTCGTCCCGTGTCCGGAAGGATCTTTTCTTGGCGTGGAAGGCAAGCTAGGCGTGCGGAGATTCAAGATCTCCTACCATTGTAACCGACTCTGTGTAACCCTAACCCTATCCGGTGTCTATATAAACCGGAGGGTTGTAGTCCGTAGGACAACCATCATCATACACAATCATACCATAGGCTAGCTTCTAGGGTTTAGCCTCCTTGATCTCGTGGTAGATCCACTCTTGTACTACCCATATCATCAATATTAATCTAGCAGGAGTAGGGTTTTACCTCCACCGAGAGGGCCCGAACCTGGGTAAAATAAAGTGTCCCATGTCTCCTGTTACCATCCGACCTTGACGCATAGTTCGGGACCCCCTACCCGAGATCCGCCGGTTTTGACACCGACATTGGTGCTTTCATTGAGAGTTCCTCTGTGTCGTCGCTTTTAGGCCCGATGGCTCCTTTGATCATCAACAACGATGAGGTCCAGGGTGAGACTTTCCTCCCCGGACAAATCTTCGTCTTCGGCGGCTTCGCTCTACGGGCCAATTCGCTTGGTCATCTGGAGCAGATCAAAAGCTACGCCCCTGGCCATCAAGTCAGGTTTGGAAGCTTAAACTACACGGCAGATATCCGCGGAGACTTGATCTTCGACGGGTTCAAGCCACAGCCAAGCGCGCTGCACTATTCCGAGGGGCATGATACGGCTCTGCCTCCGAATAGTACCCTGGAGGCCGCACACGCTCCGACCCCGATCCTTGACTCGGAGCCCGCTGCGTTCTTCAAGGATGAACGGTTGGACGTCACCTCGGGGGCTGCGATCTCAAAGGCGATCGAGCCAAATGCCAGCCCGCACTCCGCACGGCCCATGACTCCAAGGAGTCGGATTCTTGTCCGAACTCCAGGCCTTCCATGCCCCCGCCGATCGAACCTGATTGGGCGCCTGTAATGGAGTTCACCGCCGCGGACATCTTTCAGTGCTCACCTTTCGGTGACATCCTGAATTCTCTCAAGTCTCTCTCTTTATCAGGAGAGCCTAGGCCGGACTATGGTCTGCGAGGTTGGGATTCGGACAACGAAGAAATTCAAAGCCCACCCACCACCCACTTAATAGCCACTGTCGACGACTTAACCGACATGCTTGACTTCGACTCTGAAGGCTTCAACGGTATGGACGACGAAGGAGGAGACGAACAAGAACCAGCACCTGTAGGGCGCTGGGCCGCCACCTCGTCATATGACATATATATGGTGGATGCTCCAAAGGACGCGGATGGCGATGGAACAGCAGAAGACGACAACTTGAAAAAACCGCCAAAACGCTGGCGCCAACGGCGCCGCTCTAAATCCCGCCACAGCAGAAACGGTGATTCCGGCACGGGAGATAATACTACCCCGGATAGCGCCGAAGAACACCAGAACCAGCAAGATTCGGCGCAGGAAGATGGAAAAGCCAGCCCTCATGAGAGAGCGGCAGAGCGAGAGGTTGAGGATGATAACTACATGCCTCCCTCCGAAGACGAGGCAAGCCTCGACGACGACGAATTCGTCGTACCATCAGGCCCCGCCGAACAAGAGCGTTTTCAATGCAGGCTTCTAGCCACGGCGAACAGCCTAAAGAAAAAGCAGCAACAACTTAGAGCTGATCAAGATTTGCTAGCTGATAGATGGACTGAAGTCCTTGCTTCCGAAGAGTATGAACTCGGGCGCCCCTCCAAAAATTATCCTAAGCGCAGGCCGCTACCCCAATCAGAGGGGGAAACATATGACATGGCAGACCGGCCACCCCGCGGCCGCGACAGAGAGGCCTGTCGAACCCTTAAACAAGCCATGCCCCGGTGCCGTTCAACTAAGGCACGGGAAAACGAGCCAGACCTGCGAGACGTACTGGAGGATAAAGCAAATCAAACAAGATCGATCTATGGATCGCGGGGACGCCCAACGACACGTGATGATCTTCACTCCGGACACAATAAATCCGGTCGGGACGAACACAGCAGGCACAGCTCTTCCGAGCTGCGTCGTGACATAGCCCAGTACAGGGGCGCCGCACACCCACTATGCTTCACAGACAAAGTAATGGATCATAAAATCCCAGAGGGTTTCAAACCCGTCAATATCGAGTCGTACGATGGTACGACAGATCCGGCAGTATGGATTGAGGATTATCTCCTTCACATCCACATGGCACGTGGCGACGATCTACACGCCATCAAATACCTACCCCTTAAGCTTAAAGGACCAGCCCGGCACTGGCTTAACAGCCTACTGAAGGAAATATGCCCTAGAGGCAATAATAAAGTCATTATTTATTTCCTTATATCATGATAAATGTTTATTATTCATGCTAGAATTGTATTAACTGGAAACATAATACATGTGTGAATACATAGACAAACAGAGTGTCACTAGTATGCCTCTACTTGACTAGCTCATTAATCAAAGATGGTTATGTTTCCTAACCATGAACAAATAGTTGTTATTTGATTAACGAGATCACATCATTAGTTGAATGATCTGATTGACATGACCCACTCCATTAGCATAGCACCCGATCGTTTAGTATGTTGCTGTTGCTTTTATCCATGACTTATACATGTTCCTTCAACTATGAGAATATGCAACTCCCATTTACCGTAGGGACACTTTGTGTGCTACCAAACGTCACAACGTAACTTGGTGATTATAAAGGTGCTCTACAAGTTTCTCCGAAGGTACATGTTGAGTTGGCATATTTCGAGATTAGGATTTGTCACTCCGATTGTCGGAGAGGTATCTCAGGGCCTTCTCGGTAATGCACATCACATAAAGCCTTGCAAGCATTGCAACCAATGAGTTAGTTGCGAGATGATGTATTACAGAACGAGAAAAGAGACTTGCCGGTAACGAGATTGAACTAGGTATTGGATACCGACGATCGAATCTCGGGCAAGTGACATACCGATGACAAAGGGAACAACGTATGTTGTTATGCGGTCTGACCGATAAAGATCTTCGTAGAATATGTAGGAGCCAATATGGGCATCCAGGTCCCGCTATTGGTTATTGACCGGAGACATGTCTCGGTCATGTCTACATTGTTCTCGAACCGTAGGGTCCGCACGCTTAAGGTTTCGATGACAGTTATATTATGAGTTTATGAGTGTTGATGTACCGAAGGAGTTCGGAGTCCCGGATGAGATCGGGGACATGACGAGGAGTCTCGAAATGGTCGAGACGTAAAGATCGATATATTGGACGACTATATTCGGACATCGGAAAGGTTCTGAGTGATCCGGGTATTTTCGGGAGTATCGGGGAGTTACGGGATTACGGGAGAAGTAATGGGCCTTGATGGGCTTTAGTGGGAAGAGGAAAAGGCTGCTGCGCCCCCCCTCCCCTTTGGTCCGAATTGGACTAGGGAAAAGGGGGCCGGCCACCTTTCCTACTCCTCCTATTCCTTCTCCCTTCCTCCCCTCTTGGTGGACTCCTACTAGGACTTGGAAACCTAGTAGGACTCCACACCCTGGCGCACCAAACCCTTGGCCGGCCTCCTCCTCCTCCATCCTTTATATACTGAGGCAAGGGGCACCCCATGGACACACAAGTTGATCTACGGATCGTTCCTTAGCCGTGTGCGGTGCCCCCTTCCACCAAATTCCACCTCGATCATATCGTTGCAGTGCTTAGGCGAAGCCCTGCGCCGGTAACACATCAAGATCGTCACCACGCCGTCGTGCTGACGGAACTCTTCCTCGACGCTTCGCTGGATCGGAGCCCGGGGATCGTCATCGAGCTGAACGTGTGCCAAGAACTCGGAGGTGCCGGAGTAACGGTGCTGTGATCGGTCGGATCGCGAGGAGAACGTACGACTACTTCCTCTACGTACGACTACTTCCTCTACGTCGTGTCAACGCTTCCGCTTCGGTCTACGAGGGTACGTAGACAAACACTCTCCCCTCTCGTTGCTATGCATCACCATGATCTTGCGTGTGCGTAGGAAATTTTTTGAAATTACTACGTTCCCCAACAGTGGTATCAGAGCCTAGGTTTTTATGGTTTGATGTTATTTGCACGAGTAGAACACAAGTGAGTTGTGGACGATACAAGTCATACTGCCTACCAGCATGTCATACTTTGGTTCAGCGGTATTGTTGGACGAGACGATCCGGACCAACCTTACGCGTACGCTTACGCGAGACCGGTTCCCTCGACGTGCTTTGCACATAGATGGCTTGCGGAAGACTGTCTCTCCAACTTTAGTTGAACCGAGTGTGGCTACGCCCGGTCCTTGAGAAGGTTAAAACGGAGTCTATTTGACAAACTATCGTTGTGGTTTTGATGCGTAGGTAAGATGAGTTCTTGCTTAAGCCCGTAGCAGCCACGTAAAACTTGCAACAACAAAGTAGAGGACGTCTAACTTGTTTTTGCAGGGCATGTTGTGATGTGATATGGTCAAGACATGATGCTAAATATTATTGTATGAGATGATCATGTTTTGTAACCGAGTTATCGGCAACTGGCAGGAGCCATATGGTTGTCGCTTTATTGTATGCAATGCAATCGCGATGTAATGCTTTACTTTATTACTAAGCGGTAGTGATAGTAGTGGAAGCATAAGATTGGCGAGACGACAACGATGCTGCGATGAAGATCAAGGTGTCGCGCCGGTGACGATGGTGATCATGACGGTGCTTCGGAGATGGAGATCACAAGCACAAGATGATGATGGCCATATCATATCACTTATATTGATTGCATGTGATGTTTATCCTTTTATGCATCTTATCTTGCTTTGCGTGACGGTAGCATTATAAGATGATCTCTCACTAAATTATCAAGAAGTGTTCTCCCTGAGTATGCACCGTTGCGAAAGTTCTTCGTGCTGAGACACCACGTGATGATCGGGTGTGATAGGCTCTACGTTCAAATACAACGGGTGCAAAACAGTTGCACACGCGGAATACTCAGGTTTAACTTGACGAGCCTAGCATATACAGATATGGCCTCGGAACACGGAGACCGAAAGGTCGAGCGTGAATCATATAGTAGATATGATCAACATAGTGATGTTCACCATTGAAACTACTCCATCTCACGTGATGATCGGACATGGTTTAGTTGATTTGGATCACGTGATCACTTAGAGGATTAGAGGGATGTCTATCTAAGTGGGAGTTCTTAAGTAATATGATTAATTGAACTTTAATTTATCATGAACTTAGTCCTGGTAGTATTAGCATATCTATGTTGTAGATCAATAGCTCGCGTTGTTACTTCCCTGTGTTTATTTTGATATGTTCCTAGAGAAAATTGTGTTGAAAAATGTTAGTAGCAATGATGCGGATTGGATCCGTGATCTGAGGTTTATCCTCATTGCTGCACAGAAGAATTATGTCCTTGATGCACCGCTAGGTGACGGACCTATTGCAGGAGCAGATGCAGACATTATGAACGTTTTGCTAGCTCAATATGATGACTACTTAATAGTTTAGTGCACCATGCTTAACTGCTTAGAATCGGGACTTCAAAGACGTTTTGAACGTCATGGAGCATATGAGATGTTCTAGGAGTTGAAGTTAATATTTCAAGCAAATACCCGAGTTGAGAGATATGAAGTCTCCAACAAGTTCTATAGCTAAAAGATGGAGGAGAATCGCTCAACTAGTGAGCATGTGCTCAGATTGTCTGGGTACTTCAATCGCTTGAATCAAGTGGGAGTTAATCTTCCAGATAAGATAGTGATTGACAGAATTCTCTAGTCACCATCACCAAGTTAGTAGAACTTCGTGATGAACTATAATATGCAAGGGATAACGGAAAGTATTCCCAAGCTCTTCGCGATGCTAAAATCGGCGAAGGTAGAAATCAAAGAAAAACATCAAGTGTTGATGGTTGACAAGATCACTAGTTTCAAGAAAATGGGCAAAAGGAAAGAAGGGGAACTTCAAGAAGAACGGCAAGCAAGTTGCTGCTCAAGTGAAAAAGCCCAAGTCTGGTCCTAAGCCTGAGACTAAGTGCTTCAACTGCAAAGGAACTGGTCACTGGAAGCGGAACTACCCCAAGTGATTGGCGGATAAGAAGGATGGCAAAGTGAACATAAGTATATTTGATATACATGTTATTGATGTGTACTTTACTAGTATTCATAGCAACCCCTCAGTATTTGGTACTAGTTCAAGTTGCTAAGATTAGTAACTCGAAACGGGAGTTGCAGAATGAACAAAGACTAGTTAAAGGGCAAGGTGACGATGTGTGTTGGAAGTGGTTCCAAGATTGATATGATCATCATCACACACTCCCTATACTTTCGGGATTAGTGTTGAAACTAAATAAGTGTTATTTGGTGTTTGCGTTGAGCATGAATATGATTTGATCATGTTTATTGCAATACGGCTATTCATTTAAGTAAGAGAATAAATTGTTGTTCTGTTTACATGAATAAAACCTTCTATGGTCATACACACCAATGAAAATAGTTCATTGGATCTCGATCGCAGTGATACACATATTCATGATATTGAAACCAAAAGGATGCGAAGTTAATAATGATAGTGCAACCTATTTGTGACACTGCCGTTTAGGTCAAATTGGTGTAAAGCGCATGAAGAAACTCCATGCTGATGGGATTTTGGAATCACTTGATTATGAATCACTTGATGCTTGCGAACCATGCCTCTTGGGCAAGATGACTAAAAACGCCGTTCTCCGGAACAATGGAGCAAGCAACAGATTTGTTGGAAATCATACATACTGATGTATGTGGTCCGATGAATATTAAGGCTCGCGACAAGTATCATTATTTTCAGAACTTCACAGATGATTTAAGCAGATATGGGTATATCTACTTAATGAAACATAAGTCTGAAACGTTTGAAAAATTCAAAGAATTTCAGAGTGAAGTGGATAATCATCGTAACAAGAAAATAAAAAGTTTCTACGATATGATCGCAGAGGTAAAATATTTGAGTTACGAGTTTTGGCCTTCAGTTAAAAACAATGTGGAATAGTTTCACAAATTCATGCCACCTGGAACACCACAGCATAATGGTGTGTCCGAACGTCATAACCGTACTTTATTGGATATAGTGCAATCTATGATGTTTCTTACCGATTTACCAATATCGTTTTGGGATCATGCATTAGAGACAACTGCATTCACGTTAAAAGGGGCACCATCTAAATCCGTTGAGACGACACCGTATGAACTATGGTTTAGCAATAAACCTAAGCTGTCGTTTCTTAAAGTTTGGGGCTGCGATGCTTATGTGAAAAAGCTTCAACCTGATAAGTTCGAACCCAAATCGGAGAAATGTGTCTTCATAGGATATCCAAAGGAAACTGTTGGATACACCTTCTATCACAGATCCGAAGGCAAGACTTTTGTTGCTAAGTTCGGAAACTTTCTAGAGAAAGAGTTTCTTTCGAAAGAAGTGAGTGGGAGGAAAGTAGAACTTGATAAGGTAATTGTACCTTCTCCCTTATTGGAAAGTAGTTCATCACAGAAAACTGTTCCTGTGACTACTACACCAATTAGTGAGGAAGCTAATGATGATGATCATGTAACTTCAAGATCAAGTTACTACCGAATCTCGTAAGTAAACCAGAGTGAGATCCGCACCAGAGTGGTACGGTAATCCTGTTCTGGAAGTCATGTTACTAGACCATGACGAACTTGCGAACTATGAGGAAGCGATGATGAGCCCAGATTCCGCAAAATGGTTAGAGGCCATGAAATCTGAGATATGATCCATGTATGAGAACAAAGTATGGACTTTGATGGATTTGCCCAATGATCGGCAAGCCAAAGAAAATAAATGGATCTTGAAGAGGAAGACGGACACTGATAGTAGTGTTACTATCTACAAAGCTAGAATTGTCGCAAAAGGTTTTCGACAAGTTCAAAGTATTGACTACGATGAGAGTTTCTCACTCGTATCTATGCTTAAGTCTGTCCGAATCATGTTAGCAATTGCCGCATTTTATGAAATATGGGAAATGGATAAACAAAACTGCATTCCTTAATGGAGAGTTGTATATGATGCAACTAGAAGGTTTTGTCGATCCTGAAGGTGTTAACAAAATATGCAAGCTCCAGCGATCCATCTATGGACTGGTGCAAGCATCTCGGAGTTGGAATATACGCTTTGATAAGTTGATCAAAGCATATAGTTTTATACAGACTGGCGGTGAAGCCTGTATTTACAAGAAAGTGAGTGGGAGCACTACAGCATTTCTGATAAGTATATGTAAATGACATATTATTGATCGGAAATAATGTAGAATTATTCTGTAAAGCATAAAGGAGTATTTGAAAGGAGTTTTTCGAAGAAGGACCTCGGTGAAGCTGCTTACATATTGAGCATCAAGATCTATAAGAGATAGATCAAGACGCTTGATAAGTTTTTCAATAAATACATACCTTGAAAAGATTTTTTGAAGTAGTTCAAAATGGAACAGTCAAAGAAAGAGTTCTTGCCTGTATTACAAGGTGTGAAATTGAGTAAGACTCAAAACCCGACCACGGCAGAAGATAGAAAGAGAATGGAAGTCATTCCCTATGCCTCAGCCATAGGTTCTATAAAGTATGCCATGCTGTGTACCAGACCTATTGTATACCCTACCCTGAGATTGGCACGGGAGTACAATAGTGATCTAGGAGTAGATCACTGGACGGCGGTCAAAATTATCCTTAGTGGAATAAGGATATGTTTCTCGATTATGGAGGTGACAAAAAGGTTCGTCGTAAAAGGTTACGTCGATGCAAGTTTTGACACTAATCTAGATGACTCTAAGTCTCAATCTAGATACATATTGAAAGTGGGAGCAATTAGCTAAAGTAGCTCCGTGCAGAGCATTGTAGACATAGAAAATTGCAAAATACATAACGGATCTGAATGTGGCAGACCCGTTGACTAAATTTCTCTCACAAGCAAAACATGATCACACCGTAGTACTCTTTGGGTGTTAATCACATAGCGATGTGAACTAGATTACTGAATCTAGTAAACCCTTTGGGTGTTGGTCACATATCGATGTGAACTATGGGTGTTAATCACATGATGATGTGAACTATTGATGTTAATCACATGGTGATGTGATCTAGATTATTGACTCTAGTGCAAGTGGGAGACTGAAGGAAATATGCCCTAGAGGCAATAATAAAGTCATTATTTATTTCCTTATATCATGATAAATGTTTATTATTCATGCTAGAATTGTATTAACTGGAAACATAATACATGTGTGAATACATAGACAAACAGAGTGTCACTAGTATGCCTCTACTTGACTAGCTCATTAATCAAAGATGGTTATGTTTCCTAACCATGAACAAATAGTTGTTATTTGATTAACGAGATCACATCATTAGTTGAATGATCTGATTGACATGACCCATTCCATTAGCATAGCACCCGATCGTTTAGTATGTTGCTGTTGCTTTTATCCATGACTTATACATGTTCCTTCAACTATGAGAATATGCAACTCCCATTTACCGTAGGGACACTTTGTGTGCTACCAAACGTCACAACGTAACTGGGTGATTATAAAGGTGCTCTACAAGTGTCTCCGAAGGTACATGTTGAGTTGGCATATTTCGAGATTAGGATTTGTCACTCCGATTGTCGGAGAGGTATCTCAGGGCCTTCTCGGTAATGCACATCACATAAAGCCTTGCAAGCATTGCAACCAATGAGTTAGTTGCGAGATGATGTATTACAGAACGAGAAAAGAGACTTGCCGGTAACGAGATTGAACTAGGTATTGGATACCGACGATCGAATCTCGGGCAAGTGACATACCGATGACAAAGGGAACAACGTATGTTGTTATGCGGTCTGACCGATAAAGATCTTCGTAGAATATGTAGGAGCCAATATGGGCATCCAGGTCCCGCTATTGGTTATTGACCGGAGACGTGTCTCGGTCATGTCTACATTGTTCTCGAACCGTAGGGTCCGCACGCTTAAGGTTTCGATGACAGTTATATTATGAGTTTATGAGTGTTGATGTACCGAAGGAGTTCGGAGTCCCGGATGAGATCGGGGACATGACGAGGAGTCTCGAAATGGTCGAGACGTAAAGATCGATATATTGGACGACTATATTCGGACATCGGAAAGGTTCTGAGTGATCCGGGTATTTTCGGGAGTATCGGGGAGTTACGGGATTACGGGAGAAGTAATGGGCCTTGATGGGCTTTAGTGGGAAGAGGAAAAGGCTGCTGCGCCCCCCCCCCCTCCCCTTTGGTCCGAATTGGACTAGGGAAAAGGGGGCCGGCCACCTTTCCTACTCCTCCTATTCCTTCTCCCTTCCTCCCCTCTTGGTGGACTCCTACTAGGACTTGGAAACCTAGTAGGACTCCACACCCTGGCGCACCAAACCCTTGGCCGGCCTCCTCCTCCTCCATCCTTTATATACTGAGGCAAGGGGCACCCCATGGACACACAAGTTGATCTACGGATCGTTCCTTAGCCGTGTGCGGTGCCCCCTTCCACCAAATTCCACCTCGATCATATCGTTGCAGTGCTTAGGCGAAGCCCTGCGCCGGTAACACATCAAGATCGTCACCACGCCGTCGTGCTGACGGAACTCTTCCTCGACGCTTCGCTGGATCGGAGCCCGGGGATCGTCATCGAGCTGAACGTGTGCCAAGAACTCGGAGGTGCCGGAGTAACGGTGCTGTGATCGGTCGGATCGCGAGGAGAACGTACGACTACTTCCTCTACGTACGACTACTTCCTCTACGTCGTGTCAACGCTTCCGCTTCGGTCTACGAGGGTACGTAGACAAACACTCTCCCCTCTCGTTGCTATGCATCACCATGATCTTGCGTGTGCGTAGGAAATTTTTTGAAATTACTACGTTCCCCAACACCTACCAGCAGACTTAATCGGTTCTTGGGAGGACCTGGAAGCCACATTCCTCGACAACTTCCAGGGGACATATGTGCGGCCACCGGACGCCAACGACCTAAGCCACATAATTCAGCAGCCAGAAGAATCGTCTAGGCAATTCTGGACACGGTTCCTAACCAAGAAAAATCAGATAGTCGATTGTCCGGACGCAGAGGCCCTAGCAGCCTTCAAACATAACATCCGCGACGAGTGGCTTGCCCGGCACCTGGGACAGGAAAAGCCAAAAACCGTGGCAGCCCTCACAACGCTCATGACCCGCTTTTGCGCGAGCGAAGATAGCTGGCTAGCTCGCAGCAACAACTTATCAAAGAAGCCTGGTAATTCGGATACCAAGGACAAAAGTGGTAGGTCACGTCAAAATAATCAAAAGCGTCGCGTTAGCAGCGACAGCAATGAGGATACGGCAGTTAATGCCGGATTCAGAGGTTATAAATCCGGTCAGCGGAAAAAGCCATTTAAAAAGAATACCCAGGGCCCGTCCAGTTTGGACCGGATACTCGACCGCTCGTGCCAGATTCATGGCACCCCCGAAAGGCCAGCCAATCACACCAACAGGGATTGTTGGGTGTTCAAGCAGGCAGGCAAGTTAAGAGCCGAACACAAAGACAAGGGGCTGAACAGCGATGACGAGGAGGAGCCCAGGCCGCCGAACAACAATGGACAGAAGGGGTTTCCCCCACAAGTGCGGACGGTGAACATGATATACGCGACCCACATTCCCAAGCGGGAGAGGAAGCGTGCGCTACGGGACGTATACGCGATGGAGCCAGGCGCCCCAAAGTTCAACCCATGGTCCTCCTGCCCGATCACTTTCGATCGAAGGGACCACCCCACTAGCATCCGTCACGGCGATTTTGCCGCACTGGTCCTCGACCCAATCGTGGACGGATTTCATCTCACAAGAGTCCTCATGGACGGCGGCAGTAGCCTGAACCTGCTTTATCAGGATACAGTGCGGAAAATGGGCATAGATCCATCAAGGATCAAGCCCACAAGGACGACCTTTAAAGGCGTCATACTAGGTGTAGAGGCCAATTGCACAGGCTCGATAACACTTGATGTGGTCTTCGGATCTCCGGCTAACTTCCGAAGCGAAGAGTTAATCTTCGATATAGTCCCGTTCCGCAGTGGCTATCACACCCTGCTCGGACGAACTGCATTTGCTAAATTCAATGCGGTGCCGCACTACGCATACTCAAGATGCCAGGCCCTCGAGGAGTAATTACGGTCAGCGGAAACACAGAACGCTCCATCCGTACGGAGGAGCACATGGCGGCCCTCGCAGCGGAAGTACAAAGCAGCCTTTCAAGGCAACTCTCCAGTTCGGCCGTTAAAAAGCCGGACAATGCAAAGCGCGCCCGGAGTAACCTGCAACAAGAACACCTGGCACGATCAGAGCAAGCGTAGCAATACGGCCCCGACCCCAGCCATCGCAACATAGCGGAGCAAGTACCTCGAGTACACAGTTACGCCCTTAAAATTCCATGGGCACAGGGGGAGGGGCACATTAACGGCATGCCTACAATACGGCGTCAGACGTACTAGGGGCTGCCGGATTTTTTTTACTTTCAGGACTCCATACTCTGGATAACCTGTTCGGCCTTGTTGCCTCACAAATGATGCAAGATCCAGGAAAGCAGACAAAGCTACGCCGCATTCCGGAACTCTCAGGTGGTCTCTATTTCGAGCGATATATCTGTTTTTAAATTCCGCGGCCTGCGCCTGGTCAGGACATGTTAAATAGTCTAATATCTTTTTTGCTCATCGCACTACTTGTATCGTTCGGCTTTGATAAATAAGCCTCCTTATAAAACAATGCATAGCTTTTTTTTCTATTTTTTGCATTATCCTCTTTGAATATATATTTATTACATAACATGATCGCACCCGTACACCATGGTACGGCAAACCACGCCAGGGGCTTCATTACCCTTTTATCTAGTGTGAGAAGTCCGTACACTTTCACAAGTGCGGCACCCCAAACTTATAGCACTATATGCATCGGCTCCGAGTCATGATTTTGGTCACATGTTGGGTTTGCCCGGCTCCTATGTTTTGGTGCCTTACGTTCCGCTATATCGGCTAAGGTAGCACTAGGAGAACCACTGCGATTGTGCCCCAGTTCAGGTGGGTTGAGCACCTCAGTGGAGAAAGCTAAAACACACTGTCATGATAAGGCGCGAGACCGGTCGCTGTTCGAGAGGTTTTTCGAGTCCTTAAAGGCTTATGCCGCTTCGAGCGAGGAGCTGGCTATGTCCGGCCAAAGGCGTGGATAGCGCCCCGAATTCGGCCTTCCGAACTAGGGGCTTCGCCGAAATTTAAAATTATAACGTTCTATGGCTAAGTGAGAGTGTTCAAGCATTATAGTCCGATTTCCTGGTTCGTTGTGCTGAGCGCCTCCCTCGAAGGACCCAACTATGGGAACAAGAGCCCTCAGGTTTATCCCAAACACCCCAGCACTAGTGGCATGGGGGCAAAAGCCGACGACTGGCCATCTCTCAATTTTTGATAAACGGCCGCACAGAAAATAATATTTTAAATTCAATAAGCATTGCTTAGCGCATATGAACAAGTTTTCAGCGCACAGGATACAAACGAGCGAGTTCATTCAAATATTACATCTTTAGTACATTCATCCGCGACAAGGCGGGCTCCGGCAAGAACTTCCTTGTAGTAGTTCTCGGGCTTGCGATGCTCCTTCCCCTGTGGCGGCCCGTCCTTCACCAGCTTCTCTCCGTCCAGCTTACCCCAGTGTACCCTTACACGGGCAAGGGCCCTTCGGGCACCTTCAATGCAGAAGGAGTGCTTGACGACCTCAAGCCGTGGACAGGCCTCCACCAGCCGCCGCACTAGCCCGAAATAGCTCCCAGGCAGGGCCTCTCCAGGCCACAGCCGAACTAGTAAGCCCTTCATGGCCTGTCGGCCGCCTTGTGGAGCTCGACCAACTGTTTCAGCTGATCGCCTAAGGGCACAGGGTGTCCGGCCTCAGAATACTGAGACCAGAACACACTCTTCGTCGAGCTGCCCTCCTCAGCTCGGTAGAACGCGGCGGCGTCGGATACGCTGCGGGGAAGATCGGCGAACGCCCCTGGAGAACTCCGGATTCGGGTAAGTAATAGGTAGTTTACTTTTATATTCCTACTTTGCATTGAGAATGCCTTACCCGTTGCTATCTTTTTCACCTCCTCCAACTCTTGGAGGGCCTTTTGGGCTTCGGCCTTGGAACTCTTGGCGGTCTCGATGGCCGACGCGAGCTCGGATGCTTGCGTTTTTTACTCAAGCTCCAAACCCTCATGTTTTGTCATGAAAGCTTGCAGCTCTTGCTGCACCTCGCCGACCTGAACCCCAAGCCTTTCTCGCTCGGCGCGCTCCTCGGCCGTTTTCTTTTCGGCCTCTGCCAGCGCCTGCTTCAGGGTTGCCACCTCGGTTGCGGCCCCTACAATAAGCAGTACAAGCCTGTTATTTGTTTCTGCAATCAAGCCTCTCTATAGGCACCTTTTTTCTTCTTTTAGGTATTTCTTACCTTCTTTCTCCTCGAGCTGCTGTTTGGCAAGGCCGAGCTCTTGCTCGGTCCGCCCGAGGTCCTTTTTAAGGACATCCACCTGCGCAGTCAGTGCGGCGGTGGACAGCAGCGAAGCCTGCATACGCATGTTTGACTTTTTGTTGTTAGACTCCTGCGATTATTACTAGATCCTCTATTCGGCTTTTCTTTCCGAACACCGAACAGAGCATCAGGGGCTACTGTCTATGCGGTAAATAATTTGACATATTTTTA
The DNA here is from genome assembly GCA_032464435.1 of Aegilops umbellulata. NCBI lineage: Eukaryota > Viridiplantae > Streptophyta > Magnoliopsida > Poales > Poaceae > Aegilops > Aegilops umbellulata. The sequence goes on from CP136059.1 coordinate 401,743,690, forward strand.
CTTACCTCGAAGCATGTTAGAAGGCTAGCGCAAGCTTCAGTCAGTCCGCTCTTGGCGGACTGAACCCTTTGGATCACCGTACTCATAATAGTACGGTGCTCCTCATCGATGGCGGCGCCCTTAAGCACCTCCAGTAGATTGTCCGGTGCCTCCGGTTGGACGGAGGCCGCCGGCTCGGACGGCTTACTCCTCTTGGAAGGAGTTCGCCCACCGCGGACCAGGACTGTCGAGTCCGACGCGGTGTCCGGCACAAAGCCGGACTTGGAGCCCTGGGGGGTTTCATCCCCTTTACTCCTGGGGTCCGGAGGATTGCCTTGCGGCTCCTCCAGGATCATCTCCTCCTGCCCTGGAGCTCGGCGGGACGCCACTTCGGCGTCGTCCGCCCTGCGGGGGGAGATAGCGGGCGGAACAGAGTTCACGTCCGACGAATCCAGGGAGCCGCTCCACGAATCATCGAGTTCGGCCCGGGGCGGGCTGCATAAATTATGAGCGATATTAGGGAAATCCGCGCATTAAAAGAATATCATGAGTCACTCTGGTATGTAAACACTTACGATGTCGCCGGACGCTTGGTTCTGTCCAGCCACTCCTCTCCGCCCTCTTCGGCGTCGTGGGTGTAGTCCGGCAGAGGGGTTTTCCTTTTCCTCGACCCCTCGGCCTCCCCCGTTGGGGCGGCCTTCTTCTTCTTTTCTCCCCTCACTGGGGGGGGGGAGCTTCCTTGTTCCTCCTCCTCGTTCTCACGAGAGGAGAGCGTTGTGGACTCGTCAGATGACGAGTCCGACACCACCATGTTGCGGGAACTTTTTCGAGTCCCGGTGGTTTTCTTCTTCTTGGCCTTCTTCTCCGGCACCACATAAGGTGTCGGGGCCATCAGCTTCACCAAGAGAGCTGGGGCTGGGTCTTCGAGCAGGGGAGCCGGACAGTTGATTGGTCCGGATACCGCCAGCCAAGCCTGTCAAAGGTAAGGGAGTTTAGATCCCGCATAGAGTTAATCTATGAAGAAGATCTTAACAGACCTGTCAAAGGTATAGATAGCTCACCTCGCTGGCATTACGCTGCGAGCTGTATCCGCGGTCTTCGGAAGCGGATGTGGGAGACTCGGCGCCTTTGGTTAGCACCTTCCAGACGTCTTCATACGTCGTGTCGAAGAGCCTACTGAGGGTTTGGTGCTGCGCCGGGTCGAATTCCCACAAAGTAAAATCCCGTTGTTGGCACGGGAGGATCAGGCGAACGAGCATGACCTGGATCACATTGATCAGGCGGATTGGCCTGTTCACCAGGGACTGAATGCACGTTTGCAACCCAGTCACTTCTTCCTCGTTGCCCCACGACAGGCCCGTCTCTTTCCAGGACATGAGCCGCGTGGGGGGTCCGGATCTGAACTCGGGGGCCGCGACCCATTTCGGATCGCGGGGTTCGGTGATATAAAACCACCCGGCCTGCCACCCCTTTAGGGACTCCACAAAGGAGCCATCAAACCAGAGGACGTTGGCTATCTTGCCGACCATAGCGACTCCGCACTCCGCCTGGATGCCGGACACCACCTTGGGCTTGACGTTGAAGGTCTTGAGCCAGAGGCCGGAGTGGGGGCGGACGCGGAGAAAGGCCTCACACACGACGATAAACGCCGAGATGTTGAGAACAAAGTTTGGGGCCAGATCGTGGAAATCCAGGCCGTAGTAGAACATGAGCCCCCGGACAAATGGGTGAAGTGGAAAGCCCAATCCGCGGAGGAAGTGGGGAAGAAAAACTACCCTCTCATGGGGCCTTGGGGTAGGAAGAAGTTTCCCCTTCTCAGGAAGCCGATGCGGGATGTCCTTGGACAAGTATCCGGCTTTCCTTAACTTTTTTACTTGAGCCTCCATGACGGAGGAGACCATCCACTTGCCTCCCACTCCAGACATTGTTGGAGAAGGTTGAGGAAGGAAGAGCGGACTTGGGCGCTGGAGCTTGAGTGCGCGAGAGATGGATTGGCAAAGGAGGAAGAAGGCGTAGGTTAAAAAGGTGAATCCTTATCCCTTTATATAAGCGGGTACGGTTAGGCGTCCCCACCTACCTAATAAAACTCGCTTGCCTCCCAAACGCCGTGGTAAATGGCGTGGTTGGGTTACCCACGTCCGTATTGATGAGAATCCCGTTAAAGGGGGCACATGATCTCTGCTTTGACAAGACGTGCCAAGGAAACCGCCTCGCTAAACATGCTAAGGTGGAACAATGAAAGCAATTTATATAGAAGGCTTGGTCGCAGTGTTATGACGCACTGCGGAATACGTCAGCAGATTTGATTTGTGTTAATATTATTCTCTATATGGCAATATGTGGAAACTTATTTTGCAGAGCCGGACACTATTTTTGGTGTTTATAATCTTCTTGAAGAACTTGGAGGAGGAACCCGCCTTGCAATGCCGAAGACAATCTGCGCGCCGGACTCGTCGTCATTGAAGCCTGGTTCAGGGGCTACTGAGGGAGTCCTAGATTAGGGGTGTTCGGATAGCCGGACTATACCTTCAGCCGGACTCCAGGACTATGAAGATACAAGATTGAAGACTTCGTCCCGTGTCCTGAAGGATCTTTTCTTGGCGTGGAAGGCAAGCTAGGCGTGCGGATATTCAAGATCTCCTACCATTGTAACCGACTCTGTGTAACCCTAACCCTATCCGGTGTCTATATAAACTGGAGGGTTGTAGTCCGTAGGACAACCATCATCATACACAATCATACCATAGGCTAGCTTCTAGGGTTTAGCCTCCTTGATCTCGTGGTAGATCCACTCTTGTACTACCCATATCATCAATATTAATCTAGCAGGAGTAGGGTTTTACCTCCACCGAGAGGGCCCGAACCTGGGTAAAATAAAGTGTCCCCTGTCTCCTGTTACCATCCGACCTTGACGCACAGTTCGGGACCCCCTACCCAAGATCCGCCGGTTTTGACACCGACAACATGCGTCAAACTTCCGCATGTACCTTTTATTCACCATTATATGCATTGCTATGACTTAAGTTTTGGCCAAGCTGGGTTGCCTGGCTCCTATGCTTACCCCTACGTTCCCGATTGTTCAGCTAAGTGGTAAAGGGAGCACCTCTGCGATTGTTACTGCCGGGTCAGCCGGATGTGTACCTCAGACTGGGTGAAGCCGAAAGCTAGCGTTCTTAATGGAATATTCGGTCGGTGAACTAAAGATGACCTTTTTACTTATTTACTTATGTGCCCCCAGATGCTTTTTCTGCGTTCGCAGTCCGGACATGCACTTTAGGGCATGCCTCCCAGAGAAAGGAACCCCTAACGGAACTATTCTCTCTGGAAGATGTTTCTTACTAACCATGTAATATAACATAACTAGTTGGGCACTTGTCTGATAAAGCACTAATGACCCCTACGCCTGATCTCCATGCATACCCCGGTTGTTATATAACTGCAAGGGTATTCGGACACACTCCGGACCGTCAGGTCCCGAGGTCGAAGCGAAAAGGTCGGCAATGACAAACGATCTACAATCCGGCTAGAAGGCATTATAAATGTCAATTAATTTACATAGTCATTTTGACTGACTGTATTCCTCTTCAATTCCATCTAGCAGGTTGTCTAATTTACAGTCCTGCTGGGAATACTTTGCGGCTAATTCTACTTGGCCGTATACTAAGCTTACAGGGATCTCCTTCCCATCGGGCCCCACAGGTCCGACCTCGGCCATGTGGTTTGGGTCAGCCTTTGTGTACCGCGTCTTCACCATGGCCCAGGCCTCCCTAGCGCCTTGACGGCAGGCCGATATCTTCCACAATCAGAAGCGCCGCCGTGCTTCTTTCAGCTTCTCCGCAAGCTCTCCAAGGCCCTCGGGCATGGAGAGGGATGGCCATAAGGCTTGGGCAATGCCTTGCATCGCCTGCCGAACTCGCTCGTGCAGTTGCGAGAGCTCGGGAAGAAGGTCACCCGTAGAACCGGGCATCTCCTCTGCAGGACGACCTGTTAGCATACCTACAGAAATCACTCTGTTAGTCGACTTCCTCGCCGAACTCTTTTTCTTTTTTCTTTCAAAGTTCGTTCAAGCACTTACTAAATATGCCGCGTCGAAGCCGCTGATTCTCCTTAACGGAGTCCGACAGCTGGGCTCGAACATCTTTCAGTTCAACACCCAGCTTGGTGTTGGCATCCTGAAGATCATTCTTCTCCCGCCTCACCTTTGTCAGCACGCTCTCGCCAGCCTTTAGCCGGCGTAGGAGTTGTTGCCTGTCCGGATCTAGTCCGGCGCCATCTGCAATTTCATTTGTCAGATTTGCACATATGCCGCATTTCACACTTATCTTTTTGAAGCATATATTACCAGAGGGGGTCTCCTTAGGCTCCCCTGTCGCGGCCAGTGCGGCCTCAAGTTGGGCTTGTCACTCTTTTAACTCTTGAGACAACTGGGTATTCTTCTCTGAAAGAACCTGCATATTACATGATCCTTAAATCAGTTATTTTCACTGCTTCAAGTCTCGGGGGCTACTGGTATATATAACCATTAAAATTTTCTCATCCGTATGTCTTTTACATATTGCTCCGTGGCTCTGGCTAGACCATTCTGAGCGGCACGGAGATATGCATCTCCCGAATTGAAGGCATCGAACGCCTCTTGGGAGAAACATGTGTCGCGAAGAACTGTCCGGTGATGCCTGTGGTTCATGGCACTTTCCACCTCGGAAGGGGTGGCAGACAGCCTGTCCGCGTCCTCTGTCGGAGGAGCGTCCGGTGCGCGCCTCGTGTTCGCCTCCGCCTCCGGTCCAGGCTTTGGAGCCTGGCTGGTGGAGGCGCGATTGGCAACCTCTCCGGATATAGTCCGGCGAGGTCTCTTTGTTCTGAACAGAGCACGAGTGTTAACATGCCTTGAAGGAATAACACCTGAGAATAAGAGGGTGCGCTATACCTTTGCACCGGCGCCTCAGTCCGGACTTCACTTCTTTTCATCCCACGGGGCCCTGCCGCCCCTTATTGGCTAGTCGCCGCAGGCTCGGCCTCCCGCCTCGAGAATCTTCCCTGCGAAGTACGGTTGTTGTCAGGAAACTGAAAACACGCGAGGACGGATTCCTTTTCAAGGTGCTGGGACTCCGGTCTCAGTTACCTGGGAGGCCGGGAGTAGCCCCGGGTAATCGACCGTAATGGCCACAAGGGCATTATCCATGCTCAGCTGATAAAACACCCCGTCAATCAGCTCCACGGACAGGCCCGGATCCTCTTCAGAGGCCGGATCAAGGGCCGTTCTGGGTCCTCGGGTTGCGGGGGAGGGCTGTTTATTTCCTTTATTTCCTGGCGCAGTTCCTGCGTGGAAATCATCAGACTACATAACTAATGATGGGAATATAAAACGGATGGGCAAGTAAAATTGTGCACTTACCCAACTTGGAGGATTGTACATTGTAAATCCACCTTGAGGATTGATGCGGAGAAATTCCTCCTCTTCTCCCTTGTACAAAGCGGACAAGATCTTTATCAGGGCAGCAGCTGAGTCCGGCCGACAGCAGCTGAGTCCGGCCCCTTGCGGCCGTAACGGGTGGCGTCATCCTCCCCGTTAAAATCCCACATGGGGTGGCTTCTATACTGAAGCGGTTGCACCCCCCGCATGATGCATGCGGCCATGACTCCGATCATGGTCAATCCGGAATGAGCTAGCAATCTTATCCGGCCCATCAGGTGAAGGACGTCCCTGTCACTTTCTTTCTGAGAGCTCCGTGGACGCCAGCTTAGGCGCTTCTTCAGGGGAGCACTGTTGAACTCAGGGAGGCCAATCCGAACAGGATCCGGTAGCGGGACATCCTCTATATAAAATCATTCCGAAGGCCAGTCCTCGGATGCCTTCTTTGGGGTTCCGGATAAATATCCGGTCCCGACGATGCGCCACACTTCGGCTCCGCCCACTTGATATACTGACCCCCTCTGAGAGCGGGGCACCAGGCAGAATAGCCTCTTCCACAGTGTGAAGTGAGCCTCAACACCCAAGAACAGCTCGCAAAGGGCAACGAAGCCAGCGATATGCAAGATGGAGGCAGGCGTGAGGTTGTGCAGCTGGAGGCCATAGAACTCCAGAAGCCCCCGGAGAAACGGATGGATTGGAAATCCGACTCCCCTTATTAGATAAGGGACAAGGCATACCCGCTCTTCTTTGGAGGGAGTGGGGGCGCTCTCCGCCTGCTCTCCGCCATTGTAGGTGGCAAGTCCGGCTCGAACCGGGACCATGTAGGCCGGAGGGAGGAATCCCTTGGTCTGAAGCGATACTAGCTCGCTATGCGGATTGGAGCACCTCTCCCAGTCTCCAGGCTTAGGACTGGAGGGGCGATAGGAGGAGTTGCAACGGCTGGCCATGGTGGAATGGATCTTCGCTAGATGCGCTCTGATGACTACTCGCGGATGGAAGAAGGTGTGGTTTGGATCTAAATCCCCACTCCCTTAAATAGGCGGCTCATTTACGCGGCTAGGGGTGTGAATGTAAAAACGCCCAGACTTTTTGTGTTCGTTCGACACGTGGAAGACGGCCGTTATTGGGCGTAGAAGCCAAGGAGCGCTACATTCACAAGAAACCGGACATTATTCAACAGGTACACAGAATCTGGGGGAGAACCCGCCTTGCAATGTCGAAGACAATCTGCGCGCCGGACTCGTCGTCATTGAAGCCTGGTTCGGGGGCTACTGAGGGAGTCCTGGATTAGGGGGTGTCCGGGTAGCCGGACTATACCTTTGGCCGGACTCCTGGACTATGAAGATACAAGATTGAAGACTTCGTCCCGTGTCCGAAGGGGACTTTCCTTGGCATGGAAGGCAAGCTTGGCGACGCGGATATTTAGATCTCCTACCATTGTAACCGACTTTGTGTAACCCTAACCCTCTCCGGTGTCTATATAAACTGGAGGGTTTTAGTCCGTAGGACAACACAACATACAACAATCACACCATAGGCTAGCTTCTAGGGTTTAGCCTCCTTGATCTCGTGGTAGATCTACTCTTGTACTACCCATATCATCAATATTAATCAAGCAGGACGTAGGGTTTTACCTCCATCGAGAGGACCCGAACCTGGGTAAAACTTCGTGTCCCTTGTCTCCTGTTACCATCCGCCTAGACGCACAGTTCGGGACCCCCTACCCGAGATCCGCCGGTTTTGACACCGACACCCTTCCTTTCCCCCTCCTAGTAGGAGTAGGAAAGAGGGGAGTCCTACTCCTACTAGGAGGAGGACTCCTCCTCCTGGCGCGCCCTGCTAGGGCCGGCCGGCCTCCCCCTTGCTCCTTTATATACGGGGGCAGGGGGCACCTCTAGACACACAAGTTGATCTTCGTGATCGTTCTCTTTGCCGTGTGCGGTGCCCCCCTCCACCATAATCCTCGATAATATTGTAGCGGTGCTTAGGCGAAGCCCTGTGACGGTAAAACATCAAGATCGTCACCATGCCATCGTGCTGACGGAATTCATCCCCGACACTTTGCTGGATCGGAGTCCGGGGATCGTCATCGAGCTGAACGTGTGCTAGAACTCGGAGGTGCCGTAGTTTCGGTGCTTGATCGGTCGGGCCGTGAAGACGTACGACTACATCAACCGCGTTGTCATAACGCTTCCGCTATCGGTCTACGAGGGTACGTAGACAACACTCTCCCCTCTCGTTGCTATGCATTACCATGATCTTGCGTGTGCGTAGGAAAATTTTGAAATTACTAAGTTCCCCAACAACAGTTTGGGACCCCCTACCCGAGATCTGCCGGTTTGACACCGACACTAGTGCCTTAGGTTGATGGGGACACTCGGTGGGTGGTTGACACAAGAGGGTAACAAATGGGGCAAGCGGGCGACATTAGACGGGATGATGGTGGAGTGAAATATGGTTCTCATGGTATCAACATGGGGGAGTTGGAACGTTTTTTTGGGTGATTAGGCATTGGAGCAAGTAATCAACCCATGGCTTCATAACGTTTTCTAGGGTTTGAGTGGTAAGGTGGCACGCTTCAATCTTTCTTGGTGTTTCCTTCCCGCCAGTCCGTTCAAGACTGTACTATATCTGTAGCATAATTTATTATAAATTGTTTGTGAACGCTATATCTACCGTTGATTTATCCATGAATCTTATAAATGGACGGCAACAGTGTGTTTGAGATATACAATGGACAAAGAGACAGCCTTGGATTTTATGCATCTTCTAGGACGATGATTCCCTGGGTGCCACTAAAAATGGAAGAAATGGTCAATTTACATCCATGTAAGATAATTTTCTCTGCTTGTAGAGCTTTATATTCTTGTAGGGATGCATTGGAGGCCGAGCTTTGTGCCTGTATGGAGGCCTTATCTTCTTCGATTCAACGCACAGAACAGCCGATCGAAATCGAGATGGATTCTTCGGTTGCGGTGTCCATGATCACATGTGGGAGCATGGATGGTTCGCTATATTCTTCCTTAGTGAATGAGATTAGGTTTTTACTAAACCTACATCAAACTTGTATTACTCATGTCGCCCGTTCGCAGAATAAAGCGAGCGACAAGTTAGCTACTTTTGGTCGTATTAATAATAGGACTGTGACCTGGGTAGGGTCAAGCCCTCTAGAAGTGTTGGAGATTGTGGCTGAAGATTGTATTGATACTTTAATTGAGTAATACAAGTGTTGAGTTCGCAAAAAAAAAGTAAGATAATTTCTTAGAAGAAACATTTTTTTTTTAGGATATAGAAGAAACATTTTAATGGATATACATGACATTTTTTCTTGGGAATGGATATACATGACATTTTTTTTTGAGGGAATGGATATACATGAGATTATTTTACTACTACTAGTAGTTGTTCTCGGCAAGACTCTGGAAGAAGTGGTAAAGCCCATCCAGATCCAGGCGAACAGTCAAGCGACAAAGATACCGCGGCCGCCGCTCTAGCTATTTCCCTTTCCGGCTTCCGAACCCTAGAGCTCCGGCGACGGCCGAGCCGACACCCCCGAGGTACCACCGATCCCCGATCCGAGGAGGAAGCGATGCCGCCAGGACGAGGCCGCGGTGGCCGCACGGAGCAGCACCACCCGCCGGAGACCGGCCGCCGCGACGAGGGTGCTCCGTCCCGTCCCACGCCGCCGTTCCCCGCCTTCGCTTCTCAGGTCTGCTCCGCATCCCCTCCTCCGATCTTTCATCGGTCCATGGAAGGGAATCGGGAGCCTGATTGAACGGGCCGTCCGTCTCTTGAATTCGCAGGGGAGGAGGACGAGGAGGAGGCCGAGGCAGCCGCCGCCGGCGAGCCTCCCCTTCGCCGAGATCCTGTCGCGGGTGCCCTACCGGTCGCTCTGCCGCTTCCGGTGCGTGTCCAAGGCGTGGCGAGTCCTCTGCTCCCACCGGGCCATCCAAAGGAGGGTGCCGCAGACCCTCTCCGGATTCTTCCACACCCACCTCCCGGACGGCGGCCTCCGTTTCAGCAATCTGCCCGGGGGAGGCGCCCCTCTGGTCGACGCTTCGCTCCCTTTCCTCCGCAGGAGGTACGCCAGCGTAAAGCTCGAACAATGCAGCAGCAGCCTTCTTCTCTGCAAATGCAGGGAATCGGAGGAAGTCGAGGAATGCGATTATGTCGTGTGCAATCCTATGACCGGGCACTGGACCGTGCTCCCTCCTATAGTATGGCAGGACGAAGAGGATGGTGAACCTGCGTATTTCAGAGTGGTGCAGCCCTTCCTGGGTTTCGACCCAGCCGTTCCGTCCCGCTTTGTGGTGTTTTCGCCCTTGGTTGAGGTGTGCGACGATGTGGCGATATACTCGTCGGAAACTGGGCGATGGACTCGCAACAGTGAGTGGGGGGATAACAGCGAGTATCCTTCTTTTTCTGCAGAATGTGCCTTCCTGAATGGCATGATGCATTTTCTGCATTTGGTGATCGAGGAACCTTTAATTGCCGTAGTGGACACGGAGGGGAATGTTTGTGGGGAAATTACTCTGCCGGAAGGAATGGAAGACGCCAGTTCTGGTTATAGTTCAATTGGGTACTCTCAGGGAAAATTGCATGCCTGGTATATGCATCCTCATTATTACGAACTCTCTGTGTGGGCACTTGAGGATTATGCTAGTGAAAAGTGGACCCTAAAGCATACTGTTGACGTTCCAGAACTGTTTGGAAGGGAATCCACCGAAGAGGATTGTGACGAAGAGGACAGGACCTATAAGTACGAGATGTTTGCAATTCATCCAGAGCATAATGTGATTTTCCTTACTGACTGGAAGGAGGTGAATCTGTCGTATGATATGGATAGCAAGGAAGTGCATCTTATGTGCACTTCTGGAGATTTCCTGGGTGGCCTACCTTTTATTCCCTCTTTCACGGATTTGGTTGTCGGATGATCGCTGAAAGTCGCTGCTGCTTCATGCACTTAACGTGGTGGCACTAACGCCTTTGTAAAAATCAGTTGTTGGTTGTGTGTGTGCGCCTAATCTTCTAGTTCTGTGGCACAGGTTTGGATATGTCGTCCTATCATTCCAAATTGTGCTTTTTAGGTGCATGCCCTTCGCGGCTTTGAACAATGTTGGTTAGCCGTAGATATTTTGTAAGGTTTGGATATGTCCTCCTAGCGTTCGTGCGTGCCTTTCGCGGCTTTGAACAATGTTGGTTAGCTGTAGCGGCTTTGAACAATCTTGGTTAGCTGTAGATATTTTGTAAGCGACAAGCGGTCCAATGTGTAATACTTAGTTGTATGAATGACCTAGTCCCCTATATATTTGCTTTAATGTAGTACTAACTGCTGTGGCACTTGTTATCTGTTCGTGTGGGCTGAATGTAAGCTTATATTACCATGTTTAGTATCCTTTACATTTTCTGTTCTTCATTTCTAACTAAGCTGAATATTCATGACGCTATTTTTTTGAGCATTTGTGAATTTTAAGATGGTGGTCTTTTGCAGTAATATGATTTTTCCTGCTGTTCTCTTATATATATATGTATATGTTGCTGCATATACAGAGTCTAAAGAGATGTTAGCTTCATTTATGAATCCTTCATGGCCTGCCGTCGATGATGTCAAACAACATGAAGCTCTTTTGTATAGATTGCACAATATGCAGCTTATCATATCTGATGAACATCATTATTTCTTTATTTTGGTCAGGAGAGAACAAAATAATTCTGTTTGTTGCGAAGACTAATTAAGCACTCTTAAGTTTGCCGTTCATTGCCTACTACTTATGCACTGGTGTGTTCCTAATCTTGTGTTTTCATTGAGTTGTCCATAATACCATGACCAATATTCTCCTACAAGAATTCTGACTATATTGTTGAATTTCTAGGCCGTTGTCAAACAATATGGAGTTCTTTTATATAGATTGCACAATATGCAGCTTATCATATCTAATGAACATACTTATTTCTTCATTTTGTTCAGGAGAGAGAACAAAATAACTCTGTTTGTTGCCAAGACTAATTAAACGCTCTTGAGTTTGCCATTCGTTGCCTACTACTTATGCACTGGTGTGTGCCTAATCTTGTGTTTTGATTTAGTTGTCCATCAAATCATGACCAATATTTTCCTACTCCCTTCGATCCATATTACTCGTCTTAGATTTGTCTAGATACGGATGTATTTTACACTGAAATGTGTCTAGATACATCCGTATCTAGACAAATCTAAGACAAGTAATACGGATCAGAGGGAGTACTAGAATTCTGACTATATTGTTGAATTTCTAGGCTGTTGTCAAACTAAACCTATTTTGGAAGAATCTTCAGATTTTTGTTAAGCTTAGTACATAATTTTGTTGTCAACTACCGAACATTCTGAACATTGTATTGAGTGCACATTGAATTCTGTTCGATATATTTTTTGTTGACCAAAGGTTCTGAACTTCTCACTCTAAGGGGCTCTTTGCCAGGGACCGGCACGATTAAATGGGTAAAAACAACGAAGTCTAATCTGGGCATGACTTGTAAATCAAGCAAAGTTTTTACCGCAATGTAGTAGTTTCTAGTTGTTGCTAGAAGCGCAGCTTTTATCACTGTTCTTTAAAATAAATAACCACATCAGATAAGCTATGCTGGTCCTGTCAATTATTTGAAAAATAGTAATGTGGACCTGGCATTTATAGGTAGTATGTACTACCTTCTGTTATTGCACCCACAGCCAATGGTGTAGACTCAACATGATGTATCACTATACTACCATAGCATTACTGATCACTAGTCACTTCGTTTCCTATTACTATCTTTGGCCACATCCCTATTTATTCAAAAACTACAATCACCTCTACCGGTTTGAAAGCATTTAAGAGTACAAATACAGTAGTAAACAATTTGCTATATTTTCTCAACTGCAAATGTTTTGAAATGGATTCTCGGTAATAGTGAGACGTGGGTTGGGACTTGCAATTTGTAGTTTGATGACCAGTTTAGAGTTAAGGTAGGCATTAAGAAAAATTAAGAAATTACTCACTCCGACCCAAACATGAGTTCTTCTATCTGATATAACATCATATCTAAATTTCAAACAACCTTCTCAGTAATCCTTTCACCCATCTAATGAACTAACTTGATGTAGATATGAGCAAGTAGTTTGCTGTCTAGGCTGATATACTACTAATTATTCTTCAAATGAATTCGGGATGATCACTGAAAGTCGGTGCTGCTTCATCCATTTAGTGCGACCGCACTAACGCCTTTGTAAAAATCAGTAGTTGAGTGTGTGTGCCTAATCTTCTAGTTCTCTGCGCTGGTTTGGATATTCCGAAATGTGCTCCTAGTATTCCAAAATGTGCTCTTCAGGTGAATGCCTTTTGCGGCTTTGAATGATGTCACTTAGCCGTACATATTTTGTAAGCGAAAAACGATCCAATGGGTAATGCTGAGTTGGATGAATGACCTAGTCACCTAATATATTTGCTTTCATGTAGTACTAACTGTTGTGGTCACTGGTCAATTGTTACCTGTTCGCGTGGGTTGAATGTGAGCTTACGGCATTGTTTGTTTCATAAGTCCTAGGATTTTTTTTAGTCCCAACTGAAAAGTCCACTAGCACAATAGTGCCGGTTTGAATTTCAGCCGGCACTAATGTGTACACTAGTGCCGGTTCGTGGCGACGATCAATAGCACCGGTTCGTGGAGAACCTTTAGTACCGGTTCGTGCCACGAACCGGCACTAAAGAGGCTTTGTCAGCCCGCGGTCAGGCTATGGCCCCACCATCATCATTTAGTGCCGGTACATACCACGAACCGGTACTAATGAGGTTATGGCAGGCTGTTTTTAGTCCCACCTCGCTCCCCTAACAAGCCGTTTACCACCTTAAATATGTTATTTCTCAAACTATCATAAGCACTTGGTCTTCATTGAACTCTATGTGTAAAATTTGTGGCCTCAATATGAATCTTCATCGGTTTAAAAATCGTTGATGACTCATATTGACAATTCAGATTGTACACACAAAGATCATTGATGATCAAAGTATTTTTTTGATGTTATAAGATCATATTGATAATTTAGACTGCAGAGAAATATAAGATCATGATCTCAATGCTCTTATATTTTTTGCGTTTAGTATGCACCATTCAAAGCGACGTCATCAATTTTCAACCATTTCTGCCTTCATTTGCTATTTTTCATGCATTCAATGATTTGTTTTGAGAACTAAATGACCTGGAAATTGAAAAGCAGTATAAATGAACTCTGAAAAAGTTGAAACTTGGCATGGTATCATCATTTCACCCACATAGATTGTTCAAAAAAATAGAAAGGGTTACGGCAAAAACTGGATGCACTTCATTCACAAACTGGACAATCTCTTTCGAAGTATTCAGGTTTCTGACGAAATTAAACTCATCTGTTACAAACGCATTTCATTTTTTTTAACTTATTACAACTCTAGACTTTTTGTGCATTCAGTATGCACCATTCAAAGCGATGCCATCAACTTTCAACCATTTCTGCCTTCATTTGCCATAACTGTTTTAAGCGCACCACCTTTAGTACCGGTTGGTGGCTCCAACCGGTACTGAAGGGTGACCAGTACTACAGTTGCTTAGGAAGCTATTTTTTAGTCCCACCTCGCCAAGAGAGAGGGACTAGGAGCGGTTTATAAGCCCTGAGTGCAGAGACGATGAAGAAGAGGCTCAATGCTCACGTTGCTTAGCTTCAAGCCTTCAGGAATATGGTAGATTGCACGGAGCTATGCGCAGTGCAGTTTACACTATTCTGAAAGGCTTAAAGCAAATTAACGAGCATTGCACCTCTTTTTTATTTTTAATAACTTATTACAACTCCGGACTTCTTCTGTTATGGCAAAAACTAATTGCACGTCGGCATTTTGTTTTTTAACTTTGGTTATAACTCCAAACTTTGACCATCAAGTTTTGCAGAAAAGAAAAAATAGCAGAAAAGAAACAAAACTATAGCTGAAAAGAAAAGAACTATATAAAAAAACTACTCAGAAATAAATAGAACAAAATAAATATAGCAGAAAAGAAAAAACTGCTCAGAAATAAATAGAAGAAAAAATAAAGCAGAAAAGAAAAAAATTATATTTGCTATTTTTCAATCATTTACAAAATGACCGTGAAATTGAAAATCACTACAAAATGAACTCTGAAAATGTTGAATTTTGGCAAACTAGATGAAAAACTACTCATAAATAAATAGAAGAAATTAAATATAACAGAAAAGAAAACACTATACAAAAAACTACGCAGAAATAAATAGAAGAAAATAAAGCAGAAAAGAAAAAAATATAAAAAAATTGGGGCGCTGCCATGTGGGCCTGCTACGCCACGGACGTGCAATTACAAGCCCTGAAGGCCCAGCAGACTCACAGGGCAGCGCGCAGAAATTAGGCCCACAAGCCTGCTATATAGAGGGTTCAAAGAGACAGCTGCGGCTGGGTTTATAAACCAGTGCGGCTGCCCTTCGCCCGGCGAGGTGGGACTAAACTTTGGGGTGGCAGCGCGAGGCCTTTACTGCCGGTTGGTGGCTCCAACCGGTACTAAACACCACCCTTTAGTACCGGTTGGTGCCACCAACCGGTACTAAAGGCCTGCTCTTTCCGCCTCTTGGCCTGACCAAAGTTGGCCTTTAGTACCGGTTGGTGGCTCCAATCGGTACTAAAGGCATCTCCTATATATACAACACTTGCGAAAATTCAGTTAGATCTCCACTTCTTTCGTCTCAATCTCTCGCGCGCGCCCGTCATCGCCGCCGCCGCCCGTCGTCCGTCGTCGTCGTCGTCGTCCCCGCCGTCGCCCGTCGTCGTCGCCGTCTCGCGCCGCCGTCCGTCGTCGTTCGCGGTACGTCTCTCGCGCTCTCCCCGCCGCCGTCGACCGTCGTCGTCGCACACGTACGCCGCCGCCCCGTATGGCCCCGCCCGTACGTACGCCGCCCCCGCCCCGTACGCCGGCGCCCCCGCTCATACATACGGTGCGGCGGCGTACGGGGGCACACACACATATATACGTACACGTAAATGCACACATACACACACACATACGTACACACATATATACGTACACACACATACACACACATTTTTTTACTTATTTTCTGTTTTTTAGAAAAGTTAATTAGATGATCGAATGTTAGATTAATTAGCTATAGATAGAAAATTGTCGAACTAGAGATTTGAACTAGTTGAATAATTAATATAACTAGTTTATTTTTAATAAGAAAATTGTCGAACTAGTTTATTTAGATTTATGAGATTTGCACTAGTTTAATAATTAATATAACTAGTTTATTTTTAATAAGAAAATTTAGGTATATGAGATTTGATGATCTAAGTAAAATATTATTTGTTAATGCTTTTTTCTGTTTATTTAATTTTTTATATATAATTTGAGTTTATATAAATGTTAGATTAATGTCGAATGTTAGATGAATTAGATAGAAAAGTAATGTCAATTGTTAGAGATGAATATAGTTAGATATATTACTGTCAAATGTTAGATGAATATATATTTGGCTAGATATATATATGTGTTTAATGTTTCACCTATATGAACATAAGAAATGTCATCTGACGACGAAAAAGATTTTATTACGTGCGAACACTGTGAAGACCAGCGCGGCCTGTGCGACAAAAATTTCCTTGTTGATGGTAGGCGCTTCAGCATCAAGCTGGATGAGACATTCGAAGTTGATACAGTAAGTCACTTTGTCAATTATTATTTGAATGCAAAACTTATGTTTCATTTGCTTCAACTTATAATTTTAAATTTTCACTATTCTACTAGCGCATCCCCTGCCATGTAAATTTTTTGTCTTGGATAAGATAGGTTTTAGTGCTATAGATGATATGGAGGTAAAGAGAGTTTACTTGAAGACAGAGCATGGGTATACTTTCAACGTCAAATTATATAATGGAGACACATACACACATTTTGAATGCAAAACTTGGCAAGCACTATGCAAGGCTTATGCATTTGAGCCTGATATGGTTATCACCTTTGATATTCGTCCGGAAGATGATATTGAAGGTAATGTAGACATCTGGGTCGATGTGCAAACGCCTCCAGTTCCACCATTATGTGAGTTTTCTCAATCATGCATGCATATGTTTATGTCTTTGATACAGTTTATTCAAAAATAGTTGACAACTAATTTGTATTGTCAGCTTATTTCGATTCAAGCAAACATGTCCGGCGCTTGGTAGACAGGACCTACTACTGCCCCGAGGCTCAACTAAACTGCGAGTAGATAAGTCATTATGTTTCATGGCTTGAGGATCTTAATACTGTCAAGACAATTTTTTTTCCTGAACTTAGAAATGTTAGTACTCAAAACGTGCGACCAATGGTGATCGTATTGAACTACGGTCACATCTATAATCGAAAGATGGTAAGATTTTAAATATTTGTCCTTAATTAGTGCATCTTTTGCATACATTATTTTTGAAGCTAAACTTTCATTGCTTAGTATATTAATTACTATACGATGTTCTTCAATAGAGACTTCCGATGACAGTTGTGCCTCAGTGGATCGAGACAAAAGGTCGCATGTCAATGGTTAGCTTACGACCAAGATTTGCTACATTGCACATAAGTGCATTCAGGATTTCTGAAAGCGAAGAATGCTTAATAGTGAAAGATTGGAGCAAAATTGTTAAGGATCGCAGAGAAGTACTAGGGGGCAGCAAGGAGAAGCGCAACCCAAGATTAGGAGACAGATTCATCTGCATGCTTCCGTATGATGAATCAGGAGAGCTATACATGTTCTATGCTATTCTACCTGAGAGGGAGCAGCAGGAGTAGCTACTAGTTCATGCTCTTAATTAGTACTTGTCTCATGTCCGTGTCTGAACTTCGATGTTGGTGATGATTATGTTGAACTTGATGATATCTTTGCTTCTGTTACAAAGTGAATGTTTCCTCTTTAAGCTAGCCAGCGTTGGTGATGATTAGATAGCTAGCGGTAATGACTATGATGATTAAATAGTGGTAATTAGACGACTACGATGATTTTTAGCTAGCTAGATTTTATTTATTTATTAATATGCGATGATGATGATGATGATGATGACGACGACTACAACTCATTATAACGTAAAACAATCCTAAATTAAATTGATAACACAAATTTAATTGAAAAATACAAAATAAAACAAAAACCCACAAACATTTAGTACCGGTTGGTGTTACCAACCGGTACTAAAGGGCTCCCGGCCCCCGGAGCTGGCTCGTGCCACGTGGTTTCCCTTTAGCACCGGTTCGTGCTGAACCGGTACTAAAGGGGGGGGGGCTTTAGTGCCCACACTTTAGTGCCGGTTCCTAAACCGGCACTAAAGGGCCTTACGAACCAGTGCTATTGCCCGGTTCTGCACTAGTGGTCGCTAGTCCCTAAAAAGTCCCTACCTGTTTGGTTCCTGTGACTAAACATGGACTAAAAGACCATGCTACAACTAAAAGTCCCCAAAAGACTCTCCCTCAGGGTCTTCTTTCATAAGTCTCAAATGCCCACTTTAAGTCCCTCCTGTTTGGTTTAGATGAGACTAAAAGGGACTTTTTTTAAGTCCCTACACCAATAAGTACCTGTAAACAAACATCCCCTACATCTTCTGCTCTTTATTTCCATCGCTTATCATATCGAATGAAAATATTTATTTTTTACAAGAGAGAGAACAAAATAATTCTGATTGTTGCCAAGAATAATTAAGTGCTCTTAAGTTTGCTGTTCGTTGCCTACTATTTATGCACCCCTGGTGTGTTCCTAATCTCGTGTTTTGATTGAGTTGTCGGTCGGACCATGACCAATATTTTCCTACTAGATTGTTGAATTTCTAGGCTGTTGTCAAACTAAACCTATTTTGGAAGTATCTTCTGAATTTTATTGACCATGATGTACCTTAGTACGTAATTCTATTGTCAACTACCCAACATTCTGAACTAAGTGTATTGAGTGCACATTGAATTCTGAACTTCTCACTTTGAGTGGCTCTTTGTCAGGGACTGGCAAAACTAAACCTATCGAATTTATTATTGTTGCCCAAAGGTTCTAAACTTCTCAATCTGAGTGGTTCTTTTCCATGGATCGGCAAAATTAATTGGTAAAAGAAAAAACACAGTTATGCTTCATCTGGGCATGACTTGTAAATCGAGCAAAGTTTTTACAGCAGTGTAATAGTTGCTAATTTGTTGCTAGAAGCTCAGCTTTTATCCCCATTCTTTAAAATAAATAACCAAATCAGACAAGTAATGCAGGTCCTGCCAGTTATTTCAAAAATAGTAATATGGACCTGGGATTAAGCTAGTATGTACTACCTTCTCTTATTGTACCCGCAGTCAATGGTGTAGCCTTAAAATGATGCTTCACACATGCATTACTTATTATTACTCACTTCATTTTCTATAACTATCTTTGGCCACATTCCTATTGATTCAAGAAATTACAATCACCTTTACCAGATTGAAAGCATTTAAGAGTAGAAATACAACAGTAAACAGTTTGTTTTATTTTTTCAACTGGCAAATGTTTTGAAACGGATTCTCAAACAAAGACGCTAGTAGTGAGACGGGGGAGGATCTTGCAATTTATAGTTTGATGACCCATCTAGAATTAAGCTAGGCATTAAGAAAAAAACAATTACTCACTCCAATCCAAACATGAATTCTTCTATCTGATATAGCATCATATCTAAGTTCCAAACAACCTTCTCAGTAATCCATGTTAGCCATCTATTTTTTTTGAATTTTCGACAGGGGTGGCGGGTGGGGGATTCCCCACCTGAATTTGTACTCAGTCGCCTATAAGGCTTTGCAGCTCATTGCAAGAATAGGTTCAGGTGATTACCCATCCAATTAACTAATCTGATGTAGATACGAGCAAGAGGTTTGCTGTCTAGGCTGAGATACTACTAATTATTATTTAAATGAATTCGGGATGAGTTATAGTTGTTCATATTTTCTTCAATTTTGCCCACAATCAAGAATGCAGGAGTGGTTAAATTTCCTGTATTACTACTACTGCTGACTTTGCTATTTGTAACCTTCCACAGATACAAGAAAACACTCAATCTGAGAGAGGTGGTGAGAAATAGCCATGCATGGTCTGTCGTATCCTTTCTGCCAAAATAGCAGGCTTGTCGATCAAATGCATAAAAAGAAAACATGCAGGTGATCAGGCTTGGTTAGTTAGGCCCATGTGTCTAAAAGGATAAACTGGTCGCTCGCTTCTACTGTTGAAATTTGGTAATTTTTCTTGACTCTAATTAGTATATTTTGAGCTGTTATTTTATTCGACCAGACAAATACCTCCCTATACATTCAATAAGTTTTCTGTAGCATGTTTTCTTTGGGTAGGATTGAGGTAGCATCGATTTTTTTAATAGCATAGTACCTGTGCATTACTGTTATTATAAGCCAAAATAAACTGTACAATAAAAATTCATATGATCAAACATATCAGCTACTGGGTTCTACACTAAAGTAGCCACCAATCACAATTTTTTTTTCATTCAACCCAACTTGGATCGGTTTCCACTACCGTTGAAGATAACGGAACAAAGGTCCACAACCAGAACATAGCGTCAGAACGCAGAGTGCGGAGAAAATTAAAGGGAGGCCCTATCCCTAGATGCTTCGACATCCAGACCCCATCTGAAGTCACCAATTACAAATATCTACTCCCTCCAAAATAGTACAAAGTTAGTACAGAGTTGGGTTATCTATTTTGGAATGGAGGGAGTATGTCGGAAACAATACCCAGCGATAAAGCATTTTGTTGCTCTCCATAGTCACACAACGCCGCCTAACATACAGTAGATGCCACACTGCAAATCAATGCATAAAGCGCACACCAGCCAAACCCAATGAGGTAAACAAATAAAATGGATGTATAAATGTTGTGCATAATATTTTAACTCGTTTTTACCTGGTTTTTTTTGAAACAGAGGCAAAAGATATGCCTCATCCATTAATTGAGAAGAAGTTTAAAGATGTTACCAACAACACAGATATACAAAGTCTACATTAGTTTACTTGAATGTTTGGCACCCGCAATAATCCAAAGAGCAGCCTCCTCCTTGAAGATGGTGCGCAAAATTGGTGGTGGCATTGACTTGTGCCGAAGCACCCATGAGCTGCGTTCGTTCCAGATGACCCAAGAGGGTAGCATCATGAGGGAGGCCATGACATTTCGATTAGGGCGATGAGGCTCGAGATACCAATCTACCAAGCTTTGATGGAATGGATGGTGCTCCATGATGAAGGGTCAACGGAGTGGAGATGGAGCCACTCTTTAATCATGCCTCGAATCCTAATGGTGAAGCGACACTTGAAGAAGAGATGATCAGCGGATCCGGGTCTCTCTTGCAAAGTGGACACATACCAGAGTTTGGCCACCCCCTTTTTCAGATCTATCGGCGGTCCAAACTCGACTTTGGATGGCCAACTATGTGAAAATTTTGACTTTCGGAGGGCCCCGAAGCTTTCCAGAGTACCAACTCCATGCACGAAATAATGAGGTCACGAAATTCTGCTTTATAAGTGGAGGCCGCCAAGTAGTGCCTGCTAGCCGTATGCTTCAATGTGATGTCGTCCTTTATGCCCATCCTGAGATGGACCTCGTCCAAGTTGGCCCAAAGGGACACAATTTGGCGGATGTGCTCAGTAGTCCAATTCTCGAGCTTAATTTGGAGTGCCAACCTCCCTCTTTCATGGCCTCGGCCACCTTCCACATCTTTCTAGTGAACGCCTTGTAAATCAAAGGTGCAATCTCCCTAGGCTGCACCCCATTGAGCCAATGGGAGACCAAAAAGGTGCCCGCTCCCCATTGCACTAGTGCAGAATCGGGCTTTAGTCCCGGTTCGTAAAGGCCTTTAGTGCTGGTTCCATAACCAGCACTAAAGGGTGGGCACTAAAGCCCCCCCTTTAGTATCGGTTCGGCACGAACCGGCGCTAAAGGGCCACCACGTGGCGCTAGTCAGCGCCGGGGGCGGGGAGACCTTAAAAGATTTAGGGGTTTTGGTTTTATTTTTATTTTCCCCTTAATTTTGTGTTTTCACTTGTAACATATTAATATATAAATAAACTCTTGCATCATACATCATATCATCACCAATAACAGTATATATATATATATATATATATATATATATATATATATATATATATATATATACTAGCTAGCTAAAAATCATCGTAGTCGTCATTATCACTATTTAATCATCATAGTCATTACCGCTATCTAATCACCACCATCACTAGCTTAAAGAAGAGACATTCACTTGTAATAGAAGCAAAGATATCATCGAGTTCACCATGGTCATGATATTATAAGCGTTTACAAGCAAATCACTATTTGAGATTAATTAAGTTTAGGACGAGAATACGGAACTGAGAGGACAAGTACTAAGAGCATGAACTGGCTAAATCACTCCTGCTGCTCCCTTTCAGGTAAAATAGCATAGAACATGTATAGCTCTCCTGATTCATCATACTGGAGCATGCAGATGAATCTGTCTCCTAATCGTGGGTTGCGCTTCTCCTTGCTGCCCCTAGTACTTCTCTGCGATCGTTAACAATTTTGCTCCAATCTTTCACTATTAAGCATTCATCGCTTCCAGAAATCCTGAATGCACTCATGTGCAATGTAGGATATCTTGGTCGTAAGCTAACCATTGACATGCGACCTTTTATCTCGATCCACTGAGGCACAACTGTATCGGGAGTCCCTGTTGAAGAACATCGTATAATAATTAATATACTTAGCAATGAAAGTTTAGCTTCAAAAATAATGTATGCAAAAGATGCACTAAGGATAAATAGTAAAAATCTTACCATCTTTCCATTATCACTAGTAGAAAAGGGGGCAAAGGTTCAGGCCGGGTAAGCCCATTAGTCCCGGTTCAGTCCAGAACCGGGACCAATGGGTGCATTGGACCCGGTTTGTGAGCCCAGGGGGCTGCCCGGGCCGCGTGGGCCATTGGTCCCGGTTCGTCTGGACCTATTAGTCCCGGTTGGTGGGACGAACCGGGACCAATGGGCCTCGCTCCTGGCCCACCACCACTGGTCCCGGTTGGCGGCATGAACCGGGACCAATAGGTCCCCTTTAGTCCCGGTTCGTGCCACCAACCGGGACAAAATGTTCGGTCCTCGTTGCGATTCACAGTTTAGTCCCACCTCGCCAACCGAAGGGCGCCCACACTGGTTTATAAGCCCGTCTCTCTCTGCCTTGTTGAGCTCCTCTCAAAATGAAAATAGATGCCCCTATACAGGAAATTTGACCTAAATTCATAATGAATTTCTCTGAAATTCATAGAAATTGATTATGAATTTAGGTTGAATTTTTTCTATAGGCGCATCTATGTTCATTTTTTTAGTAAAGTCAATCACAAACTTGAGATTCACACAAATTTCAAAGAATTCAAATTTTAACTATTCTAATTTGAAAACTAATGGCACTAACAGAAAGTTTATAATTGCCATGACGAGGACGCAATATCAGCGCTCTGCAACAATTGCACGGACAAGATAAAAGATTGCCACTAACAGAAAGTTTATAATTTTTGGTATCTCTGTGGAGAAAGATTGTAGATAGTAAATATAATACACAAAGTGTTTTCAAATTTGAAAACTAATGGCATTAACAAAAAGTTTATAATTTTTCTAAAACTAAAAGCATAAAGAATTAAAAAATAAAGCAAAAAGAAAGAAAATAAATAATGCAGAAAACAAAACAAAAAATCAGGAAAAAAATACTTATGTTAACAATAAGTATTTTGTTATAAGTAGAAACAAAATAAAATAAATAAAGCAACAAAGAAAATAAAAAAAGTGTTTTCAAATTTGAAAAGTAATTGCCATGACGAGGACGCAATATCAGCGTTCTGCAACAATTGCGCGGACAAGATAAAAGATTGACACTAACAGAAAGTTTATAATTTTTGGTATCTATGTGGAGAAAGATTGTAGATAGTAAATATAATACACAAAGTGTTTTCAAATCTGAAAACTAATGGCATTGACAAAAAGTTTATAATTTTTCTAATACTAAAAGCATAAATAATTAAAAAATAAAGCAAAAAACAAAAGAAAATAAATAATGCAGAAAACAAAACAAAAAATCTGGAAAAAATACTTATATTAACAATAAGTATTTTGTTATAAGTAGAAACAAAATAAAATAAATAAAGCAACAAATAAAACAAAAAAAAGTGTTTTCAAATTTGAAAAGTAATTGCCATGACGAGGACGCAATATCAACGTTCTGCAACAATTGCGCGGACAAGATAAAAGATTGCCACTAACAGAAAGTTTATAATTTTTGGTATCTCTGTGGAGAAAGATTGTAGATAGTAAATATAATACACAAAGTGTTTTCAAATTTGAAAACTAATGGCATTAACAAAAAGTTTATAATTTTTCTAAAACTAAAAGCATAAAGAATTAAAAAATAAAGCAAAAAACAAAAGAAAATAAATAATACAGAAAACAAAACAAAAAGTCTGAAAAAATACTTATATTAACAATAAGTATTTTGTTATAAGTAGAAACAAAATAAAATAAATAAATCAACAAAGAAAACAAAAAAAAGTGTTTTCAAATTTGAAAAGTAATGGCATTAACAAAAAGTTTATATTTTTCTAAAACTAAAAGCATAAAGAATTGTAAAATAAAGCAAAAAACAAAATAAAATAAATAATGCAGAAAACAAAACAAAAAAACCGAAAAAATAGCAACAATAAGTATTTTGTTGTAAGTAGAAACAAAATAAAATAAATAAAGCAACAAAGAAAAAAAAAGGTGCCACTTACTTGGCCCCCACGGCCTGAATACGACTAGAAACCGTACCATGGACCAGGATTCAGGCCCGTAGGAGGCCCAGTAGGCCACACGCACATCGCACAGGGTTAGGCCCGAAAGCCTTCATTTGAGAGGAGCTCGAGAGGGAAGGGACAACATCGCTTATAAACCACTCTCGAGCTCTCTCAGCAAGCGAGGTGGGACTAAAGATTTGACGCGGGGCAGCACAAGGCCTTTGGTCCCGGTTGGTACCACCAACCGGGACTAAAGGATGCTTTGGTCCCGGTTCGTGGCACCAACCAGGACCAATGCCCATCTTTAGTCCCGGCTGGTGGCACCAACCGGGACCAAAGGCCGCCGCTTCCCGCCCTTTGGGCTGCCGAAAAGTGGCCTTTGGTCCCGGTAGGTGGCACCAACCGGGACTAAAAGGTGGCATTGGTCCCGGTTGTTGCCACGAACCGGGACCAATGCCTCGTCTATATAACAAGGACTTGTGACTTTTTTGTTCTGTTCCTCATTCTCCCACCGCGACGCCGCCAGGCTGCCCGTCTGCCTCACCGTCGCCGTCGTCGCCCTGCCTCCGACGCGCCGCCCCGACGCCGTCCCGCGCCGCCCCGCCCCGACGACGTCGCTGCCCGCGCCGCCCCTGCCCTGACGCCGCCGGCCCTTCCTCCTCGTCGCCGTCGCTGCGCACCCTGTGAGCGCCGCCCCGATCCCCCCCTCCTCCTCCCTGTAATGGCCGCCGCCGCGCCGCCGCACCCAGGGCCGCTGCACTAGTTGTATTAATTTGGATGTGTAGTTAATTAATTTAGTTGTATTAATTTAGATGTGTAGTTTAGATTTTTTGGTAATATTATTGTTGAATATGCAAATGTTTGTATGTTCATATGCAAAGAATATGTCAAATTTTCATAGATTTTTTATGATTTTTTTCTGTTGTAATTTTGTTCATAGATTTTTTATGATTTTTTACTGTTGTAATTTTGTTCAGAGATTTTTTATGATTTTTTTCTGTTGTAATTTTGTTCATAGAATTTTTATGATTTTTTTGTTCATAGAATTTTCTTTGTCAATTTATGTATATGTTTATATTGTGTATGAATCTGAAAATTATGTATGATCAAAGTCATTTATGTATATGTTCATATTTAGAAGAAAAAGAAGGAGAGAAAAAAGGAAAATAAGAAGAGGAAGAAGGAGAAGAAGAAGAAGAATAAGAAGAACAGGAGAGGAAGAAGAGGAGAAATAAATAAAGAAGATGAAAAAGAAGAAAAAGAAAAGGAGAAGAGGAAGGAATAGAGGAGAAAAACGAAAATCCGAATCTGAGCCCGAGCTCATCTGCATCTGCGCTCACGAAAAAAATCAAAATAAATACTAGAAAATTTCAAAACATTCCAAAAAAAAAATGGGTGGTAGACAATTTGATGCATGAGGTACGCTCCAATTTTCAAAACATTTGGACTTCTGTGCAGCACTCAGCAAAAAATACAAATCGAAGGTCTGTAAAAATGTGTACTGTTCATATACTATTCTGGTCTGATTTGTCTTTTTTGCTGAGAGCTGCACAGAAGTTCAAATGTTTTGAAAATTGGAGCGTACCTCGCGCATCAAATTGTCTACCACCCTAATTTTTTTTGAATTTTTTGAATTTTTCTGAATTTTTACGAACTTTTTTTTGACCGGGTGCAGATGCACCCGGGCACCGAAACGCCACTCCTCTATTCCTTCTTCTTCTCCTCTTTTTTTCTTTTTTTTTCTTCTATCTCCTCCTCTATTCCTTTATTCTTCTCCTCTTGTTTTTCTTCTTCTTCCTCTTCTTATTATTGTTATCGGGTATGTCATTGTCGATATACCCCCCTCCCCGATAACTTTTAGTAAGTACTACTTAGAATGTGTTTAATAGAATTAGTTAGAACTAGGTAAACTTGTTTATTTTTAGTAAGTACTACTTTATTCTATTTATAGTAAGTGCTTAGTAGTTGAACTAGTTGATTTAATAAAACTGGTTTATTTTACTATAGAAGTAGTTCATTTTTAGCAAGAAAATTAATAGAACTAGTTTATTTTTTAGTTAAAGCAATTATTCCCGCATCGACGTGAACGATGCCTATCCCGCATCCTCGTCGTCGAGTCGGCGGAGGACGACACCTGCTTGACCAGATGGGCCATGTCCGGACTGGGCTCCGCCGGGGTGGTACTGGGAGGCGCTACCTCCGGGGGGCGTAGCTTGGTGAGGAGCCAGCCCGTCGTTGACCCGATCCTTGTTTGCTGGCGGTCGCATGGGCCAGTGACGGTGCCGAGGCTTCCGGACATCGCGGAGGTGGTACGTCACCGTGTCAGCGAGGAGGACCAGCACGTCCGTCGCTACATGGTTGCGTTGGAGGGCAGGTTCGAGAATACCTGGCAGGTTCTTCAGGGATCTCACTGGAGCTATGATCCTGTGATGGTTCCTTCCCTTTGGGTGTCCACCGCCCGCGCCGATACCCGTCGGGTGCTACGGTTCTAGCTGGCGATATGTATGATAGTATTCGACGTGTATTAGTGATAATATTCGACGATGTACGGACACATGGAGATGATGTAGTTTTTCTTATAATTGAATGCATCCTAATTTGAATACTACTTTATTTTGCGATTTGATTTTTCTTATTGAATGCTCAAATTGGAGAGCACTAT
Source organism: Aegilops umbellulata (assembly GCA_032464435.1). Classification (NCBI taxonomy): domain Eukaryota; kingdom Viridiplantae; phylum Streptophyta; class Magnoliopsida; order Poales; family Poaceae; genus Aegilops; species Aegilops umbellulata. Next base: position 401,770,550 of record CP136059.1, read on the forward strand.
GCAAGGCATATGCATATGATTAGTTGAATAATAATGATCTAATTTAGTTTTTGTAGTATATATATATATGTATATATATAATTGTACATGTTTAATCTTTGAATTATGAACGTAGGAAATGTCATCATCGGACGACGAATGTCTCCCGGGGGAGTGCGACTGGTGCCACGACGATCGAGGTCTGTGCGACATGCCTCACCTGGACGATGATCGGCGCTTCAGCATTAAGCTCGAGGTGACCTTCGAAGTTGAAACGGTACGCAACGACGACAAGTGTTTTTTTTCATAATTAAGCATGACTTCAACTATTTCAACGTGTAATTTTCATCTTTTACAATTTGAGTATAGTTTATCCCATGCCATGCAAGACACTATGTCTTGGAGAGGATGGATTTTGAAGACCATGAAAATTTTGAAATAAAGAAAATTCACCTAAGGACCCATCATGATATGGATTTTGAAGTCAAGCTGTATAATGCTGAGAGCGTAACCCATTTTGGTTGCAAAAATTGGGAAGCATTTTGCAAATTGTATGGTTTTGATGAGGGTATGCTTGTCACCATGGATCTTGGTGATCCTGAAATCGAGCAAGACAATATGGACATTTGGGTCCTTGTTGATACGCCTCCAGTTCTACCACTATGTGAGTTTCTCAAACATAGTTAGTTATTAACTAATTTATATTATTCATTTCAAAATAGTTGACAACTTATTTCCATTGACAGCTTATTTTGAAGTATCAAAGAATATGCAGAAGATGGTAGATAGAACTTACTACACTGATGGCTCTGAGTTAACTTACAAGGAGAAAAATCATCTGATTGGATTTTGTAATGATCTTGAGAATTACAATATCTACAATCGAACTCCTCAACATTATGGTCAATACGTGCCACTAGTGCACGTGTTGAACTACGGTAACTACTATGGAGATACCCTGGTAAGATTTTTTACTATTACGACATACGTGCATCTTTTGCATACTTCTATATAAAACTAGTACTTCATTGCTAACTATGAAGTTATTACTATGTTTTTCAACAGATAATCCCAGAGGATTGTGTGCCTCATCTGATGTATGAGCATGGTCGCATTGATGTTTTGAACATATATCCAGGTCATCCTACGAATCTCAACCGTCCATACCGGATTTCTAAAAGAAGTGGAGACATGCAAACCAGAGAATGGAAAAAATGTATGGACACTCGTAAAGAGGTTCTTGGACGCAAAAGGAAGCGCGACGCAAGAATTGGAGACAGGATGATCTCCATTCTCCATAATGGAGAGTCAGGGTCTATACTGTTTTATGCTATTTTACCTTAAAAAGGGTATTTAAGTCCTACCTAATACCGATGATCATGTTCTAAGAACAATTAAGTAGGGTTGGGTTCGATGACTATGAGGATGATGATCGTATGACTTGTTATTAATAACGATCGAGTAGAAGTTCTGTTAGAATAATCCGAGGCACTCCGTCGATCTACCGAGGACCAAGCAATCACACGAGGCACGACACCGAGATTTGTTAACGAGGTTCACCGATATGGCTACATCCCCGGGGCATGACTACGGGCGCTCCTCCCCATGACACCGTCACAATACCGCACCCTGGCCGCCCGGGCGCCGGCACACGCCGCCGGCTCCCCCGCGCGCCCGTGCTATTATGTTGGCATAGGTTACATCGTGTGTCTACCCCCGCTATATATGAGAGGCCTAGGATACAAGTGTCCTATTAGGACACAACTCCTACCCTGTCTACACACAGTCCATAACCAAGTCCAACTGTAACCTACCTTGTACAATAATATTCGGCACAACTCTAACAAACTCCACCTTGGCGAATATTCTCCACCACCTTGGGTTCATCCATGCGTCGAACCTCCATATACATTGGACTTGAGATACGCCATGAGCACCGCTGCTACTCCCAGACTCCATATGACTCCACCTGCAACTGTAGTCCCTTCTCGTCTTCTTAGAAGTCAACGCCCGAGCAAAATTAAGTTCCTCAATACTCTACTTTGTGGTCCCAACTTCCGGAGAATCTGCTCAACGCTTGCACAACTCTAACAAGTTCTATCATGATGATTAGTAGGACTTATTATTATGATGATGCATGATGTGAGCATGAAGAGTTATTTTATATATATATATATATATATATATATATATATATATATATATATATATATATATATCAGTGGGTGAAATGAACATGGATTGGACTGAAGTGAAGGCAACATGCATGTGGTGCATGTCGAAAGTAGTACTAATCCAAACTTGATCAAGTTAGGATTAATTACTATTACTTTCAACATGCACCACATATGTTGCCTTCACTTCAATCTAAGCCATGTTTAGGCATAGCATAGCGTTGGTATAAACCAAGCACGGAGATATAAAGAGAGAACACTTCTCTCTATTAGCTAGCTAATAACAAACTAAATTAACCCCCAAAACCCCTAAACAAGCCCCTTTCAAAAAAAAAAAACCCCAGCCACAGAAATGCTGACGCGTGGATGCCTATTGGTCCCGGTTGGTTCCACCAACCGGGACCAAAGGCCCTCCTGCCTGGGCTCGGCGCACCGGCCACGTGGAGGCCCATCTGTCCCGGTTCTGGTTAGAACCGGGACTAAAGGGTCAGGGCATTAGTAACGACCCTTTAGTCCCGGTTCAAGAACCGGGACAAAAAGCACTTATGAACCGGGACAATAGGCCCGTTTTCTACTAGTGTATAGATGTGACCGTAATTTAATACGATCACTATTGGTCGCACGTTTTGAGTACTAACATTTCTAAGTGCAGGAGGAAAATTTGTCTTGGCAGTATGAAGATCCTCAAGCCATGAAACATAATGACTTATCTCCTCGCAGTTTAGTTCAGCCCCGGGACAGTAGTAGGTCCTGTCTACCAAGCGCCGGACATGTTTGCTTGAACCGAAATAAGCTGACAATAGAAATTAGTTGTCAACTATTTTTGAATAAACAATATCAAAGATATAAACATGGTTGAGAAAAACTCACATAATGGTAGAACTGGAGGCGTCTGCACATCGACCCAGATGTCTCTATTACCTTCAATATCATCTTCCGGACGAATATCAAAGGTGATAACCATATCAGGCTCAAATGCATAAGCCTTGCATAGTGCTTGTCAAGTTTTGCATTCAAAATGGGTGTATGTGTCTGCATTGTATAATTCAACGTTGAAAGTATACCCATGCTCGGTCTTTAAGTAAACTCTCTTTACCTCCATATCATTCATCGCACTGAAACCTATCTTATCCAAGACAAAAATTCGAGCATGGCAGGGGATGCGCTAGTAGAATAGTGAAAATTTAAAATTATAAGTTCAAGCAAATGAAGCATAAGTCAGGCTTTATTACGAAAAAATACTTGCCGCTGTGACTTACTGTATCCACTTCGTATGTCTCATCTAGCTTGATACTGAAGCGCCTATTATCAACAAGGAAATTTCTGTTGCACAGGTCGCGTTGGTCTTCACAGTGTTCGCACATAATGAAATCTATTTCATCGTCAGACGACATTTCCTATGTTCATACAGGTGAAACATTAAACACTTACTATCTAACATTAATTAATATCTGACTAATTATAATATTCATCTAACATTTGACATTAATATCTAACATATATTTCTATCTAATTCATCTAACATTTGACATTAATCTAACATTTATATAAACTAAAAAAATATATAAAAAATTAAAAAACAGAAAAATAAACTAGTTAAGTTCTATATATAGGTGAAACATTGCTAGTTCTATTATTTCAAATAATTCAACTAGTTCTATTAATTCAACAAGTTCTATTAATTAATTCAACTAATTAATTCAACTAAGCGTTTACTAAAAATAAACTAGTTATATTAATTCAACTAGTTCAAATCTCATATACCTAATTAATATTTAACTTTTCTATCTATAATTCATATCTAACATTTGACATTCATCTAATTAACAATTTGACATGCATTAATCTAAAAAACAGAAAACAAAAAATAAGTAAAAAAATTGTGTGTGTGTGTGTGTGTGTGTGTGTATGTGTGTGTGTGTGTCCGTACGAGCGGGGGCGGTGGCGTACGGGCGGCCGGCGGCGCGAGACGGCGACGACGGCGACGGCGCGACGGGGGCGACGACAGGGACGACACAATGGGGGCGGGGACGACCGGGGCGCCGCACGCGACGACGGGGAGGGGACGGCCGGGGCGCCGTGCGCGACGACGGTGACGGGGAAGGCCGGGCGCGCGCGACGACGGGGGCGGGGACGGCCGAGGCGCGGGCGACGCCGGGGACGGCCGGGGCGCGACGACGGCGACGGGGACGGGGCGCACGGCGACGAAGACGAACAAGAACTAACTCAAAATTTTCGTAAGTGCTGTATATATAGGAGAGGCCTTTAGTACCGGTTGGAGCCACCAACCAGTGTGGCTCCAACCGGTACTAAAGGTCACCCTTTAGTACCGGTTGGAGCCACCAACCGGTACTAAAGGTGGTGCGTTGCCTGCACAAAGTTTAGTCCCAGCTCACTAGGCGAAGGGCAGCCGCACTGGTTTCACGGCTGCCCTTTCGAACTCCTCTATACAGCAGGCTTCTGGGCCTAACTACGGCGCGCTGCCCTGTGAGTCTGCTGGGCCTTGTGGGCCTGAAATTGCACGCTCGTGGTCTCGCAGGCCCACGGGGCAGCGCCCCAAATTTTTTGATATCATTTTTTTTCTTTTCTGTTTTATTTTTTATTCTATTTACTTCTGAGTAGTTTTTTCTCTTTTCTGCTATATTTATTTTCTTCTATTTATTTCTGAGAAGTTTTTTTATATAGTTTTTTTTCTTTTCTGCTATTTTTTCTTTTCTGCTTTATTTATTTTCTTCTATTCATTTATTTTTATATACCATGCCAAGTTGATGGTTAAAACTTGATGGTTCAAAGTCTGGAGTATTTTTTGATATAGTTTTTTTCTTTTCTGCTTTATTTTTTCTTCTATTTATTTCTGAGTAGTTTTTTTCTTTTCTGCTATATTTATTTTCTTCTATTTATTTCTGAGTAGTTTTTTTATATAGTTTTTTTCTTTTCTGCTATAGTTTTTTTTTCTTCTGCTATTTTTTCTTTTCTGCTTATTTATTTTCTATTCATTTATTTTTATATACCATGCCAAGTTGATGGTTGAAAGTCTAGAGTTATAATAAGTTTAAAAAATGAAGTGTCGGCCCTGATACTTTAGGTTATTAAAAATACTTCAGTTTTTGCCGTAACAGAAGAAGTCAGGAGTTGTAATAAGTTATTAAAAATAAAAAAGAGCTGCAATGCTCGTTAATTAGCTTCAAGCCTTTCGGAATAGTATAAACTGCACTGCACATAGCTCCGTGCAGTCTACCATATTCCTCAAGGCTTGAAGCTAAGCAACGTGAGCATTGAGCCTCTTCTTCATCGTCTCTGCACTCAGGGCTTATAAACCGCTCCTAGTCCCTCTCTCTTCGCGAGGTGGGACTAAAAAACAGCTTACTAAGAAACTGTAATACTCGTTCATGCCATGAACCGGTACTAAAGGTGCTCGTGGGGCCCCAGCCTTACCTGACACAACCTCATTAGTACGAGTACGTGGCACGAACCAGTGCTAAAGGTTCGCCACGAACCGGTACTAAAGAGCTATGTGAAGATGAGTTGTAATAAGTTTAAAAAAATGAAATGCCTTTGTAACAGATGAGTTTAATTTCGTCAGAAACCCGAATACTTCGAAAGAGATTGTCCAGTTTGTAAACGAAGTGCATCCAGTTTTTGCCGTAACCCTCTCTACTTTTTTGAACATGCTATGTGGGTGAAATGATGATACCATGACAAGTTTCAACTTTTTCAGAGTTCATTTGTAGTGCTTTTCAATTTCCAGGTCATTTAGTTCTCAAAACAAATCATTAAATGCATGAAAAATAGCAAATGAAGGCAGAAATGGTTGAAAGTTGATGGCGTCGCTTTGAATGGTGCATACTGAACACAAAAAATATAAGAGCATTTAGATCATGATCTTATATTTCTTTACAATCTGAATTGTCAATATGATCTTAAACATCAAAAATATTTTGATCATCAATGATCTTTTTGTGTACAATTTGAATTGTCAATATGAGTCCTCAACGATTTATAAATCGGTGAAGACTCATATTGCGGCCACAAATTCTACATATAGAGTTCAATGAAGATCAAGTGCTTATGATAGTTTGAGAAGTAACATATTTAAGGTGGTAAAAACCTTGTTAGGGGAGCGAGGTGGGACTAAAAACAGCTTGCCATAACCTCAATAGTACCGGTTCGTGGTACGAACCGGCACTAAATGGTGATGGTGGGGCCATAGACTCACTAGTAGAAAAAGGGTCAAACGTGAAGCACATTAGTGCCGGTTTGTATTTGAGCCGGCACTAATGTATACATTAGTGCCGGTTCCAATGGCTAGCCGGGCCGCTTTCATTAGTACTGGTTCATGGCGAACCTTTAGCACCGGTTCGTGCCACGAACCGGTACTAATGAGAGTGGTGGCAGGATGTTGTCAGACTGGGGCCCCTCCAGCCCCTTTAGTACCGGTTCTTGGCACGAACCGGTACTAAAGGCCGTCCTACATAAACCCTTCGTCCACCCGAGCTCGCTCTGTTCTTCCCCTTTCCCCTCTCCTCTCTGTTCTTCCCCTCTTCCTCTCGAGCTCATCACACATTTTGCCCAAATTTTGTCAAGATTTGAAGGCCCCCATCCATTGAAATGATCACAAAGGTTAGCAACTTTGTCCTTTCATCTCTCATTGCTAGATTTACTCTTGCAATGTTTTATATAGTGATTAATTTGTGAGTTTAGTAATTTAGGAGGAAATATATATATGTGCTAGTATTTGATTTATATGCAATTTGAGGTCAAAAATAACATTTAGTTTGCATATGTAGGTGTGGTTTACTTAGTGCCTTCTAAATCTCCGTCGTAACCACCGTCGATCGCCCGCACCGTCCCGTCGCCGGCACCACCTTGTGGTGAGCCTCTTTGTTCATGAAATTTTATATAAAAATTGATGTTTGTGTGATTTGGATATATAGCTAGTTACTCGTATAATTATCTTACCCGTACGTTGTTTGTTATACATATAGTGCCATGGTTTTGATATCCGTCCCCGTCGGCCCTCGTCCTTGTTATGATTCGGATGTGGTATATATATTCTCTTTTAAAACTAGTTGCATTTCGTGTTTATGACAAATTATGCCCATCAAGTTGACATAGAAATTTTTTCTAGGAGGTATGTGAACCGGAAATTCCAACCGACCCTATTGTCGAGAGGTTAAATTTAGTTGAAAGAGAAAACGAGTACTTGAAAGAAAAATTGAAAAGAATTAAGGGGGAGAAGATGGAATAGGAGTTGCATGTTGCCGATGTCGTCGATGATCACAAGATCAAGATGGAGAAAATGCGCTTGAAGATTAGAAAGATTAGAAAATATGCCATCGATAGTGAGGCTTGGTATCATTATGCTGTTGGATCCATTGTTACCTTAGTTGCGATCTTGATCGCATTTGTTGTTGCATTTAAATGATTTAGCTAGAGAGTTATTTGTTTGTTGCATTTAAGTGTTGTATGAACTTTATGTATGAACTTGTATTAATTTGGTCTATTCGGTGTTGTGTAATTAAGATGAGCCGGCAATGGATGTACGATGACCGATGCTCTCCCCAGTTCGTTGAGGGCGTGCATACTTTTCTGATTGCGGCTGAGGCAAACAAGCGGGCTGATGGTTTTATGCCTTGTCCATGTGCTGGCTGTAAGAATGGTCACAATTACTCTACGTCAAGAACCATTCACGTCCACCTGTTTGAGTCCGGTTTCATGCCCCACTATAATGTGTGGACCAAGCACGGAGAAAGAGGGGTTATGATGGAAGACAATGAAGAAGAAGAGGACGACGACAGCTATCCTGGCCATGGGTTCCTTGAATATGATGATACAACAATGGAGGAAGAAGCTGAGCCGGTAATGCAGGAAGAAGCTGAGCCGGCAATGCAGGAAGAAGCTGAAGAAGAGGCATCAGATGAGCCCGTTGATGATCTAGGTCGGGCCATTGCCGATGCAAAGAGAAACTACGCAAGTGATTTGGAGAAGAAGAAGTTGCAGCGCATGTTAGAGGATCACAAAAAATTGTTGTACCCGAATTGCGTAGGTGACAAGAAAAAGTTGGGCACCACACTGGAATTGCTGCAATGGAAGGCAGAGAATGGTGTATCTGATAAGGGATTTGGAAAGTTGCTGGTAATGATAAAGGATATGCTTCCAAAGGACAACGAATTGCCCGAGAGTACGTACGAAGCAAAGAAGGCTGTCTGCCCTCTAGGGTTGGAGGTGCAGAAGATACATGCATGGCCTAATGATTGCATCCTCTACCGCGGTGAGTACGAGGATTTGAACGCTTGCCCGGTATGTGGTGCATTGCGCTATAAGATCAGCCGCAATGACCCTGGTGATGTCGAGGGCGAGCGCCCCAGGAAGAAGATTCCTGCCAAGGTGATGTGGTATGCTCCTATAATACCACGGTTGAAACGTTTGTTCCAAAACAAAGAGCATGCCAAGGCGATGCGATGGCACAGAGAAGACCGTAAGAAAGACGGAAAGTTGAGAGTACCCGCTGATGGGTCGCAGTGGAGAAAAATCAAAAGAAAGTACGGGAAGGAGTTTGCAGATGACGCAAGGAGCGTATGGTTTGGTCTAAGCGTAGATGGCATTAATCCTTTTGGGGAGCAGAGCAGCAACGATAGCACCTGGCCTGTGACTCTATGTTTGTATAACCTTCCTCCTTGGTTGTGCATGAAGCGGAAGTTCATTATGATGCCAGTGTTCATCCAAGGCCCTAAGCAACCCGGCAACAACATTGATGTGTACCTAAGGCCGTTAGTTGAAGAACTCTTACAACTGTGGAATGGAACAGGTGTATGTGCGTGGGATGAACACATGGGGGAAGAATTTGACCTAAAGGCGTTGTTGTTCGTGACCATCAATGATTGGCCTGCTCTCAGTAACCTTTCAGGACAGACAAACAAGGGATACCGCGCATGCACGCACTGTTTGGACGATACCGACAGTATATATTTGGCTAATTTTAAGAAGAATGTGTACCTGGGACATCGTCGATTTCTTCCGAGCAGGCATCCCGTAAGAAAGAAAGGCAAGCATTTCAAAGGTGAGGCGGATCACCGGGCGAAGCCTGGCCACCGTACTGGTGCTGATGTACATGATATGGTCAAGGATTTGAAGGTGGTCTTTGGAAAGGGTCCTGGTGGACAACCTGTTCCGAATGACGCTGACGGACGCGCACCCATGTTAAAGAAGAAATCTATATTTTGGGACCTGCCCTATTGGAAACACCTAGAGGTCCGCTCCGCAATCGATGTGATGCACGTGACGAAGAATCTTTGTGTGACCGTGCTTGGCTTCTTGGGCGTGTATGGGAAGACAAAAGATACACCTGAGGCACGGGAGGACCAGCAACGTATGCACGGAAAAGACGGCATACATCAGGGTCATGCAAGCTACGCTCTTACCAAAGAAGAGAAGGAAATCTTCTTTGAATGCCTGCTCAGTATTAAGGTACCGTCTGGCTTCTCGTCGAATATAAAGGGAATAATAAACATGGCAGAGAAAAAGTTCCAGAACCTAAAATCTCATGACTGCCACGTGATTATGACGCAACTGCTTCCGGTTGCATTAAGGGGGCTTCTACCGGAAAACGTTCGATTAGCCATTGTGAAGCTATGTGCATTTCTCAATGCAATCTCTCAGAAGGTAATCGATCCAGAAATCATACCAAGGTTACAGAATGATTTGGTGCAATGTCTTGTCAGTTTCGAGTTGGTGTTCCCACCATCCTTCTTCAACATCATGACGCACGTCCTAGTTCACCTATGCGAAGACATTAACGTTTTGGGTCCTGTATTTCTACACAATATGTTCCCCTTTGAGAGGTTCATGGGAGTCTTAAAGAAATATGTTCATAACCGTGCTAGGCCAGAAGGAAGCATCTCCAAGGGCCGTCAAAATGAGGAGGTCATTGAGTTTTGTATTGACTTTATTCCTGACCTTAAGCCGATTGGTGTTCCTGAATCGCGGCATAAGGGCAGACTGGATAGAAAAGGCACGCTAGGAGGGAAACAAATAATATGTATGGACGGACATTCTCTGACCGAAGCATACTAGACAGTTCTATAGAATTCCGCCTTGGTGGCTCCATATTTGGATGAACACAAGAATTTGCTACGCTCCAAACACCCGGAGCGGTCTGATGACTGGATTACACGTGAACAAACCAGGAGTTTCGCCAGCTAGTTGCAAGCACGTACCATGCATGACACCTCTATTGAAGATGACCTGTACTTGCTGTCCCAGTTACCATCTTCGAATATAATGACTTTCAAAGGGTACGAGATAAATGGTAATACATTTTACATGATCGCCCAAGATAAGAAGAGCACCAACCAAAACAGTGGTGTCCGCTTTGATGCAGAAACCAAGACGGGAAAGGAAACATATTATGGTTATATACAGGACATATGGGAACTTGACTATCGACGTGGTTTGAAGGTCCCTTTGTTTCGGTGCAAATGGGTCAATATGACACGAGGCGGGGTAACGGAAGACCCGCAATACGGAATGACAACAGTGGATCTCAACAATCTTGCGTATGTAGACGAACCATTCGTCCTAGCCAATGATGTGGCACAGGTTTTCTATGTGAAGGACATGTCTACCAAGCCAAGAAAAAGAAAAGATAAGGAAGCGAATGCATCGTACGATGAGCCAAAGTGGCACATAGTTCTTTCTGGGAAGAGAAACATCGTGGGAGTGGATGACAAGACAGACAAGTCAGAAGATTATGAAAAGTTTGATGAAATTGCTCCATTCATAGTGAATATTGACCCGATCATCCCGTTAAATGATGAAGATTTTCCATGGTTACGGTGCAAAGGGACACACGCGAAGAAAAAGTTTCACACCCAAAGATCTGGGATGTGATCGGCTTCACTAGCTATCATCACTTTCTTCTGTGTTTCACACCCAGAAGGGAATCTCTGTAATAGTTAGGGTAGTTAATTATGTGTTTTGGCATTTGAAACGCGAAGAAATTTTATGTGCAAACAAATTCTTTCATGCCTTTACTGATTTTTAAATTTAAGTTATTCACAAACTAGTGATTCACACTAATTTCAAATAATTCAAAATTTAAACTATTCAAATTTGAAAACTACAGGCACTAACAGAAAGTTTGTAATTTTTTGTACCTAAAGCAAAAATATTCACAAAGAAACTCTAAATACACAAAAAAACAACTCAAAAATAAATAAAGCAAAAAATAAAATAAAAAAGCCCGCCTACTAGGCTAGAGCGGCCTGCATACGACTAGAAACCCAACCCGTTGTTGGGCCAGGATGCAGGCCCGCAAAGGCCCAGTAGGCCCACGGGGCAGCACAACACAGGTAGGCCCAGAAGGCCTGCATTTGAGAGGAGCTCGAAGGAGCAGCCGCAGCTGGGTTTATAAACCAGTGCGGCTGCCCTTCGCTAGGCGAGGTGGGACTAAACTTTGCGCCCCTCGCCTGGCAGCGCAACCCCCTTTAGTACCGGTTCGTGGCACCAACCGGTACTAAAGGGGGGGCCTTTAGTACCGGTTGGAGCCACCAACTGGTACTAAAGGGGGTCGCTTCCCGCCGCTTGGCCTGGCCAAAACAGGCCTTTAGTACCTGTTGGTGGCTCCAACCGGTACTAAAGGTGTCCCCTATATAAGAAACACTTTGAAAATTTTCTGTTTCTCATCTCCCACTTCTCTCTGCCGCCGCCCCGTCCCGCGCCGTCGCCGCCCCTGTCGCGTCGTCCCCGTCGACTCCGCGACGCCCCCGTCCTCGTCGCGTCGCCCCCGTCGACTCCGCGGCGCCCCCGTCGCCGGCCTGTCGCCGCACCGGACCGTCATCGTCCCGGTCGCCGCACCGGCTCGTCGCCGATCCCCTCGCTTCGCCGTCGCCGTCGCCTTTGGATTGACCTCGCCTCGCTTTCATTGTCGCCTCGACCTTGCCCGCGCGTGCTGTGAGCCCCTCCCCCGGCCCCCCTCCTCCCTCCAATCGATCAAAGCCACACCACGCGCCGGCGCCGACCGTAGCGCACACAAACGCGCGCGCACACACACACACTACATGCACACACACACACACACACACTACACACACACACTACACGCGCACACACACACAATTTTTCTGTTTTTAGCTTTTAGTTTTTTCTGTTTACCTGTTTTTCATACAAAGTTTTAGATGAATTAATTAATTAGATTAGATTAATGTCAAATAGTATATAGAAATGTTAGTTATAATATATATAATGTCTAATGTTATAGAAATGTTAGAAATTTTGGAAATGTTAGTTTTAGCTAGCTAGATGAATTAGATTAATTTCAAATTGTTAGGCGATGATCGATGTTTTTTTAGTTTCTTAAATTTCTAGTTATAAAATTTAGTATTTGCATATATGAAATCATCACAATATCCATCATTTAAAATTTTTTACTTTACTTTTGTGGCATATAGTATTTGTTGTCGACGATGCCCGGCCCGCATCCTCGCCGTCGACACGTCCGAGACGACGTCCAACTGACCCATGTCCAGGACTGGGCTCCGCCGGGCTGGCACTGGGAGGTGCTGCCTGGAGGGGCACGCCGCTTGATGAGGAACCCGGCCCCGGGTCCCGTCGTCGACCCTGATCTCGTTTGGTGGTGTTCGCGTGGGCCAGTTTCGGTGCGGAGGGAGCCGGCCCCGCCGGAGGTGGTACGTCGTCGTGTCAGGGAGGAGGACGAGCACGTCCATCGCTACATGGTTGCGTTAGAGGGCGGCAGGTTCTCCAATACCTGACAGTTTCTTCAGGGATCTCACTTCAGCTATGATCCTGTGAGGTTCCTTCTCTTTGGGTGTCCACCGCCCGCGCCGCAGGAACCACGAGTGTCCTAGATTCTTCTGTAGTATTCGATCTTTAATTAGCTACCTAGCCAGTGATGTACTATTCAATATTATATATTATTCGAGACGATGTATTCGAGATTAAATCTATTATTCGAGACAATGTATTCGAGATTATATCTATTATTCGAGACGATGTATTCGAGATTATATCTATTATTTGAGATTATACTAAATTGTTTTATATTTCTTTTGGCATAGTTAAATAAAAGCTATGGCGGACAATACCGACAGAGAGAGAGAGAACAGACCATGTTCGATATGATACGCGGGCCAGATGACGATCAGAATGAAGAAGATTATGACGGCTCCGAATTTCTAAACAACACCGGAGAGGGTGATATGATATTCGATCGCGACGACCGAATTGATGAAGTCATGAACTACGATTATGACGATGATGAAGAACATGTTGATCCTGAAACAACAAACACCGGCGAGGTATATATATTTATATAAGCAGGAATCTGGTGACCATCACATGTTTTAAATGAGTTGAAGATATATTAACGAATTGATCTTTCTTCTTTCAGCCATCCGGATCGAGCAAATCTTCAGGCAAAAGGACGAAACGTGGCCCGAACAAAAAGTTGAAGGAGGGCGTAAAGTACAATATCGAGGCATTCAAACCTAATGGCGAACCATTAGCGCCTAAGAAGATTGCGGACAAGTTCGTTCGTCAGTGCGGAGTTCTTGTGAAGGACCAACTCCCGATCTCCCTTCAAGAATGGAGAAAGCCAGCAAAGCCACGTCCAAATGTTACTTTTGTCGACGAGAATAAAAAAACTGCTTTGGGATACTCTCATGGAACATTTCACCCTACCAGATCATTTCACAGAAGCAGATGTGCAGAAAGTCAAGGACGCTGCTTTTAGGAAGATGGCGGTTGCATTCAAGAACCACAAGAGATGTGAATGGGAGAAGTACGTCAAGGGAGGAAGGAAGACTCCAGTATTCGAGGGGATATTAGAGAATCAAAGTGCTTTGGGACGATTTCGTGAAATTCAAGGATTCAGAATTATCTAAGGAACGGTCGATAATAAACAAGAAGAATGCCGAAAAAAAGGATAAAGTTCCATAAGCTGGGGCCAGGTGGCTACGCGGTGGCAATGCCTAAGTGGGATAAGTCTGAAAAAGAGATGGAGGATGCATGTGTCACTCCGGTTACTAAGAGCTGCCCCCCAGGTGCAGGAGTTGGTTCTATGCGCATGGGGGGGGGGGAGTTGGACCCGAAGATAGGCAAAGTTTCGACGAAGGCATGTCTGAACGGAGCCGACGATAACATACTTGTTGCAATAGAAGAGGCTCGAACGGGGGTGTTCCAGCCGAACAGAGAGAACGACGAGCTTACGCATGCCCAGGGAAATACTGAACACCCGGGAAGAACACGAGGCAAGGGCGCTATTCCGTGGTATGAGGGGTTTTCGGACTGGAACGCCGACTACAGAACCCGTGCGAGAAGGAAGATTGCGTAGGAGAAGCAGAGGAAGATGGAGGATGAGAAGAGGAAGCTGGACTATGAACGCCTTCAAGGCCTAGAATCAGCGCACGCGGACTTGGCAGACAAATTCCAGTGGCAGCAGGAGCAGATTGACTCACTTAGCCAACAAAGGGGGTCTCAGCAGCTGCAACAGCTAGCGGATGATCCAGCATTGGATACCACCGCCCCATCCATGTCGAGAAGCAGCGTGGGTTCCTCCCCGTTTGATGCAATGCTGGATAGATACCCTGTGGATGACATCATGGAGAACACTAACTACGAGCTACACTTCAAAATGAAGAACATATCCATGAAGGTGGCGGACGGCGTTGCTTATACAAATTCCCCCGATGCAACCTTCCATTGCAACCCGATTCCAGCAGGCTATGCTCGTGTCGTGGTTGATGAGGTGGTGGACCAATATTCGGGGCTAGAGCTTGACATTCCTGGAGGTGACGAGGAGCGCACACTCGGAGATGCCAAACAACGTATCATCCTATGGAGAAAGGATTGCATCATCTTTCGAAGGCCACCGACACCGCGTCACCCGACTCCTCGTTGAAGTCCGCCACCGAGTCAGCAGACTCCCGCTCCTCCAAGTCCACCAACGCGTGAGGCCACTCCTCCTCCTCCAAGTCCGGCAAAGTGTCAGGCCACTCCTCCTCCAAGTCCGACACAGCGTCAGACGTCCACTCCTCCTCCAAGACCGGCAAAGTGTCAGGCCACTCCTCCTCCAAGTCCGGCACAGCTTCAGGCCACTCCTCCTCGTCCAACTCAGCCCCGTCAGCCGTCTCCGCCGCCTCAGCAATCGCAGAAGAGACAACCCGCAGCTATGGTGCGTAGCGGTACCAGTCGAGGTCATAGTACAGGAAGTACATGCGGAGGCTATCGATATAAATATGGTCCTAACCTCACTACTCCTCTTCCTGAGAGGGCTTACGACAGGACCAAGGAGCAAACCAATGCCATAGTGCGGGCAGAAGTCGACGCCCATTTTGGACCGAAACCGCCACCGCCGCCAAGGGAGAAAGTGCCTGTGGAAGTTATTGACCACTTCATTCGTATGGCTGAACCACTAGCTCCTAAGCCTGTTGACACAGACTATGAGCGCCACATCAAGAAGTTACATCGACAATGTCTACAGAAGGAGGCGAGCTCGAGCTCGAGCAAACAACAAGCAGCTGCCAAAAAATGCGGGAGAACCGTTGCCCAGCTGGGAGAACAGTGGGCGCAACCGATCCCCCCGCTTGTTGTGCCGCCAACAACACGTGACAGTACGCGCGACCAATATTATTGTGGGCAAACAATTTACGTTACCTAGGTGGGCGATGTGGTAATAACCCAGCAGCATATAACGCAGGCTGAAGAACTCAATATCACTGTTGGACAACTCCTCGAGATCGAGGACATGCCTGTGCTTACAGAGGAGGAAATAAAATAGAAATATGTCCGGGGCCAACCTTTGGTCAAGCCAGAAGATGTCAAGAAGCTCCCAACGAGAATGTATGAATTGCATCAATGGTACATGGACATTACCAAGAGATCCGATCGACAATTCCTCATGGTGCAAGTCAACAAGGATCATTATTACCATGAGAAACCTGTGACCGTGGAGTATTCTGAACTGTTTCAGTTATACAATCAAGACGCACTTGACAAATCTATCGTCAGTTGCTATTGTCTGTAAGTGATTTCTTTCTGTAATTTAAGTCTCAAGCTAGCTGTATTGATCCTTTTGATCAATCATTACCTGTAATTATCCTCACTATATTCTTTTTTGTGGTATTATGCAGGATGAAGATGTATGAAATGACAAAAGGTGGACGCTATGGCATTGGGTTCATTGACCCAAACACCGTTAATGAATACACATGGAAAATAAGCAAGCATTATGAAAAGCAGGTAGAGGACAACATGTTCGAGTTCTTGAAGTGCCTCAAATACAATGAAGATATACTACTTCCTTACAACTTCCAGTGAGTCACACTTTCTTGTACTACAAATTCTCTGTTTTTGCCTACTAGCTAGCTAGCTACATGTTTTTGCTTACATATGCCCGCTTAATTAAGACATGCAAACGTGTGTGCATGCAGATTTCACTGGATCTTGTGTATCATTAAAGTTGACGAAGGAACAGTTGAAATACTGGACTCACTACTCAAAGAAAATAGTGACTATAACATCTTGTTTGGGATAGTCAACAGGTAATTTCAATCATTATTAACTATATATCTCGGCCTATTTAGTTCGTCATTTCATGATATGAACTATTTAATAACCCCTTTATTCATTTTCTTTGTCGGCGGGCAGGGCTTGGGCAAGGTTCATCAGCAAAACGGAAGGCGAATGGAAACGACAACTGAGATGGCTTCGACCCAAGGTAAGTAATTAAGTAGTGCTAGCTAGCTGCCATCTTTTTAATATTATCATGCTTGATTAATTATTATCTGATCAAATTAAATTTCATTCTCGTAAAGGCCATAAAGCAGGCGCAGGGGACTGATCTGTGTGCATACTGCGTTTGCGAGAACATTCGCATGATGGCGTCCGAAAGGAGCAGATCTCAGAGACAGGAATGGGTACGCTTGTCAGAACACTATTCACAATTTATGCACCATTATCGATATCTAGTCACACAACTAATACACATGCATATTGATCTCCTTCTTAACAGTTCACAGAGGTGCGGGACAAGCTCCTAGATACGGAGCGCGTACAAGCATTTCAAGAGGAAATAGCGGGATTTTGCTCGACCAGGTCATAAATCCGAAGGGAGAATACTATTACCCGCTACCGCCCCCATCGACCAGGTCATGAACCACTTCCAATTTGTCATCGTGCTCCGAAGGCACCAATTAGGCTAATGCAACTAGCTCCGAAGGCAACATGCATATGTACGAGAAATTGTATATAGCTATACATGTGTGTATGTGTGAATTAATATGGTGGTTTGTGAGACATTGATGATCTATATATATGATTGGTTCTACTAGCTACTATATATATGCATAACGTGTACAATGTGTAGTATCGTAAAATACCAGCAAACGAAAAAGAATTAAAATGGAAAACACAAAATTAAATGAAAAAGGAATCATAAAACCAAAACCCCCCAAACATTTTAGTACCAGTTGGTGTTACCAACCGGTACTAAAGGGATCCCGGCCCCCGGAGCTGGCTCGTGCCACGTGGTTGCCCTTTAGCACCGGTTCGTGCTGAACCGGTACTAAGGGGGGGGGGGGG
Organism: Aegilops umbellulata; assembly: GCA_032464435.1. Lineage (NCBI taxonomy): Eukaryota > Viridiplantae > Streptophyta > Magnoliopsida > Poales > Poaceae > Aegilops > Aegilops umbellulata. The sequence goes on from CP136059.1 coordinate 401,788,300, forward strand.
CTTTAGTGCCCACACTTTAGTGCCGGTTATGGAACCGGCACTAAAGGGCCTTACGAACCGGTGCTATTGCCCGGTTCTGCACTAGTGACTGACCGCAGGCTGCCACAGCCTCTTTAGTACTGGTTCGTGGTATGAACCGCTACTAAAGGTTCGCTACGAACCGGTATTATTGATCGCCGCCACGAACAGGTACTATTGATCACATTAGTGCCGGTTTTTTTACAAACCGGCACTAATGTGCTTCACATTTGACCATTTTTCTACTAGTGTTGTCAATGGTGATAGTGCAGGAGGTGTAGAACAAGTCGAGATCTGCATCATCACAAGGGTTTCCGATACGCACCCATGTTTTTGTTGGGTTCCTTCCATTCAAATGAAATCCATCGCAAACGCAGTGCATGAACAATCTTGAAGAGGTTCAGTACCCCGAGGCCGCCAAGGGTGTAGGGGTGACAGGCGATATGCCAATCATTCTCATTTCTGTCGCATCTAATAGACAGATCAGCTATTCTCTCCACTAAGCCTCTACTAGGTCCCAAGTGAACAAGCGTAAAAAGTTGGGCCATCACCAACCAAACCAACCCTTTGCTATTCAGTCTTCTCATTTATGCCACATCTAATAGGGTGGCCAGTTATTCTCACCACTACGGTCTGATCCATGGTGCCCACCTATTAAGTTTACAATTTACAAGTATAAACCATGCACAATATATTCATTTGTTCAGTTGATTTCTGACAGGGCCACAGATGAATGGCTAGTTTAGAATTGCTCTAATTCACCTGACAGCTTCTGTTTGTGCAAGATGGCACAGAGCCACATTTGAAAGCTATGCAAGTAATATCCAAGAGATCAACATCCCTTACGTTCTATATGTAAATGAATAACCAGTTTCAGACAAACATTAAATTTTAGTTGGGAGAAAAAGAGCTCACTGGCTGCTTCCAAAATTTAGTACTGTTCTTATATTAGGCAAATCTTTTTTTTAGAATCACCGGGGGGAGTTTACACTAGTAGAAAAAGGGTCAAACGTGAAGCACATTAGTGCCGGTTTGAATTTGAGCCGGCACTAATGGACACATTAGTGCCGGTTCCAACGGCTAGCCGGGCCGCTCTCATTAGTACCGGTTCGTGGCGAACCTTTAGCACCGGTTCGTGCCACGAACCGGTACTAATGAGAGTGGTGGCAGGCTGTTGTCAGTCTGGGGCCCCTCCAGCACCTTTAGTACCGGTTCGTGTCACGAACCGGTACTAAAGGTCGTCCTACATAAACCCTTCGTCCACCCGCCGAGCTCGCTCTGTTCTTCCCCTTTCCCCTCCCTCTCTGTTCTTCCCCTCTTCCTCTCGAGCTCATCACACATTTTGCCCAAAATTTGTCAAGATTTGAAGGTCCCCATCGATTCAAATGATCACAAAGGTTAGCAACTTTGTCCTTTCATCTCTCATTGCTAGATTAGCTCTTGCAATGCTTTATATAGTGTTTAATTTGTGAGTTTAGTAATTTGGAAGGAATTATATGTGCTAGTATTTGATTTATATGCAATTTGAGGTCAAAAATAACACTTAATTTGCATATGTAGGTGTGGTTTACTGAGTGCCTTCAAAATCTCCGCCGTAACCATCGTCGATCGCCCGCACCGCCCCGTCGCCGGCACCACCCTGTGGTGAGCCTCTTCTTCATGAAATTTTATATAAAAAATGATGTTTGTGTGATTTGGATATATAGTTACTCGTATAATTATCTTACCCGTACATTGTTTGTTATACATAGTGCCATGGTTTTGATATCCGTCCCTGTCGGCCCTCGTCCTTGTTATGATTCGGATGTGGTATATATATATTCTCTTTTAAAACTAGTTTCATTTCGTGTTTATGACAAATTATGCCCATCAAGTTGACATAGATATTTTTTCTAGGAGGTATGTGAACCGGAAATTCCAACCGACCTTATTGTCGAGAGGTAAATTTAGTTGAAATAGAAAACGAGTACTTGAAAGAAAAATTGAAAAGAATTGAGGGGGAGAAGATGGAATTGGAGTTGCATGTTGCCGATGTCGTCGATGATCACAAGATCAAGATGGAGAAAATGCGCTTGAAGATTAGAAAGATTAGAAAATATGCCATCGATAGTGAGGCTTGGTATCATTATGCTGTTGGATCCATTGTTACCTTAGTTGCGATCTTGATCGCATTTGTTGTTGCATTTAAATGCTTTAGCTAGAGAGTTATTTGTTTGTTGCATTTAAGTGTTGTATGAACTTTATGTATGAACTTGTATTAAGTTGGTGTTTTTGGTGCTGTGTATTGAAGATGAGCTGACAATGGATGTACGATGACCGATGCTCCCCCGAGTTCACTAATGGCGTGCAAACTTTTCTGCTTGCGGCTGAGGCAAACAAGCGGGCGGATGGTTTTATGCCTTGTCCATGTGCTGTCTGTAAGAATGGTCAAAATTACTCTAAGTCAAGAATCATTCACGTCCACCTATTTAAGTCCGGTTTCGTGCCCCACTATAATGTTTGGACCAAGCACGGAGAAAGAGGGGTTATGATGGAAGACAATGAAGAAGAAGAGGACGATGACAGCTATCCTGGCCATGGGTTCCCCGAATACGATGATACAACAATGGGGGAAGAAGCTGAGCCGGTAATGCGGGAAGAAGCTGAACCGGCAATGCGGGAAGAAGCTGAAGAAGAGGCATCAGATGAGCCCGTCGATGATCTAGGTCAGGCCATTGCCGATGCAAAGAGAAACTGCGCAAGTGATTTGGAGAAGAAGAAGTTGCAGCGCATGTTAGAGGATCACAAAAAATTGTTGTACCCGAATTGCGTACGTGACAAGAAAAAGCTGGGCACCACACTGGAATTGCTGCAATGGAAGGCAGAGAATGGTGTATCTGACAAGGGATTTGGAAAGTTGCTGGTAATGATAAAGGATATGCTCCAAAGGACAACGAATTGCCCGAGGGTACGTACGAAGCAAAGAAGGTTGTCTGCCCTCTAGGGTTTTTGAGGATTTTGAAAATGTTTAACGGGGTTCCCCTATTAAATTCGGATGTAACTTTTCAAGTAGATGATTTTTCATATAAAAAACTTTTTAATCCGAGTTCGTATGCAAAAGTTATGCCCATTTTACAAATTCCAGAGAGATTTTGCAAATAAAGTCGAAATTCATATTTGTAAATTTTTCCAACAACTAGACCACATATCACATGGGAAGCTTATTTTATTTTATTTTTTTGACATTTCCATCATTTTCTTTTGTTTTTTCTAAAACTGAAAAGGCGGTCGGGGGGGAGGGAGAGTTTGAAAATGGGACCTTTAGTACCGGTTTGTGCCATGAACTGGTACTAATGCCTCAAAGCCCATTAGTATAGGTTGGTGGCACCAACCGACACTAAAGGTCTAACCTTTAGTACCGTTTGGTGCCACCAACCGGCACTAATGGGCATCGCACCCTTTAGTCCCGGTTCGTGGCACGAACCGGGACTAAAGGGCCCAGGTGAACCGGGACTAATGCCTTAGCCGCACGAACCAGGATAAATGCACCCATTGGTCCCGGTTCTGGACTGAACCGGGACTAATGGGCTTACCCGGCCTGAACCAAAGCCCCCTTTTCTACTAGTGTTGGCCGGGTTGAGCCACTGTCGCCGGGAGGATGCCAGAATCTGGGCAGCCGAAGGTCAGGAAGGAATGGTGGGGGGACAGGAGGAGACAAATCTTGAACATGCCGCACCAAGCAAACGCCAGCGACGGGGCGAGGCACCGCGCGAAACGCGCGAGGGAGCCACCCAGGGAGTAGCCGCCCGAGACCTGCCACCGATGGGCCACTAGGAGACGCAGCACTAGACACTGGGTCCACCAGCGCGAGGACCCGTTTGCCACAAGAGGCGCGACGACGACATCGAGAGGAGGAGCTAGAGGCGGGGGTGCCCGCGACGGTGCGGCGAGGGATGCAGCCTGTGTCGCCTAGGTTAGGTGACGCGAGGGGCGGAGGCGTTTTTCTCATGCTATCCAGATGTGGTTGATATGATCAAGATTAGCCCGATCCGCTTCTTCCTTCTTGTAATTTTGATACTGAAAGTATAATAAAAGCTTGATTTTTCTATGAGAAATAAATTGGAAGATTGATGAAAATAGTCAATTTGTTTTTCTAAATTCTAAGACAATACAACATATCTCTTACATCAAATTCTCAAATTCTTAAAAAATCATTTTCTCTAAATCATGCAAAAAAAATTGCAGGTCTAAATCATGAAAATGAAAATGCCATGTTTTTTGTTTTCGAAATGTTTGTGTTTTTCCTCTTTCAAACCCTCACGAACTATTCTCCAAAGAAATAACTCTCACGAACTTCTTTCTTATACTACGTAGGAGTGTTTCCCAAGATTTTGAACAGTGAAGCCAACGTTGTTCTGACGAAATGCCCCACGGAAAAACGCTGTTTTTTTAGGGGAACAAAAAACGTTGTAGTAATGAAATGGTGATACGGGTGTTCAAAAAACAGGAAAAAATCGCTCAAAAAAAGGGGAAAAATGGTCATACGGTTGTTTACCCGAGGCGACCGAAGCGACCCCTCGGATGTCGCGCACGAAGAATGGCAACCGGCCCGGCAACCAAGCCTGTCATTATCTCTCTTATCAATTTCCTCCTTCCCGCGAGCCGGAAATTCTCGCCTTCCTTTTCCCGCCGCTCAGCCTCAATCCCACGGGGAGCACCGCCGGCGCCGGAGCGCCTTCTTCCCCGACGCAGGTCAGAAGCTCCGCGCGTCTCTCTCTCTCTCTCTCTCTCTCTCTCTCTCTCTCTCTCTCTCTCTCTCTCTAGTTCGTCACTTCGTTTTTCTGATCTCAATCTATCGTGACACTGTCCCATTCCTTGTATTTGTCTCGGCCGAAGCAGTAATGCCGGCAGCGCCGCTCCATTGGTTTTTCCTTGGTACTAACAAACCCGCTGCTTCGTTAGTTCACCGGTCTCGACGACGACGATGCCGGACAGGAGGGGCGCGACCGTGCTGGATGACCTGCCCGCCGAAATCACCGTCGACAAGATACTCGCCCGGCTGCCGCCCAAGGACGTGGGCCGCTGCCGGGCCGTGCGCAGGTCATGGCGCAGCGCCACCTCCACGCCCGAGTTCACGCTCGAGCACCACCGCCGCCAGCCGTCGCTCCCCATCGTCGACGGCCGCCCCTCCCGCTTCGTCGTGCTCCGCGACTCCGACGACGGATCCTCCTCCGACCAGCAGCTCTGGCCCTTTCTCCCGCACGCCACGGACAACGACCGCATCTGCCTCCACGCCGCCAGCGGCGGGCTCCTCGTCTTCTCCCAGGGATGCCGGTTCCACATCTGCAACCCGGCCACTCGCCGGCGGGCTGCCCTACCGCAGCCTCCAAACTCTCTGCCGCGCTACGGCATACTCGGCCTCTACCGGCATGATTCAACCGGGGAGCATAGGGTGCTCTGGTCCTCATGTATGAAGCTGCCGGACAGGAACGCCATAACGTTGCACGTCCTCACAGTGGGAGACAACGAGTCGAGAGCCATCAGGGTCACACTGCCGACGCAACGCCTAGAACAGGCACTGCTCGAGGGACTGCCCCGGAACAACCACTATTCTGAAGTTCATCCGCTGGTCCGCCACCGCGACAATCTGCATTGGTTACGGAGATGTTGCGCCACCGGCATGGGGGAGATCATTGTGTTCGACACGGAAGCCGAGTCGTTCCGGTGGATGCACCTTCCCATCCAGCCAGGCCATTTCGACAAGTTGTTCGACATGAAGGGAAATCTTGCATTGTGCAGTGTCGACCGCCGCGGCACTGCTATGGGTGTTTGGGTGATGCAGGACTACGAGGCGGAAAATTGGGCATTCAAGTTCAGGATTGACGTGTTGATGATCGAGGCATCACGACCACTTGATTTAACTTCTGGTCTCAAGAAGGAAAAGGGAAAGACAAAGAAACACCCACTTGATTCGATGACGGTGGAATATATCAGCGCGATGACTATGCTCGATGACCATGAGCTGCTGATTCAGTTCAATGCTAAACATGCTTTGCACTGGGACATTGATGGCAAGTTCTTAAGGATGGCAAAGATTGGGAAGCGACAGTGTCGTATGGAGCTTACTCCCCATCGCCTTCAAGAGAGCATTATTCCCGTTCCGGGAGGTGAGATGGAAAAAGAAGATGAGCCTGCACCTTGGGAGTATGCATGGATGTTCAGCTCTTGATTTGCTATGCCATTGGGATTATCTATCTATGCTATTGCTATCCTATAAGAGCCATGTGTTTTGCTCCAAGTTTCTCTAAATTATTATTACTGACACTTGTTGAACTGGGCATTTTGGATGGCTGCAGGGTCACCTCTTTTGTCATCAGTTTGTGCTTATGTCTTGAACGTCAAATGAATGTTTTGAACTATGGAGTATCTATGCTACTATTAAAACTTTTCTACTTTTCCTCTGCCCAAAGTTACCTTCTGTTTCCAGGGTTAATTAAGATGCACGAGCAAACAAACACTCATTCAGATGAGAAGTCCATCTTACTTTATGCGATTATTTGAGTCAATACTTTTGTCAGAGATATGACACTTTTACCTGTTCAAATATTTCCATATGCTGGTTGTTTGACCCTTGTTGTTCAGTATCCAATTTGGTGGTCGTAACTCATACGATGAACGTACTTTGTTGTAGGTTCATCATTGTTCGGTCCGGGTAAAAGATCTTTTTTGTAACTTGTAGTATGTGATGGCAGTTAAAGGCAACCTAATGAGTGAATCACTGACCGGGTGAACTGAATGGCAGTGCCACGGAAGAGTTAAACACAATTGTGGCCTATTTTGATCATCCATTTTTGAAAATGTCCATATACACTAGACTTGGTATATATTTATCTATTGGTTGCTAATATTTTAGCCTCTTTGTCTTCATCTTTTTGTGTTGTATAACATAAATTGTCTTATTTGTGTGAGCATAAGGTGTGTTAGTAGTTGTACATTCTGAGTGTTTCTTTCAGAACACTAGTAGAAAAAGGGTCAAACGTGAAGCACATTAGTGCCGGTTTGTATTTGAGCCGGCACTAATGTATACATTAGTGCCGGTTCCAACGGCTAGCAGGGCCGCTTTTATTAGTACCGTTTCGTGGCGAACCTTTAGCACCGGTTCGTGCCATGAAACGGTACTAATGAGAGTGGTGGCAGGATGTTGTCAGTCTGGGCCCCCTCCAGCACCTTTAGTACGGTTCTTGGCACGAACCGGTACTAAAGGTCGTCCTACATAAATCCTTCGTCCACCCGAGCTCGCTCTGTTCTTCCCCTTTCCCCTCTCCTCTCTTTTCTTTCCCTCTCCTCTCTTTTCTTCCCCTCTTCCTCTCGAGCTCATCACACATTTTGCCCAAATTTTGTCAAGATTTGAAGGCCCCCATCCATTGAAATGATCACAAAGGTTAGCAACTTTGTCCTTTCATCTCTCATTGCTAGATTTACTCTTGCAATGTTTTATATAGTGATTAATTTGTGAGTTTAGTAATTTAGGAGGAAATATATATATGTGCTAGTATTTGATTTATATGCAATTTGAGGTCAAAAATAACATTTAGTTTGCATATGTAGGTGTGGTTTACTTAGTGCCTTCTAAATCTCCGTCGTAACCACCGTCGATCGCCCGCACCGTCCCGTCGCCGGCACCACCTTGTGGTGAGCCTCTTTGTTCATGAAATTTTATATAAAAATTGATGTTTGTGTGATTTGGATATATAGCTAGTTACTCGTATAATTATCTTACCCGTACGTTGTTTGTTATACATATAGTGCCATGGTTTTGATATCCGTCCCCGTCGGCCCTCGTCCTTGTTATGATTCGGATGTGGTATATATATTCTCTTTTAAAACTAGTTGCATTTCGTGTTTATGACAAATTATGCCCATCAAGTTGACATAGAAATTTTTTCTAGGAGGTATGTGAACCGGAAATTCCAACCGACCCTATTGTCGAGAGGTTAAATTTAGTTGAAAGAGAAAACGAGTACTTGAAAGAAAAATTTAAAAGAATTGAGGGGGAGAAGATGGAATTGGAGTTGCATGTTGCCGATGTCGTCGATGATCACAAGATCAAGATGGAGAAAATGCGCTTGAAGATTAGAAAGATTAGAAAATATGCCATCAATAGTGAGGCTTAGTATCATTATGCTGTTGGATCCATTGTTACCTTAGTTGCGATCTTGATCGCATTTGTTGTTGCATTTAAATACTTTAGCTAGAGAGTTATTTGTTTGTTGCATTTAAGTGTTGTATGAACTTTATGTATGAACTTGTATTAATTTGGTCTATTCGGTGTTGTGTAATGAAGATGAGCCGGCAATGGATGTACGATGACCGATGCTCTCCCCAGTTCGTTGAGGGCGTGCATACTTTTCTGATTGCGGCTGAGGCAAACAAGCGGGCGGATGGTTTTATGCCTTGTCCATGTGTTGGCTGTAAGAATGGTCACAATTACTCTACGTCAAGAACCATTCACGTCCACCTGTTTGAGTCCGGTTTCATGCCCCACTATAATGTTTGGACCAAGCACGGAGAAAGAGGGGTTATGATGGAAGACAATGAAGAAGAAGAGGACGACGACAGCTATCCTGGCCATGGGTTCCCTGAATACGATGATACAACAATGGGGGAAGAAGCTGAGCCGGTAATGCGGGAAGAAGCTGAGCCGGCAATGCGGGAAGAAGGTGAAGAAGAGGCATCAGATGAGCCCGTTGATGATCTAGGTCGGGCCATTGCCGATGCAAAGAGAAACTGCGCAAGTGATTTGGAGAAGAAGAAGTTGCAGCGCATGTTAGAGGATCACAAAAAATTGTTGTACCCGAATTGCGTAGGTGACAAGAAAAAGCTGGGCACCACACTGGAATTGCTGCAATAGAAGGAAGAGAATGGTGTATCTGACAAGGGATTTGGAAAGTTGCTGGTAATGATAAAGGATATGCTTCCAAAGGACAACGAATTGCCCGAGAGTACGTACGAAGCAAAGAAGGCTGTCTTCCCTCTAGGGTTAGAAGTGCAGAAGATACATGCATGCCCTAATGATTGCATCCTCTACCGCGGTGAGTATGAGGATTTGAACGCTTGCCCGATATGTGGTGCATTGCGCTATAAGATCAGCCGCGATGACCCTGGTGATGTCGAGTGCCGGCGCCCCAGGAATAAGATTCCTGCCAAGGTGATGTGGTATGCTCCTATAATACCACAGTTGAAACGTTTGTTCCAAAACAAAGAGCATGCCAAGGCGATGCGATGGCACAGAGAAGACCGTAAGAAAGACGGAAAGTTGAGAGTACCCGCTAACGGGTCGCAGTGGAGAAAAATCGAAAGAAAGTACGGGAAGGAGTTTGCAGATGACGCAAGGAGCGTATGGTTTGGTCTAAGCGCAGATGGCATTAATCCTTTTGGGGAGCAAAGCAGCAACCATAGCACCTGGCCTGTGACTATATGTTTGTATAACCTTCCTCCTTGGTTGTGCAGGAAGTGGAAGTTCATTGTGATACCAGTGCTCATCCAAGGCCCTAAACAACCCGCAACGACATTGATGTGCACCTAAGGCCATTTGTTGAAGAACTCTTACAACTGTGGAATGGAACAGGTGTACGTGCATTGGATGAGCACATGGGGGAAGAATTTGACCTAAAGGCGTTGCTGTTCGTGACCATCAATGATGGGCCTGCTCTCAGTAACCTTTCAGGACAGACAAACAAGGGATACCGCGCATGCACGCACTGTTTGGAGGATACCGACAGTATATATTTGGCTAATTGTAAGAAGAATGTGTACCTGGGACATCGTCGATTTCTTCCGAGCAGACATCCCGTAAGAAAGAATGGCAAGCATTTCAAAGGTGAGGCGGATCACCGGACGAAGCCTCACCACCGTACTGGTGCTGATGTACATGACATGGTCAAGGATTTGAAGGTGGTCTTTGGAAAGGGTCCTGGTGGACAACCTATTCCGAATGACACTGACGGACGCGCACCCATGTGAAAGAAGAAATCTATATTTTGGGACCTGCCCTATTGGAAAGACCTAGAGGTCCGCTCCGCAATCGACGTGATGCACGTGACGAAGAATCTTTGTGTGACCCTGCTTGGCTTCTTGGGCGTGTATGGAAAGACAAAAGATACACCTGAGGCACGGGAGGACCAGCAACGTATGCACGGAAAAGACTGCATACATCAGGGTCATGCAAGCTACGCTCTTACCAAAGAAGAGAAGGAAATATTCTTTGAATGCCTGCTCGGTATTAAGGTACCGTCTGGCTTCTCGTCGAATATAAAGGGAATAATAAACATGGCAGAGAAAAATGTCCAGAGCCTAAAGTCTCATGACTGCCACGTGATTATGACGCAACTGCTTCCGGTTGCATTGAGGGGGCTTCTACCGGAAAATGTTCGATTAGCCATTGTGAAGCTATGTGCATTTCTCAATGCAATTTCTCAGAAGATAATCGATCCAGAAATCATACCAAGGTTAGAGAATGATTTGGTGCAATGTCTTGTCAGTTTCGAGTTGGTGTTCCCACCATGCTTCTTCAACATCATGACGCACGTCCTAGTTCACCTATGCGAAGAGATTAACGTTTTGGGTCCTGTATTTCTACACAATATGTTCCCCTTTGAGAGGTTCATGGGTGTATTAAAGAAATATGTTCATAACCATGCTAGGCCAGAAGGAAGCATCTCCAAGGGCCGTCAAAATGAGGAGGTCATTGAGTTTTGTATTGACTTTATTCCTGACCTTAAGCCGATTGGTGTTCCTGAATCGCGGCATAAGGGCAGACTGGATGGAAAAGGCACGCTAGGAGGGAAAGAAATAATATGTATGGACGAACATTCTCTCACCGAAGCATACTAGACAGTTCTACAGAATTCCGCCTTGGTGGCTCTGTATATGGATGAACACAAGAATTTGCTACGCTCCAAACACCCGGAGCGGTCTGATGACTGGATTACACGTGAACAAACCAAGAGTTTCACCAGCTGGTTGCAGACACGTACCATGCATGACGCCTCTACTGAAGATGACCTGTACTTGCTGTCCCAGTTACCATCTTCGAATATACTGACTTTCAAAGGGTACGAGATAAATGATAATACATTTTACACGATTGCCCAAGATAAGAAGAGCACCAACCAAAACAGTGGTGTCCGCTTTGATGCAGAAACCAAGACGGGAAAGAAAACATATTATGGTTATATACAGGACATATGGGAACTTGACTATCGACATGGTTTGAAGGTCCCTTTGTTTCGGTGCAAATGGGCCAATATGACACAAGGCGGGGTAACGGAAGACCCGCAGTACGGAATGACAATAGTGGATCTCAACAATCTTGCGTATGCAGACGAACCATTCGTCCTAGCCAATGATGTGGCACAGGTTTTCTATGTGAAGGACATGTCTACCAAGCCGAGAAAAAGAAAAGATAAGAAAGCGAATGCATCGTACGATGAGCCAAAGCGGCACATAGTTCTCTCTAGGAAGAGAAACCTCGTGGGAGTGGATGACAGGACAGACATGTCAGAAGATTATGAAAAGTTTGATGAAAAGTTAGAAATGTTAGAATTGTTAGAAATTTTTCAGTTTTTTAGTTATAGAAGTAGTTATAAAAAAGTTAGAATTGTTAGAAATTTTTCTGTTTTTAGTTATAGAAATAGTTATAAAAAAGTTAGAAATTTTTCTTTTTTTAGTTATAGAAATATTACAAATGTTATACAAATGTTAATCATATATATAGAAATGTTATATTTTTTTGTTTTTTAGTTATAGAAATGTTAGAAATGTTATAGAAATGTAAGTTATATAGCATTGTTAGAAATGTTATAGAAATGTTAGTTACATAGAAATGTTAGAAATTTTAGTTATCAAAATCCAATCATTAAAAAAATGTTACTTTTTGTGGGCATATAGCTAGTATTTGTTCTCGACGATGCCCGGCCCGCATCCTCGCCGTCGACCCGTCCACGACGACGTCCGGCTGACCCATGTCCGGGACTGGGCTCCTGAAGGAAATATGCCCTAGAGGCAATAATAAAGTTATTATTTATTTCCTTATATCATGATAAATGTTTATTATTCATGCTAGAATTGTATTAACCGGAAACATAATACTTGTGTGAATACATAGACAAACTAAACGTCACTAGTATGCCTCTACTTGACTAGCTCGTTAATCAAAGATGGTCAAGTTTCCTAACCATAGACATGTGTTGTCATTTGATTAATGGGATCACATCATTAGGAGAATGATGTGATTGACATGACCCATTCCATTAGCTTAGCACCCGATCGTTTAGTATGTTGCTATTGCTTTCTTCATGACTTATACATGTTGCTATGACTATGAGATTATGCAACTCCCGTTTACCGGAGGAACACTTTGTGTCCTACCAAACGTCACAACGTAACTGGGTGAATATATAGGTGCTCTACAGGTGTCTCCAAAGGTACATTTTGGGTTGACATATTTCGAGATTAGGATTTGTCACTCCGATTGTCGGAGAGGTATCTCCGGGCCCTCTCGGTAATGCACATCACATAAGACTTGCAAGCATTACAACTAACGAGTTAGTTGCGAGATGATGTATTACAGAATGAGTAAAGAGACTTGCCGGTAACGAGATTGAACTAGGTATTGAGATACCGACGATCGAATCTCGGGCAAGTAACATACCGATGACAAAGGGAACAACGTATGTTGTTATGCGGTCTGACCGATAAAGATCTTCGTAGAATATGTAGGAGCCAATATGAGCATCCAGGTTCCGCTATTGGTTATTGACCGGAGATGTGTCTCGGTCATGTCTACATTGTTCTCGAACCGTAGGGTCCGCACGCTTAACGTACGATGACAGTTTCATTATGAGTTTATGTATTTTGATGTACCGAAGTTTGTTCGGAGTCCCGGATGTGATCACGGACATGACGAGGAGTCTCGAAATGGTCGAGACATAAAGATTGATATATTGGACGGCTATATTCGGACACCAGAAGTGTTCCGAGTGATTTCGGAGAAAACCGGAGTATCGGAGGGTTACCGGAACCCCCCCGGGGGTTAATGGGCCTTATGGGCCAGAAGTGGAGAAGAGGAGGGGCGGCCAGGGCAGGCCGCGTGCCCCCTCCCCCTCTAGTCTGAATTGGACTAGGAGGGGGGCGGCGCCCCCCCTTTCCTTCCTCTCCTCTCTCCCTTCCTTCCCCCTCTCCTACTTGGACAAGGAAAAGGAGGGAGTCCTACTCCCGGTAGGAGTAGGACTCCTCCCTGGCGCGCCCCTCCTGGCCGGCCGCCCCTCCCCCTTGCTCCTTTATATACGGGGGCATGGGGGCACCCTAGAACACACAAGTTGATCTTCGTGATCGTTCCTTAGCCGTGTGCTGTGCCCCCCTCCACCATATTCCACCCCGGTCATATTGTAGCGGTGCGTCGGCGAAGCCCTGTGACAGTAGAACATCAAGATCGTCACCACGCCGTCGTGCTGACGGAACTCCTCCCCGAAGCTTTGCTGCATCGGAGCCCGGGGATCGTCATCGAGCGGAACATGTGCCAAGAACTCGGAGGTGCCGGAGTAACGGTGCTTGGATCGGTTGGATCGGGAAGACGTACGACTACTTCCTCGACGTTGTGTCAACGCTTCCGCTTCGGTGTACGAGGGTATGTAGACATCACTCTCCCCTCTCGTTGCTATGCATCACCATGATCTTGCATGTGTGTAGGATTTTTTTTTGAAATTACTACGTTCCCCAACAGTGGCATCCGAGCCTAGGTTTTTATGGTTTGATGTTATATGCATGAGTAGAACACAAGTGAGTTGTGGGCGATATAAGTCATACTGCTTACTAGCATGTCATACTTTGGTTCGGCGGTATTGTTGGATGAAGCGGCCCGGACCGACATTACGCGTACGCTTACGCGAGACTGGTTCTACCGACGTGCTTTGCACACAGGTGGCTGGCGGGTGTCAGTTTCTCCAAGTTTAGTTGAACCGAGTGTGGCTACGCCCGGTCCTTGCGAAGGTTAAAACAGCACCAACTTGACAAACTATCATTGTGGTTTTGATGCGTAGGTAAGATTGGTTCTTGCTTAAGCCCGTAGCAGCCACGTAAAACTTGCAACAAACAAAGTAGAGGATGTCTAACTTGTTTTTGCAGGGTATGTTGTGATGTGATATGCTCAAGACATGATGCTGAATTTTATTGTATGAGATGATCATGTTTTGTAACCAAGTTATCGGCAACTGGCAGGAGCCATATGGTTGTCGCTTTATTGTATGCAATGCAATCGCCCTGTAATGTTTTACTTTATCACTAAGCAGTAGCGATAGTCGTAAAATCATAAGATTGGCGAGACGACAACGATGCTACAATGGAGATCAAGGTGTCGCGCCGGTGACGATGGTGATCATGACGATGCTTCGGAGATGGAGATCACAAGCACAAGATGATGATGGCCATATCATATCACTTATATTGATTGCATGTGATGTTTATCTTTTATGCATCTTATCTTGCTTTGATTGACGGTAGCATTATAAGATGATCTCTCACTAAATTTCAAGATAAAAGTGTTCTCCCTGAGTATGCATCGTTGCCAAAGTTTGTCGTGCCCAGACACCACGTGGTGATCGGGTGTGATAAGCTCTACGTCCATCTACAACGGGTGCAAGCCAGTTTTGCACACGCAGAATACTCAGGTTAAACTTGACGAGCCTAGCATATGCAGATATGGCCTCAGAACACTGAGACCGAAAGGTCGAGCGTGAATCATATAGTAGATATGATCAACATAGCGATGTTCACCATTGAAAACTACTCCATTTCACGTGATGATCGGTTATGGTTTAGTTGATTTGGATCACGTGATCACTTAGAAGATTAGAGGGATGTCTTAAATAATATGATTAATTGAACTTAAATTTATCATGAACTTAGTACCTGATAGTATCTTGCTTGTTATGTTTGATTGTAGATAGATGGCCCGTGCTGTTGTTCCGTTGAATTTTAATGCGTTCCTTGAGAAAGCAAAGTTGAAAGATGATGGTAGCAATTACACGGACTCGGTCCGTAACTTGAGGATTATCCTCATTGCTTCACAGAAGAGTTACGTCCTGGAAGCACCGTTAGATGCCAGGCTTGCTGCTGATGCAACTGACGACGTTAAGAACGTCTGGCAGAGCAAAGCTGATGACTACTCGATAGTTCAATGTGCCATGCTTTACGGCTTAGAATCGGGTCTTCAACGACGTTTTGAACGTCATGGAGCATATGAGATGTTCCAGGAGTTGAAGTTAATATTTCAAGCAAATGCCCGAATTGAGAGATATGAAGTCTCCAATAAGTTCTATAGCTGCAAGATGGAGGAGAACAGTTCTGTCAGTGAGCATATACTCAAAATGTCTGGGTATAATAATCACTTGATTCAACTGGGAGTTAATCTCCCGAATGATTGCATCATTGACAGAATTCTCCAATCACTTCCACCTAGCTGCAAGAGCTTCGTCATGAACTATAATATGCAAGGGATGGATATATAAGACTATTCCCAAGCTCTTCGCAATGCTAAAAGCTGCGGAGGTAGAAATCAAGAAGGAGCATCAAGTGTTGATGGTCAACAAGACCACTGGTTTCAAGAAGAGGGGCAAAGGGAAGAAGAAAGGGAACTTCAAAAAGAACAGCAAGCAAGTTGCTACTCAAGAGAAGAAACCCAAGTCTGGACCTAAGCCTGAAACCGAGTGCTTCTACTGCAAGCAGACTGGACACTGGAAACGGAACTACCCCAAGTATTTCGCGGATAAGAAGGATGGCAAGGTGAACAAAGGTATATGTGATATACATGTTATTGATGTGTACCTTACTAGAGCTCGCAGTAGCACCTGGGTATTTGATACTGGTTCTGTTGCTAATATTTGCAACTCGAAACAGGGACTACGAATTAAGCGAACACTGGCGAAGGACGAGGTGACGATGCGCGTGGGAAATGGTTCCAAAGTCGATGTGATCGCAGTCGGCACACTACCTCTACATCTACCATCGGGATTAGTATTAGACCTAAATAATTGTTATTTGGTGCCAGCGTTGAGCATGAACATTATATCTGGATCTTGTTTGATGCGAGACGGTTATTCATTTAAATCAGAGAATAATGGTTGTTCTATTTATATGAGTAATATCTTTTATGGTCATGCACCCTTGAAGAGTGGTCTATTTTTAATGAATCTCGATAGTAGTGATACACATATTCATAATGTTGAAGCCAAAAGATGCAGAGTTGATAATGATAGTGCAACTTATTTGTGGCACTGCCGTTTAGGTCATATCGGTGTAAAACGCATGAAGAAACTCCATACTGATGGACTTTTGGAGTCACTTGATTATGAATCACTTGGCACTTGCGAACCGTGCCTCATGGGCAAGATGACTAAAACGCCGTTCTCCGGTACTATGGAGAGAGCAACAGATTTGTTGGAAATCATACATACAGAAGTATGTGGTCCAATGAATGTTGAGGCTTGTGGCGGATATCGTTATTTTCTCACCTTCACAGATGATTTAAGCAGATATGGGTATATCTACTTAATGAAGCACAAGTCTCAAACATTTGAAAAGTTCAAAGAATTTTAGAGTGAAGTTGAAAATCATCGTAACAAGAAAATAAAGTTTCTACGATCTGATCGTGGAGGAGAATATTTGAGTTACGAGTTTGGTCTACATTTAAAACAATGCGGAATAGTTTCTCAACTCACGCCACCCGGAACACCACAACGTAATGGTGTGTCCGAACGTCGTAATCGTACTTTACTTGATATGATGCGATCTATGATGTCTCTTACAGATTTACCGCTATCGTTTTGGGGTTATGCTTTAGAGACGACCGCATTCACGTTAAATAGGGCACCATCGAAATCTGTTGAGATGACGCCTTATGAACTGTGGTTTGGCAAGAAAACAAAGTTGTCGTTTCTGAAACTTTGGGTCTGCGATGCTTATGTGAAAAAACTTCAACCTGATAAGCTCGAACCCAAATCGGAGAAATGTGTCTTCATAGGATGCCCAAAGGAAACCGTTGGGTACACCTTCTATCACAGATCCGAAGGCAAGACATTTGTCGCCAAGAATGGATCCTTTCTAGAAAAGGAGTTTCTCTCGAAAGAAGTGAGTGGGAGGAAAGTAGAACTTGATGAGGTAACTGTACCTGCTCCCTTATTGGAAAGTAGTACATCACAGAAACCGGTTTCTGTGACACCTACACCAATTAGTGAGGAAGCTGATGGTAATGATCATGAAGCTTCAGAACAAGTTACTACTGAACCTCATAGATCAACCAGAGCAAGATCCGCACCAGAGTGGTACGGTAATCCTGTTCTGGAAGTCATGCTACTAGATCATGATGAACCTACGAACTATGAAAAAGCGATGGTGAGCCCAGATTCCGCAAAATGGCTTGAAGCCATGAAATCTGAGATGGGATCCATGTATGAGAACAAAGTGTGGACTTTGGTTGACTTGCCCGATGATCGGCAAGCAATTGAGAATAAATGGATCTTTAAGAAGAAGCCTGACGCTGACGGTAATGTTACTGTCTACAAAGCTCGACTTGTCGCAAAAGGTTTTCGACAAGTTCAAGGGATTGACTATGATGAGACCTTCTCACCCGTAGCGATGTTTAAGTCTGTCCGAATCATGTTAGCAATTGCCGCATTTTATGATTATGAAATTTGGCAGATGGATGTCAAAACTGCATTCCTGAATGGATTTCTGGAAGAAGAGTTGTATATGATGCAACCAGAAGGTTTTGTCGATCCAAAAGGAGATAACAAAGTGTGCAAGCTCCAGCGATCCATTTATGGACTGGTGCAAGCCTCTCGGAGTTGGAATAAACGCCTTGATAGTGTGATCAAAGCATTTGGGTTTGTACAGACTTTTGGAGAAGCCTGTATTTACAAGAAAGTGAGTGGGAGCTCTGTAGCATTTTTGATATTATATGTGGATAACATATTACTAATCGTAAATGACATATAATTTCTGGATAGCATAAAGGGAGACTTGAATAAGAGTTTTTCAATGAAAGACCTCGGTGAAGCTGCTTACATATTAGGCATTAAGATCTATAGAGATAGATCAAAACGCTTAATTGGACTTTCACAAAGCACTTACCTTGACAAAGTTTTGAAGAAGTTCAAAATGGATCAGGCTAAGAAAGGATTCTTGCCTGTGTGTACAAGGTGTGAAGTTGAGTAAGACTCAATGCCCGACCACTGCAGAAGATAGAGAGAAAATGAAAGATGTTCCCTATGCTTCAGCCATAGGCTCTATCATGTATGCAATGTTGTGTACCAGACCTGATGTGTGTCTTGCTATAAGTCTAGCAGGGAGGTACCAAAGTAATCCAGGAGTGGATCACTTGACAGTGGTCAAGAACATCCTGAAATACCTGAAAAGGACTAAGGATATGTTTCTCGTATATGGAGGTGACAAAGAGCTCATTGTAAATGGTTACGTTGATGCAAGCTTTGACACTGATCCGGATGATTCTAAATCGCAAACCGGATACGTGTTTATATTAAACGGTGGAGCTGTCAGTTGGTGCAGTTCTAAACAAAGCGTTGTGGCGGGATCTACATGTGAAGCGGAGTACATAGCTTCTTCGGAAGCAGCAAACGAAGGAGTCTGGATGAAGGAGTTCATATCCGATCTAGGTGTCATACCTAGTGCATCGGGTCCAATGAAAATCTTTTGTGACAATACTGGTGCAATTGCCTTGGCAAAGGAATCTAGATTTCACAAGAGAACCAAGCACATCAAGAGACGCTTCAATTCCATCTGGGATCTAGTCCAGGTGGTAGACATAGAGATTTGCAAGATACATACGGATTTGAATGTAGCAGACCCATTGACTAAGCCTCTTCCACGAGCAAAACATGATCAGCACCAAGGCTCCATGGGTGTTAGAATCATCACTGTGTAATCTAGATTATTGACTCTAGTGCAAGTAGGAGACTGAAGGAAATATGCCCTAGAGGCAATAATAAAGTTATTATTTATTTCCTTATATCATGATAAATGTTTATTATTCATGCTAGAATTGTATTAGCCGGAAACATAATACTTGTGTGAATACATAGACAAACTAAACGTCACTAGTATGCCTCTACTTGACTAGCTCGTTAATCAAAGATGGTTACGTTTCCAAACCATAGACATGTGTTGTCATTTGATTAACGGTATCACATCATTAGGAGAATGATGTGATTGACATGACCCATTCCATTAGCTTAGCACCCGATCGTTTAGTATGTTGCTATTGCTTTCTTCATGACTTATACATGTTCCTATGACTATGAGATTATGCAACTCCCGTTTACCGGAGGAACACTTTGTGTGCTACCAAACGTCACAACGTAACTGTGTGATTATAAAGGTGCTCTACATGTGTCTCCAAAGGTACATGTTGGGTTGACGTATTTCGAGATTAGGATTTGTCACTCCGATTGTCGGAGAGGTATCTCTGGGCCCTCTCGGTAATGCACATCACATAAGCCTTGCAAGCATTACAACTAATGAGTTCGTTGCGAGATGATGTATTACAGAACAAGTAAAGAGACTTGCCAGTAAAGAGATTGAAGTAGGTATTGAGATACCGACAATCGAATCTCGGGCAAGTATCATACCGATGACAAAGGGAACAACGTATGTTGTTATGCGGTCTGACCGATAAAGATCTTCGTAGAATATGTAGGAGCCAATATGAGCATCTAGGTTCCGCTATTGGTTATTGACCGGAGATGTGTCTCGGTCATGTCTACATTGTACTCGAACCGTAGGGTCCGCACGCTTAACGTTACGATGACAGTTTCATTATGAGTTTATTTATTTTGATGTACCGAAGTTTGTTCGGAGTCCCGGATGTGATCACGGACATGATGAGGAGTCTCGAAATGGTCGAGACATAAAGATCGACATATTGGACGGCTATATTCGGACACCGGAAGTGTTCCGAGTGATTTCGGAGAAAACCGGAGTACCGAAGGGTTACCGGAACCCCCCGGGGGTTAATGGGCCTTATGGGCCTGAAGTGGAGAAGAGGAGGAGCGGCCAGGGCAGGCCGCGCGTCCCCTCCCCATCTAGTCCGAATTGGACTAGGAGGGGGGCGGCGCCCCCCTTTCCTTCCTCTCCTCTCTCCCTTCCTTCCCCCTCTCCTACTTGGACAAGGAAAAGGAGGGAGTCCTACTCCCGATAGGAGTAGGACTCCTCCCTGGCGCGCCCCTCCTGGCCGGCCGCCCCTCCCCCTTGCTCCTTTATATACGCAGGCAGGGGGCACCCTAGAACACACAAGTTGATCTTCGTGATCGTTCCTTAGCCGTGTGCGGTGCCCCCCATCCACCATATTCCACCTCGGTCATATTGTAGCGGTGCTTAGGCGAAGCCCTGCGACAGTAGAACATCAAGATCGTCACCACGCCGTCGTGCTGACGGAACTCCTCCCCGAAGCTTTGCTGGATCGGAGCCCGGGGATCGTCATCGAGCTGAACGTGTGCCAAGAACTCGGAGGTGCCGGAGTAACGGTGCTTGGATCGGTTGGATCGGGAAGACGTACGACTACTTCCTCTACGTTGTGTCAACGCTTCCGCTTCGGTCTATGAGGGTACGTAGACAACACTCTCCCCTCTCGTTGCTATGCATCACCATGATCTTGCGTGTGCGTAGGAATTTTTTTGAAATTACTACGTTCCCCAACAGCTCCGCCGGGCTGGCACTGGGAGGTGCTGCCTGGAGGGGCGCGCCAGTTGATGAGAAACCCAGCCCCGGGTCCCGTCGTCGACCCTGATCTCGTTTGATGGCGTTCGCGTGGGACAATTTCGGTGCGGAGGGAGCCGACCCCGCCGGAGGTGGTACGTCGCCGTGTCAGGGAGGAGGACGCGCACGTCCATCGCTACATGGTTGCGTTAGAGGGCGGCAAGTTCTCCAATACCTGGCAGTTTCTTCAGGATCCCACTTCAGCTATGATCCTGTGAGGGTTCCTTCTCTTTGGGTGTCCACCGCCCGCGCCGCAGGAACCGCGACTGTCCTAGATTCTTCTGTAGTATTCGATCTTTATTAGCTACCTAGCCAGTGATGTATTCGATATATAATATTCGAGACGATGTATTCGAGATTATATATTATTCGACACGATGTATTCGAGATTATATCTATTATTCGAGACGATGTATTCGAGATTATATCTATTATTTGAGACGATGTAATTTGAATACTAAATTGTTTTATATTTCTTTTGGATTAGTTAAATAAAAGCTATGGCGGACAATACCGGCAAAGAGGGAGAACATGCCCTGTTCAATATGATACGCCATCCTCGCGGGCCAGATGATGATCAGAATGAAGAAGATTATGACGGCTCCGAATTTCTAAACAACACCCAGGAGGGTGATATGATATTCGATCGCGACGACCGAATTGATGAAGTCATGAACTATGATTATCATGATGATGAAGAAAATGTTGATCTTGAAACAACAAAGACCGGCAAGGTATATATATTTATATAAGCAGGCATCTGGTGATCATCACATGTTTTAAATGACTTGAAGATATATTAACGAATCGATCTTTCTTCTTTCAGCCATCCGGATCGAGCAAATCTTCAAGCAACAGGACGAAACGAGGCCCGAACAAAAAGTTGAAGGAGGGCGTAAAGTACAATATCGAGGCAATCAGAGCTAATGGCGAACCATTAGCGCCTAAGAAGATTGCGGACAAGTTCGTTCGTCAGTGCGGAGTTCTTGTGAAGGACCAACTCCCGATCTCCCTTCAAGAATGGAGAGAGCCAGCAAAGCCACGTCCAGATCTTACTTTTGTCGACGACAGACAAAAAGGTCTGCTTTGGGATACTCTCATGGAACATTTCACCCTACCAGATCATTTCACAGAAGCAAATGTGCAGAAAGTCAAGGACGCTGGTCTTAGGAAGATGGCGGTTGCATTCAAGAACCACAAGAATCGTGAATGGGACAAGTACGTCAAGGGAGGAAGGAAGACTCCAGTATTCGAGGGAACACTAGAGAAGCAAAGTGCTCATTGGGACGATTTCGTGAAATTCAAGGATTCGGAATTAGCTAAGGAACGGTCGAGAATAAACAAGAAGAATGCCGAAAAAAGGATAAGTTCCATAAGCTGGGGCCAGGTGGCTACACGGTGGCAATGCCTAAGTGGGATAAGTCTGAGAAAGAGATGGAGGATGCAGGTGTCACTCCGGTTACTAAGAGCTGCCCCCCCAGGTGCAGGACTTGGTTCTATGCGCATGGGGGGGAGTTGGACCCGAAGACAGGCAAAGTTTCGATGAAGGCATGTCTGAACGGAGCCGATGATAAGCTACTTGTTGCAATAGAAGAGGCTCGATCAGGGGTGTTCCAGCCCAACAGAGAGAACGACGAGCTTACGCGTGCCCTGGGAAATCCCGAACACCCGGGAAGAACACGAGGCAAGGGCGCTATTCCGTGGTATGAGGGGTTTTCGGACTGGAACGCCGACTACAGAACCTGTGCGAGAAAGAAGATTGCGGAGGAGAAGAAGAGGAAGATGGAGGAGGAGCAGAGGAAGCTGGACTATGAACGCCTTCAAGGCCTAGAATCAGCGCACGCGGACTTGGCAGCCAAATTCCAGCGGCAGCAGGAGCAGATCGACTCACTTAGCCAGCAAAGGGGGTCTCAGCAGCTGCAGCAGCTAGCGGATGATCCAGCATTGGATAGCACCACCCCATCCATGCCGAGAAGCAGCGTGGGTTCCGCCCCGAGCGACGCAATGCTGGATAGATACCCCGTGGATGACATCATGGAGAACACTAACTGCGATCTACACTTCAAAATGAAGAACATATCCATGAAGGTGGCGGACGCCGTTACTTTTTCAAACCCCCTCGAGGCAACCTTCCATTGCAACCCGATTCTAGCGGGCTATGCTCGTGTCTTGGTTGGTGAGGTGGTGGACCCATATCCGGGGCTACAGCTTGACATTCCTGGAGGTGACGACGAGCACAAATTGGGAGAGGCCATACATCGTGCCATCCTATGGAGAAAGGATTGCATCGTCTTTCGAAGGCCACCGACACCGCGTCACCCGACTCCTCGTCGAAGTTCGCCACCGAGTTAGCAGACTCCCGCTCCTCCAAGTCCACCAACGCGTGAGGCCACTCCTCCTCTTCCAAGTCCGGCAAAGTGTCAGGCCACTCCTCCTCCAAGTCCGACACAGTGTCAGACGTCCATTCCTCCTCCAAGTCCGGCACAACTTCAGGCCACTCCTCCTCCAAGTCCGGCACAGCTTCAGGCCACTCCTCCTCGTCCAACTCAGCCACGTCAGCCGTCTCCGCCGCCTAAGCAATCGCAGAAGAGACACCCCGCAGCTATGGTGCGTACCGGTACGGGTCGAGGTAGTACAGGAAGTACATGCGGAGGCAAGCGATATAAATATGGTCCAAGCCTCGCACCTCTTCCGCAGAGGCCTTATGACAAGTCCGAGGAGGAAAACGCAGCCATATCAAAGGCCGAGGTGGAAGCCCATTTTGCACCGAAACCGCCACCGCCTCTAAGGGAGAAAGTGCCTGAGGAAATGATTGACCACTTCATTCGTATGGCTCAACCACCAGCTCCGAAGCCTGTTGACACAGACTATGAGCGCCACATCAGGAAGTTAAATTGAGCACGTCTACGGAGGGAGGCGAGCTCGAGCTCGAGCAAACAACAAGCAGCTGTCAAAAAATGCGGGAAAGCCGTTCCCCAGCTGGGAGAACAGGCGGCGCAATCGATCCCCTCGCTTGTTGTGCCAACAACACGTGAGAGTACACGCGCCCAATATTATTGTGGGCAAAAAGTTTATGTTCCCGAGGTGGGCAATGTGGTAATAACCGAGGAGCATATAATGCAGGCTGAAGTTCTCAATATCACTGTTGGACAACTCCTCAAGATCAAGCCCATGCCTGTGCTTAGAGAGGAGGAAACAAAATGGAAATATGTCCGGGTCGAACCTTTGGTCAAGCCAGACGAGGTCAAGAAGCTCCCAACGAGAATGTATGAATTGCATCAATGGTACATGGACATTACCAAGAGTTCCAATCGAGAGTCCCTCATGGTGGAAGTCAAGAAGGATCATTACTACCATCAGAAAGCTGTGGCCGTTGAGTATAATGAATTGTTTCAGTTATACAATCAAGACGCACTCGACAAATCTATCGTCAGTTGCTATTGTCTGTAAGTGATTTCTTTCTGTAATTTAAGTCTCAAGCTAGCTGTAGTGATCCTTTTGATCAATCATTACCTGTAATTACCCTCACTATATTCTTGTCTGTGGTATTATGCAGGATGAAGATGTATGAAATGAAAAAAGGTGGACGCTATGGCGTTTGGTTCATTGACCCAAACACTGTTAATGAATACACATGGAAAATAGATGCATATCATGAAAAGCATGTAGAGGACAGCATGCTAGAGTTCTTGAAGCGCCTCGAATACAATGAAGATATATTACTTCCTTACAACTTCTAGTGAGTCACACTGTCTTGTACTACAAATTCTCTGTTTTTGCCTTCTAGCTAGCTACATGTTTTTGCTTACATATGCCCGCTTAATTAAGACATGCAAACGTGTGTGCATGCAGATTTCACTGCATCTTCTGTATCATTAAAGTTGACACCGGAACAGTTGAAATACTGGACTCACTACTCAAAATAAAAACTGACTATAACTATTTGTTTGGGATAGTCAACAGGTAATTTCAATCATTATTAAACTATATATCTCGGCCTATTTAGTTCGTCATTTCATGATATGAACTATTTAATAACCCCTTTATTCATTTTCTTTGTCAGCGGGCAGGGCTTGGGCAAGGTTCATCGGCGTCACTCCAGGCGAATGGAAAGAAAAGCTGAAATGGTTTCGACCCAAGGTAAGTAATTAACTAGTACTAGCTAGCTAGCTAGCTGCCATCTCTTTAATTATCATGCTTGATTAATTATTATCTGATCAAATTCCATTCTCGTAAAGGCCCTTCAGCAGGCGCAGGGGACTGATCTGTGCGCATACTGCGTTTGCGAGAACATTCGCATGATGGCGTCCGAAAGGAGCAGATCTCAAAGACAGGAATGGGTACGTTTGTCAGAACACTATTCACAATTTTTACACCATTATCGATATCTAGTCACACAACTAATACACATGCATATTGATCTCCTTCTTAATAGTTCACAGAGGTGCGGGACAAGCTCCTAGAAACGGAGCGCGTACAAGCACTTCAAGAGGAAATAGCGGGATTTTTGCTCGACCAGGTCATAGATCCGAAGGGAGAATACTATTACCCGCTACCGCCCCCATGAACCACTTCCAATTGTCATCATTCTCCGAAGGCACCAATTAGGCTAATGTCACTAGCTCCGAAGGCAACATTGTAGGAGAAACTGTATATAGCTAGCTAATTGTATATATATCCAGCCGTTGCCCCCCCAGGACGCATAAAAATCGCCCCCTGGGGGCGAGCCGGCGGTACAATCGGCGTTGGGGGCGGTTTTGCGCCCAGTCATCGCCCCCAGGCGCCGAAATTGGCCCACTTTTCAGCCCCATTTCGGCGAATAAAGGGCCCATATGGGCGAGAATAGGCCCATATTCAGCGTGGTTCGCCGTGGCTCGACGTTCAATTATCAACATAAATTTTTTCTTATCACGTATTTCATCACAGAAAATCAAATACTTCAACAAAATAGTACAACAACAAATAGTTCAATACAAATTATATAGTTCAACAAATAAGAACTCATATTTCATCACACGTCGCGCCCGGCGTCCCCCTTGAGCCTCCATAGGTGCTCAATCAGATCTTTCTGCAGTTGATGATGCACCTGTGGGTCTCGGATCTCCTGACGCATACTGAGATAGGCAGTCCAGGTTGCCGGTAGCTGGTGAACAACTTCGTCTAGAGGACCCTGTCTGCAGTTGGTTCAATGTCAAACACAGGGTCACTAGTAGAAAAAGGGGCTTTCGTTCGGGCCTGGCTAGCCCATTAGTCCCAGTTCTTATACGAACTGGGACCAACGGGTGCATTCGTCCCAGTTCGTGAGCCCAGGAGGCCGCCCGGGGCCTCGCGGGCTTTGGTCCCGGTTCGTCTGGACCCATTTGTCCCGGTTCTAGGAGCAAACCGGGACCAATGGGCCTCGCTCCTGGCCCATAACCATTGGTCCCGGTTCCAGCCACGAACCGGAACAAATGATTTGCCTATATATAGCCCATCGTCAGCGAGCAGAGCACTCCACCATGCTCTGTTTTTTGCTGGCCGGCGAGGGGAGGGCATTTGGGTGCTCTAGCTCACCTCCTATGCACATGAGGTGTTCGATGAAATGTCCGAGCCACACTAGTTAATATTTCTTCTCTCGAAACTCGACCTCCGAGCTCCATTTTCCCCGAGATTTTTCTAGGTTTAGCGGTCTGTCACGTCCCGTCCCCGTCTTCACCGCCGTCGATCGCCCGTGCCGATCTCGTCGCCGGCACCACCGTGGTGAGCCTCTTGTTCTTATCTTCTTTCTGAAAGAAAAAAAGTTCTTACTTGAGATGGATACTTGTCTAATTTTCTTACTTTTATTATTCCTTGTTATTATATAGTGCGATGGTTCTGGTATCCGCCCCCATCGGCCCTCGTCCTGTCTATGATTCGGATGTGGTATATATTATCTTTTTATAACTATTTGGTTCATTTATTGTTTATGACAACTATGCCGACCAACGTGACATATATTTTTTTATGTAGGAGGTGGTTGAAACAGAAATTCCAACCGACCCTATTGTCGAGAGGTTAAATTTAGTCGAAGAAGAAAACAATTACTTGAAGGAAAACAAATCGAGGAGGAGAAGATGATATTGGAGTTGCATGTTGCGGATGTCGTCGATGATCACAAGATCAAGATGGATGCAATGTGGTTGAAGATTAGAAAGATTAGAAAGATTAGAAAATATGCCATTCATACCGAGGCTTGGTATCATTATGCCGTTGGATCAATTTTTACCTTAGTTGTGATTATGATCGCATTTGTTGTTGCATTGAAAGGTTTTACATAGTTTCAATGTATGGTTTAACTAGATGCTCTGGAGAGCTATATGTTGTTTAATTTGAACTATGTATGTACTTTGGTTTTAATGTGATGATGAACTACTATTAATTTGGTACATGCTATGTGGGTGAAATGACGATACCATGCCAACTTTCAACATTTTCAGAGTTCATTTGTAGTGCTTTTCAATTTGAGGGTCTTGTAGCTGAAAAAATCAGTAAATGCATGAAAAATAACAAATGAAGTCAGAATGGGTTGAAAATTGATGATGTGGCTTTGAATGGTGCATTTTGAACATAGAAAAACTATGGAGTTCAAATAAGTTCAAAAAAAATGAAATCCCTTTGTAATAGACGAGTTTCCGTATGAAACCCTGATACTTCGAAAGAGATTGTCCGTTTTGTACATGAAGTGCATCTAGTTTTTGTCGTAAGCCTATCTACTTTCTTGCACATGCTATGTGGGTGAAATGATGATACCATGCCAACTTTCAACCTTTTCACAGTTCATTTGTAGTGCTTTTCAATTTGAGGGTCTTATAGTTGAAAAAAAAAATCAGTAAATGCATGAAAAATAACAAATGAAGTCAGAAAGGGTTGAAAATCGATGATGTGGCTTTGAATGGTGCATTTTGAACACAGAAAAATTATGGAGTTCAAATAAGTTAAAAAAAATGAAATCCCTTTGTAACAGACAAGTTTCCGTTTGAAACACTGATACTTCGAAAGAGATTGTCCGTTTTGTACACGAAGTGCATCCAGTTTTTGCGGTAAGCCTCTCTACTTTCTTGCACATGCTATGTGGGTGAAATGATGATAACATGCCAACTTTCAACCTTTTCAAAGTTCATTTGAAATTCTTTTCAATTTTAGGGTCTTATAGCTCAAAATAATCTGTACATACATGAAAAATGGTGCATGAAAAATAACAAATAAAATAAATAAGTAATTAGAAACAAATCAATATAAACTTTAATAAAATATATAAGTAGAAAC
Organism: Aegilops umbellulata; assembly: GCA_032464435.1. Lineage (NCBI taxonomy): Eukaryota > Viridiplantae > Streptophyta > Magnoliopsida > Poales > Poaceae > Aegilops > Aegilops umbellulata. The sequence goes on from CP136059.1 coordinate 401,816,407, forward strand.
AAAATAAAATAAACTTTAATAACATTTATGAAACTAAAATTAACAAAGTATTTTCTGTTCAAAACATTATAAGCAACCTCTAGTATTATTGAAACTAAAATTATATAAAACTGATGCAACTAAAATTATTGAAGTATTTTCTGTTCAAAATCATGAAAAGCAAAAAGAATTTTCATAAAGAACTTTTTTGTTAGAAACTTTAATGGCAAAAAGAATTATCATAAAATAAAATAAATAAGTAATTAGAAACAAAATAAAATAAAATAAATAAGTTTTTTTATAAGTAGAAACAAAACAAAATAAATAAAGCAAAAAAAGTAAACAAAAAAACAGCCAAAAAATAAAAAATATGCCACCTACTGGCCCGCCACGGTCTGAATACGACTAGAAACCCATCGATGGGCCAGGATTCAGGCCCGCAGAAGGCCCAGTAAGCCCATCAGGCATAGCAGTGACATTTAGGGGTGCGACAGTGGGGCTTATAAACCACTGCGCGCCCCTCTCAACTAGCGAGGTGGGACTAAACTTTCGACGCGGGCGCAGCAGCACAGGACCTTTGGTTCCGGTTGGTAGCACCAACCGGGACTAAGGGGTGCATTGGTACCGGTTCGTGGCACCAACCGGTACCAATGCCCCCCCTTTAGTCCCGGTTGGTGCCACCAACCGGGACCAAAGGCCGCCGCTTCCCGCCCTTTGGCCTGCCGAAAACAGACCTTTGGTCATGGTTGGTGGCACCAAACGGGACTAAAGGGGTGCATTGGTCCCGGTTGGTGCCACGAACCGGGACCAATGCTCTTGGTATATAGGCAGGACTTGTGAAAATTTCACTTCTCATCTCGCAGTTGCCGCCCCGACGACGCCGACGACATCGACGCCGCCAGGCAGCCGCCCCTGGCCCGGCCTCGCCGCCCCCTGCCCCGGCCTCGCTGCCCCCTGCCCCAACCTCGCCGCCGTCTCCGTCGTCGCCGTCGCCCCTGCCCCGGCCTCGCCACACCCTGAACCGACCTCGTCGCCGTCGCCCCTGCCCCGACCTCGTCGCTGTCACCCCTGCCCCGACCTCGCCGCCGCTCGCCTGCAGTGTGAGCCTCACCGCGCCGTTCCCCCTCCTCTCCCCCTTCCTCCCTGCGCCCCAACGCCGCCGCCCGCCCTGACGCCGACGACGAAGCAGGCCCCCTGTTCATATGCAAAAGTTAGGATTTTTGGTGATATTATTGTAGAATATGATGATGATATTGTAGAATATGCAAATGTTTGTATGTTCATATGCAACGCATTTTTGTTTTGTTCATAGATTTTTTTTGTTTTTTTTGTTCATAGAATATTTATTGTAATTTTGTTCATAGAATTTTTTTATTGTAATTTTGTTCATAGGATTTTTTGGTCAGGTAATTTTGTTCATAGAAGAGGAGAGGAAGAAAGGAATAGAGGCGAAGAAGAAAAAAATAGATATTCTATTTTTTCTTCTTCTCCTCTATTCCTTTCTTCTTCTCCTCTTTTTTTTCTTCTTTTTTTCTTCTTCTTCCTTTTCTTATTTTTTATCGGGTAGGTCGTTGTCGATATAACCCCCTCTTGACCGTGATAACTTATACCACGGGAGCACCCCCGGCCCTCTCGCTCGACTAAAACTCTCGAGGACACCCAAACCCTAGAAAAAAACGATGTCGGTCTCCTACCCCCTCCCGCCGCGCCCCTACCCGACAAACTCTCTCGAGGCCACCCAAATTTACCAAGTTAAAAGAGAGTTGTCATCGAGGCCACCCCAAACCCTTGAAGCATTGCCGAGGCCACCCCAAACCCTAGAGAAGCGTCGAGGCCAGGCCACTAATATGATTCCTTATTATGCTGCTAGCTAGTTCTACGTTTGCCACTAATATATCCATCTGTCATGTTTGAATAATAATTGCCATGTTGTAAATATTTGCAGAAACTATGGATCCGCACCCCCGAGATGAAGAAAAAGAAGCGGTGTTGGGGGAGATAATCGCACACAGAAGTGATGTCGTCTTGTCGTTTCTCAACGACACATGATCCGATGGTCTGGAAAGACAGCTGGATGAAGAAGCAGGCTACGACGATGATCAAACAATGGAGGAGGAAGGACACCGTGATGACGGCTCCGGTAATCGAATGGAGGGGGAAGGACACCGTGATGACGGCTCCGGTGACCGAATGGAGGGGGAAGGACACCGTGATGATGGCTTCGGTGACCGAACAGTCCGGCCAGGTATATATAATAATTCATTAAGCATGTGCTGACTATATAGCTAATTGATGTGCATTATTTTTTTTGGTATGTACACATATTAACTCTCTTATTTTTCTTATTTTCTAGCCCTCTGGATCGAGCAACACTTCAGTAACGAGACGAGGCCTGAAGAGAAAGTTGCGCACAGATGAAAGGTAAACGATCATCGAAATTGATCGCGCTGGCCTACCGATTGAACCCCTCCGGACCAAGCAAAAATTTAATACTCAGTGCGGGGTTCTAGTGAGGGACATGATCCCGATCAGCATCGAGCAATTGTTGAAGCCTAAGGACAAAGACTCTCATGTGTCTTATGTCAGCGATAGGCAGAAAGCTGATCTTTGGACCGCGCTGCAGGAAAATTTCACCTTCCCGCCACAGGAGGATCCGGAGAATCCAGTTAAAAAGCCAATGATCAAGGCTTATGCTCTTAAGAAGATGGCTGAGCTATTCAGGAGGTGGAAGAATGAGCTGAAATCATCGTTTGTCGACCAAGACAAGACTCCTGAATACATCGACCGATTTGATAAGATCAAAGATCAGTGGCCCGAATTTGTCACCAAAAAGAAATCTGAGAGAGCAGCGAAGATGTCAGCGACAAACAAGAAAAATGCTGCAAAGAAGGAGCATCACCATCGCACGGGGCAGGTGGCTACCTGAAAGCCCGACCATTGTGGGACAAGGCTAAGAATGACCTCATTGATAAAGGGATGGAACCAGAGACGCGACGCTGGCCAGACCGTTGCAGGACTTGGTTCCTCAGGGTTGGGGGAAATTGGACCCTGTAACAGGGAAGTGCATTTGGACTGACGGTCAGGTGAACACACCCATCGTGAAGCTTTAGGAGTATATTGAAAAGGCGCAACAAGGGACGTTCGTTCCGGACAGAGAGAACGATGAGCTCACAGAGGCCCTCGGGAATCCAGAGCACCCCGAACGGACACGAGGCACGCCAGGCTCCCTTTCGTGGAAGGCTGGATTTCCCGATGCAGGTGGGTACAAACACCGGGAGAGGAAGAATAAAAAGGAGTTGACCCAACTACAGGCACTGCACGCAAGGGTACAAGCGCTAGAGGAATGAGAGGCAGTTCGCAGCACATGACCTGCCGAACCTACACCTGAAGCTACCCCGCTGTCGGTGTCAAAACCGGCGGATCTCGGGTAGGGGGTCCCGAACTGTGCGTCAAGGTCGGATGGTAACAGGAGACAAGGGACACTTTATTTTACCCAGGTTCGGGCCCTCTCGATGGAGGTAAAACCCTACTCCTGCTAGATTAATATTGATGATATGGGTAGTACAAGAGTGGATCTACCACGAGATCAAGGAGGCTAAACCCTAGAAGCTCGCCTATGGTATGATTATGTATGATGATGGTTGTCCTACGGACTACAACCCTCCGGTTTATATAGACACCGGATAGGGTTAGGGTTACACAGAGTCGGTTACAATGGTAGGAGATCTTGAATATCCGCACACCTAGCTTGCCTTCCACGCCAAGAAAAGATCCTTCCGGACACGGGACGAAGTCTTCGACTTTGTATCTTCATAGTCCTGGAGTCCGGCTGAAGGTATGGTTCGGCTATCCGAACACCCCCTAATCCAGGACTCCCTTAGTAGCCCCTGAACCAGGCTTCAATGACGACGAGTCCGGCGTGCAGATTGTCTTCGGCATTGCAAGGCGGGTTCCTCCTCCAAGTTCTTCAAGAAGATTATAACCACCACAAAATAGTGTCTGGCTCTGCAAAATAAGTTTCCACATATTGCCATACAGAGAATAATATTAACACAAATCAAATCTGCTAACGTATCCCGAAGTGCGTCATAACACTGCGGCCAAGCCTTCTACATAAATTGTTTTCATTGTTCCACCTCAGCTCGTTTAGCGAGGCGGTTTCCTTGGCACGTCTTGTCGAAGCAGAGATCGTGTGCCCCCTTTAACGGGATTCTCATTAACATGGCCGTGGGTAACCCAATCGTGCCTGTTAGCACGTCTTGCCTTAATTAAAGGCTAGTCCAAGACGGTTATGGGGAGGGCGCTTAATTAAAGGCTAGTCCAAGGCCCTGTTCCCTGCTTCTATTCTCAAAACAAGCTCGCCCGTTGCCTCGAGTTCCAGCACCCTAGGCTTCCAGATTCCGAGCGCACCGGATCTTCAATAATGTCTGGCTCCGACCTCCAAGGCCGATGGATGCCCTCCTCTGTTACGGAGGAGGACGTATCAAGATTGAGGGAAGCTAGATTCCTGACCAGGGAGATTCCGCACAGGCTGCCTGTTCAAGGACAGGTGATCCCTAGCCCTCAGCCCGGCGAGAGTGTGGTATTCATATCCCACTTCCTTCGGGGATTCGGCTTCCCCGCGGATCCCTTCGTAAGGGGGCTGATGTTTTACTACGGGCTCGAATTCCACGACTTAGCTCCGGAGTCCATCCTCCATATCTCCTCGTTCATAGTTGTGTGCGAAGCGTTCCTCCGTGTTACCCCTCACTTCGGATTGTGGCTCAAGACCTTCAAAGTAGAACCGAAGATAATCGAGGGGCGCCACGCAGAGTGAGGAGGCGCTGTTATAAAAAGAAATGCCGACGCTCCATGGCCCGAGGGCGCTTTTCAAGAGGAGCTCGGCTTATGGCAACAGGAGTGGTTCTACATCACTGCTCCTTGGGGCACCGCGTGGGTGGCGCCTCCGGCCTTTCGCTCGGGCCCCCCACCACGGTTAGCATCGTGGATTAACACGGGGTTAGATCGGGGCTTGCCCAAAGACGTTCCTCTGCTGCAGGGCCGCATTAAGGATCTCTTGAAGGGAGATTTCGACCTGGTCAAGGTGACACAAGTCATGCTGATTCGCCGGACACTGCCCGGCCAACGTCGCCCCCTTCGCTTGTGTTAATTCAATCCGGAGGGACCACGAGCTCTCCAGAATTTTATGGGCGTGACGCCTGTGGAGATGTATAAACTATTCTTCGGATCACAAGAAGTGAGTCCGGATTTGACCGAGGATGCTGGTTTAAGCCGCAATCGCCTGGATACTCAAGTAGGTGACCTTGCGACCGGACCTTCTATCCGCATAATTAACTTGCTTTTAACAGCGCTTCTCCTTTTATGCAGAAGTGGATAGCGAAGGCGAAGCTGATCAGGTGTCCGGCTCCCCTTCCCGAAACCAGGCTGGATCCCGTGCTAGTCAGGATGCTGGAGGAAGTGCCTTTGGAGGGAAATAAGGGGGAGGACAAGGAAACCGTGGCCTCTTCGAAAGAGGCCCTTCCGAAGGGGGGAATCGATAATTCCTCACCTAAGGGAAAGAAAAGGGCTGCCTCTGATGACCTGGAGACCGTAGTCTCGAAGCGGGGGAAAGAATCCTTGTCAGAGGACCGAACGCCGGAGAGCCCCTCAGCCAAACTAAACCCTAAAAGGGACCAGCTCTCCAGCGAGCCGTAAGTAGAGGAAGAGTTTTTCTTTTAAGAGAAATCCTTGATTTATATCTGAGAAGTTTTAACCGAAACCTTATTTTGTAGTTCGGACCTCAGCCCTTCTCAGCAGAACTCGTCCTCGGGGGATCTTCTTCCGGAGATGATGGAGAGCGGAACGCCTCCTCCTTCTGTATCGCCTAGCAAGGTGGGCGACGCTGAAGTGTCATCACGGGGGATTTCTCCGGATCCGCTAAGGGCGGATGGTGCTGCCCCCCAAGGTTCTCCGTGTCCGGCCTTTGAGGAAGGCCATGGGACGAGTCCGGCACCGTTTGGTGTTTGGTCGGAGGAGCTAAAGACTCTGCTGGGGCAAGCCTCTGTCTCAGAGGAGCACCGTGCATTAATGAGCACGGTGATTGAAAAGATTTTATCCGCAGAAAGCGGGCTGCACGAGGCCGTCAAGAGTTTAGTGGCAGGCCTTGAGGTACGTTTTAAATAACGTATATTTGTATTAATTGCAAATAAATAAAGTGCGCCCTGTGTAGATAGTAGCCCCTAAGACTCTGTGGGTCGTAAAGATGTACGGCGCGCAGAGGATCTTAATCCCAGGTCCTTTAAGTGGCACCTTTATATGTAGGTGGCTGATTGTCCAGAGTCAAGCCGGACTTGTGAATATGCCGAACTAAAGCGGCAACTGGATGAGGCAGAAGCCGACATCGTGCTTGTTAACAAGCGGCTTGATGGTGCTCAAGGTATTGAAATTATTAGGCGATTGTTAGTAAGACGAGCTGTATGTCAATATCTTACCGTGTGTGTGCTTGATGCAGATGGTGCGGCCGCCGTGGAAGGTCTTAGGGCCGAACTCGCCCGAGCGAAGGAACAAGCCAAAAAAAGTGATGCGGCTGCCGTAAAAGCCCTTGAAGAGTTGAAAGCCGAATAGGCTGCCCATTGCCGAAGCAAGGATGAAATGGCTGATATGGCCGTAAAGTTAAAGAGCGCTACTGACCGTTGTAAGCTTGTTAAAGAAGAAGATCGGGTGAAGCAAACGAGCTTGGAGAAGGCTGTTGCTGATGCCAAGGACGCCCGCTCTATAATGAGAGCGGCGAAGGAAGAGCTGCGTCAAGCTGGACAGATTGCGGATGGAAAGCCCTTCTCGCTGCGGAGAAAATTTTGTGATCCGAAGTTTGCCCCGTTAAACCGGATGTGGAGTATAGAGGACACCTATCTGGATTTGGCAGCTAGTGCCACTGATGCGACCGAACACTTTCGAGGTAAAAAGGATCATGAAGTGGAGAAGCTCTTTTGGTCGCAATTCGTCAATCCAGAGCGTCCGCTGGCAGTGGACGATCGCCTGGCCCAATGGGCCGAGCTGAATAGGTTGTCCGGACTCACCATGAAGTACGTCATGGATCGTCTGTGTCTGGGGAGAACGAAGCCGAAGAGTTATTTCAGCTTGGTGCAGCAATTGCTAGACGTGGTGCCACGTGTCGGTGCTATGAAGAGGTCAGCGTGCGTAGAGGGCGCTCGGCTGGCTCTTGCCCGTGTCAAGACATACTGGGCAGATATGGAGCCCACCATTGTTGCGTCCTGGGATTCGGATAAAAGCCGAATACCTACCGAGCATTATTTTGAGGAAGTCCTCGAAGGCGCCCGCGTAATAGAGACGCAGTGCTCGAAGGATGCTATATTATGATAGCATATGTAATCATAAATCAGTATTTTGATAAATTTTAGTGGCATTTTTTAGACTTGTGCCTTCAAGTATTAAGAACACCTCCTGTGCGGCCGTTTTAATATATAAATTCTAAAAGATTGCATTCGTTGGCTTCAGCCCCCACGCACATAGTGCGGGGGTGCGCGCAGAAGACGCATTTTCACACTTAACCCAACGTCTTGGTCCTACAAAGGAGGTGATAGCGCAGCGGGCTAGGCAACCGGACTATAATGCTTTAACACTTTCACTTAGCCATAGGAGCTTGACAGTGGGACTCTTTAGGTAGCCCTTTAGTGGCGACTGCGCTTTGTGAAGGAAATATGCCCTAGAGGCAATAATAAAGTTATTATTTATTTCCTTATTTCATGATAAATGTTTATTATTCATGCTAGAATTGTATTAACCGGAAACATGATACATGTGTGAATACATAGACAAACAGAGTGTCACTAGTATGCCTCTACTTGACTAGCTCGTTAATCAAAGATGGTTATGTTTCCTAACCATAGACAAAGGGTTGTTATTTGATTAACGAGGTCACATCATTAGTTGAATGATTTGATTGACATGATCCATTTTATTAGCTTAGCACCCGATTGTTTAGTATGTTGCTATTGCTTTCTTCATGACTTATACATGTTCCTTTGACTATGAGATTATGCAACTCCCGTTTACCGGAGGAACACTTTGGATACTACCAAACGTCACAACGTAAATGGGTGATTATAAAGGAGTACTACAGGTGTCTCCAAAGGTAGATGTTGGGTTGGCGTATTTCGAGATTAGGATTTGTCACTCCGATTGTCGGAGAGGTATCTCTGGGCCCTCTCGGTAATGCACATCATATAAGCCTTGCAAGCATTGCAACTAATGTGTTAGTTGTGAGATGATGTATTATGGAACGAGTAAAGAGACTTACCGGTAACGAGATTGAACTAGGTATTGGATACCGACGATCGAATCTCGGGTAAGTAACATACCGATGACAAAGGGAACAACGTATGTTGTTATGCTGTCTGACCGATAAAGATCGTCGTAGAATATGTAGGAGCCAATATGGGCATCCAGGTCCCGCTATTGGTTATTGACCGGAGACCTGTCTCGGTCATGTCTACATTGTTCTCGAACCGTAGGGTCCGCACGCTTAAGGTTACGATGACAGTTATTATGAGTTTATGCATTTTGATGTACCGAAGGAGTTCGGAGTCCCGGATGAGATCACGGACATGACGATGAGTCTCAGAATGGTCGAGACATAAAGATTGATATATTGGACTACTATATTCGGACATCGGAATGGTTCCGAGTGGTTTCGGATAATACCGGAGTGCCGGGGGGGGGGTTACCGGAACCCCCCCGGGGAAGTAATGGGCCTTAATGGGCCACGAGGGGAGAGAGAGGGCCACGCCAGGAGGTGGCGAGCGCCCCCTCCATGAGGAGTCCGAATTGGACAAGGAGGGGGGGGCGGCCCCCCTTTCCCTCTCCCTCTCCCTCTTCTTTCCTCCCCCTTCCCAATCCTAGTTGGACTAGGAAAGGGGAGTCCTACTCCCACCGGGAGGAGGACTCCCCCTCCCTTTGGCGCACCCCTCTAGGGCCGGCCGGCCTCCCCCTTGCTCCTTTATATACGGGGGCAGGGGGGCACCCCAAGACACACAAGTTGATCCTTGAGATCGTTCCTTAGCCGTGTGCGGTGCCCCCCTCCACCATATTCCACCTCGGTCATATTGTCGCAGTGCTTAGGCGAAGCCCTGCGCCGGTAGTTCATCAAGATCGTCACCACGCCGTCGTTCTGACGGAACTCATCCCCGGAGGTTTTGCTGGATCGAGACCCGGGGACGTCATCGAGCTGTACGTGTGTCAAGAACTCGGAGGCGCCGGAGTAACGGCGCTGGGATCGGTCGGATCGCGAGGAGAATGTACGACTACTTCCTCTACGTCGTGTCATCGCTTCCGCTTCGGTCTACGTGGGTACGTGGACAACACTCTCCCCTCTCGTTGCTATGCATCACCATGATCTTGCGTGTGCGTAGGAAATTTTTGAAATTACTACGTTCCCCAACAGTGGCATCCGAGCCTAGGTTTTTATGGTTTGATGTTATGCACGAGTAGAACACAAGTGAGTTTTGGGCGATACAAGTCATACTGCCTACCAGCATGTCATACTTTGGTTCAGCGGTATTGTTGGATGAAGCGGCCCGGACCGACATTACGCGTACGCTTACGCGAGAATGGTTCTACCGCCGTGCTTTGCACACAGGTGGCTGGCGGGTGTCAGTTTCTCCAACTTTAGTTGAACCGAGTATGGCTACGCCCGGTCCTTGAGAAGGTTAAAACGGAGTCTATTTGACGAAGTATCGTTGTGGTTTTGATGCGTAGGTGAGATTGGTTCTTGCTTCAGCCCGTAGCAGCCACGTAAAATTTGCAACAAACAAAGTAGAGGATGTCTAACTTGTTTTTGCAGGGCATGTTGTGATGTGATATGGTCAAGACATGATGCTATATTTTATTGTATGAGATGATCATGTTTTGTAACCGAGTTATCGGCAACCGGCAGGAGCCGTATGGTTGTCGCTTTATTGTATGCAATGCAATCGCCCTGTAATGCTTTACTTTATCACTAAGCGGTAGCGATAGTCGTAGAAGCATAAGATTAGCGAGACGACAACGATGCTACGATGGAGATCAAGGTGTCGCGCCGGTGACGATGGTGATCATGATGGTGCTGCAGAGATGGAGATCACGAAGCACAAGATGATGATGACCATATCATATCACTTATATTGATTTGCATGTGATGTTTATCTTTTATGCATCTTATCTTGCTTTGTTTGACGGTAGCATTATAAGATGATCTCTCACTAAATTATCAAGAAGTGTTCTCCCCGAGTATGCACCGTTGCCAAAGTTCGTCGTGCCCAGACACCACGTGTTAATCGGGTGTGATAAGCTCTACGTCCATCTACAACGGGTGCAAGCCAGTTTTGCACACGCAGAATACTCGGGTTATACTTGACGAGCCTAGCATATACAGATATGGCCTCGGAACACGGAGACCGAAAGGTCGAGCGTGAATCATATAGTAGATATGATCAACATAATGATGTTCACCATTGAAAACTAATCCATTTCACGTGTTAATCGGTTATGGTTTAGTTGATTTGGATCACGTGATCACTTAGAAGATTAGAGGGATGTCTATCTAAGTGGGAGTTCTTAAGTAATATGATTAACTGAACTTAAATTTATCATGAACTTAGTCCCTGATAGTATCTTGCTTGTTTATGTTGATTGTAGATAGATGGCTCGTGCTGTTGTTCCGTTGAATTTTAACGCGTTCCTTGAGAAAGCAAAGTTGAAAGATGATGGTAGCAATTATACGGACTGGGTCCGTAACTTGAGGATTATCCTCATTGCTGCACAGAAGAGTTACGTCCTGGATGCACCGCTAGGTGCCAGGCCTGCTGCTGGAGCAACGCCAGATGTTATGAACGTCTGGCAGAGCAAAGCTGATGACTACTCGATAGTTCAGTGTGCCATGCTTTACGGCTTAGAACCGGGACTTCAACGACGGTTTGAGAACCATGGAGCATATGAGATGTTCCAGGAGTTGAAGTTGATATTCCTACAGAATGCCCGGATTGAGAGATATGAAGTCTTCAATAAGTTCTATAGCTACAAGATGGAAGAGAATGGATCTGTCAGTGAGCACATACTCAGAATGTCTGGGTATTACAATCACTTGAGTCAACTGGGAGTTAATCTTCCGGATGATAGTGTCATTGACAGAATTCTTCAGTCACTGCCACCAAGCTACAAAGGCTTCGTGATGAACTATAATATGCAAGGGTTAATTAAGACTATGCCCGAGCTCTTCGCAATGCTAAAGGCTGCGGAGGTAGAAATCAAGAAGGAGCATCAAGTGTTGATGGTCAATAAGACCACTAGTTTCAAGAAGAAGGGCAAAGGGAAGAAGAAGGGGAACTTCAAGAAGAACAACAAACAAGTTGCTGCTCAAGAGAAGAAACCCAAGTCTGGACCTAAGCCTGAAACTGAGTGCTTCTACTGCAAGCAGACTGGTCACTGGAAGCGGAACTGCCCCAAGTATTTGGCGGACAAGAAGGATGGCAAGGTGAACAAAGGTATATGTGATATACATGTTATTGATGTGTACCTTACTAGAGCTCGCAGTAGCACCTGGGTATTTGATACTGGTTCTGTTGCTAATATTTGCAACTCGAAACAGGGACTACGGATTAAGCGAACACTGGCAAAGGATGAGGTGACGATGCGCGTGGGAAACGGTTCCAAAGTCGATGTGATCGCAGTCGGCACGCTACCTCTACATCTACCTTCGGGATTAGTATTAGACCTAAATAATTGTTATTTGGTGCCAGCGTTGAGCATGAACATTATATCTGGATCTTGTTTGATGCGAGACGGTTATTCATTTAAATCAGAGAATAATGGTTGTTCTATTTATATGAGTAATATCTTTTATGGTCATGCACCCTTGAAGAGTGGTCTATTTTTGATGAATCTCGATAGTAGTGATACACATATTCATAGTGTTGAAACCAAAAGATGCAGAGTTGATAATGATAGTGCAACTTATTTGTGGCATTGCCGTTTAGGTCATATTGGTATAAAGCGCATGAAGAAACTCCATACTGATGGACTTTTGGAGTCACTTGATTATGAATCACTTGGCACTTGCGAACCGTGCCTCATGGGCAAGATGACTAAAACGCCGTTCTCCGGTACTATGGAGAGAGCAACAGATTTGTTGGAAATCATACATACGGATGTATGTGGTCCGATGAATGTGGAGGCTCGTGGCGGATATCGTTATTTTCTCACCTTCACAGATGATTTAAGCAGATATGGGTATATCTACTTAATGAAACACAAGTCTGAAACATTTGAAAAGTTCAAAGAATTTCAGAGTGAAGTTGAAAAACAACGTAACAAGAAAATAAAGTTTCTACGATCAGATCGTGGAGGAGAATATTTGAGTTACGAGTTTGGTCTACATTTGAAACAATGCGGAATAGTTTCACAACTCACGCCTCCCGGAACACCACAGCGCAATGGTGTGTCCGAGCGTCGTAATCGCACTTTATTAGATATGGTGCGATCTATGATGTCTCTTACAGATTTACCGCTATCGTTTTGGGGTTATGCTCTTGAGACGACCGCATTCACGTTAAATAGGACACCGTCAAAATCCGTTGAGACGACACCTTATGAACTATGGTTTAGCAAGAAACCAAAGTTGTCGTTTCTTAAAGTTTGGGGCTGCGATGCTTATGTGAAAAAGCTTCAACCTGATAAGCTCGAACCCAAATCGGAGAAATGCGTCTTCATAGGAGACCCAAAGGAAACTGCTGGGTACACCTTCTATCACAGATCCGAAGGCAAGATATTTGTTGCTAGAAATGGATCCTTTCTGGAGAAGGAGCTTCTCTCGAAAGAAGTGAGTGGGAGGAAAGTAGAACTTGATGAGGTAACTGTACCTTCTCCATTATTGGAAAGTAGTTTATCATAGAAACCGGTTTCTGCGACATCTACACCAAATAGTGAGGAAGTTGATGATGTTGATCATGAAACTTCAGATCAAGTTATTACAGAACCTCGTAGATCAACCAGAGTAAGATCCGCACCAGAGTGGTACGGCAATCCTGTTCTGGAAATCATGCTACTAGATCATGACGAACCTACGAACTATGAAGAAGCGATGGTGAGCCCAGATTCCGCAAAATGGCTGGAAGCCATGAAATCCGAGATGGGATCCATGTATGAAAACAAAGTGTGGACTTTGGTTGACTTGCCCGAGGGTCGGCAAGCAATAGAGAACAAGTGGATCTTCAAGAAGAAGACTGACGCTGACGGTAATGTTACTGTCTACAAAGCTCGACTTGTCGCAAAAGGTTTTCGACAAGTTCAAGGGATTGACTACGATGAGACTTTCACACCCGTAGCGATGCTTAAGTCTGTCCGAATCATGTTAGCAATTGCCGCATTTTATGATTATGAAATTTGGCAAATGGATGTAAAATCTGCATTCCTGAATGGGTTTCTGGAAGAAGAGTTGTATATGATGCAACCAGAAGGTTTTATCGATCCAAAGGGAGCTAACAAAGTGTGCAAGCTCCAGCGATCCATTTATGGACTGGTGCAAGCCTCTCGGAGTTGGAATAAATGCTTTGATAGTGTGATCAAAGCTTTTGGGTTTGTACAGACTTTTGGAGAAGCCTGTATTTACAAGAATGTGAGTGGGAGCTTTGTAGCATTTCTGATATTATATGTAGATGACATATTACTAATCGGAAATGATATAGAATTTCTGGATAGCATAAAGGGATACTTGAATAAGAGTTTTTCAATGAAAGACCTAGGTGAAGCTGCTTATATATTGGGCATCAAGATCTATAGAGATAGATCAAGACGCTTAATTGGACTTTCACAAAGCACATACCTTGACAAAGTTTTGAAGAAGTTCAAAATGGATCAAGCAAAGAAAGGGTTCTTGCCTGTGTTACAAGGTGTGAAGTTGAGTAAGACTCAATGCCCGACCACCGCAGAAGATAGAGAGAAAATGAAAGATGTTCCCTATGCTTCAGCCATAGGCTCTATCATGTATGCAATGCTGTGTACCAGACCTGATGTGTGCCTTGCTATTAGCTTAGCAGGGAGGTACCAAAGTAATCCAGGAGTGGATCACTGGACAGCGGTCAAGAATATTCTGAAGTACCTGAAAAGGACTAAGGAAATGTTTCTCGTATATGGAGGTGACAAAGAGCTCATTGTAAACGGTTACGTTGATGCAAGCTTTGACACTGATCCGAACGATTCTAAATCGCAAACCGGATACGTGTTTACATTAAACGGTGGAGCTGTCAGTTGGTGCAGTTCTAAACAAAGCGTCGTGGCGGGATCTACATGTGAAGCGGAGTACATAGCTGCTTCGGAAGCAGCTAATGAAGGAGTCTGGATGAAAGAGTTCATATCCGATCTAGGTGTCATACCTAGTGCATCGGGTCCAATGAAAATCTTTTGTGACAATACTGGAGCAATTGCCTTGGCGAAGGAATCCAGATTTCACAAGAGAACCAAGCACATCAAGAGACGCTTCAATTCCATCCGGGACTTGGTCCAGGTGGGAGACATAGAGATTTGCAAGATACATACGGATCTGAATGTAGCAGACCCGTTGACTAAGCCTCTTCCACAGGAAAAACATGATCAGCACCAAGACTCCATGGGTGTTAGAATCATTACTGTGTAATCTAGATTATTGACTCTAGTGCAAGTGGGAGACTGAAGGAAATATGCCCTAGAGGCAATAATAAAGTTATTATTTATTTCCTTATTTCATGATAAATGTTTATTATTCATGCTAGAATTGTATTAACCGGAAACATGATACATGTGTGAATACATAGACAAACAGAGTGTCACTAGTATGCCTCTACTTGACTAGCTCGTTAATCAAAGATGGTTATGTTTCCTAACCATAGACAAAGGGTTGTTATTTGATTAACGAGGTCACATCATTAGTTGAATGATTTGATTGACATGACCCATTTTATTAGCTTAGCACCCGATCGTTTAGTATGTTGCTATTGCTTTCTTCATGACTTATACATGTTCCTTTGACTATGAGATTATGCAACTCCCGTTTACCGGAGGAACACTTTGGGTACTACCAAACGTCACAACGTAAATGGGTGATTATAAAGGAGTACTACAGGTGTCTCCAAAGGTAGATGTTGGGTTGGCGTATTTCGAGATTAGGATTTGTCACTCCGATTGTCGGAGAGGTATCTCTGGGCCCTCTCGGTAATGCACATCATATAAGCCTTGCAAGCATTGCAACTAATGTGTTAGTTGTGAGATGATGTATTATGGAACGAGTAAAGAGACTTACCGGTAACGAGATTGAACTAGGTATTGGATACCGACGATCGAATCTCGGGTAAGTAACATACCGATGACAAAGGGAACAACGTATGTTGTTATGCTGTCTGACCGATAAAGATCGTCGTAGAATATGTAGGAGCCAATATGGGCATCCAGGTCCCGCTATTGGTTATTGACCGGAGACCTGTCTCGGTCATGTCTACATTGTTCTCGAACCGTAGGGTCCGCACGCTTAAGGTTACGATGACAGTTATTATGAGTTTATGCATTTTGATGTACCGAAGGAGTTCGGAGTCCCGGATGAGATCACGGACATGACGATGAGTCTCAGAATGGTCGAGACATAAAGATTGATATATTGGACTACTATATTCGGACATCGGAATGGTTCCGAGTGGTTTCGGATAATACCGGAGTGCCGGGGGGGGGGTTACCGGAACCCCCCCGGGGAAGTAATGGGCCTTAATGGGCCACGAGGGGAGAGAGAGGGCCACGCCAGGAGGTGGCGAGCGCCCCCTCCATGAGGAGTCCGAATTGGACAAGGAGGGGGGGGCGGCCCCCCTTTCCCTCTCCCTCTCCCTCTTCTTTCCTCCCCCTTCCCAATCCTAGTTGGACTAGGAAAGGGGAGTCCTACTCCCACCGGGAGGAGGACTCCCCCTCCCTTTGGCGCACCCCTCTAGGGCCGGCCGGCCTCCCCCTTGCTCCTTTATATACGGGGGCAGGGGGGCACCCCAAGACACACAAGTTGATCCTTGAGATCGTTCCTTAGCCGTGTGCGGTGCCCCCCTCCACCATATTCCACCTCGGTCATATTGTCGCAGTGCTTAGGTGAAGCCCTACGCCGGTAGTTCATCAAGATCGTCACCACGCCGTCGTGCTGACGGAACTCATCCCCGGAGGTTTTGCTGGATCGAGACCCGGGGACGTCATCGAGCTGTACGTGTGTCAAGAACTCGGAGGCGCCGGAGTAACGACGCTGGGATCGGTCGGATCGCGAGGAGAACGTACGACTACTTCCTCTACGTCGTGTCATCGCTTCCGCTTCGGTCTACGTGGGTACGTGGACAACACTCTCCCCTCTCGTTGCTATGCATCACCATGATCTTGCGTGTGCGTAGGAAATTTTTGAAATTACTACGTTCCCCAACACTTTGCCCGAGTTCGGAGCGCGTATGTGCCTGACCGGGAAACGACCCTTCGTCAAAGCGGAGGAATTCGATAAATCCCTATGAGTCATCGAGTGGCGACCAGTCTCGCGCTACATCATGACAGTCAGTTTTCGGCTTTCTCTACTGAGGTGCTCGCCCGGACGAACCGGGGCACAATCGCAGTAGTTCTCCTGGTGCTACCTTAGCCGATAGAGCGGAACGTAAGGTGGCCGAACTCAGGAGCCGGGCAACCCAACATATGACCAAAATCATGATTCGGAGCTGATGCATATAATGCCAAAACTCGCGACGCCGGACACTCCCTAAGATGTTCGGTCTTTATAAATGCGGGTGACACAACACCCCTTTTAAAAAAAAAGAGCCCCTAGTGTCCAGGTACGAGCAATAATTTTGGCGTGGCTACATGCCAAAACGCCAGCCTCCTGCTTGGTTATAGTAGAAAAAACCAGGGGATGTATAGCAGCAAGAGACAGTAAAAAAGGTTTACACAGGGCCTTAATCTAAAAAGAAACCTTAAGACGGGTCCCTACTGCACGTCTGCGCCTGTGTCTCCGCTGTGCCGTGTCCTGGACGGGCGCCGCATGACGTTCATCTGTAAAAGAGAGGAACTGAATTGAAAATGGGTTGTGCGGAATAAAAAGATAATAAACAAAATATAAAGTAAAAAATATATTAAGTTGAGCTTTATTGTCTCTGCGTATAGCCCCTAGTATGGGGGTATATGGCGTTTATGAGCCTGCGTTGATGACGGACTTGTGCCGAACTTGTTGAGTCCGGGTCCGTGGCCTTTGATGACTTATAAAAAAAGGTCCTTTGGCTGGCGAGGCCACTTTATTGTGCGGTTGTTTAAGCGGCCACGCAGTCCTCCGTCTGGAGGAGGCGTATTTTAGTGCGCTCCCTTTAAAGAGATGATGCCTCGTGGACCAGGCATCTTAAGTGTGAGAGATGCGTAATGCGGTATGGCGTTAAAGCGAGCGAAGGCTCCGCGTCCCATTAGTGCTTGATAGCGACTTGAAAATGGGACTACATGAAAGGTCAGCCTTTCGCGACGAAAGTTATTGGGAGAGTCGAATATGACCACAAGCCGGAGAAGACCCATACAATGGGTGTCCGGTCCTGGTGCTACCCCTTGAAAGGAGGTTTTGTTGTGGCGGATTCTTGCTGGGTTTATGCCCATGCGGTGGATTGTATCGTGATATATCAGGTTTAGTCCACCGCCTCCGTCCATAAGGACATTGGTAAACTGGAATCCATTGATTATTGGATCCAGTATCAGGGCAGTCCGGCCTGCGTTTTTGGTATTTCTAGAATAATCTAGCTGATAAAAAATGATTGGCTTTAGTGACCAGTGGCGGGACTCCTGAGGGGAAAGTTTGATTGTACGTACCTTTATGGGTGTCATACGTTTTGTTATGTGAAGTAAGTTTACTGTTTTGACTTCTTGCGGGAAGTTCTTTTGTTTCCTAGTACTTTGCCTTTGGGGTTCGTCCTCTTCTTCACTTGGTGTGTCGAGCCCCTGGTGCTCGGCGTTAAGCTGTCCGGATTGTTTAAAAACCCAACAATCTCTGTGGGTGTGATTGGCAGGCTTCCCAGGAGTACTGTGTATCCCTGTTATCCTAAGGGGGTGGTTTTGTTTGATTTTGCCGCGAGCTTTTGAATCCGGCATTGACTGCCGCGCTCTTCGGACTTTTTCCTTTGATTCGGCGACGATCCTTATTTCATCACGGTTTTCCGTTTCCATCCTTGATTTCGGATGTACTTGGGTCGCTGGGGCTGCATCGTGCCAACCAGCTGTCCTCTCTTGCACAAAAGCGGGTCATGAGGCTTGTTAGTGCGGCCATTGTTCTTGGCTTTTCCTGGCCGAGGTGTCTGGCGAGCCATTCGTCTCGGACATTATGCCTGAAAGCTGCTAAGGCTTCGGCGTCCGGACAATCCACTATCTGATTCTTTTTAGTAAGGAATTTGTTCCAGAACCGTCGTGCTGATTCTCCGGGCTGTTGAGTTATGTGACTGAGATCGTCTGCGTCCGGAGGGCGGACGTAGGTCCCTTGAAAATTTGCTCGGAAAGCGTCCTCGAGCTCTTCCCAACTTCCAATTGTGTTTTCGGGAAGGCTTTTAAGCCAGTGCCGGGCTGACCATTTAAGCTTAAGGGGTAAATATTTGATGGCGTGGAGATCATCTCCTCTAGCCATATGTATGCGGAGGATATAATCCTCGATCCAGACTCCGGGGTCTGTTGTTCCATCGTACGCCTCTATGTTGACGGGTTTGAATCCCTCTGGAAATTCATATTCCAGGACCTCATCGGTGAAACATAGGGGGTGTGCGGCGCCCCTGTATTTGCGTGTGCCGGATTCTGACGATGGCTTTTTTGCATTGCTTGCGATAGCTTGCTTTCTTGGCCCGTAAATGGACCTGGCTGGGCCATGATGCGAGTCTTTAATTGGGTCGCATGCCGTATTGAATGCGGCGTCGTTTGCCGTTTTGTGGTGGCCGTGTGGTCGCCTATCCGACCGTATGGCTTTTTTATTTTTTGAATGCGAGGGCTCTAGGGCCTCTTGATCGAATTCGGGCAGTAGTTTTCTCTTCGGGTAGCTTTTAGTGCGGCGGCTACCGCTGTATTTGTCTACGGTCTTGATTACCTTGCTCCATCTTATTCTGAGTGCATCTTCCGCCGTCTTTAGCTTCCGATTCTGCTTTTTCAGGCTGCGTGCTATAGCGACGAGCCTTTCGTGGAGATTCTTCTGCTCCGTGGTTTTATCCGGTGTGAGATCGTCCGGAGTTCTGTTATGGCCGGGGAGGGCTGTCTGTCCTCTCTATCCGCGTTGCCCTGTTCGGACGGTTGCTCTGAGGCGAGCTCGTCGTCTATCGGCTCATCCTGCTCTATGGCTGGGTCTTGATCGAGGCGGGGCTTGGCTCGGCGTTTTTGTCGCCTCTTTGATTGCTTTTGGGAGGGTTTGTCCCTGTTTTCGTCCCCTTTTTCCTCGTTGTCATTTCCTTTAGGGGTATCCACCATGAATACGTCATTAGGTGGGGTGGTGGTCCAGCGCCTTATAGGTGCTGGTTCCTCTTCGTCTCCATCTTCGTCGTCCATACCGTCGAAGTCTTCGGATCCGAAGTCAAGCATGTCGGTTAAATCATCGACTGTGGCTATTAAGTGGGTGGTGGGTGGGCTTTGAATTTCTTCGTAGTCCGAATCCCAACCTCGCAGACCATAGTCTGGCCTGGGCTCTCCTGATAAAGAGAGAGGCTTGAGAGAATGGATATCACCGAAAGGTGAGCACTGAAAGATGTCCGCGGCGGTGAATTCCATTGCAGGCGCCCAATCAGATTCGATCGGCAGGGGCGCGGAAGGCTCGGAGTTCGGGGAAGAGTCCGGCTCCTTGGAGTCCTGGGCTGTGCGGAGTACGGGGCTGGCGTTCGGCTCGATCGCCTTTGAGATCGCAGCCCCCGAGCTGACGTCCAACCGTTCATCCTCAGAGAACGTAGCGGGCTCCGAGTCAAAGATCGGGGCCGGAGCGTGTGCGGCCTCCAGGGTGCTATTCGGAGGCAGAGCTATATCGTGCCCCTCGAAATAGCACGACGCGCTTGGCTGCGGCTCGAATCCGTTGAAGATCAAGTCTCTGCGGATATCAGCCGTGTAGTTTAAGCTTCCAAACTTGACTTGATGGCCAGGGGCGTAGCTTTCGATCTGCTCCAGATGACCAAGCGAATTGGCCCGTAGAGCGAAGCCGCTGAAGACGAAGATTTGTCCGGGGAGAAAAGTCTCACCCTAGACCTCATCATTGTCGATGATCAAAGGAGCCATCGGGCCTAAAAGCGATGACACAGAGGAACTCTCAATGAAAGCACCAATGTCGGTGTCAAAACCGGCGGATCTCGGGTAGGGGGTCCCGAACTGTGCGTCAAGGTCGGATGGTAACAGGAGACAAGTGACACTTTATTTTACCCAGGTTCGGGCCCTCTCGATGGAGGTAAAACCCTACTCCTGCTAGATTAATATTGATGATATGGGTAGTACAAGAGTGGATCTACCATGAGATCAAGGAGGCTAAACCCTAGAAGCTAGCCTATGGTATGATTATGTATGATGATGGTTGTCCTACGGACTACAACCCTCCGGTTTATATAGACACCGGATAGGGTTAGGGTTACACAGAGTCGGTTACAATGGTAGGAGATCTTGAATATCCGCACACCTAGCTTGCCTTCCACGCCAAGAAAAGATCCTTCCGGACACGGGACGAAGTCTTCAACTTTGTATCTTCATAGTCCTGGAGTCCGGCTGAAGGTATAGTTCGGCTATCCGAACACCCCCTAATCCAGGACTCCCTCACCCGCCGTGTCAGCGGAGAAGCAGCGTGGCTTCCACGGAGCTGCTTCAGGAGCCTGTCTTCACGGCTCCTGCTAGCTACCCCGTAGATGCTATCACGGAGTCTCAGCATTGCCACCTTATGATGCAGTGGATGGAATTGAAAGTCAAGGCGGCTGTTGGCTCTGTTGCACCTCCTGAACCTGGCGCAACTTTTCACTGCCGGCCGATTCCAGAAGGATATGCTAGGGTGATGGTGGATGAAATCACAGAAGGATTTGAGGACCTCCAGCTTGACCACCCTACGGGTGAAGGGGAGACTCGGCTGGGTTCTTGTCTGAAGACTCCATGCCTATGGCGAAAGGAGCTCATCAACCTTCCGAACTAGATGCCTCCGCCTCCTCCTCCTCCTCCGGCGAGTCAGGGCACTCCGCCTCCTCCTCCGGCGAGTGACGATCAGGGCACTCAGCCTCCTTCTCCGGCGCGTGGCGGCACTCCGCCTCCTTCTCCGCCTGTGCCGGTGCGCCCGAGCAGCTGTTGGAAATATGCCCTAGAGGCAATAATAAATTAGTTATTATTATATTTCCTTGTTCATGATAATCGTTTATTATCCATGCTATAATTGTATTGATAGGAAACTCAGATACATGTGTGGATACATAGACAACACCATGTCCCTAGTAAGCCTCTAGTTGACTAGCTCGTTGATCAATAGATGGTTACGGTTTCCTGACCATGGACATTGGATGTCGTTGATAACGGGATCACATCATTAGGAGAATGATGTGATGGACAAGACCCAATCCTAAGCCTAGCACAAGATCGTGTAGTTCGTATGCTAAAGCTTTTCTAATGTCAAGTATCATTTCCTTAGACCATGAGATTGTGCAACTCCCGGATACCGTAGGAATGCTTTGGGTGTACCAAACATCACAACGTAACTGGGTGCCTATAAAGGTACACTACAGGTATCTCCGAAAGTGTCTGTTGGGTTGGCACGAATCGAGACTGGGATTTGTCACTCAGTGTGACGGAGAGGTATCTCTGGGCCCACTCGGTAGGACATCATCATAATGTGCACAATGTGATCAAGGAGTTGATCACGGGATGATGTGTTGCGGAACGAGTAAAGAGACTTGCCGGTAACGAGATTGAACAAGGTATCGAGATACCGACGATCGAATCTCGGGCAAGTACTATACCGGTAGACGAAGGGAATTGAATACGGGATTGATTGAATCCTTGACATCGTGGTTCATCCGATGAGATCATCGTGAAACATGTGGGAGCCAACATGGGTATCCAGATCCCGCTGTTGGTTATTGGCCGAAGAGTTGTCTCGGTCATGTCTATGTGTCTCCCGAACCCGTAGGGTCTACACACTTAAGGTTCGATGACGATAGGGTTATAGGGAATAGATATACGTGGTAACTGAATGTTGTTCGGAGTCCCGGATAAGATCCCGGACGTCACGAGGAGTTCCGGAATGGTCCGGAGGTGAAGATTTATATATGGGAAGTCATCATACGGTCACCGGAATAGTTCGAGGGTTTACCGGTGTTGTACCGGGACCACCGAAGGGATTCCGGGGGTCAACCGGGAGGGTCCACCTGCCTCGGAGGGCCCTATGGGATGTATGTGGAAGGGACCAGCCCCTTAGTGGGCTGGGCGCCTCCCCCCTAGGGCCCATGCGCCTAGGGTTTGGGGGGAACCCTAAAGGGGGGCGCCCCCCCTTGCCATGGGGGGCAAGGCAACCCCCTGGCCGCCGCCCCCTCCTCAGATGGGATCTGAGGGGGCCGCCCCCCGACTCCCTTGCCCCTATATATATGTGGGGGTGGGAGGGCAGCCGCACCAATGCCCTGGCGCAGCCGTTCCCCTCTCCCAAGTACTTCTCCTCTCCCGCGGTGCTTGGCGAAGCCCTGCAGGATTGCCACGCTCCTCCTTCACCACCACGCCGTCGTGCTGCTGCTGGACGGAGTCTTCCCCAACCTTTCCCTCTCTCCTTGCTGGATCAAGGCATGGGAGATGTCACCGGGCTGTACGTGTGTTGTACGTGGAGGCGCCGTTGTTCGGCGCTTAGATCGGAATCAACCGCGATCTGAATCGGTACGAGTACGACTCCTTCATCCGCGTTCTTGCAACGCTTCCGCTTAGCGATCTACAAGGGTATGTAGATGCACTCTTCTTCCCTCGTTGCTAGATTACATCATAGGTTGATCTTGGTGATGCGTAGAAAATTTTGAATTTCTGCTACGTTCCCCAACAGTGGTATTAGAGCTAGGTCTATGCGTAGTTTCTATGCACGAGTAGAACACAAAGTAGTTGTGGGCGTCGATTTTGTCAATTTACTTGCCGTTACTAGTCTTATCTTGATTCGGCGGCATTGTGGGATGAAGCGGCCCGGACCAACCTTACACGTACGCTTACGTGAGACCGGTTCCACTGACTGACATGCACTAGTTGCATAAGGTGGCTGGCGGGTGTCTGTCTCTCCCACTTTAGTCGGATCGGATTCGATGAATAGGGTCCTTATGAAGGGTAAATAGAAATTGGCAATTCACGTTGTGGTTTTGCGTAGGTAAGAAACGTTCTTGCTAGAAACCCATAACAGCCACGTAAAAACATGCAACAACAATTAGAGGACGTCTAACTTGTTCTTGCAGGGTATGCTATGTGATGTGATGTGGCCAAAGGATGTGATGAATGATATATGTGATGTATGAGATGATCATGTTCTTGTAATAGGAATCACGACTTGCATGTCGATGAGTATGACAACCGGCAGGAGCCATAGGAGTTGTCTTAATTTATTTATGACCTGCGTGTCAACATAAACGTCATGTAATTACTTTACTTTATTGCTAACCGTTAGCTGTAGTAATAGAAGTAATTGTTGGCGAGACAACTTCATGAAGACACGATGATGGAGATCATGGTGTCATGCCGGTGATGATGATGATCATGGAGCCCCGAAGATGGAGATCGAAAGGAGCAAAGTGATGATGGCCATATCATGTCACTATTTGATTGCATGTGATGTTTATCATGTTATTACATCTTATTTGCTTAGAACGACGGTAGCTTAAATAAGATGATCCCTCACTAAAATTTCAAGAAAAGTGTTCTCCCTAACTGTGCACTGTTGCGAAGGTTCGTCGTTTCGAAGCACCACGTGATGATCGGGTGTGATAGATTCTTACGTTCGAATGCAACGAGTGTTGACGAGCCTAGCATGTACAGACATGGCCTCGAAACACATGCGAAACACTTAGGTTGACTTGACGAGCCTAGCATGTACAGACATGGCCTCGGAACACGAAGGACCGAAAGGTCGAACATGACTCGTATAGAAGATGCGATCAACATGTAGATGTTCACCGATGATGATTAGTCCGTCTCATGTGATGATCGGACACGGCCTAGTTGATTCGGATCATGTATCACTTAGATGACTAGAGGGATGTCTATCTGAGTGGGAGTTCATGAAATAATCAGATGAACTCAATTATCATGAACATAGTCGAAAGGACATTGCAAATTATGTCGTAGCTTATGCTTTAGTTCTACTGTTTTAGATACGTTCCTAGAGAAAATTTAGTTGAAAGTTGATAGTAGCAATTATGCGGACTGGGTCTGTAAACTGAGGATTGTCCTCATTACTGCACAGAAGGATTATGTCCTTAATGCACCGCTCAGTGAGCTGAACCTCGAGCGTCGGTTGTGGATGTTGCGAACATCTGACATACACGCTTTGATGACTACATGATAGTTCAGTGCGTATGGTTTAGAATTGAGGCACCAAAGACGTTTTTGAAACATGGCAGAACATATGAGATGTTCCAAGGACTGAAATGGGGATTTCATGCTAGTACCCGCGTCAAGAGGTATGAGACCTCTGACAAGTTTCCAAAGCCTACAAACTAAGGAGAAAAGCTCAATCGTTGAGCATGTGCTCAGATTGTATGAGTACTAGAATCGCTTGAATCGAGTGGGAGTTAATCTTCCAAATAAGATAGTGATGGTTCTCCAAAGTCACTGCCACCAAGCTACTGGAGCTTCGTGATGAACTATAACATATCAGGGATAGATATGATCCTTGAGCTATTCGCGACACCGCGAAAGTAGAAATCAAAAAGGGAGCATCAATTATTGATGGTTAGTAAAACCACTAGTTTCAAGAAGGGCAAGGGCAAGAAAGGGATACTTCATGAAACAACAAATCAGTTGCCGCTATATTAAAGAAACCCAAAGTTGAACCCAAGCCCGAGACTAAGTGCTTTAGAAATAAGGGGAACGGTCACTGAAGCAGAACTACCCTAGATACTTGGTAGATGAGAAGGCAGGCAAGGTCAATAGAAGTATATTGGATATACATTACATTAATGTGTACTTTACTAGTACTCCTAGTAGCACTAGGGTATTAGATACCGGTTCGGTTGCTAAGTGTTAGTAACTCGAAATAAAAGGCTACGGAATAAACGGCGACTAGCTAAAGGTGAGATGACGATATGTGTTGGAGGTGTTTCCAAGGTTGATGTAATCAAATATCGTACGCTCCCTCTACCATCGAGTTTGGTATTAAAACCTAAATAATTGTTATTTAGTGTTTGCGTTGGGCATAGACATGATTGGATTATGTTTATCGCAATGCGGTTATTCATTTAAGGAGAATAGTGGTTACTCTGTTTATTTGAATAATACCATCCCGATCGTAGTGATACACATGTTCATGCCAAAAGATATAAGATAGTAATGATAGTACCAGATACTTGTGGCACTGCAATTTGAGTCATATTGGTATAAAACGCATGAATAAGCTCCATGTTGATGGATCTTTGGACTCACTCGTTTTTGAAAAGATTGAGACATGCGAACCATGTTTATTGGTAGATATGCATGAAGAAACTCCATACAGATGGATCGTTTGGACTCACTTGATTTTGAATCACTTGAGACATGCAAATCATACCACATGGGCAAGATGACTGAAAGGCCTCATTTTCAGTAAGATGGAACAAGAAAGCAACTTGTTGGAAGTAATACATCTTGATGTGTGTAGTCCAATGAGTGCTGAGGCATGTAGTGGATATCGTTATGTTCTTACTTCACATATGATTTGAGTAGATGCTAGTATATTTGCTTGATGAATCATGAGTCTGAATTATTGAAAGGTTCAAGTAATTTCAGAGTGAAGTTGAAGATCGTCGTGACAAGAGGATAAAATGTCTATGATATGATCATAGAGATTTATATATGAGTTACGAGTTTGGCACACAATTAAGACATTGTGGAAATTGTTTCACGACTAATACCGCCGGGAACACCATAGTGTGATGGTGTGTCCGAACATCATAACTGCACCCTATTGGATATGGTGCATACCATGATGTCTCTTATCGAATTACCACTATCGTTTATGGGTTAGGCATTAGAGACAACCGCATTCACTTTAAATAGGAAACCACACAAATCCGTTGAGACGACACCGTTTAGAGAAACCTGAGCTGTTGTTTCTTAAAAGTTTGGGGCTACGACGCTTATGTGAAAAAGTTTCAGGCTGATAAGCTCAAACCCAAAGCGGATAAATGCATCTTCATAGGACACCCAAAACAATAGGGATTGTTTCTGAAATCGGGGCCTTTCTCGAGGAAAAGTTTGTCTCAAAAGAATTGAGTGGCAGGATGGCGGAGACTTGATGAGGTTATTGAACCGTCACTTCAACTAGTGTGTAGCAGGGCACATGAAGTTGTTCATGTGGCACCTACACCAATTGAAGTGGAAGCTTATGATAGTGATCATGAAACTTCGGATCAAGTCACTACCAAACCTCGTAGGATGACAAGGATGCGTACTACTTCAGAGTGGTACGTAATCCTGTCTTGGAAGTCATGTTGCTAGACAACAATGAACCTACGAGCTATGGAGAAGCGATGGTGGGCCCGGATTCCAAAAATGGCTCAAGGCCATAAAATCCGAGAGAGGATCCATATATGAGAACAAAGTGTAGACTTTGGAAGAACTACTTGATAGTCGTAAGGCTGTTGGGTGCAGATGGGTTTTAAAAGGAAGATGGACAATGATGGTAAGTGTCACCATTGAGAAAGCTTGACTTGTCGTTAAGATGTTTCTCGGCAAGTTCAAGGAGTTGACTACGATGAGACTTTCTCACTCGTAGCGATGCTAAAAGTCTGTTGGAATTATATTAGCAGTTACTGCATTATTTATGAAATCTTATAGATAGGATGTCAAAACATTGTTTCCTCGACGATTTTCTTGAGGAAAGGTTGTATGAGATACAACCAGAAGGTTTTGTCAATCCTGAAAGATGCTAACAAGTATGCAAAGCTCCAGCAATCCTTCTAAGGACTGGAGTAAGCATCTCGGAATTGGAATGTACACTTTGATTAGATGATCAAAGACTTTAGGTTTATACAAAGTTTATGAGAAACTTGTATTTCCAAAGAAGTGAGTGGGAGCACTATAGAATTTTTGATGAGTATATGTTGTTAACTTATTGTTGATCAGAAATGATGTAGAATTTCTGGAAAGCATGTCAGGTTATTTGAAAAGTGTTTTTCAATGGAAAACCTGGATTAAGCTACTTGAACATTGAGCATCAAGATCTATAAGGATAGATAAAAAACGCTTAATAGTACTTTCAAATGAATACATACCGTGACAATATTTTGAAGGAGTTCAAATAGATCAGCAAAGAAGGAGTTCTTGGCTGTGTTATAAGGTATGAGTATTGAGTGGGACTCAAGACCTGACCACGGCATAATAGAGAGAAAGGACGAAGGTCGTCCCCTATTGAAAGTGTGTTATATCGACTAGAGGGGGGGTGAATAGGCGATTTTTATGAAATTCTTCACTGAGGAATTTGCTCGTGAGGAAATTCCTTAGCGAAGAAATACTAGCAGCGGAATAAGTACTCAAAAGTAAACATAACAGATTACATGCATGGTCATCATGATGAAATGAAGACAAACACAGAGTACAGAAAGCGTAGGCACAGGATAACTCTAGATGAAGACAAACAGACTGAAGAAATTGAACTGAGGAATTTGTGAAAGTCTTCAGTCAAAGTCTTCAAACACATATATGAACAAACAGACAACACAGTAATGAGGAAATGAAGGTGTTGAGGAAATGGAACCAGTAAGCTTGGTGAAGACAATGATTTGGTAGACCAGTTCCAACTGCTGTCTCAGTTGTACGTCTGGTTGGAGCGGCTGCGTATTTAAACTCGAGGACACACAGTCCCGAACACCCAGTCCTGAGCACGCAGCTCGGGACACCAAGTCCTCACCGTATTCTCCTTGAACTAAGGACACACAGTCCTCGTCCAATCACTCGTGGTAAGTCTTCAGGTGACTTCCAAACCTTCACAGACTTGGTCACTTGGCGATCCACAATTCCTCTTGGATGCTCTAGACCTTGACGCCTAACCGTCTGGAAGAAGCACAGTCTTCAAAGGTAACAAGCGTCGGATCCACGCAGGATCAATTTCTTCAGTGATGCTCAATCACTTTGGGTTTGTAGGTGTTTTGGGTTTGGGTTTGGATTTTCCTCACTTGATGATTTTCGCTCAAAGTCCTCGGAGGATGGGTTGCTCTCAAATGACAAGTGTCAAGTTCACGCGGAGCAGCCAACCAGCTAGTGGTTGTAGGGGGCGGCTATTTATAGCCTAGGGAGCAGCCCGACATGATAAGACATAAATGCCCTTCAATGATATGACCGTTAGGTGGACAAGATATTTTAGGACAGCTGGCGCGTGGCACAGCAACGGTCGGAAATTTGGAGTACAAATTCCTCAAGGCTATCATGTTCCTCACTGTGTAGGCAATTCGCACTGGCGAATTCCTAACTCCTCAGTCAGAGCAAAGTCCTCAGTGACCAGAAGAACTGCATCTCTGTCACTGAAGAATTTGACTGAACTTTATGAGATTTCCAATGGCTTCATTCGAAGGGATTGGTAGGTGTAGGATTTGAGTTGAGCATCACATGGAAATTTTCTCCTTAGTATTTCCTCGACCCCCTTTAACAGTACGGTGTTTCCTATGACTCAAGAAAGAGAAAAATGAAACTACGAAAACAAAAGTCTTCACGCTTCACGTTCCTCGAATGAATACCAAGTCTTCAAGGTCACACCAATTTCTTCACTTTCAAAGTCTTCAGAAAGTCTTCAGAATATCAAAGTCTTTAGTTAAAGAACTTCATTTTTAGGGGTCGACTTTTACTGTAAATATCAAACTCCTCATAAACTTATAGACCTGTGTACACTCATAAACACATCAGATGCTTAACCTATAAGTCTTCAATACACCAAAATCACTAAGGGGCACTAGATGCACTTACAATCTCCCCCTTTTTGGTGATTGTTGACAACATAGGTTAAGTTTTCAACGGGGATAAATATATGAAGTGTAGAAACTGATATTGAGGAATTTGATTGCAAGATATAGAAGAACTCCCCCTGAAGTTGTGCATAGTGAGGAATTTGCTTTTGAGGCAATGCACACTTGAAGAGTTAAATCATGGAGATCTCCCCCTATATCTTGTAATTCATACACGCATTTGATATATGATTTGAAGAATTTGAAATGCATGATGAAATATGGTGCCTGATGCAATTCAGCATGCGTGCGATAACATTAATGAGGAATAAGCATGCAGAATAGCGCATCAAAAGTATCAGAGCTCAAGCATGTATCAAAGTATCAAAGCACCGAGCACCATAGGGTTTAAGATTACAACTCGATCCAATAAAAGTTTCGGAAGAACGAGAGTTGCAACTTAAAAAAATATGCCCTTATTATAGACCCGCTTGAAGACTAACTCAGATTTCTCCCCCTTTGTCATCAAATGACAAAAAGGATCGAAACTGAGGACTAACGCCCCTGAAGATATTCAAGTTGATGGAGGAGCGCAAGTGTTGTTGGGGTCGGTTGTTGAAGTAGGGCCTGCTGCAGTGTCGTCCAAGTCTTCATTTTCATCAGTGTCGCGCGATGAAGAATATGAACTGGCCACCAGAGAAGGAACCTTGACCTTCTTGTATTTCTTTGGCGGAGGTGCCGACCAGGCAAATTCTTCTTTGAGGCCCATGT
Organism: Aegilops umbellulata; assembly: GCA_032464435.1. Taxonomy (NCBI): domain Eukaryota; kingdom Viridiplantae; phylum Streptophyta; class Magnoliopsida; order Poales; family Poaceae; genus Aegilops; species Aegilops umbellulata. The sequence goes on from CP136059.1 coordinate 401,846,271, forward strand.
TCTCCAAATCTTCAGCACTATATATTTGAGACAGAACAGCCCAGGTGCGGTTGAGGGTTTCATGAAGGTAGTAATGGTTTTTCTTCATTGCATTATGTGTGGCAGTCATGTTGTGAAGAATTGAACCAAACTGACGCTTGACCCATTTGTGATTGCGATCAACCTTTTGATGAAGACTGAGGAGTAACTCACGATCAGTCATCACCCTGGGTGCTGTGGCTTGAGGATTTTGCTTGGCAGTGTTAGCAGCAGTGTCATGTGTGGCAGAGTCATCATTGGTGGAATAAGAGGCAGCCTTGCGAAATTGACCATCCAATGGACGAATGCCTTCATCTATCACAGCAGTGGCCTTGCCCTTTTCATCAGCTGAGGAAAATGTCCTTTTGAGGACTTCAATGGGAGGCAAGTAGCTGTAGTGGTTGAGAGTTTCAGCCTTGTAGTTGAGTGAAGACCTTGTCCTGATGAATCTCATAATCCAAGGTGCATAAGGCTTCAGCTCAAATGGTGACATAGCAATGTTGGCCAGAGTCCTCATGAAGAAATCATGGAAGTTTATGGGAACGCCATGTATGATGTTGAAAAGCATATTCTTCATGATGCCAACAATTTCTTCATCATAAGAATCGTGTCCTTTGATGGGACATATTGTCTTCTTAAGAATGCGATAGACAGTCCTAGGCACATACATCAATTCCTTGACGAGGAATTTGGTACGAGGTGATTGCCCTGGCTTCAGTGGCTTCATGAGCACTTGCATATAGTGGTTTGACAGCTCAGGTTCATCATACACGCAACGCGCATCTTCAGTGGGTGGACTAAGAGAAAGGCAGCGAAGCAATTCAGTTGCTGGGGCCTTGTAATGTGTATTTTCAGTCATCCAGTCCAGAACCCATGAATTGACATCTTCAGAGTTGCCAGTGATGTGCAGTGTAGCATAGAACTGAAGAATAAGTTCTTCATTCCAATCACATATATCTGTGCAGAAGTTGAGTAGCCCAGCGTCGTGAAGAACATTGAGGACTGGCGTGAAGCATGGCATAGATTCCATATCCACGTGAGGAATATGTGCATGGTCGAAGACTTTGTCTTTGTTGTAAAGCACTGAGGAATAGAAATTTGCTTGGCTGGCAGTCCAGAAACGCCTCTTCCTTATGCGAGCAGAGTCATAAGAATTGTATTCAGTGAAGAATACGTGCTCGCCATAGAAGTCTTCAGCCTTGAATTTCTGTTTGCGTGAGAATGGATCCTTTGGCCTTGGCAGAGGAGTGTCAGTGAGTTGCATCACGACCTCAGGAATCACAAGCTCAGGTTCTTCAGGCTGAGGAATTTCAGGATTTTCCTCAGGTGCAGTCACCTTGTCTGTTTCAGCAGCAGTTTCTTCAGCACTAGTGGCTGGAATTTCCTCATTCACAGAAGCAGTGGGATGAGTTGCATCAGAGCCCAATTTTACGGTTGGTGAAGGAGAGTGAGGAATTTGTTGCAGGGGAGTGAAGAGTGGGGAATTGGGATGCTGACTTTCCCAAAAGTCGTCATTCATTACTGGAGTTGTGCTTCCAATATCCACATCTTCATCATCAATGTCTTCAACACCAACCTCTTCAGCATCAAACTGAGGCATTGGTGATGAGACTATTGGGGTTGAAGGGATTGTATCCACTTCAATTTCTTCATCAATCTGCTCTGAGGAAGCAGCAGACTGAGTTTCTTCATCAGATCCACTTGGGATCTCATAATCTTCACCAAAAGGAACAAGGTCCTTTGATGGCATGGAGGAGATAGGAACAGCATCAATTGGATTGGCAAATGAGCTGGTCATGGGCTTCATCTTCTTTGGGACTGAAGATTCTGAAGCACTTGATGCTTTCCTTTTCTTCACTGCAGCTCGCTCTGCAGCCTTGGTTTTCTTCACATCTAAAGCAGAGGGAAGAATTGGAGTTGGAGTTGGTGGAGGTGGAGCTGAGGAATCTGGTTCATTTTCTTCAGGCACAACTGATGCAGTTGCCCTGGTTTCTTCATTTTCTTCAGGCGCACCACTAGTGGATGCCCTGGCAATTTCATCAACGGCTGGAGCAGAGTCATCAGCCTTGGAACTAGCATTTTCTTCAGCAGCCCGAACTTCATCAGCGGTGCTGGCATGTTCTTCAGTTTGCTGAACAGATGCTTCAGCTTGAGGAATTTGTTGCTTTGAGGCAGTACCCTTGGTGAAGGTATCAGTCAGCCTCACAAATCTGACCTTGGCTCCTTGCCAATCAGCATAGTACGAGTGAAAGTTGTCGCTGAGGGCTTTGATCTCAACCTGCATCTTGACAAGTTCCTCAGGCTTCATTTTGAGAACATTCTTCTTCAGCAGCTTCTCTTTGCGGTACTGGGATTTCTTGATCTCTCTGGCCCTATCATATTTCCACTTCTCCTCTTGGATGAAGTGAGTCAGCATGTGACTTTGGCCAGGTGTCAGTTTGAAATCAGGCATAGGAGTGTTGGGATCCTTGTGCCAAAGATCAATATAGTCTAGGATCGCCCTTGGAACCAAAAGCAGGGGCACAGGTGTGCCTTTGGCTTTAGCAGCCCTTTCTTGGCGGTCCCTGATGATTTCAGCGAGTTCTTCTTCATCAGCTTCATCATCATCAGATGGCACAGTGAAGACCACTTGCTTCTTTGGACTTGGGCGAGTGCCGCGTCCAGCGGTAGCCTTTTTCTTCAGTAACGAGGGTCCAGCTGAGGATTTTGGTGCAGCTGAGGAACTAGCTGAGACACCATAGGCAATAGAGATGCCAGTTGTCCTTTGGCATGAGGCCAGATGCACAGGAGCTGAGGACTTTGTGGGAGCAGGAGCAGCATGAGGAATTTGCTTTGAAGATTTTGAAGATTCTGGCCGTGAGGGCGCAGCTGAGGAACTTGGTCGTGAGGGCACAGCAGAGGAACTTGGCCGTGAGGGCATTGAAGGTGAAGCACTTGGCTTACGAGCAGGCTTCTTCATCATTGATTTCCTCGGCTTGGCAGAAGCTATTGGGGAATGTAGTAATTTCAAAAAAATTCCTACGCACACGCAAGATCATGGTGATGCATAGCAACGAGAGGGGAGAGTGTTGTCCACGTACCCACGTAGACCGAAGCGGAAGCGATGACACGACGTAGAGGAAGTAGTCGTACGTTCTCCTCGCGATCCGACCGATCCCAGCGCCGTTACTCCGGCGCCTCCGAGTTCTTGACACACGTACAGCTCGATGACGTCCCCGGGTCTCGATCCAGCAAAACCTCCGGGGATGAGTTCCGTCAGCACGACGGCGTGGTGACGATCTTGATGAACTACCGGCGCAGGGCTTCGCCTAAGCACTGCGACAATATGACCGAGGTGGAATATGGTGGAGGGGGGCACCGCACACGGCTAAGGAACGATCTCAAGGATCAACTTGTGTGTCCATGGGGTGCCCCCTGCCCCCGTATATAAAGGAGCAAGGGAGGAGGGGGCGGCCGGCCTAGGAGGGGCGCGCCAAGGGGAGTCCTACTCCCACCGGGAGTAGGATTCCACCTTTCCTAGTCCAACTAGGAGAAGGGGGGAAAGGAGGGGAGTGGAGAAGGAAGGGAGAGGGGGCCGCACCCCCAAACCCCTTGTCCAATTCGGACTGGGCTTGGGAGGGGCGCGCGCCACCTCCTGGCTCCTTCCCACTAAGGCCCAATAAGGCCCAATACTCTTCCCCGTATTCCCGTAACTCCCCGGTACCTCCGAAAACACCCGAACCACTCAGAACCTTTCCGATGTCCGAATATAGTCGTCCAATATATCGATCTTTACGTCTCGACCATTTCGAGACTCCTCGTCATGTCCCCGATCTCATCCGGGACTCCGAACTCCTTCGGTACATCAAAATGCATAAACTCATAATAACTGTCATCGTAACCTTAAGCGTGCGGACCCTACGGTTCGAGAACAATGTAGACATGACCGAGACAGGTCTCCGGTCAATAACCAATAGCGGGACCTGGATGCCCATATTGGATCCTACATATTCTACGAAGATCTTTATCGGTCAGACCGCATAACAACATACGTTGTTCCCTTTGTCATCAGTATGTTACTTACCCGAGATTCGATCGTCGGTATCCAATACCTAGTTCAATCTCGTTACCGGTAAGTCTCTTTACTCGTTCTGTAATACATCATCTCACAACTAACACATTAGTTGCAATGCTTGCAAGGCTTATATGATGTGCATTACCGAGAGGGCCCAGAGATACCTCTCCGACAATCGGAGTGACAAATCCTAATCTCGAAATACGCCAACCCAACATCTACCTTTGGAGACACCTGTAGAGCTCCTTTATAATCACCCAGTTACGTTGTGACGTTTGGTAGCACACAAAGTGTTCCTCCGGCAAACGGGAGTTGCATAATCTCATAGTCATAGGAACATGTATAAATCATGAAGAAAGCAATAGCAACATACTAAACGATCGGGTGCTAAGCTAACGGAATGGGTCATGTCAATCATATCATTCTCCTAATGATGTGATCCCGTTAATCAAATGACAACTCATGTCTATGGCTAGGAAACTTAACCATCTTTGATTAACGAGCTAGTCAAGTAGAGGCATACTAGTGACACTCTGTTTGTCTATGTATTCACACATGTATTATGTTTCTGGTTAATACAGTTCTAGCATGAATAATAAACATTTATCATGAAATAAGGAAATAAATAATAACTTTATTATTGCCTCTAGGGCATATTTCCTTCGGTCTCCCACTTGCACTAGAGTCAATAATCTAGTTCACATCGCCATCTGATTTACCAGCAATAGTTCACATCACCATGTGATTAACACCCATAGTTTACATTGGTATGTGATCAACACCCAAAGGGTTTACTAGAGTCAGTAATCTAGTTCACATCGCTATTTGATTAACACCCCAAGAGTAATAAGGTGTGATCATGTTTTGCTTGTGAGAGAAGCTTAGTCAACGGGTCTGCCAAAATTCAGATCCGTATGTATTTTGCAAATTTCTATGTCTACAATGCTCTGCACGGAGCTACTCTAGCTAATTGCTCCCACTTTCAATATGTATCTAGATTGAGACTTAGAGTCATCTAGATTAGTGTCAAAACTTGCATCGACGTAACCCTTTTACGACGAACCTTTTTGTCACCTCCATAATCGAGAAACATATCCTTATTCCACTAAGGATAATTTTGACCGATGTCCAGTGATCTACTTCCTAGATCACTATTGTACTCCCTTGCTTAACACAGTGTAGGGTATACAATAGATCTGGTACATAGCATGGCATACTTTATAGAATCTATGGCTGAGGCATAGGGAATGACTTTCATTCTCTTTCTATCATCTGCCGTGGTCGGACTTTGAGTCTTACTCAAGTTCACACCTTGTAATACAGGCAAGAACTCTTTCTTTGACTGTTCCATTTTGAACTACTTCAAAATCTTGTCAAGGTATGTACTTATTGAAAAACTTATCAAGCGTCTTGATCTATCTCTATAGATCTTGATACTCAATATGTAAGCAGCTTCACCGAGGTCTTTCTTTGAAAAACTCCTTTCAAACACTCCTTTATGCTTTGCAGAATAATTCTACATTATTTCCGGTCAACAATATGTCATTCACATATACATATCAGAAATGCTGTAGTGCTCCCACTCACTTTCTTGTAAATACAGGCTTCACCGCAAGTCTGTATAAAACTATATGCTTTGATCAACTTATCATAGCGTATATTCCAACTCCGAGATGCTTGCACCAGTCCATAGATGGATCGCTGGAGCTTGCATATTTTGTTAGCACCTTTAGGATTGACAAAACCTTCTGGTTGCTTCATATACAACTCTTCTTTAACAAATCCACTAAGGATTGCAGTTTTGTTATCCATTTGCCAGATTTCATAAAATGCGGCAATTGCTAACATGATTCGAACAGACTTTAAGCATAGATACGAGTGAGCAACTCTCATCGTAGTCAACACCTTGAACTTGTCGAAAACCTTTTGTGACAATTCTAGCTTTGTAGATAGTAACACTACTATCAGCGTCCGTCTTCCTCTTGAAGATCCATTTATTTTCTATGGCTTGCCGATCATCGGGCAAATTCATCAAAGTCCATACTTTGTTCTCATACATGGATCATATCTCAGATTTCATGGCCTCAAACCATTTCGCGGAATCTGGGCTCATCATCGCTTCCTCATAGTTCGCAAGTTCATCATGGTCTAGTAACATGACTTCCAGAATAGGATTACCGTACCACTCTGGTGCGGATCTCACTCTGGTTTACCTACGAGATTTGGTAGTAACTTGATCTGAAGCTACATGATCATCATCATTAGCTTCCTCACTAATTGGTGTAGTAGTCACAGGAACAGATTTCTGTGATGAACTACTTTCCAATAAGGGAGAAGGTACAATTACCTTATCAAGTTCTACTTTCCTCCCACTCACTTCTTTCGAGAGAAACTCCTTCTCTAGAAAGGATCCATTCTTAGCAACGATTTTGCCTTTGGATCTGTGATAGAAGGTGTACCCAACAGTCTCCTTTGGGTATCCTATGAAGACATATTTCTCCGATTTGGGTTTGAGCTTATTAGGATGAAACCTTTTCATATAAGCATCACAATCCCAAACTTTAAGAAACGACAACTTTGGTTTCTTGCCAAACCACAGTACATATTGTGTCGTCTCAACGGACTTTAGATGATGCCCCTTTTTTTAACGTGAATGCAGCTGTCTCTAATGCATAACCCCAAAACTATAGTGGTAAATCGGTAAGAAACATCATAGATTGCACTATATCCAATGAAGTTCGGTTATGACGTTCGGACACACCATTATGCTGTGGTGTTCCAGGTGGCATGAATTTGTGAAACTATTCCACATTGTTTTAATTGAAGACCAAACTCGTAACTCAAATATTCGTCTCCATGATCAGATCATAGAAACTTTATTTTCTTGTCACGATGATTTTTACTTCACTCTGAAATCATTTTGAACTTTTCAAATGTTTCAGACTTATGTTTCATCAAGTAGATATACCCATATCTGCTCAAATCATCTGTGAAGGTCAGAAAATAATGATACCTGCTGCAAGCCTTAATATTCATTGGACCACATACATCAGTATGTATGATTTCTAACAAATCTGTTGCTTGCTTCATTGTTCCGGAGAACGGCGTTTTAGTCATCTTGCCCAAGAGGCATGGTTCGCAAGCATCAAGTGATTCATAATCAAGTGATTCCAAAAGTCCATCAGCATGGAGTTTCTTCATGCACTTTACACCAATATGACCTAAACGGCAGTGCCACAAATAGGTTGCACTATCATTATTAACTTCGCATCTTTTGGTTTCAATATTATGAATATGTGTATCTTTACGATCAAGATCCAATGAACCATTTTCATTGGGTGTGTAACCATATAAGGTTTTATTCATGTAAACAGAACAACAATTATTCTCTGAATTCAATGAATAACCGTATCGCAATAAACATGATCAAATCATTTTCATGCTCAACGCAAACACCAAATAACACTTATTTAGTTTCAACACTAATCCGAAAGTATAGGGAGAGTGCGATGATGATCATATCAATCTTGGAACCACTTCCAACACACATCATCACTTCACCCTTAACTAGTCTCTGTTTATTCTGCAACTCCTGTTTCGAGTTACTAATCTTAGCAACTGAACTAGTATCAAATATTGAGGGGTTGCTATAAACACTAGTAAAGTACACATCAATAACATGTATAACAAATATACCTTTGTTTATTTTGCCATCCTTTCTTATCCGCCAATCACTTGGGGTAGTTCCGCTTCCAGTGACCAGTCCCTTTGCAGTAGAAGCACTTAGTCTTAGGCTTAGGACCAGACTTGGGTTTCTTTACTTGAGCAGCAACTTGCTTGCTTTTCTTCTTGAAGTTCCCCTTCTTCTTCCCTTTGCCCTTTTCTTGAAACTAGTGATCTTGTCAACCATCAACACTTGATGTTTTTCTTGATTTCTACCTTCGTTGATTTCAGCATCACGAAGAGCTTGGGAATTACTTTCGTTATCCCTTGCATATTATAGTTCATCACGAAGTTCTACTAACTTGGTGATGGTGACTAGAGAATTCTGTCAATCACTATTTTATCTGGAAGATTAACTCCCACTTGATTCAAGCGATTGTAGTACCCAGACAATCTGAGCACATGCTCACTAGTTGAGCGATTCTCCTCCATCTTTTAGCTATAGAACTTGTTGGAGACTTCATATCTCTCAACTCGGGTATTTGCTTGAAATATTAACTTCAACTCCTGGAACATCTCGTATGGTCCATGACGTTCAAAACGTCTTTGAAGTCCCGATTCTAAGCCGTTAAGCATGGTGCACTTAAACTATCAAGTAGTCATCATATTGAGCTAGCCGAACGTTCATAACGTCTGCATCTGCTCCTGCAATAGGTCCGTCACCTAGCGGTGCATCAAGGACATAATTCTTCTGTGCAGCAATGAGGATAAACCTCAGATCACGGATCCAATCCGCACCATTGCTACTAACATCTTTCAACACAATTTTCTCTAGGAACATATCAAAATAAACATATGAAAGCAACAATGCGAGCTATTGGTCTACAACATAGATATGCTAATACTACCAGGACTAAGTTCATGATAAATTTAAGTTCAATTAATCATATTACTTAAGAACTCCCACTTAGATAGACATCCCTCTAATCTTCCAAGTGATCACGTGATCCAAATCAAACTAAACCATAACCGATCATCACGTGAAATGGATTAGTTCTCAATGGTGAACATCATTATGTTGATCATATCTACTATATGATTCACGCTCGACCTTTCGGTCTCCGTGTTCCGAGGCCATATCTATATATGCTAGGCTCGTCAAGTATAACCCGAGTATTCTGCATGTGCAAAACTGGCTTGCACCCGTTGTAGATGGACGTAGAGCTTATCACACCCGATTAACACGTGGTGTCTGGGCACGACGAACTTTGGCAACGGTGCATACTCGGGGAGAACACTTCTTGATAATTTAGTGAGAGATCATCTTATAATGCTACCGTCAATCAATGCAAAATAAGATGCATAAAAAGATAAACATCACATGCAATCAATATAAGTGATATGATATGGCCATCATCATCTTCGTGCTTGTGATCTCCATCTCCGAAGCACCGTCATGATCACCATCGTCACCGGCACGACACCTTGATCTCCATCGTAGCATCGTTGTCGTCTCGCCAATCTTATGCTTCTACGACTATCGCTACCGCTTAGTGATAAAGTAAAGCATTACAGGGCGATTGCATTGCATACAATAAAGCGACAACCATACGGCTCCTGCCGGTTGCCGATAACTCGGTTACAAAACATGATCATCTCATACAATAAAATTTAGCATCATGTCTTGACCATATCACATCACAACATGCCCTGCAAAAACAAGTTAGACGTCATCTACTTTGTTTGTTGCAAATTTTACGTGGCTGCTACGGGCTTAAGCAAGAACCAATCTCACCTACGCATCAAAACCACAACGGTAGTTTGTCAAATAGACTCCGTTTTAACCTTCTCAAGGACCGGGCGTAGCCATACTCGGTTCAACTAAAGTTGGAGAAATTGACACCCGCCAGCCACCTGTGTACAAAGCACGGCGGTAGGACCAGTCTCGCGTAAGCGTACGCGTAATGTCGGTCCGGGCCGCTTCATCCAACAATACCGCCGAACCAAAGTATGACATGCTGGTAGGCAGTATGACTTATATCGTCCACAACTCACTTGTGTTCTACTCGTGCATATAACATCAAACCATAAAAACCTAGGCTCTGATACCACTGTTTGGGAACGTAGTAATTTCAAAAAATTTCCTACGCACACGCAAGATCATGGTGATGCATAGCAACGAGAGGGGAGAGTGTTGTCCACGTACCCACGTAGACCGAAGCGGAAGCGATGACACGACGTAGAGGAAGTAGTCGTACGTTCTCCTCGCGATCCGACCGATCCCAGCGCCGTTACTCCGGCGCCTCCGAGTTCTTGACCCATGTACAGCTCGATGACGTCCCCGGGTCTCGATCCAGCAAAACCTCCGGGGATGAGTTCCGTCAGCACGACGGCGTGGTGACGATCTTGATGAACTACCGGCGCAGGGCTTCGCCTAAGCACTGCGACAATATGACCGAGGTGGAATATGGTCGAGGGGGGCACCGCACACGGCTAAGGAACAATCTCAAGGATCAACTTGTGTGTCCATGGGGTGCCCCCTGCCCCCGTATATAAAGGAGCAAGGGAGGAGGGGGCGGCCGGCCTAGGAGGGGCGCGCCAAGGGGAGTCCTACTCCCACCGGGAGTAGGATTCCACCTTTCCTAGTCCAACTAGGAGAAGGGGGGAAAGGAGGGGAGTGGAGAAGGAAGGGAGAGGGGGCCGCGCCCCCAAACACCTTGGCCAATTCGGACTGGGCTTGGGAGGGGCGCGCGCCACCTCCTGGCTCCTTCCCACTAAGGCCCAATAAGGCCCAATACTCTTCCCCGTATTCCCGTAACTCCCCGGTACCTCCGAAAACACCCGAACCACTCAGAACCTTTCCGATGTCCGAATATAGTCGTCCAATATATCGATCTTTACGTCTCGACCATTTCGAGACTCCTCGTCATGTCCCCGATCTCATCCGGGACTCCGAACTCCTTCGGTACATCAAAATGCATAAACTCATAATAACTGTCATCGTAACCTTAAGCGTGCGGACCCTACGGTTCGAGAACAATGTAGACATGACCGAGACAGGTCTCCGGTCAATAACCAATAGCGGGACCTGGATGCCCATATTGGATCCTACATATTCTACGAAGATCTTTATCGGTCAGACCGCATAACAACATACGTTGTTCCCTTTGTCATCAGTATGTTACTTACCCGAGATTCGATCGTCGGTATCCAATACCTAGTTCAATCTCGTTACCGGTAAGTCTCTTTACTCGTTCTGTAATACATCATCTCACAACTAACACATTAGTTGCAATGCTTGCAAGGCTTATATGATGTGCATTACCGAGAGGGCCCAGAGATACCTCTCCGACAATCGGAGTGACAAATCCTAATCTCGAAATACGCCAACCCAACATCTACCTTTGGAGACACCTGTAGAGCTCCTTTATAATCACCCAGTTACGTTGTGACGTTTGGTAGCACACAAAATGTTCCTCCGGCAAACGGGAGTTGCATAATCTCATAGTAAGAGGAACATGTATAAGTCATGAAGAAAGCAATAGCAACATACTAAACGATCGGGTGCTAAGCTAACGGAATGGGTCATGTCAATCATATCATTCTCCTAGTGATGTGATCCCGTTAATCAAATGACAACTCATGTCTATGGCTAGGAAACTTAACCATCTTTGATTAACGAGCTAGTCAAGTAGAGGCATACTAGTGACAGTCTGTTTGTCTATGTATTCACACATGTATTATGTTTCCGGTTAATACAATTCTAGCATGAATAATAAACATTTATCATGAAATAAGGAAATAAATAATAACTTTATTATTGCCTCTAGGGCATATTTCCTTCAGAAGCCTCAGTGGCAGCAGCAGCAGCAGATTCTTCATTGAATTTCCTCACTGCTTCTTTTGCTTGCTTTTGCCGTTTACGCTGGCGCTTGGCCCATTCTTGAGGAAATTCCTCACCTCTTCTGATGCTAGTGGGATCAGCCACTTGGCCAGGTGCCAATGGAGGGCGTTGACATGGAGGGTTTACGGCGAATTTCTTCATGTACTTAGGAGTAACATATCTGTACTCCCTCCATTCTCTTGCCCATCTCCTTTCAATCTTCTGTATGCGCACCTTGCGCTGATTTCTATCTTCTTCAGGAGGTGTGCAGTACCCAGCATAAATGTCCTTAGGGATTTCAAATGCAGTCATGACCTCTGGTCTCTTTCCTCCTTTCTGCGGCCTTTTACCTTCAGCCATTTTCTTTAGATGAGGAATTTGAACAATGGAATTCTCTGAAGAAGTATGCAACTTTTCTTCGAGGAACGCTGCAAATGAGTTAAGTTGATGAGAACCTAAGGATTCAGCAGCGGACATGTGTACCTGTGAACAGAGTATAGTTGCGAGGAATTTGAAGAGGTCATATGCATTCTCAGAGGGTTTTTCATAAAGAACAAGTTTTGAGGAATTTGACCAGATTCTTCTTGAGGAATTTCACTAAGCTCCATATATATCTTAGGTTCCAGAGTTGTATAGATTGAGAATCCACACAATTGAGGAATCTTGAAGAAATTTAGACTTAGGGAAATGAATCAAGAACAGAGAACAAGTGAGGTGTTTTGTGTGTGAGGATTTGAAGAATAAAAACACCTTTGAAGATTTTGTAGAAAAACTTCAAATCAAGGAGGGAAGTAGAAAATAGCTTTTAATTACCCTGAATGAAGAACACGACGAACTGTGAGTTGGAACAGTGAAGTTCGTCAATGCAGATCTTCCACGCCCTAACTTGGCGGAGGAAGACGTCTACGGCGGCGGCGGAGGTGAAGATTTCCGCTGTCGGTGCGAGTACGTCGGCGACGAGGTCGAGGCAGTGAAGCTCTTCCTCACCGGCGGCGATGAAGTAGCGGCGGCGCTAGGGTTTGGAAGCTCGAGCGGGGGAAGTGAGATCGAGCGAGGTAAAGGAACTGAGGATGGCGATGGAGGGGTATTTATAGCTGCGGTGAAAAACTGTTTGTCCGAAGATTTGGGACGAACGTGCCCCTGGCCGTTCTCCTTCACTTGACATGTGTCACCCACGTACTGTGTGGTTGAGATCGTGTAAGATCGTGGGTGGATAAGATAATCCATCGTGGGAAGTGGAACGGTTTAGGCGGCAAAAACGAAAGTTTGGATAAGATCAGTTTTAACGTTCCGTTCGCAATTTCTTCAGCTGACAAGGACACAGTGAAGAATTTGAACGAGTTTCAAATAGAACGCACATGAAGAATTTGTGAATAGACTGGATTGAGTATAGCATAGAGGGGAAGGGTCCGATCACATTCACTTAGCAGAAAAGTTCAAACTTGAAGAAATAGCTATAAGTGAATGCTGTAGAGGACATAAACTCATATATATATATAGCCAATGAAAAAACGACGGCACAAGTGAAGACTTTGTAAAGTTTGAAGAATTTGAAAAACTGAAGAATTTCAAAAGTTCAGGAAAAACTCAAATTGAAGATTTTCAACTTTTGTGGTGGCGTGACCCACCGTGTAAGAATGATGATTTCAGACACCGCGTACAATTGTCATAGGGTTCTGAGAATCAAATTCTTCATTAATTTCTTCACACTTAGAGTGTTATTCTTCATTGATTGAAGAAAAACGCTTCTTCATGTGTTGCACATCTAAGTCATCAATTATGCATAAGTGTTAGGATGAGTGCATTTTCAAAGTACATTCGAAGATTCTAAGATATTTAGCTCACACCGCAACTTGCTAAATCTCTTCTCATCCAAGGGCTTAGTGATGATATCGGCTAGCTGTTCTTCAGTCTTCACATGCTCAATAGAAATGTCGCCCTTCAACACATGATCACGAAGAAAATGATGACGAATCTGAATGTGCTTTGTCTTCGAGTGCTGAACTGGGTTGTGAGCAATCTTGATGGCACTCTCATTGTCACAGAGGAGAGGCACATTCTTCACGTTGACTCCATAGTCCTTGAGTGTTTGCTTCATCCATAGTAGTTGAGCACAGCAAGAACCAGCAGCAATGTACTCAGCTTCAGCAGTAGACAGTGATACGCAGTTCTGTTTCTTCGAGGACCAACAGACCAAGGATCGTCCGAGGAAATGACAAGTACCAGATGTTGACTTGCGATCCACACGGTCACCAGCATAGTCAGAATCAGAATATCCAATGAGGTCAAAGTCTGTGCCCTTGGGGTACCATAATCCTAGTGTTGGTGTGTGAGCTAGATATCGAAGAATATGCTTCACAGCCGTATGGTGTGATTCCTTCGGTGCAGCTTGAAATCGTGCACACATGCAAACACTAAGCATTATATCTGGCCTAGATGCACATAAGTACAATAAAGAGCCAATCATGGAGCGGTATAACTTGTGATCGAAGTCAGTACCATTTTCATCAGTGCATAGATGACCATTTGTGGGCATAGGAATTTTGAGACCTTTGCAATCTTGCATGCCGAATTTCTTCAGGACATCCTTGAGGTATTTCTCCTGAGATATGAATATCCCATTGTGCTGTTGACGAATTTGTAGACCTAAGAAGAATTTCAATTCTCCCGTCATAGACATTTGATATTCTTCACTCATCATATAGGCAAATTCATCACTATAACGTTGGTCAGTACAGCCAAAGATGATATCATCAACATATATTTGGCACACAAACAGTTCACCATCATATGATTTAGTAAAAAGAGTGGGATCGAGTGAACCGGGTGTGAAGCCTTTCTTCAAGAAGAATTCCTTCAATGTGTCATACCACGCCCGTGGGGCCTGCTTGAGGCCATAGAGGGCCTTGTTAAGTCTGAAGACTTTGTCAGGATGTTTTGGATCTTCAAAACCTGGTGGTTGAGCAACATATACTTCTTCCTCAATCTTACCATTGAGGAATGCACTTTTCACATCCATTTGATATAAGATGATATCATGATGGTTAGCATAAGCAAGTAATATGCGAATAGCTTCAAGTCTAGCAACAGGTGCAAAAGTTTCATCGAAATCAATTCCTTCAACCTGTGTGTAGCCTTGAGCTACTAGTCGTGCCTTATTCCTCACCACAACACCATTTTCATCTTGCTTGTTGCGGTAGATCCACTTTGTACCAATGATGTTATGCTTGCGAGGATCGGGACGATTGACCAGTTCCCATACGTTGTTGAGCTTGAATTATGGCCTGAATCCACTCAGGCTCCAGAAATGCTTCATCTACCTTAGTGGGCTCTGTGATAGAGACAAAAGCAAAGTGCCCACAAAAGTTAGATAGATGTGAAGCTTTTGAGCGTGTGAGAGGACCTGGTGCTCTAATGTCATCGATGATCTTCTCCACTTGCACTTCTTTTGCAACGCGAGGGTGAGTCGGCTGCCGTTGAGGAATTTGATCAGCATTTTCTTCAGCATCAATTTCCTCAGCATTTTCTTCAGGTGCATCAGTTCGACGTTCTTCACGTTCTGGAACGAATTCTTCAGTAGGAATGATATCTTCAGTAGCCTTGTGCTTGATCGATTCCTCAGGTGCTGGTTCATCTAACACAGAAGGTAGGTGCTCTCTTTGCGAGTCATTAGTTTCATCGAACCGCACATCTACAGTTTCAACAATCTTGTGAAGAACATTGTTGAAGACTCTGTAGGTGTGCGAGTCCTTTCCGTAACCAAGCATGAAACCTTCATGTGCTTTCGGTGCAAATTTAGAGTTGTGATAAGGATCTCTAATCCAGCATTTAGCACCGAAGACTTTGAAATAACTCACATTGGGTTTCTTATCAGTGAGGAGTTCATAGGCAGTCTTCTTGAAGAATTTGTGAAGATATACTCTGTTGATGATATGGCACGCAGTATCAATTGCATCAAACCAGAAACGACGAGGGGTTTTGTACTCATCGAGCATAGTGCGAGCCATCTCAGCAAGAGTCCTGTTCTTGCTCTCCACGACGCCATTCTGTTGAGGAGTATAAGGAGCAGATAATTCATGAGTAATACCAAGTTCATCAAGATAGTCATCGAGACCCGAATTCTTGAACTCAGTGCCATTGTCACTTCTGATGTGCTTGATCTTCACACCAAAGTTAGTTGAAGCCCTCGAGGAAAATCGTTTGAAGACTTCCTGCACTTCAGTTTTGTAAGAGACAAGGTGCACCCATGTGTAACGAGAGTAATCATCAACAATAATAAAACCATATTGAGATGCTTCATTAGAGACAGAGGAATAATGGTTAGGACCGAAGAGATCCATGTGAAGCAATTCGAATGGACGAGTAGTGGTCAT
Source organism: Aegilops umbellulata (assembly GCA_032464435.1). Taxonomy (NCBI): domain Eukaryota; kingdom Viridiplantae; phylum Streptophyta; class Magnoliopsida; order Poales; family Poaceae; genus Aegilops; species Aegilops umbellulata. The sequence continues at coordinate 401,862,262 of CP136059.1, forward strand.
GATAGTCTTCGCTGGATGCTTGGCCTTGGTCATCTTTCCAGCTTCACAGGCACCGTATAAGTGATCCTTGAGGAATTTGACATTCTCAATGCCAATGACATGCTTCTTCTTCGCAAGCGTGTGCAGATTCCTCATGCCTGCATGACCAAGTCGTCGATGCCATAGACATCCTTCTGAAGTTTTTGCAAGTAGGCACACGGCAGGTTGTGAATCTGCAGAGAAATCAACAATATACAAGTCTCCTCTCCTAAAGCCTTCGAAGACTTTGGATTTGTCAGATTCCATAATCACAACACAACGATACTTGCCGAAGACAACAACCATATCAAGATCACAAAGCATTGAGACAGACATAAGATTGTATCCTAAGGACTCAACAAGCATGACTTTGTCCATGTGTCGATCCTTTGTGATAGCAACCTTACCTAGACCCAATACCCGACTTTTGCTTTTATCAGCGAAGATGATATGCTTCATGTGTGATGCTGATAAGGGAGCATCCATCAACAGATTCTTGTCACCGGTCATGTGATTTGTACATCCACTATCAAGTACCCATTCAGTGGCTTTGGGTTGATCATCCTGCAGAAGAATTAGTGCAACTTACAAACCTCATATACTTCAGTAGTGAAGAATATGATATCACAATTCATCAGATCAATTTCATCAAGCAGTAGAACCGATAAAACAGAGGGAGGACGTGTGAAATGAAAGTTCATTTCATCATGGTTAGCCTGCGTCCTTTCAGGCATTTTTGTCAGGTCCCCAGCAAATTCTTCAGACGTTACAGCATGTCTGGAGACCTGACCCTGCAGAAGAGATTAGTTCTTTTTCTTCACCACCCACATCTGAAGGGGTGGCAAAGAGTTCATCACTCTGCGAGCTCCATATGAGAATGGTGGCAAAGCAGCCAAACCATTTCGTTTCACATAAGAGTGGTTAGGGTAAGCATATGAATAAGCAGAGAAATTCTTCGAGGACTTATGAACATAATAATTTGAAGAATAATGCTCATATTCATAGCCCTTGGCTCTTCCCTGCGAAACAGAGTTGTTAGCACGATAATGTTCATATGAGGACTTTGATCCATGTGAGGAATTTGATCCTCTTGAGGAATTTGGTCTATATGAGGACTTGGATCCATATGAAGAATTTGGTCCATATGAAGAATTAGATCTGGGGTTCCTTTTCTTCACAGGTGGTATCATGAGGACATTCACCTGAAGACTTTCGAGGCAGATTTTGGGAACCCAGATTTTCTTCATAGGGGAACCGTTCCTGCAGTTAGTGCAAACATATCTAGCAAATACTTCACCATTCTGATTTTTGAACAGTTTATAGTTGGAGTCAAATGACTCATCAGAAGAATGATAAGATTCACATGTATAGCCAGATAAATCAGATGGATCAACTGGAGGTCCCTTTGCAGCAACCCATGAGGTTTTGGGGTACTGCTCAGGCTTCCAATAAGTACCATCCGCATTGAGTTTCCTCTCAAAGGCAATACCCTCTTTCCTAGGGTTCCTGTTGAGGATCTGCTTTTTAAGCACATCACAAAGAGTCTGATGCCCTTTGAGGCTTTTGTACATGCATGTCATGTACAATTCCTTCAGCCCTACATCGTCAGTGATACTAGCAATGTCCTCAGATGAGGAATTAGTGATAGCAGAGATAGGTGAAGAATTTGTAACATTTGAAGCATTTGAACATTCAGGTGAAGAATTGGCAGATTCTCGTTCAATGCATTTTAAACATGGAGGAATAAATTCTTCCTGAGCAACGCTGATTTGTTGAGCAAGTAATGAATCGCGCTCCTTCTGAAGATCTTCATAACTCTCTCTTAGCTTCTCAAGATCTTGCTTCTTTTGAAGATATTCATAAGAAAGTTTCTCATGATCAGATAAGAGAGTGTTATGATGATTTTGAAGGTTGTCAAACTTAGTCTGAAATCTCTGAAGATTTTCAGTCAAGGCCTTAGTGCGATCCATTTCTTCACCCAACATATCATCACTTTTGTCTAGCATGTTTTGAACCTTTTCAAAAGCCTTATGTTGTTGCACAGCAATCTTAGCAAGTTTAGAGTAGTTAGGCTTAAGATTTTCATCAGATTCATCATCACTAGATTCACAGGAGGCGTATTTGAGTACCTTGGCACCCTTTGCCATGAAGCAATAGGTGGGAGCGTAGTCATCACTACCTTCGTCAGCCTTGTTGGTGAGATCACCTTCTTCAGCGTTGAAGATGGATTTGCTGACGAATGTAGTAGCGAGGGCTAGGCTCGCCACACCAGACTCAGAGTCTTCAGATTGTTCCTCTTCCTCATTTTCTTCAGATTCAGCCTCAGAGTCCATTTCCTTGCCAATGAATGCCCGAGCCTTCTTGGAGCTGCTCTTCTTGTGAGACGAAGACTTCGAGGATTTTGATGATGAAGATTTTGAGGATTTCTTCTTTTTCTTCGCATCATCAGAACTGTAATCCTTGTATTTCTTCTTCTTTGATTCCTTTTCCCACTGAGGACAATCTTGGATGTAATGTCCTGGTTTCTTGCACTTGTGACAAAGCCTCTTCTTATAGTCACTGGTTGAGGAATCATTGCTCCTTGAGGATTTTCCAAAACGACCACGTCTTGAGAACTTCTGGAATTTCTTCACAAGCAGCGCCAGATCATGACTTAGTTCTTCAGGATCACCAAGGCTGCTATCAGAGTCTTCATCTTCGGACTCAGATACTACCTTGGCCTTCAGTGCACGTGATCTGCCATAGCTCGAACCGTAGAGATCTCTCTTCTCAGCAAGCTGGAACTCATGAGTGTTTAGCCTCTCGAGGATATCAGCGGGGTCAAGTGACTTGTAATCAGCACGCTCTTGAATCATCAGTGCCATAGTGTCAAATGAGGAATCAAGCGATCTCAGCAATTTCTTCACCACCTCATGGTCGGTGATGTCAGTGGCACCAAGTGCTTGAAGCTCATTTGAGATGTCAGTGAGGCGATCGAAGGTTTGCTGAACATTTTCATTGTCGAGTCTTTTGAAGCGGTTGAAGAGATTGCGAAGAACATCAACTCGAGAATCACGCTGAGTTGAAACTCCTTCATTGACTTTGGACAGCCTATCCCAGATAAGCTTAGCAGTTTCCAAAGCACTCACTCTACCATACTGTCCTTTACTCAGATGGCCACATATGATATTCTTCGCTTGGGAATCAAGTTGCTTGAATCTCTTCACATCGGTAGCGTTCAGTGAGGGTGAGACGGAGGGAACACCATTTTCCACAACATACCAGAGATCGTTATCAATTGCCTCAAGATGCATGCGCATCTTGTTCTTCCAGTAGGGGTAGTCCGTCCCATCAAAGGTAGGACAGCCAGCAGAGACCTTGATCATACTTGCGGGTGACATAACTAAAACTCCAGGCGGTTAAACCAAAATCACACAGAACAAGGGAGTACCTTGCTCTGATACCAATTGAAAGTGTGTTATATCGACTAGACGGGGGTGAATAGGCGATTTTTATGAAATTCTTCACTGAGGAATTTCCTCATGAGGAAATTCCTTAGCGAAGAAATACTAGCAGCGGAATAAGTACTCAAAAGTAAACATAACAGATTACATGCATGGTCATCATGATGAAATGAAGGCAAACACAGAGTACAGAAAGCGTAGGCACAGGATAACTCTAGATGAAGACAAACAGACTGAAGAAATTGAACTGAGGAATTTGTGAAAGTCTTCAGTCAAAGTCTTCAAACACAGATATGAACAAACAGACAACACAGTAATGAGGAAATGAAGGTGTTGAGGAAATGGAACCAGTAAGCTTGGTGAAGACAATGATTTGGTAGACCAGTTCCAACTGCTGTCTCAGTTGTACGTCTGGTTGGAGCGGCTGAGTATTTAAACTCGAGGACACACAGTCCCGGACACCTAGTCCTGAGCACGCAGCTCGGGACAACAAGTCCTCACCGTATTCTCCTTGAACTAAGGACACACAGTCCTCGTCCAATCACTCGTGGTAAGTCTTCAGGTGACTTCCAAACCTTCACAGACTTGGTCACTCGGCGATCCACAATTCCTCTTGGATGCTCTAGACCTAGACGCCTAACCGTCTGGAAGAAGCACAGTCTTCAAAGGTAACAAGCGTCGGATCCACGCAGGATCAATTTCTTCAGTGATGCTCAATCACTTTGGGTTTGTAGGTGTTTTGGGTTTGGGTTTGGATTTTCCTCACTTGATGATTTTCGCTCAAAGTCCTCGGAGGATGGATTGCTCTCAAATGACAAGTGTCAAGTTCACGCGGAGCAGCCAACCAGCTAGTGGTTGTAGGGGGCGGCTATTTATAGCCTAGGGAGCAGCCCGACATGATAAGACATAAATGCCCTTCAATGATATGACCGTTAGGTGGACAAGATATTTTAGGACAGCTGGCGCGTGGCACAGCAACGGTCGGAAATTTGGAGTACAAATTCCTCAAGGCTATCATGTTCCTCACTGTGTAGGCAATTCGCACTGGCGAATTCCTAACTCCTCAGTCAGAGCAAAGTCCTCAGTGACCAGAAGAACTGCGTCTCTGTCACTGAAGAATTTGACTGAACTGTATGAGATTTCCAATGGCTTCATTCGAAGGGATTGGTAGGTGTAGGATTTGAGTTGAGCATCACATGGAAATTTTCTCCTTAGTATTTCCTCGACCCCCTTTAACAGTACGGTGTTTTCTATGACTCAAGAAAGAGAAAAATGAAACTACGAAAACAAAAGTCTTCACGCTTCACGTTCCTCGAACGAATACCAAGTCTTCAAGGTCAAACCAATTTCTTCACTTTCAAAGTCTTCAGAAAGTCTTCAGAATATCAAAGTCTTCAGTCGAAGAACTTCATTTTTAGGGGTCGACTTTTACTGTAAATATCAAACTCCTCATAGACTTATAGACCTGTGTACACTCATAAACACATCAGATGCTTAACCTATAAGTCTTCAATACACCAAAATCACTAAGGGGCACTAGATGCACTTACACCTATGCTTTAGACATAGGCTCTAAAGTATGCTATGTTGTGTACCGCACCTGAAGTGTGCCAAGCCATGAGTCTGTCAAGGGGTACAAGTGTGATCTAGGAATGGATCACGGGACAACGGTCAAGGTTACCCTTAGTAGCTTATGGACTAAGGAATTTTCTCTATTATGGAGGTGGTAAAAGAGTTCGTCGTAAAGGGTTACGCCGATGCAATCTTTGACGCTAATCTGGATGATTCTGAGTAGTAAACCAGATTCGTATAGTAGAATAGTTATTTGGAATAGCTCCAAATAGAGCGTGGTAGCTGCATCTACAAGATGACATAGAGATTTGTAAAGCACACATGGATCTGACCCGTTGACTATAACATCTCTCACAGGCATAACATGATCAAACCCAGAACTCATTGAGTGTTAATCACATGGTGATGTGAACTAGATTATTGACTCTAGTAAACTCTTTGGGTGTTAGTCACATGGGGATGTGACCTTGAGTGTTAATCACATAGCGATGTGAACTGGATTATTGAATCTAGTGCAAGTGGGAGACTGTTGGAAATATGCCCTAGAGGCAATAATAAATTAGTTATTATTATATTTCCTTGTTCATAATAATCGTTTATTATCCATGCTATAATTGTATTGATAGGAAACTCAGATACATGTGTGGATACATAGACAACACCATGTCCCTAGTAAGCCTCTAGTTGACTAGCTCATTGATCAATAGATGGTTACGGTTTCCTGACCATGGACATTGGATGTCGTTGATAACGGGATCACATCATTAGGAGAATGATGTGATGGACAAGACCCAATCCTAAGCCTATCACAAGATCGTGTAGTTCGTATGCTAAAGCTTTTCTAATGTCAAGTATCATTTCCTTACACCATGAGATTATGCAACTCCCGGATACCGTAGGAATGTTTTGGGTGTACCAAATGTCACAATGTAACTGGGTGGCTATAAAGGTACACTACAGGTATCTCCGAAAGTGTCTGTTGGGTTGGCACGAATCGAGACTGGGATTTGTCACTCCGTGTGACGGAGAGGTATCTCTGGGCCCACTCGGTAGGACATCATCATAATGTGCACAATGTGATCAAGGAGTTGATCACGGGATGATGTGTTGCGGAACGAGTAAAGAGACTTGCTGGTAACGAGATTGAACAAGGTATCGAGATACCGACGATCGAATCTCGGGCAAGTACTATACCGGTAGACGAAGGGAATTGAATACAGGATTGATTGAATCCTTGACATCGTGGTTCATCCGATGAGATCATCATGGAACATGTGGGAGCCAACATGGGTATCCAGATCCCGTTGTTGGTTATTGGCCGAAGAGTTGTCTCGGTCATGTCTACGTGTCTCCCGAACCCGTAGGGTCTACACACTTAAGGTTCGATGACGCTAGGGTTATAGGGAATAGATATACGTGGTTACCGAATGTTGTTCGGAGTCCCGGATAAGATCCCGGACGTCACGAGGAGTTTCGAAATGGTCCGGAGGTGAAGATTTATACATGGGAAGTCATCATACGGTCACCGGAATAGTTCGGGGGTTTACCGGTATTGTACCGGGACCACCGAAGGGGTTCCAGGGGTCCACCGGGAGGGTCCACCTGCCCCGGAGGGCCCTATGGGCTGTATGTGGAGAGGGACCAGCCCCTTAGTGGGCTGGGCGCCTCCCCCTAGGGCCCATGCGCCTAGGGTTTGGGGGGAACCCTAAAGGGGGGCGCCCCCTTGCCTTGGGGGGCAAGGCAACCCCCTGGCCACCGCCCCCTCCTCAGATGGGATCTGAGGGAGCCGGCCCCCCTCTCCCTTGCCCCTATATATATGTGGGGGTGGGAGGGAAGCCGCACCAATGCCCTGGCGCAGCCCTTCCCCTCTCCCAAGTACTTCTCCTCTCCCGCCGTGCTTGGCGAAGCCTTGCAGGATTGCCACGCTCCTCCTTCACCACCACGCCGTCGTGCTGCTGCTGGACGAAGTCTTCCCCAACCTCTCCCTCTCTCCTTGCTGGATCAAGGCATGGGAGACGTCACCGGGCTGTACGTGTGTTGAACGCGGAGGCGCCGTTGTTCGGCGCTTAGATCGGAATCAACCGCGATCTGAATCGCTACGAGTACGACTCCTTCATCCGCGTTCTTGCAACGCTTCCGCTCAGCGATATACATGGGTATGTAGATGCACTCTTCTTCCCTCGTTGCTAGATTACTTCATAGATTGATCTTGGTGATGCGTAGAAAATTTTGAATTTCTGCTACGTTGCCCAACAGCAGCCACCAGCCTCCTCCTTCTCCACCTCGCCAGCAAGGGCGGAAGAGACCCGCCGCTGCCCCGGCTGCTCCGGCGCATTGTAGTCCTTCGCCTCCACCTCATAAGCAATCATGAAAGAAGACAGCCGCAGCCGCTCCGTCTGCTCCGGCGTCTAGTAGTACAGCCAGAGGCGGGAGGCAATACAGATACGGTCCACCTCTCAAGCCTCTAGAGAAGTTACCATATGAGAGGACCGAGGAGGAAAACACGAAGATCGTGCGGACCTAAGTGAAGGACTTCTTTGAAGGGTTGAAAGCAAAGAGACATCCACCTCCAGAGGAGAAGGTAGATCCGGTGAAAGCAAAGCGCACTATCGATGCCCTAAGGAAACCACCAAAGTCTCCGCCGAAAACCAACTATGAGCGCATTACTGAAAAGGCATATCTCTAAGCGGAGCGGTCCAGAAGTATTGTTAGTGATCAAAGGTTAAAAGAACGAGCAGCTGGGAAAAAAATTGCCCAGCTCGGCGAACAAGCAAACCAATCGTGCCCCCCGCTCAATGTGTCTAGCGACATCGTCGCTAATGCTCCGGGGATGGTGCCCGGTTATAGCAATCTTGGAGATTACCTGCCCGACAATGTACATTATGATTTCTTGGAGGTGGACAAACACAGATATGAGTACGGGAAGCCTCTCGTTAAAAATGAAAAATCTCTAACAACGATGATGCGAAGATTCCATAATTGGTACATGAAAACCTGCAAAGAGTCTGGGGGGACGAATACTTTGTATCTGAGAATTAAAGAGGACCACGACCCTGTTGGAACTGATCTGTTGCATGTTCCATTTGAGGAGTTCTTCCAGTTCTTCAATCAAAAGGCCCTCGATAAATTAACGGTCACTTGCTACTTTCTGTAAATACTACTTCTGTCATTAAGTCTCTATATATAGCTCAGCTCTTACATTGCATGTATTTATAATTATCCTCACTATATTATGCAGATTGAAGATCGTCGAGTGCAGAAATGTATGATATTGGGTTCATTAACACAAATCTTAGATGAATTTCAGGTTAAAAAGAACGCGAAGAGGGCGAGGCCAACTTGCTCAAATCATTGTTAATAAATCAAAGCAAAGATTTAATACTCTTTCCTTACAACTTCAAGTGAGTGTTATTCTCGTGTGCATATTCGGTTCCCTTATTACTCGAGCGAGGTTATAGTAATGTAATTGATGAGTTATGCATGCGTGCGCAGCTTCCACTATATTCTCCTGGAGATTAAGCTTGAGCAGGGACTAGTAACCGTCTTAGACTCGAGACGAAAAGATCCGAGACCTATGCGGACATGACTAAAATTCTCAACAAGTAAGTTCAATCCATCATTATCGCACCATATCGACAACTTTTTGTTCATTTCCTGATATCTCAAGTAATAATTATTTTCTTTGTCTTGCAGGGTTTGGAAACAGTTCACCGCAGAAGCTCCGGGACTGCCGAAGGAGCTGCCATATAGATACCTGAAAGTAAGTAATACTAGCTAGCTAGTTGCGCGCATCTCCCGTTGATTCTAGGTACTTTCATCAATGCCATTGATAATGCTTCATTATCAGTTTGATTGTCCTCTATTTCTCGTAAATTACTTGTGGCAGGAACAAGGGAATGATTACTGTGGATACTACGTGTGCGAGTTCATCTACAACGTGACTTTGAAAAATAAGCGGGGCTACTCTAAAAGACAATATGAAGTGCGTAAGCAATATTATTCACAATTTCATTTTATTACACCGACATTTCTGTTGAGTTTCATTCATATATATGTATTAACCCCCTTCTTCAAATTAGACGTGGTAGATGCAGAATGAACTCCTACCACAAGATCGCATGAAAGCAATTCAAGAGGAATTGGCGGGATTCTTTCTTGACCACGTCATCAATAAAGCCGGAGAATACCATGTGGAAGTTGAGTTCAAATGCTAGGGGATTGTAAGAGATCTTACATATTGTATATGTATGTAGCCAGTAGCGTCGGATAGATAATACGAAAACTTGTTGTTCGACCAATCTCTCAGAGAAGGAGAGGTTGATCACTTCTCTCGGTATGCATGATGAACTTCTGTACTTAATGGTTTCCTTCATTTCCTTACTAGCTAGCGTGTCGAGGGCCTCCCTATGTATAGTACGTAGCATCGACCAAGCACGAAGATAAGAGAGGACACTTCTCTCAATTAATTAATTAGCTACCTAACACAATATATGAAACACCTTAATTAACCATACAAAACCCCCAAATCCACCCCCCTTTCAGAAAAAAACAAAAACCCTAGCCCCTGAACAGCTGACGCGTGGATGCCTATTGGTCCCGGTTGGTGCCACCAACCGGGACTAAAGGGCCTCCTGCCTGGGCTCGCAGCACCGGCCACATGGAGGCCCATCTTTTCCGGTTAGTATTAGAACTGGGACTAAAGGCCTAGGCATTAGTAACGACACTTTAGTCCTGGTTCCCTAACCGGGACAGATGGGCCTTATGAACCGGGACAAATGGCCCTTTTTCTACTAGTGGGTCTTCTTGCTCGCTCTCGATGATCATGTTGTGCAAGATGACACAGCAAGTCATAATATCCCACATTTGATCTTTCGGCCAGGTCTGAGCAGGGTACGGGACAACAGCAAATCGAGATTGGAGCACACCAAATGCCCGCTCGACATCCTTCCTGCAAGCCACCTGAATCTTCGCAAACCAGGCGTTCTTGCCTCCTGGCACAGGGTTTGAGATCGTCTTCACAAATGTCGACCATCTCGGATAGATGCCATCAGCTAGATAGTACCCCTTGTTGTAGTGCCGCCCATTGATCTCGAAGTTCACCGGAGGAGAATGACCTTCAACAAGCTTGGCAAAGACAGGAGAGCACTGCAGCACGTTGATGTCATTGTGAGTTCCTGGCATACCAAAGAAGGAGTGCCAAATCCAGAGGTCCTGTGTGACCACCACCTCAACTACCACACTACAACTGCCTTTGGAGCCTTTGTACATCCCCTGCCAAGAAAATGGGCAATTCTTCCATTTCCAATGCATGCAGTCGATGCTTCCAAGCATCCCAGGAAATCCTTTTGCTGCATTATATGCTAGGATCCGAGCAGTGTCTTCCGCATTGGGTGTTCTCAAGTATTGCGGTCCAAACACTGCCACCACTGCCCGACAGAACTAGTAGAAACACTCTATGCTGGTGGACTCGGCCATGCGCCCGTAGTCATCGAGTGAATCACCGGGAGCTCCGTATGCAAGCGTCCTCATCGCTGTCGTGCACTTCTGGATCGAGGTTAATCCAAGTTTGCCGGTGCAATCCATCTTGCACTTGAAGTAGTTGTCAAACTCCCGGATGGAATTCACAATTCTGAGGAAGAGCTTTCGACTCATCCGATAACGGCGCCGAAATGTTTTGTCGCCGTGAAGTGGAGCATCGGTGAAGTAGTCGGAGTAGAGCATGCAGTAGCCTTCGAGACGATGCCAGTTTTTTGCTTTCACCCACCCCGGCGCCGAGCCACCTCGCCACGGCTTTTCATTGCTCGCCAGCAGCTGGGCGAGGGCGGCGAGCACCATCAGATGCTCTTCTTCCTGGACGTCGGCCTCGACTTCCTCCTCCAGCAGCGCGGCGAGCGCTTCCTCGTCATCCGAGTCCATCACCGAGGCAGGCAAATCGCCGAACACCTTGCGCCCGGTGGGCATGCACCCGCCGCTAAACTGCCCCTCCGCGGCCGGAAACGTCCAGCTGCTGTTGGAGGGGCTGCCGCGGCAAACCTCTGCTATTTTTCCGGCGGGGAATGGCTATCTAGCGGTGAAGGGCGGCGGGCGGCGCCGGGATATAGCTAGTGGCGGCTGAGGACACGGGGGGTGGAAGGCGAGTCGGGGAAGAAAATCTTGACTTTTCACCTGAGGGTGTGGGCCAGCTGCCCTTTTCCCTTGCGCCGGAGCCCCCAATCGCCCCCAGCGCGCCGGGTTCGGCCTGCGGCCGCCGGGCGGAAAAAAGGGCCGAACCGACGCTTTTCATCGTCCCGGGGGCGCGACTGGTGCGTTTCTTTCGCGCTGGCGCCGAAAAAGTAGCCTGGGGGCCTGTTGGGGGCGCGGCTGGAGATGCTCTTACCATGAGAGACACAAGTAGATGTGGGGTGTCGTCGAGAGATCACAATACCAGGACTTAGCAAACAGCCAAATGCATCGGCGGGCATACCGGCCACATGGCACAACTCACGAGTATCCACAATCAACGAGTGTCATCCCAGACACGAACCTTGACTGGGGCTCCGCCACAGAAAAACGGAACGAATAGCAGTTTGAGAGGCATATTGCGCCATCCTTGAGCAAAAATGAGTCGAGAGAACACCAAGAGCACCAAGCTCGCCGCAACACAACGGTAACCATGAGATGGTCTTGAGCAACCATTACCATCCGGAGCCGCACAAGAACACCACCACCATAGACGAAGAGCTCTAATCAACCGAGACCATCCATGATGCCTCAAGGCTATTGGCGCAACCGAAAGGAAACAAGCGACCGAGTCCACACTTGACGAAGAGCCACACGCAGCCGAGTCTACATCACAACAGCGGCACCGCCGGCGAAGCCGAAGGGCATCAATGAGCCGAGTCTACACCCGGATCGCTTCTCCGAGCACACCAGTGCAAGCCGGCCGCGCCACCACCACCGTCCAACCCGCAGTGAGGAGCCACCATACAGTCCACCAAGTAGATGCCTTCAGGAAGGAATGCGACGCGAAAAGCGCCGCCATCGGCCGTTCCGGACAGACCAGGAACATGGGTTTTCCCAGGAGCCTCGAAGGGGAAGTCACCATGACAGCAATGCCTCCAAGGAGGTAAGCGGCACCCGCGGGCGTCACCATCGCCGGCTCCGGCAGGAGCATTGGCTTTCGCCCAAGTGAGTTGCCCACCTCCGAGGAGCACCAGTAGACTGCGAAGCGCTGCTCCCTGCACCACCACAGAGGAAGGGTCCCTGCAGCCCGCTGCCGCACGGGACCAAATCCGGTCCACCATAGGCCAGAGCCCGCCTACCCACGCCGCGCCACGCCGACCACCATGGCCGCCGGCCGCAGCCAAGCAACAGTTGCGTCCACATGCACCACGCGCGCCGCCACGGCCGTCGGAGAGCTGATCTGCCACACCCGTGCCTTGACGCAACCCCTCCTCACCGCCACGGGCCTCCACGCGCCTGCGACGAGCACCGCTCCAGATCCGCCTGAAGCACGGCACACGCAGCCGCCGCGCCCCTCATGGCCGATCCGCCGCCCACGCCAAGTCTGCGAGTGCTCGCGCCTCGCCGCCCCCTGCAGCTGCCGGGACCCATTGTCCACGTAGCCTCGCCCCACAAACGCCGTCGTGCGAGCCCCCTCGCGCCAGATCCGTGCCTTATCGGCCCACAAAACGGGCGCAGAGCAACCTCCCACACCAGGCACCCCGACACCTCGATGCGCCGCCCGGACACCTATGCTGCCTCGCCGCGCGCCCCTGCCATCAGCGCCACCTCGCTGCGCCACCCCGGACGCCCAGGCGTCTGAGCTCCTTCGAAGCGACCGGCCCGCGCCGCGCCACTCCGAGCAGGAGGAGGAGAGGGCCTCGCCGCCGCCGAGCCGCACGGCTTTGCCCGGCGACTCCAGCGGGCGGCGGCGAGGGGAGAGTGGCCGGCGGGTTGTGGCGCTGGCGGCGGCGGCTAGGTTTCGCTCCTGGTCGCCCGCGGGAGCGACCGAGGAGCGAGCACTCCACCAATAATTCCAAGTGTCTGAATCTAGTGCACAGTTGCCTTCTGCAAGCGGCAGCATAATATTCACCCGTGTGAGGTGGCTTCCTTGCAAGGCGTATGAACTTGAGAACTTCACAAAATACCTTCACCCTCATCATCATTCTGCTCTAATACATCATATAGTATCAACGTCTGAGTGGACCCTCCGGGCTGTAACGGTACATTACCTGCCGATGAGCTATGTGTGCGTACCAAATGATAATATTGTGACTCTTGTCAATCATCAGCTGTTAAAATTTGCAGCTACCAATCATCAACTGTCGTCAATCACAGATATCTTCATGCGTTTTAATAGGGAAAATTATGCCTGTTGGAATTAACCAAGCCCTTTTTAGTTCGGCTAGGACACAAATCAGTCACTGCTTTATGTTTTTGCATGCCACCCGAGTGCAAGAGCAACGCGGAGGGCAAATCATTCTATCTCTATATTCCAATTTTAGCAATTGATTAATTAAGTTTCTGATTTTCCCCTGTTATGTAATTTGTGCCGCTCATGTTGTCACATTTCTCAGCTTAGTTAAATTGCCACTTAGTACCAGTGTGCCTGCTAGGGCGACACGGGCGGCCACCCATCCCGACTGCCGCAGGCGCCTCCCCACACCCCTCGTCGCCGCCGGGCGAAGCCCCGGCCAGCCGACGGTGGCGGCGGGCCATCTCACATCTCGTCATGCGTCCATCAAGCCCCTGAAAGCAGATCGTTTCCATTCATCTGCAGAGTGCAGACCTGTTCACTCTCCGTCATGGCTACTGATGCCCAAGAGATGCGGCCAGCTTGCCAGGTACTCAATCCCACGGATTTTCCCAGGTCACCGATTTGGACGAGGATCCTCCGGCCGCGCTCCCGCGAATTTCCACCGTGAACTCACCCAGATCGGCAGGGGTGCCATGGTTTGCGGCCAGATCCAGTATCTGTGAGGGCCCGGCCGATGGTCGAGCGGGCTTGGGGACCGCAGCTGCACACTTGTGCCCAGGGTCGTCGTGTTGGCAGCCGGTGGTGAGGTTCTTCGTGTGATGACCGGTCCGTCCCACGACGGCGATGACCACTCCGTTCCGTTCCACGGCAGCGACCTGTTGAGGATTGTGTGTTAGCCATCGAAAGATCTTTGCGAGGTTAGTCTCTCCAGATCCGGTGGTTGCCTAACATGGAGAGATGCAATTGACGATGACTTGACGCAGAGGATATGGTTGTGCAGCGGCGGCAGTCGGTCTAGACCAGAGCATGCTGCTGCTAGGATCGTTGGAAAAGTGATGGCGACAACACATGATTGACTATGATGGTGGTGCTCCTCAAGTCGAACTGCGGGGTGAAAACCTAGGTCTGCTGAGTTGGTTGTACCTGGCAATGGTGATGTTTTTTGTGTCGTTACCTTGTTGAAGGCATTGCTCGGATATGCTCGGACTGTTTCTTCAAGGTGAAAACCTACACTCTGGCTTTTGGTGGTCGGATTGATGACAGTGGCGCTCGAACGTCACTCCCTTCCCGAAGGCTTTGTTGTTGAGGAACCTTGTTGTCCTTGTGGTGTCATGAGATGGTTGATGCGGATATGGTCATTGTGGTAGTTTATCGATCGTGGATTTGATCGCTTCTGGATTTTTTTAATGCTTAGGCATAGCTTTGCTCTTATATGACTTTGCTATTGCCGGTAGGTTTTTTTTGTGTGTGTACGTTAGTGTTGGCTGTGTGCATCCTAGCAATGCAGAGGCCGGGTGTGTGCTCATTTTAGTTGTATGTTATTGATGCTTCATTTTGAGTAATAAAATCCACCCTTTATCGAAAAATAGGCAGTCACCATACAAAATGTATTTTTGTAATAACTTGATCAATCAATAAAAGAACATATGATATTTATATTTTTGGTGCAAAATAAGGACATCAATAACATCACACGCCAGCCTATTCCTCAAGGAAAAAAATACTCAGCCATTTACTTCTAATATATATGTACAATATATAAATACATATGACAAAATAACAAACAAAGAAATATTCAGTCCAAATTTCAAGCATACACGGTGCGGTCTGGCATCATGGATGTCTAGGACAAAACATATAGATGAATACAAGCAGCGGGGATGCCAAAGTTATAAATCTGTGATGTGAAGTATAACCTATCTCTAAATCTTATAGTGTTTCCTAAATTTATACATGGAATTCTACTGGCATTTATTGGTTTTGGCCAAAAGAAATCTAGTTAATTGACTGCACAACCATAATGTGAATTTGCCACTGAATCCGAGCCGCATGAGGATCAAGGCCAATATCAGCATGACAATGGCAATGATCAAGCCCTTCCTGGCTATGAGCCAGTTCTTTGTCTTGTTTGCTACCTCTACTCCTCGCTGTGCTCTGCCCATCCAACTCATCATTCTTTCTAGACCTTCTGGAGATAATGAAGACATAGCTTGCTGAGCTTTGGCAGCATCCTCCTTGGACAGCTTCAAACCGAACTTCTGACTCAGGTCTGCCATCACATCAGGACTCATGTTCTCCATCATGGACACAAACATCTGCCGCATAGCCGGGTCTTCCATGGATTTTCTCACGGCTTCTTGCATATCAGCTATAGAACTGGATGGCGACTGGTTGTTTACTACTATTTCATCATGGTTCTCCGCAACATTTTGCAAAGACGGAGGCTGCAGGAAGGTTGGAAGTTCTTCCACAATCTCTTCAATAACAACTCCTTTTGGAAGTTCTTCTACAACCTCTTCAATAACAACTCCTTTTGGCAGATTTCCTTCAGCTGCAAGTTTTCCCTGTGTTTCTCTCAGTACCTCAGCAATGGTTTCATCCTCGGGAGATATTTCATGAGCTTTACTCAAGTCAGCGACGGCGGCCTGAAGGTTCCCCAGTCCTCTGTACGCCTGACCCCTCCGGTAGTACGCCTTGACGACGACATTGCTCGAACCATCACAACCTAGAAGAACCTCCGAACCTTCGTTCACCCAATCCTCGAACCTGCCCGATTTCAGGTAACAGGACATCAGATTAAGGCTGCACTGCACCCTTAATGCGTGCGCGGCTGCCGACGGCACGTTCTTCAAGCTATCCTTGGCGAGCTCGTACTTGGCAGCAGCCTCGGCGTACCGTCCACGGCCGTGAAGCTCGTTCCCCTGCTGCTTCAGGGCCTTGGCACCAGATACGGCGTGTGAGATCTGAGCGTCAGCTTGCGCCTTCATGGCGGCGAACTCCTCGGGCTTAGCCGTGGCGAGCTTTTCGGCCATGGAAAGCATCTCCTCTGGGCTAGTTTGGTTCAGCTGCTGGGCGGCAAGTTTGAGGTCCTGAGGCGTCATGTTTCTCATGCTCTCGGATGCCAGCTTTACCAGGTCGGGGTTGGACGCGAGCTGCCGCTGCATCCTGGCCAGGTCGTCCGGGGACATGCGCCGCATCTGCTCCTCCGCCAGCCGCATCATCTTCGGGTTCATCATGGCGCCGGCCGCCGACGGGATCGACGTCAAAATGATGCACCCGGAGCTCGCGGAGTTGGGAGTTAGCTGAGCTCTCGTACGTCTGGCTTTTCTTTGGTGGCTGATTCGTAAGGTCTGTTGCCATATTTATTTACCGGCCGGGGTCGTGGAGAGGTGACCCGAGTCCAAGCCAAGACGGATCATACGTACGTACGCAGTCCAAGCCGACACGGAAATACGTGGTCTTTTTTCTCGAAAATTTTATTATGCGTAGGAAATATTACAAAATGTGATCAACCTGGTTACAGGATTATATCATAGTCCTAGTAGAAAGCTAAAAATATGTTTTTTCTAAAGTTAACCAAAGGGCTTCTTAAGCAAAACCAAAGCCGGTACAATGGAAAGAGAACTGAACTTTGAATGACCAGTAAAAAGTAATCTTACACTGAAAATCATATTAGTTGAAAAGCACGCCTCTCCTTCCTCAGAGTGCCACCGGAGGAGCATACGAAGTGTTCATATCCCCCTAGCAACAGCTAGGGTTACACCTTCCCTCCAAGCAACACATGCGAGATTGTGGATTCGCACCCCCCCCCCCCTACCCGCCGATTTGATGGCCGGCGGCCGGGAGGAGAATTCCGGTGCCTTGGCTCCCGCTAGTAGTTTAGATTAGAGGTTTTAGTCTTTACAGGGGTGATGTTCAGGACGATGGCGGCACTTTTTCTTTTAGTTGGTCTTCCAAGCTCCATTCCTCCTCGAATTCGTCGTGCGCTTGTGCAACGGCAAGATATGGTGACAGACACTTTAGTTTGATTCAATGGTTCAACGACCATGACTGGGACTCCAGGGAACTGGTCCTTAGAGGCACGTGCACGAAGACTTCCGGGTTGTCATCGACAAGATCACATCGGCTCCAGTATAGGGGAGCAGTGACAACAACGTGTCGGTGGCTTGTTCTGATGGTGGCAGTGGTCGTTCGTTAGACTAGAGACCTTGATGTAATTTTTATTATGTTAGGTTGCTTTGTACTTCTCATGAAATTTAATAATAGATCTGGATGCTTTTTCACACAAAAAGAATATCATAACAATCTTCTTGTTCCTTTAAAAATTGCACTAAACCAATGTAAAGGAAAAGGACACCTACAACCGACCTCGTCATATTTGGCTTTGAAGACTGCAATAGTCACTCGTCGCTTGAGAGGAGTTGTATAAACCATCGAAGAAACATCAGTTGGAGCATCACCACATGTAGTACATGCTTGCATTCTAGCATCAACGCTCCAGAGAGTTGGAGAAATCATACCATTGCCTCTAACAAAATGGAAGAAGATGTCGAAGTAGCCGCTCTAAAAGTCAGTGAATCACTCTTCTGGATAAACACACCAAGCAGAACTATCTGAAGAGAGTCACCATATCCGGCGACACAACCTGCCACAAGTTGTTTGCCGGCATCAGACCAGACGTTGTCGAGGAAGGAAGAGCACTGAGAGACCTTAATCCAATAGGCCTTCACCGCTATAATCTTGTTGATGAACTAAGGAAAAAAACAAATGGGTCTCCAGTCCTCGTGCTGCCGACGAGGTTGCTAGATGGAGGAGAGGGTGGCAATCAGACGGTGTGGATGAGACCTTAGGCGACGGCTTGGGTTGGGAACAAGAGGGTGCAAAACGACCTCTAAATATGTATCGAATATATCTATATCTATATCTATCTATACCTACTCATAAAGGGAGGTGATATTCTTGGTTTGTTCTATCAAGCGTGTTTTGCAAAAAAAAATAGTAACCTTTTTCTATGTCCATGTCCAAACAACATATGCTTCGTCGCCCGGACCATGTGGGATTTGGAGTCCAAATCACCGATCACAATACATACCATAAGAGACTAGGAAACCTCACAGACGATTATAACCGTTGTTGTAGTATCTGGACAAACCAAACCCAACACAACGGTCGAGAAATCAGGGAACGAAGAGTCATGAGGGACATCTGCGATAGGATAGGCGACATGATGGGTGCGTGCCTTCGATCTAGACAAGCAGCTGGTCTTCCAAAGGACTCAATTTGCGGCCCGCCAAATGTCCACACAGACGACACATTGTAGAGCAAGGGAGAGCGGTCATGGACAACAACGGGTTCGTCGGGCGCCGGGGAGGCCGATGAACCCATCCAAGCTATCCGGCGTGTCAAGGAACTTGAGACCACACCGACACCGCATGCAACCAGCCACTTCTACAGATGACAAAATCAAATCCAGTAGATCTCGGGTAGGGGGTTGGCTGGCGGGGAGCAAGGTGGGCACGCGGACATCGAGGTCCATGGTGACAGTGGCGAGGCCGAGCTCAGGATCGAAGGGAGTAGCACGAGGTGAGGGGGAAGATGGTCTAGGGTTTGTCCAGGGGGGAGGGGATGACCTTATCCACGCGGGGCACCGTGGGATGGCCGCCACGGCGGCATCACTGGCCAGGGAGGCGTGGATGGCCGCCACGGCCTCCCCCTGTTTCCTGTAGCATGGGGAGGGAGAGGAGGTGAGGTGGGTTGGGCCTCCCTGCCCACACATGGGGCTCCCTCACTCTTTCCGTTCCTTCTTTCTTTCTTTTTGTTTTCTTTTTATTTATTTATTTATTTCTTTTCTATTTTGCAAAATATTTAGCCAAAAGAAGTCTTTTGTAACTTATGGAGTTGTGCCACATAAATACTTTGCAATATTGATCACTGCCATAAAAAGGTTTTGAGGCAAGACAATTTCATTTAAATTTTATATAAATGAAAATAGATTAATGGGGCTGTTTTGGGCACTGTTTTAACTCCTAGTGGTGTTTTGGCAATTTAGGTGATGTTGTTTTCCTCAACATAATTACTTAGGAATTATTTGTAAAATTATGAACTATTTTGTTTGCATTTTTTAAGATGTAATTTTTTTTACTTGAAATTTAAATTAATGTATTTGAGTTTGGTTTGAAACAAAGTGAGGATTAGCAACTTAATTATGATGACATGGCATCACTAGGGTGGGGTTACTGTAGCATGATTCTCGGGGTGTTACAAATCCACCCTAGCGAGATACATGTTGGCTCCTTGTGGATCACACCACCCCGTGGACTACACCGCCCACTCCAGCCCCATGTAGAGACATGGCCTCATTGAAGACACTCACCTTCTCTGGTTTATCGCTCCCACATAGTTGAACTTGATCCTCCCGTCGTGACACATAGACGACCTGGGCACGCTTCATCTTCAATGCCTCGTCAGAGAGATGAGCACTTGGACACGATGACACTGACACGACGACGACGACCAACTGACCGTGCTAACCTGCACGACTCCTTGACTCTAACTACCGGATGACGATCGTGACGACTTTCCGGCACCGCACCACCGCTCCCGTCAACGAACCTCCATCCGCTGCCTTGCCGACGACAACCCGTCGTCTCCCTCCTTTTTTTCTGCGGGGGAGGAGGTGGGGGGGGAACGGAAATCTCATTACTTAAGGTGGTGCATCATCCTTGTACACGTTCACAATTTCGTCTGTACCTCCTTCTAACCACACCGCAGTCCGAGGAGTACAACTCCCGTAGGCAGCTAGACTATGACTAACTTTATTTTTGGTATGGCTAACAAGAGTAAGTGAGATCTCCCTATCAACTTTGAACATCTCCTGAAGTTCACTCACAATGGTCATGTGCCGCGACCGGTTCCGTTCAGTGGCGTTAATTTAGCATCACCACTGCTTCCGAGCAGTCCAACTCCACCTGGATGGGGCAGGTCGTGCGCTCCAGTTCGGCATCAAGGGCATTATCACATGCAAAGAGCTGCCGGCATGCTGTGAAAATAATTTCACCATGGGCGTCCCGCAACACCATACCACACCCAGCAGTACGATTAGCAGCGACTTCATGGCCCGCCCCGAGGACCTAGTAGGTTGCCACCTCGTGTTTTTTTAGAGAGTGACGAGTCATATTTTAATGTGGAATACACCAAGCCATTGCTTTAACCGGAGTTGGACCCTAAACTTCTTTTAGCACACCTTCATTTTCTGAGCAGGACATGGATTTCCTACCGCAAATCCTTCAAAAAATTCAAAATTTATCGCATATAGCTAGAAAATATTAGGAAAAGAACTTTACAATTTATTATATCCCAGTAGCTAGTTTCTTTTTGTGAATCATACTACACCCAGCAGGTACTACATATATAATTACTAGGAGGTATTATATAATCGTATGGGACATGGACTGAAAGCTCAGTGGGACGTGGCCGTTTGCGGCCTTGATTTGATTTGAGTGACGTACGTGTTCATTTAGTTTGACACACGTACGCGCACACACAAATACATACATACGTACGTATAAAG
Organism: Aegilops umbellulata; assembly: GCA_032464435.1. NCBI lineage: Eukaryota > Viridiplantae > Streptophyta > Magnoliopsida > Poales > Poaceae > Aegilops > Aegilops umbellulata. Next base: position 401,883,104 of record CP136059.1, read on the forward strand.
GTATAATTAAGTAGGCTTGAGCTTTGAGAAGATGACTGGAGGCCATGGATGCGCCTAGCGTGGACAGCGGAGCACCATGGTCTCGATTGTGACTCCGGGTCCGAAGGCCAACATGGCGCCCCACTCCGGCAGCAGGCTCCGGCGCCGGCGCAGCTCGTCGAGCACGAAGACGATGGTCGCGCCGCTCATGTTGCCGTACTCGCGGAGCACGTGCCGGCTGGCCCCCAGCTTCTCCGGCTCCAGCTGGAGCACCTTGTCTATGTTGTCCAGGATCTGACGGCCACCTGGGTGCACCGCCCAGAAGAGGTCGTTCCACTTCCCGTTCCCAGATAACGGCGATGGGAGATGAGCACCACCGTCGTCGTCGTCCTCGTCGTCTCCTCCGCGGAACGCGTCGAGGAGGCAGCGCTCCACGTTCTGCCCGATGAGCGTGGGCACCTGGATGGCGAGGTGGAAGTCGACGCCGCTGCCGGAGACCTGCATGCCGAGCACGTGCTCCGTCTTGGGCACCGTGGTCTGCGTGGCGTGGACCATCTCGAAGATGGGGCTCTGCTCGCCGTCGCGGAAGGGCCCGGCGCCGACGATGACCGCGCCGGCGCCGTCCCCGAAGATGGCGTGGCCGACGAGGTTGCCGCCGTCGGGCCCGCCGAAGCAGACGAGCGTGATCTCGGCGCAGGCCACGAGGACGCGCGCGCCGCGGTTGTTCTCGGCGAGCTCCCTGGCGAGGCCCAGCGCCCTGCCGCCGCCGTAGCAGCCGTGGAGGCTGAGGATGGTGCGGCTGACCGTGGGGCGGAGGCCGAGCAGCGTGGCGAGCCGCAGGTCGGCGCTCGGGGCGCCCCAGGCGGAGTAGGTGCTGAAGATGAGGTGGGTGATCTCGCTCGCCGGGCGGCCCCACTCGGCGATGGCCTTGGCCGCCGCGCACTGCGCCAGCTTGGGCACCGCGTCGACGGTCATGGCGAGGCGGTTGTCCAGCGACGGCGCGTCGTGGTCGTACAGCTCCGGGTGCGCCGCCAGCGTCTCCTCCGTCAGGTGGAAGTGGCGCTTGTCGATGCCCGTCTTCTCGCCTGCAACCAAAAAAAGAAGCATAAATCAGTACCAGAAAAAACATGGATGCATGCATGCAGATTGGTGCTCCTACCTATGGTCAACGTGGTGAACAGGGAAGAAGATAGTACGTACAGATTCTGGTGAGCTTCTGCTGGAGCTCAGTGAGGTGGTCGCTCTTGGTGACGCGGAAGAGGTTCTCGGCGAAGATGTTCTGGGGCATCTCGAGGCCGGTGGGGTTCGCCGTGCCGATGCCAAGCATGGCCGCGGGGCCTTCGGCGTGCTGCCGCCGCGCCACCGCGGCACCACCGTGCCCGATCCCGTTGCCTTCGGTGGTTCCGATGCTTCCCATGACCGATCTTTCTAAAGGAGTACTTGTTTGCTGGGCAGGGGTCACTAGCTTTGTGAATGAAGCTTCAATGGCATGCAGCAGCTTGGTCTAATGGGGTATGTGCTAGGCTCAGGATTTATAGTCCGTTTCTTTGGTGGCTGCAAGCTGAACTGTCTGTTGGAGTGGCTGCCCTGGCATTAATTATCGGTCTCTCAGATGCAGCTTCGGACGCAGCCTCCGATGCAGCTTTCCTCGACAAAAAATGGGTAAGCCTCAACTCCATTTGTGTCAGGACCTGCACCACGCACCTACTGAAGATGAGAAGAAGGAACATCAGAAGTTCAGCTAACGAACGGTCAAGATGCGAGGATACCGGTTTAGAGCAGATCAACGGCTCAGATGCGATCTTCGCCGTTTTATCTGTTTAACTGCAGTTACTGTAAACTAACCGTTACTACAGCAGTCACCGCGGTGGAGCTGATCAGGTTATAAGTCCGGCTCCGAGGCTTGGTCGGGCATGTATCGAATATTCGCTATCTCTTAGAATTAGGTAGAACCCTAGCTATCGTACGGAAGACAGGGTACCTTCTCTCGCAATTCTTCCTTGTATCCACTATTTCCCCAATTATATGCATCGATCGGGAGAGATTTCAGCGAATCCTTGATTTCCGATTGATTCGGGCCTTACAAAGGTATCAGAGCGCCGGTGATTTCCTTGGCGACGACTCGACGGCAGCGAATCGGGCTGTGGAGAACAGGAGGTTGGGATCTCTCGTAAAATCCCTCCCGTCCCTCCCAGTTCGCGGCGGCGGTGTGGGCGGCGGTGATAGACGGCGACAGGCGGCGGTGAAATTCGGGCGCAGATCATCGAGTCCGATCCGGTTGCTGAGAGGCATTCTCTCGGTGGTAAAATTCCAGTATCTGACGGGATCCGTGCGCCAGAGAGAAGATCCGGTTGCTGAGCGACTGTCGTTCGCGATCAGGGCTATCTCAGTAGCATAACGAGTGAACAAGATGGCGGACACTCGAGCCAAAGTGCATATCACAGTAGGTCGCGTGGAAAAGGAAGTAGCAGATCTACGGGCAGAGGTGGAAGGCCTCCAGGAGCTTAAACAAGGGGTAACTAAACTCTGATCAGAGATGGTAGCAATGCCTAGGGTTGAAGCAAAACTATCTGAAATGAATGCGGGCATACAGCAGACACTACAATTGATTTTGCAGCAGATGAACATAAACAGTCAGAAAACAGAGGTAGTGACTCCAGATCCCAAAGCTTCAGAACAGTTTCACCAGGAAAAGGCGAGTGGACAGAGTTCAGTTACTGTCCCAGGCAGCACCAATGTGCCAGTGGCTCCAGTTTCTCGAAATCTGGAACAAGAATTCAGAGTTTCAGGTCAAGCTCCAGTCACTAGCATCCCTGGCATTACTACAGACTTGCCATACACTCAACTGATGTCTGATAGTACCAGAGTGTGCAGTGATAAACAACAGGAAACAGGAGTAAGGGGGCAAGTCAGAAATGCCACAACAAATCCAAGTGCAACAATACAGGCTCATACACTGGGTTTCTCAGGCAACAGTGGGTACTTTGCTCCTATAAGTGCTCCTCTGTTTTCTCCACCACATACTTACAATCCTGTTACTGGTCAATGTATCAACATGACAACAACTACTCAAGGAATTTCTCCTGTATACCAGGCAGTGGGAAACTTGTATGATATGCAGAGAAACCAACACTCAACTCAGTTAGGGGGACCCTCTTATTTTGCAGAAGCAGTTCTCAAAGGTCCCAGACTGGAAATTCCACTGTTTAGTGGAGAGGATCCTATTGGGTGGTTAATAGCTTGTGAAAAATTCTTTGACATGTCTGGAACACCTTATGAGCAGTGGGTGAATCTAGCTACAGGACATCTGCAAGGCAGAGCATCCAACTGGCTCAAGAACATATGTGTTCCCTGGCAAATGGTCACATGGCAACAGTTTTGTCAAATGATAGCTGACAGATTTTCAGAGGCTAGTGTTCATGAAGCTGTGGAATTATTGAAAAATATATAACAAACACACACTGTAGCTCAGTACATTGACAACTTTGAACAGTGTGTGGCACTGGTCAAAAGAGATCATCCTTGTCTCCAGGAGAATTTCTTATTAAGCTGTTTCATTGGAGGTCTGAGAAGTGACATCAAACATGAAGTATGTGGACAAAAGCCTACTGGAATAATTGAAGCATATTGGTATGCAAAAGTATATGAAAAAGCTGCAGCTGCCAGAAAAATTCAAAATCCCCCAATGTACAGAAACAGGAATTATTCACCTCCTTCCAAACAACCAGCAAATTCCTTACAAGTGCAAGTCCCAAATCAGGAAAAGTACACTGTTCCTTTTCCCAAAGATGCTAGAGCCTGTCAGTACTGTAGAGAACCATGGTCAAGACAATACAAATGCAAAATTGGCAAAACATTGCATATTCTGCAAGAGATAGAGGATGATGAGGACAGTGACAATGCAGAAGACAGTGCTGGCGTGGATCAAGTGTATCATAGAGCTCCTAACACTCCTGATAAGGACAAAAGCAGTGAACCTACTGTAGAGAAACCTGCACAAGCAATGCACATATCTGCTAATGCAGTAGAAGGAACCCCAGGTCCTAATACTTTCTCTTTGATCAACCTTGTTTGACAATGGATCTTCAGATACATTTATTAGCACTGAATTTGCTATTAAAAGTAACTGCCACCAAGTGCCTATACAGCCCAGAAAAGTAACAGTAGCTGGAGGAGGAAAACTCATATCCCTCTCTAAAGTTCCTCAAGTGGATTTTCAAATCCAAGGAAAAACCTTCTGTAGTAGTTTCAAAGTGCTGGATCTGCAATCTTATGATATTATATTAGGGGCTGACTGGATATACCAATACAGTCCAATTTGTTTGGACCTGGTAGAGAGAATTCTGATTGTGACCAAACAAGGACAACCTATCACATTATTTGATCACACTATTCGTAAGAAGAAATGCATCATATCAGCAGCTAGAATGGAAAAACTGCTCACAAAAGGGGTCATGGGATATATTTTGCACATTCAGGAAGTGGCAACTGACAATAACAAGCAACAGATACCACCACCAGCAGCACTCCAACCCTTGCTACAGAATTTTTCTGACATTTTTGTAGAGTTAGACAAACTACCTCCACAAAGAGCCTGTGATCACAGGATTGTCTTACAAGAAGGAGCAAAACCACCAAACTTAAGACCTTACAGAGTATCTCATTATCAGAAAGCAGCCATGGAAGAAATTATTAAACAGTTGATTAAAAAGGGAGAAATTCAGGAAAGGTTTAGCCCTTTTTCTTCACCTGCAATCATGGTCAGAAAGAAGGATGGGGATGGAGACTGTGTGTGGATTACAGGGAGCTTAATGCAATCACCATAAAAAATAAATTTCCTATGCCAATTATTGAAGATCTTTTGGATGAGTTACATGGAGCAAAAGTGTTTTCTAAGCTGGATCTTTGGTCTGGATATCACCAGATCAGAATGGCTGTGGAAGATATTCCAAAAACTTCATTCAGAACTCACATGGGTCACTATGAGTATAAAGTAGTTCCTTTTGGACTATCTTGTGGGCCAGGAACATTTCAGGGTCTCATGAACACTGTTTGTGAGGAAGTCAATGAACCTGAAAAAGAGAAATTCATTCTAGTGTTTTTTGATGACATGCTGGTATTCAGCAAACCACTAGAACAACACTATCTCCATTTAGAGAGAACTTTTGAAGTTTTGAGAAAGCATGAACTTTATGTCAAGCTATCCAAGTGCACTTTTGCAACAAATCAAGTGTCTTACTTGGGTCACATAATTTCACACAAGGGAGTTGCCACTGAGCGAGGGAAAATCCAGTCAGTAGTAGAATGGCCAGAACCTGAGAATATTAAACAGCTCAAAGGATTTCTTGGTCTGACTAGGTACTATAGAAGATTTGTGAAGAACTATGGACAAATGTGTAGACCACTGCATGATATGTTGAGAAAAGATGCTCTCCAGTGGGGAGAGGAACAAAGCAAAGCATTCCAAGCATTGAAAACCACTATGACTAGTTGCCCTGTTTTGGCCTTACCAGATTTCACTCTGCCTTTCACAATAGAGGCTGATGCTTGTGCAACAGGCATTGGAGCAGTTTTACTGCAACAAGGCAAACCACTTGCTTTTTTAAGTAAAAGCTCAGGGCCAAGGTCTGCTGCCCAGTCCATCTATGAGAAGGAAGCAATGGCCATTTTAGAAGCACTAAAAAAATGGAGACACTATGTGTGGGGACATCCCTTGATCATAAAAACAGACCGACAGTCTTTAAAGTACATGACTACTCAGAGGTTAACTGAAGGAGTCCAGCACAAATTACTCCTCAAACTTCTGGAGTATGACTATACCATTGAGTATAAGAAAGGGAAAGAAAATAAAGTGGCAGATGCACTTTCCAGAAGAGACAGTGTACAAAACATGCAGTGCAACAATATCACTGTGGTCATACCTGCTTGGACTGAAGATGTGAAGAAAAGTTACCAAGCAGATTAGGACACAGACAAACTTTTAAAGAAAGTGGCTGCAGATGTGGAGGAAAATCCAAAATTCACTACTCACAATGGACTGTTAAAATACAAAAATAGGATCTATGTGGGAGCAACCACTAACTTTAGACAGGAGCTGTTACACACTTTCCACTCCTCAACAATTGGGGGCCATTCAGGATTAAAAGCCACTTATTACAGAATTAAGAAAGTCTTTTACTGGCCAAACATGAAGAAAGATATTGAAGTGTTTGTCAGTCAATGTCCTGTATGTCAACTCAATAAGGTGGAACATGTTTACCCTCCTGGGCTACTGCAACCCTTACCTGTTCCTGACATGGCTTGGTCACACATCACAATGGACTTCATTACAGCTCTCCCAAATTCTCAGGGCAAGGAAGTTATTCTAGTGGTGGTGGACAGATTAACCAAATTTTCACATTTCATTCCATTGGCTCACCCCTACACAGTGATGACAGTATTTGAAGCCCTTATGGATAATGTATTAAGTTGCATGGCCTGCCTATCTGTATTGTGTCTGACAGAGACTCAATCTTTACTAGTGCTTTATATCAGGAGCTGTTTCAAGCTTTTGGAGTTCAGATCAGGTTTAGCACTGCTTCTCACCCACAAACAGATGGACAGACAGAAAGGGTCAATCAGTGTTTAGATGCTTATCTAAGAGGAATCGTTTTTGAGGAGCCCAAAAAGTGGATGAAGTGGCTGCCATTGGCAGAGTTATGGTACAACACCAGTTACCATTCTTCACTGAAATGCACAACATTCCAGGCACTGTATGGATACAAACCACCTCAGATTGGAGAATTTGCTGTCACATAGCCACTGTCTCCAGAGGCAGCTCTAACAGTATCTGAAAGAGAGCACATGATGCAAAGATTGAAGGCAAACCTGGAACATGCACAAAGCAGAATCAAGCATTTTACTGACCAAAAGAGAACAGAGAGGCAACTGGAAGTAGGTGATTTGGTATTTCTCAAAATACAACCCTACAGACAAAATGCTTTTGGTTTGAGAGGATCTCTGAAGCTAAGGTCAAAATTTTATGGCCCTTATAAAATTCTGGAACGAATTGGGCAAGTTTCCTACAAGCTACAGTTGCCGGAAGGAACAAATATACATCCTGTGTTTCACATTAGCCAACTGAAAAAACACATTGGTCACAGGGCTATACCACTGCCCCATGTGCCACTAGTTACACCGGAAGGGTATGTTAAGACAATTCCTGTGGCAGTGTTAGACCGTAGAGTGATCCAAAGGAACAAGACTCCAGTCGGCCAATGCTTGGTCCAATGGGAGAGTTTGGCTCCAGATGATGCAACGTGGGAAGACGCTGCGTTCCTCAACAAGACATTCCCTGGCCACAACCTTTTTCGCCTCGAGGACAAGGCGATTGTCATGGCGGCGGCATTGTCAGGACCTGCACCACGCACCTACTGAAGATGAGAAGAAGGAACATCAGAATTTCAGATAACGAACGGTCAAGATGCGAGGATACCGGTTCAGAGCAGATCAACGGCTCAGATGCGATCTTCGCCGTTTTATCTGTTTAACTGCAGTTACTGTAAACTAACCGTTACTACAGCAGTCACCGCGGTGGAGCTGATCAGGTTATAAGTCCGGCTCCGAGGCTTGGTCGGGCATGTATCGAATATTCGCTATCTCTTAGAATTAGGTAGAACCCTAGCTATCGTACGGAAGACGGGGTATCTTCTCTCGCAATTCTTCCTTGTATCCACTATTTCCCCAATTATATGCATCGATCGGGAGAGATTTCAGCGAATCCTTGATTTCCGATTGATTCGGGCCTTACAATTAGGCTTTCACCAATCCCATGCATGGAATTGGGAGGTGAAGGAAACGGGTTAAAATTAATTCCTTTGAATTTCTGTTCCAGGGAGGTAGTAATATATCCACAATGAATGGGGGCATTCCTCGCATAGTTAAATGAATTTGCCAATGACATGGAAGATGCAAGGTTGAACCAATTTGCTTGTGGTAAATCAAAAAGAGCTTGATTATGCCAAGAAGGGCATACTCCCTCCTTCCATCTATATAGGGCCTAATGCATTTTTTAAGAACGCCTTTGACTATTGACAAGATTAATAGTACATGACATGCACAATGTGAAAATTATATCATTGAAAGCTCCTTTCACACATGAATTTAACGGTGTGCTTTGTGTAAGTTGCATGTCATATATTATTGCTCTAATATTTGGTCAAAGTTAGCCTCGAAAAATGCATTAGGCCCTATATAGATGGAAGGAGGGAGTATCATTGTTTCTTTATTGAAAGGGAAGGATAAACCTCCTGGATTATGCATGGTTATCGATACATTTAGCCCATCACTCGATCCCTGTTACTCCCTCTGTCCAAATATATAGGGCATGTAATCCGTTTTTCGAGTTTACTTTTGAGCAAGGGTTAGAGCAATAATATATGGCATGCATGTTACACTAAGCATACCATCAAATTCATATATGAAAGGAGTTTCTAATGATAATTTTTTTATATCATATATCTTATATATTATTCATCTTGTCAATGGTCAAATGCAAGTTCAAAAAATGTATCATGTCCTACATATTTGGATGAAGGGGGTAAGCATTACTACCGTTCGGCTCTCACTTGTGTCATATGTGAGTACGTGACTTGTCACAGATGATAGTGTTTGTAGTAGAGTGCACCGTGTTGTTATAACATGTATCTCACTATCCGCTTGGGCTTGGAAAGCCACCATCCCGAGGTGGGCACAATAGGAACACATTGACCACAACCCAACTTGTCTTTGAGTTTAACGGAGTGATATCACGCAGTTGATGGTTTGACCTCCTCGCCCGTTCTTTATGACATTAAAGACTTGAGAGACACCCTCCCCATGCTGGTGTGGTGCCACACGTCGCATTGTTTGTGACCTAGCATTATGTATTAGCAGCATGAATATCCCTTGGAGGATATATCTACATTTGATCTTCTTGTTTGTCCGCTATATTAAGAGGTGACTATCCCCTAAAGCCGAAGGTCACAGATTCAAGAGTCGTGGTGGTGCGTAGGCAGAGTTGGATTTCAGTCCTTCATCAACATCCAACGCAAAGTACATACTGAATTCCAGGATTCGAGATTTACCATTTCTAGAGCAAGCATAGAACAACCGAGTGAGAAGTTCAAAACATTGATTCTTAAAAGAAACGAGCCGTGGAAGTCCCAAAAAGCACATCTTGCAAGGGCATGAGCTACAACATTGGAGTTCGAAAATTTAGTGACTATCAAATCCTTGTCTCGTTGATTGAAGAAATAAGGAAGAAGCAAAGATCTATGTGGTAGGCGTTTGTTGCCAGAAGTGACATCCATGGGAGTTTTGAAACGTGTGAGGAAGGATACGTCTCTCTACGAGAGAGAGCTCCGATCATTTGCGTTAAGGAGCATCGCTCGAGCCTCCGCCTATAACAAAAAATCAACATGCAAGGAGAAAAAATGGATGTAAATGGGGATATGAGAAGTAATACATGGAAAAACTTCAAGTGTGGCAACATTCCATGCCTGGGAAGCGTTGAATGCAACATTAAAAAATGCTTGAGGGCCTAGACAAAGAGAAGAATTAGAACCAGAATTAACATGATTAACAGGGAGGTTAGATTTGGAATTAGAATCATGGTATGTCATTGATTCATTTGTACCGTAGAAAGAAGATCATTGGAAGCACATATGCTTGCTTAATTAACCAGGAACTTTGGTCTAAGATCATACAATGGAGAGTTTTCCAAATTTCCAACAGAACAAAAAGAGATCTTTAGGAGAGGCTTCAGGATGCGAGTTAGAAATAAGCTTTCATTGAAGAAGAGATAAAACTTAGGTGCAAATTGAATGGATCTAAGTCCCCAATAAAAGCAAAGCGCCTTAGCAAAAGAACATTTGGCGATCATGATAATCAGAATTAAGTAATCGACATCTACACCATTATGCTATGATGTGTTTAGATAATCATGTAGTTTGCAAATGATTTTACCCCAGGTAGAAACTTTTTTTGTCAAAGCTGGAGAAGGATTGAAATCTCTAGATTAGAGATCCAATGTCTTGATTCTCGCATGCTGAGCATGGCAACCTGCAAAAAGTTTTGTATGCGATTTTCCTCATACATTGGACATTAGGATTATGTACCCAACAAACTTCATCTGCAAAAGTTAGCACCAGTGGTGCGAATTTAAATAATTTGATTCTTTTAAGCATCATCAAAGTAAGCTGAATTTTTGCGAATGTTACATGCACCCAGATTTTCTTGCCAAAGTTTACCTGAGTAGAGAAATAAGTTGATCATAGATGGGGTTCCAAGTAGGATACCAAGAGTAGAACATATGCTAGAGTTAACTTTGGCGATCTGAAGATGACAATAATGAAGCATATGAGTCAAGACTCTAGGCCAATCTTGGAGAGATATTGCTTGTCTATGCATACAGTTTTAGCTATTCCATCCTGGGATAGATATACCTTAGTTGACCTCAAGCTAGGGGAAAACACATTCATCCAATTTTTTTTACTGAATTTCAAGATGGTGAAAATAAAAAGGGAGGCCAATGTAGTGGCTAATGAATTTTCAAGGTTTTGCTACAATTCTAAAGTTGATGGTGTGTTAGTTGGTTCTCTGGCATCCTATGTAGCATGCTTTTCCTTACTTATTTTATGAACATTTATTAATTAATACATGGGGTTACAAATATTTGTGTTATATAAAATAGTTAATAGAACATTGGCTAAGACTCAAAGGCCATTGACATGACTACATTTATGAATCCTAACAAGCTTTCACTCAAGGTCGTATAATCCCAAATAGTATTACCATTTCCTAAGAACTTATACGTGCTTTCCAACTTTTTTCTTGGAATCAAAATGTGTTCATGTTAAATAAATCCATTTAGCTAAATATTTTGACAAATTAAATGGGACTTCATTGTTAGGGCTCTCGTACCTAAATGGATGCATGGTCGTTTTATCATATTAACTTATGAATGCACTTCCCCTACCACTTTACTATCTATCTATCTATCTATACCTATACTAATTAGGCACTTCCAAGAAATTACCACGTTATTTCGATTTTACGAGCCGTTCATCTGGTGGCACCGAATTGCTACGGTGTAGATTTAATCATAAAATCCTCAGCCAGAAAAACTTCTTTTTCTCGGTTTAGAAAACCAAAGAAAATAAAATATAAAGCCATTAGATCCTAAATCTATTTGTTAAGTGCTACCAAAACTAAGCATCTCATATACGATTCCTTTGTGTAAAAGAGGCCCACCACAGCCAGGGTTCTATTCCTCTCATTGGGGACATAACCCCGTGCGTTCTCCTCCTAGCAGGTACCTCCTCTATATTGCTTTCAAAAAAAGGCATCTCCTCTATCTCTTATACGATTCCTTTGTTCAAAGAAGGCCCACCATAGCCAGCATACGTACATACACAGAGTCCGGAGTCCACAATGCGTTATATTCCTCACATTGGGGACCTAACCCCGTGCGTTCTCCTCCTACCAGGCATCTCCTCTCTCCTCTCTCGCTCGCGCAATTGCTTCTCCTGTCTTTCTTCCTCGCGTTCGTCGGCGGCGTATTAGATCCAACAGCAAATCTAATTGCCCTAGGTCATGGCGCATAGGCCTTGGCCTCTTCCTCCTGGTGTCATCTCTCTCTCTCTCTCTCTCTCTCTCTCTCTCTCTCTCTCTCTCTCTCTCTCTATATATATATATATATATATATATATATATATATATATATATATATATATATATATATATATATATATATATATCCAGCGGCAAGAAAAGTGATATTTGAATATAGGTGATGACAATCATCATCTGACTATATAATTGGCTGTCTCCTCACAGTATACAAACTTGGGCAACGAAGTGCAATGCAGGACACTAGGTAGTGAATAACCTCTTAAACATCACCCAGCCCAACCTTTTGATTAGGTAAATACATTGTGTTGTCCCTCCGTGTAGTGTGTCAATGCTATCACGTGGTCTGGTGATACCACCGTCATGGCCATTAAGCAACTGGTCTGGTGATGGATTAAGCGTGTGCAGAATATTTTGATCTGAGGTAGCATAACATTTTTCTTATTTAATTACAATGTATTTTTAGCATGCATATTTGTATGTTATTTTTCTGCATGTAGTGTTCACAAAAGGGAGATTGTGGTTCATTAATTAATTAACTATGCAAGACAAATAACTCATAGGTGTTAGTCCGTAATAGCCAAAAAAGCGCACATATATTATACCCTCTCAAATAAGTCAGGCTATGTGATTTATCATTGTTGGGCCATGGAGATTCGCTCAAGGAAACAAGTTTAGTATTTTTTTTATCGCAGATTTCAACTCTCTTTTTTTGTCTCTATTTTTCTTATTTCATACCTTATCATGACACATTTTCTTCTACCACCAATCTCCATTGATCCAGTCCCCTGTTCCTCATCTCTGACACGTAGCGTACAACATCCAGTTCTATTAATATGATCAGCATCTCCCTTGATCGTACAGATTCTAAATCCACAAATATTTAATACAACCCACGAAGTTGTCCATCGAGGAACCACGGATGCCCATGGTACGAGTAAAGAAGTTATATTTCAATCCAGTTCATTTTTGTAAGATCTTATACTTGGATTGTGCTTCTAACATTGTATCTTACATGTGCAATTTATTTCTCATGTCCTATGTTGGGACTGATTTTTGTGAAGGACAACCAGTCAATTGTTTCCTAGGCTAGCGTCATTGTTGGGAACAGATTATTATCTGCAAGACAACCGATGGTCATGTTTCATGCAATAACCTTTGCTTGTACCTGAAATATTTGACCTTATCCACCAAAATCACCAAATTAACAAAAGGTACTCTAATTAACCTTTTCCGAATACCTGAGACTGAATTAGAACAGAACTATGGCAGCCCCGACATGCAAAGTAGGCCCATGCATGAATCGTATGTCTCATCAGGTCACTATCCTACCCAGCTTTACATTGCCTAATGCATCAGAAGTTAGAGTTGCCTATCCACAAAAACCACCAGATCACAAAAGAGATTTTGCAGCATAACTAGATTATTGGCCCAGTAACCCAAACTTATGTAAACGTATGAAAGAACTCCTTGGCAGTCAGATACAATACATTCCAGGGTACCAAGCTATAAAGGTCAATCTTACATACAAGCAACAAAACTAAACATTTACGTAAGAATAATCCACATTCAAGAAAGATATTTACTTATTTTTACACGGTTTGTTTTTTGGACGTGAACGTGATAAAGTTTTGTGTTAATGCCATCTCACTACAGAATTGCTAAATGTTTTCAGCATACTTGGCAAAGCCTAGAAATAACTCGGTGTTGTGTTTGCCAAGATCTGTTCTAGGCAAACAACACTTGGCTGCACGGATGTGGGCAATCTTTAACTTTGCCGAGTTCCTATTATCTGGCGCTCGAAAAAAAATTAAATAGCCACTTCCGAGTTTTGGAAAATAAGTACTAGACAAACTACGACGTTTGGAATAATATGCATGTTAATTTGTAGGAACCACATATATAGGGTGGTAGGTAATAGACAGGAGACATGCATCTCTTTTTTTTTGCGAAAAGGAGACATGCATCTCAGTTTGTTTGGTTTGATAAATACAATTTTAGTTAAATATTGTATTAGTATTTCTGTAAACACTTCAGTAAGGTATTTATATATTCCATTTTAGCCAAAGTTCATGTTGATTCAAAATAGAGACCAAAATGGTTTACTTGTGTGCATATGTTAATATATTAATATTTTACTTTTAGTAATCGACTAATATAATGAAAGTGAACATGTTTGGATCAATACATTATGATATATTGGAAGCAAAGGAGATGCAGAAAAGTGCAACCGCCGAAACATGTACAAAAGCTCAACCTGATGACAATTTTCTCTATGCATGATTTTATTATTTTAGTTAGGGCCTAGGCATTTATCTTTTTGTGAGAAAATTTTGGAACAACAAAAAGTAATAAAAATGGTTGTCTGATGCGTGCATCTATTTCTTTTCTATTTAAAAAGGTCTTTTTTTGGTAGATTCTGTGAGGGTCTTTCATCTTATATCTAGGGTACACTTCTTAAAGACTCTAGACACTGATCGGAATAGAGGTCAAGTGAATGAACAATTACAAAATATTTTCAATTTGTTGAAGGCATTATATACCAAGATTAGAGCTGATTAACATATTTTTTATCTACACAGAGAACATTTGAGTATATCCATCATTTCATACTCTATTATTTCAAGTATTAAATTTAGACCACGGTAAGACTTAAATATTAAACATATATGGTCGTAGGACAAGATGGAATTGTTCCAATAGAAATTTGGGAATTCTTAATTTCCTAACTCCCAGTAAATGAAATAGTAAATGAAACGTAGTTTCCAAAATTCATCCCATTATAGGTTACTAAACTAGCCCGTGCGAATGCACGGGTTGACGACTAGTAAATATAAATGGTCAACATTTTGGTAAATTTTGAGGGGCCCAAGGTAGTCATCAAGGCTATCCTTGTTACCTACATCTCTTTATCCATTCAATTAGTGAATTGCCATATTCTATGGAGGATGCATGAGTTCCAATAGTTTAATTGACATTGAGGGAGGCCCTTTTTTACCATTATCCACTCTCTTATGTTTTTAGATGCCATCACCATTTGTGGCTCATCATCTAACTACGAAGCTTAATCAATAGCCATAATAAATAATCACTTCTATAATCTTCCTTCAGGGACTAGAAACATCAACTATTTTCTTAGTAAGTGCATTGGTAGAGCATCTAAAGCTAATATAAAGAATATTTTACAAGTAAAGTATATAGACTTATCAAATATTTGTCCTGGTCACCCTTTTATGCTTCCTGTAAATGGTAGATCTAATGCATATTATTTTCTTGTGGATAAATTTATAAGGTACAAAGAGAACATGTTGGTTAACTCTAATAAAATCAGGATTTAGCTCTACCCCTATATTTACTGTAGGTCATGCATATTATTCGTTAAAAGCTTATCTCCAAACTTATTAAAATTGTCAAAAAAACGATGGACCATCGTTCATAGTAACAGTTCCTAGAAACCTCTCTGCCTTAGAGCTTGGAATGATATTTCGAAAACTGTGAAAGAAGAAGATAACTTTTTTTGTCTGTTTAACTCCAAATGAATTTTTTGAATCAAAGGTTATGCAATTCCTAAGCATGTCGCCATTGTTTGGCAAGACATATGGTATATCGATTCCTTTTCACTAAAGAAAACTCGTCTCGTGTGAGCCCTTTTGATGACTATATATATGTGTGGGAGAGCTCCACTCCACCTCAACCCACCTCCAGACTTCACCTCAAGCTTTTAAAAAGGATTTAGCAAACAAATCCTTTTCATGTCTAGTTTATGGGCAGATTGTTGTGAAAAACCTAGATTTACCTTTTTTCTTGAGTACATGAATGATGAGTTGTAATGTCCGTGGTTCTGTGACCAGAACACAGTCACCGTATGGGTGTTTCATGAACCTCTATTACCATATTCACAAGATTGTGCAAGTATCTAGTGATGAAATAGTCACCGACAATCTTGTACTACAAGAATGCATCAAACTTTGTTTATACAACTATCATCTATGATCCACTTCTGCTAATAAGAATGCATAATAATCAGATCTTTTTGTAAAATAAATACAACCCTATATTTCTACTATAAAATAACCATATATAAGACATACGTACAAACACCATTACATACAATAATTATCTCACATTATGAGATGCAAGATGAAGTTGCATAACATATCCAAGTTTCATTGAACTTTTTCCATCAACAGATGGTTGATGGAGGAGAAGTAGAATAGAGCAGTGGTGGGGTGCTGATGCAAGGGCTCTTATGGGGACGGACCGCATGGGTTTGCATTAAAATTTGTTATCCTCATTCAGGTGAAGCATTAGGAGGATGCTGATGACTACAACTCTTCTTTTTGGTAGCCAATTGTTACTCTCTCAAATATAGGGATTTGTAGCAAGTGAAAATTTCCTTAACTTAAAGCCCAATGCTATAAATCCATACATAAACACTAGGAATTATCATCATCAAACAATCCATAAGTAAGATATAACATAGCCTGCCATGCATCCAACATTTCTATTGTAGTTTGAGTTACACAAGCCAACTAGTTGTAACAATTTACTAGTAGATAATGTTAAGAAATGTGTTATTAATTTCTTAAATAAACAATAAAAAATGAAACATCTAGTAAAGTATATTTAAAGTGTTATCTTACGTAGGAAGTTGGACCACGGTTCATAGGTTTACTAGTAGCATCTATCAAACAAGGTGACACAAAATAACAAACATAGATATTAGTCCAACATATAATCATAACATAAATGCATATCAATTCATATGGACACTATGCCCATACACCAAAATTTCAACGCATGCTAAAATTGGCTAATACTCTATCTATGGTACCCAAATCCATGTAACACCTAGTTATGAAGTAACATGCTAAAGGGAATTGTATTAATAAGTTTGACATACCGTTGCAAATCAATTTCCTACCCAAACTGATGTTGAGATAATTAAACAACTCTATTTTTACCCCTAGTGTCCAACCAGGAAAGTATGAATGGGCACTGACACTGACATATAAGAAGTATATATTGTTAGGTGATAACCCACAAGTATAAGGGATCGCAACAGTTTTCGAGGGTAGAGTATTCAACCCAAATTTATTGATTCGCCACAAGGGAAGCCAAAGAATATTTGCAAGTATTAGCAGTTGAGTTGTCAATTCAACCACACCTGGAGATTAATTATCTGTAGCAAAGTGATCAGTAGCAAAGTAGTATGATAGTCTTGATAATAGTAGCAACAGCAACAGTAACAGTAACCGCGATAGCAATGATTTTGTAGCAATTGCAATAGTAACAGTAGAAGTAGTACACTAGTACGCGTAGGTGCTATACAAACAGTTTTAACGCCTTTCTGCGACGGCATTTGGAATCGTCGCCTAGTGAGTGATGGTGATTGGGGGTCCTTCTCACACGACCCAGAAACTGTCGGGGGATAGGGAGCCTTAATGCATACAGTTGTCCCTATTTAACCGTTTCCGATATCTCGAATATCCCAAACGCTTCATCCTTGCTACTCGTCTGTGCTCGCATTGCCATCGTAGTCGGAGTTTTATGGTTTTACCTAAATCCAGGCAGATTCCAGGCACGGGAGTTTTCCGGGAGATTTCAGGGGATAGGGAAAATCCATGGGACATGCTGGTTTGGTCAGGGGATCAGGTTCACCAAGCAAACATAAACTCATGCCAAAACTGTCCATGCTCTCTAGGTGTTTGACAAAATGCCACAGGCACCTAGGCATTTCTTGGAGTGGCCAAAATCTCCAGATGGTGGTCTCATTAGGTGAAAGAGAGGGTGGTGAGGTTAGTTTGTGAAAAGCATAAACTTGTTAGTGCAAGTTTTGCAAAACTTCAATCCTGGACAAGAGGTAAATGGCATTGTTTCATGGACCAAAAATATTCTAATGAGCCCATCCTCCTGGACATAGGGTTTTTGTAGGGTGGTCTAAGGGTAGGAAAAAGGATCAAGGGCAATAGAGCAAGCAAAAATATGGTTGTTTTGCAAACCATCAAGTTGGACCAGTATGCAAAAGAGGTTGATTCACTCATATTTTTCAAATAACATCACTGGGTATTTGCATAAAGTTGAAACATATGCTACTACCAACATCCCATAATTTTGGTGGAGGCTAGAAAGGAATATGTAAATGGGTTATAGTGCAAAATTGCACTCTGGACCAGAGAAGAAAATCGGGTGTAGAGCTCAAAATATTTCATGAATAAAAGATATTTTTGTATAAAAGTGATTTAAAAGCATCACATGACATCTCCAAATTTTGGTTGGAGTTTTAAGAGAATTTATCAAATGGTTGTAGTTCAAATATGGCCATATAATCATGGGAACCCATTTTTCAAGAAAATAAAGATTATGAGAAATAAATTATGTAATTAAATCCACTTATAATAGAAATGTTTTTCTAGAGGGAGAAAACAAGTCCGGTAATATATTTAAAAAGTTTTCACTTTGGGGAAAAAATCCATAATAACAAGGGAGAAAATGGTTCAAAAAATCAAAAGGGAGCCCAGAAAATAAAAGTCTTAATTTCCTGGCAAAATTTTAATTTATTAAAACAAGGCCGAAATTTTGGGGTATCACAACACTACCCCCCTTAAGAAAAATCTCGTCCTCGAGATTTGTTAAAAGCCGTTTTAAGAAAAATTATATGCAATAAAATGTGGCTACAGTGAGAGGGCAATAATTGGTGCAAAACCACAGTGTGGACACTGGCGCTGCGTGGAAAAATCTACGGTTTAAAAGAAATGAGCGATTTCTACGTCGGACGCAGTAAATTTAAAATAAATTCTAAATCTTATAATACGTTGGTCGTACCCGAGAGCACAGTGCTCCCTCTGGCACCTGTCAGCCAGAGGGAGCACTGTGCTCTCGGGTACGACCAGCGTATTATAAGATTTAGAATTTATTCTAAATTTACTGCGTCCGACGTAGAAATCGCTCATTTTTTTTAAACCGTAGATTTTTCCACGCAGCGCTAGTGTCCACACTGTGGTTTTGCACCACTTATTGCCCTCTCACTGTAGCCACATTTTATTGCATATAATTTTTTTTAAAACGGCTTTTAACAAATCTCGAGGACGAGATTTTTCTTAAGGGGGGTAGTGTTGTGACACCCCAAAATTTTGGCCTTGTTTTAATAAATTAAAATTTTGCCAGGAAATTAAAACTTTTATTTTCCGGGCTCCCTTTTGATTTTTTGAACCATTTTCTCCCTTGTTATTATGGAGTTTTTCCCCAAAGTGAAAACTTTTCAAATATATTACCGGACTTGTTTTCTCCCTCTAGAAAAACATTTCTATTATAAGTGGATTTAATTACATAATTTATTTCTCATAATCTTTATTTTCTTGAAAAATGGTTTCCCATGATTATATGGCCATATTTGAACTACAACCATTTGATAAATTCTCTTAAAACTCCAACCAAAATTTGGAGATGTCATGTGATGCTTTTAAATCACTTTTATACAAAAATATCTTTTATTCATGAAATATTTTGATCTCTACACCAAATTTTCTTCTCTGGTCCAGAGTGCAATTTTGCACTATAACCCATTTAAATATTCCTTTCTAGCCTCCACCAAAATTATGGGATGTTGGTAGTAGCATATGTTTCAACTTTATGCAAAAACCCAGTGATGTTATTTGAAAAATATGAGTGAATCAACCTCTTTTGCATACTGGTCCAACTTGATGGTTTGCACAACAACCATATTTTTGCTTGCTCTATTGCCCTTGATCCTTTTTCCTACCCTTAGACCACCCTACAAAAACCCTATGTCCAGGAGGATGGGCTCATTAGAATATTTTTGGTCCATGAAACAATGCCATTTACCTCCTGTCCAGGATTGAAGTTTTGCAAAACTTGCACTAACAAGTTTATGCTTTTCACAAACTAACCTCACCACCCTCTCTTTCACCTAATGAGACCACCATCTGGAGATTTTGGCCACTCCAAGAAATGCCTAGGTGCCTGTGGCATTTTGTCAAACACCTAGAGAGCATGGACAGTTTTGGCATGAGTTTATGTTTGCTTGGTGAACCTGATCCCCTGACCAAACCAGCATGTCCCATGTATTTGCCCTAGCCTACACGGCACATCAAAAACAGTTCATGATTATAAACCGAGTACGATAGGTAGACAATCACACACATTTAGTTTTCCCACATCGTATGCAATAGTGTCTGACATCACACACGCTTTGCAAACGGTAACTGTGTACATTATTACACATGTTTCCTCTCTGTGTACCGTGTCAGATTAGGATGTATATCACACATGTTGTGCTTTATTAACCGTGTGCGCCATAACGACCTGCACACCCTAATTTCATCCTAATTTAATTGCTGTTATTTAAAATTGTACCTAATTTAAAATTCAAAGTAGGATTTAGCTTTATTCATATCCATCAGGTTCAAACAACCAATGTAGTATTCGATTCACTGGTACATATGTTTAAGAATTACATAAGAACCAAATAAAGAATGATGAACCAGGATTCTATACTTGTAGTATTGCAGATGGTAAGAAAGAGGCGACAGACATTCCGGTTGCTGAACAAGGTGAAGCGGAATGGCCCTATTGTGCTCTCCTAGATGGAGAAGGCATGCAGGACTCTAGTCCAACCCCTTGTGATGGCCGGTCGCCAATCATGTAGTTTGAGTAATCTTGAGTAAACTGCTTCAGGATCCACTGTAAAGGAAAAAAGATTCAGACATTGTCATCTAACACAACTCATTACGGGCAGTAAAATGAAGGTTACAGGGTTCTTACTTACCATCCAGCAGTTCACTGTTGTCTTGCGTAAAGTGTAAACAAATAGTTCGATTGACGTCTTTGGACCCATTTTAATAACAATTTTTATCAGTTTCCTCACGTGATGCTGGTTCATGAATATCTCATTGCCCCAGAAAGGGTCGAAGTGTGGAACTTTGGCAACGATATATGTACCTAAAAGTACCAAGTTAATATTAGAAGCTAAACAACAATTGAAAAATGATGTAGTACAACACTCCCTCCATCCCATTATATAATATTTCATTACATGTATATCTAGACATCATCAGAACATTAAGGTAACACTCTTCCTTTTTGTTATGTAGCCTGAGATTGCATATTTAGTCATTCAGTACAATGTATGTTGTATGTAGCCTCAGATATATTAAATATGTCCCTAGTTAACCTACTGATAAATGGGTTACAGATATATTCAGTGAAATGTCCGATTCGACGATTAATCCCTTATCAGCCCCAGGCTATATGGTACCAGCTACCGATATCCTGAACAGTGTGTACATATAAGCAATGCGATGAAAATAACCTCGATTGAAAACAACGATGTTATCAATATTGTCCTGCATGAGTACATATAAAGGCATGTTAAGCACAATAGGCTAAACATCAACCAAATATATCCATGGTAGCTAGACAACATAATCTACAAATGATAGCTTCAGTGTGTAGGCTTAAGGACACTAATTAAGCAAAACAAGAAGTGGAAAGGTGTGTTAACATGCATCAGGCATAACACTTAAAAACAAGCAAATAGTCATTCAAACTAGTATTGTGCAGGTCTAAAGTACACTAGTTATTGTTAAAAAAATGAAAAGGCATGTTAACTGCAATATCCTTAACAACAACCAAATATCGTAATTCATAGTGGTATTGTTGAAACTGTTATTGATGAAATTGAACTGCACGGCAAATAGTTGCACATATAGAGTATCACATTGTGAAGAACTGAAATAAACAAGTCATAAGGCCATCTATAGCCGATCCTTTAAAAGTTAAAGGACTAAAAACCTTAGTCACTTTGATCAAGTTCAAAGCAGGTTCAACTGAAAGTAGCATGCATTCAAACATAAACATAGATAGTTTTGCATGACCGAACATAAAACATAAATTTAAACTAAGCTAAACTACTTTCCGTCGAAGTAGAGGCCGAGCCAATCCTTCCTCGTCATGTACGGTGTGCCGCGAGCCGGGTCCGGGCCGGTGCCGTCATCGGGGTCGTTGGGGAAGGCACTCCTCCACTCGTCGATGTCGATCTCCTCATCCTCGGGGCCCACCTTGACGCCCTCCGCGCCATCGTTGCCGCCGCCTTCAACCTCGTCATCGGAGGAGAGGGCGATAACCTGGCCGCCCTCCGCACCGGCAAAGATCGCCCGCTCCTCCTCCACGAGCTTCGGATGCTGTCGGCGGAGCTCTTGCATGTAGGCCTCATCGGCGGCCTCGACCTGAAGGCGCTCCCTCGCCTCGCGGTCCTCCCGCGCCATAGCCAAGCTCACCAACCCTGGCTCCGGTGGAACAACACTAGTGCAGAACCGGGCAATAGCACCGTTCGTAAGGCCCTTTAGTGCCGGTTCGGTAACCGGCACTAAAGGCCCCCCCCTTTAGTATCGGTTCAGCACGAACCGGTGCTAAAGGGCAACCACGTGGCATGAGCCAGCTCCGGGGGCCGGGAGCCCTTTAGTATCGGTTGGTAACACCAACCGGTACTACAAGGTTTGGGGGTGTCGGTGTCAAAACCGGCGGATCTCGGGTAGGGGGTCCCGAACTGTGCGTCAAGGTTGGATGGTAACAGGAGACAAGGGACACTTTATTTTACCCAGGTTCGGGCCCTCTCGATGGAGGTAAAACCCTACTCCTGCTAGATTAATATTGATGATATGGGTAGTACAAGAGTGGATCTACCACGAGATCAAGGAGGCTAAACCCTAGAAGCTAGCGTATGGTATGATTGTGTATGATGATGGTTGTCCTACGGACTACAACCCTCCGGTTTATATAGACACCGGATAGGGTTAGGGTTACCCAGAGTCGGTTACAATGGTAGGAGATCTTGAATATCCACACGCCTAGCTTGCCTTCCACGCCAAGAAAAGATCCTTCCGGACACGAGACGAAGTCTTCAATCTTGTATCTTCATAGTCATGGAGTCCGGCTGAAGGTATAGTCCGGCTATCCGAACACCCCCTAATCCAGGACTCCCTCAGTAGCCCCTGAACCAGGCTTCAATGACGATGAGTCCGGCGCGCAAATTGTCTTCGTCATTGCAAGGCGGGTTCCTCCTCCAAGCTCTTCAAGAAGATTACAAACACCAAAAATAGTGTTCGGCTCTGCAAAACAAGTTTCCTTATATTGCCATATAGAGAATAATATTAACACAAATCAAATCTGCTGACGTATTCCGCAGTGCATCATAACACCGCGACCAAGCCTTCTATATAATTGCTTTCATTGTTCCACTTTAGCGCGTTTAGCGAGGCGGTTTCCTTGGCACGTCTTGTCAAAGCAGAGATCATGTGCCCCCTTTAACGGGATTCTCATCAATACGGACGTGGGTAACCCAACCGCGCCATTTACCACGGCGCTTGGGAGGCAAGTGAGTTTTATTAGGTAGGTGGGGACGCATAGCCGCACCCGCTTATAAAGGGATAAGGATTCACCTTTTTAACCTACGCCTTCTTCCTCCTCTGCCAATCCATCTCTCGCGCACTCAAGCTCTAGCGCCCAAGTCCGCTCTTCCTTCCTCAACCTTCTCCAACGATGTCCGGAGCGGGAGGCAAGTGGATGGTCTCCTCCGTCACGGAGGCTCAAGTAAAAAAGTTAAGGAAAGCCGGATACTTGTCCAAGGACATCCCGCATCGGCTTCCTGAGGAGGGGCAGCTTCTTCCTACCCCAAGGCCCCATGAGAGGGTAGTTTTTCTTCCCCACTTCCTCCGCGGACTGGGCTTTCCACTTCACCCTTTTGTCCGGGGACTCATGTTCTACTACGGCCTGGACTTCCACGATCTGGCCCTGAACATTATTCTCAATATCTCGGCGTTTATCGTCGTGTGTGAGGCCTTTCTCCGCGTCTGCCCCCACTTTGGCCTCTGGCTCAAGACCTTCAACGTCAAGCCCAAGGTGGTGTCCGGCACCCAGGCGGAGTGCGGAGGTGCCATGGCTGGCAAGATAGCCAACATCCGCTGGTTCGATGGCTCCTTTGTGGAATCCCTAAAGGGGTGGCAGGCCGGGTGATTTTACATCACCGAGCCACGCGATCCGAACTGGGTCGCAGCCCCCGACTTCAGATCCGGACCCCCCACGCGGCTCATGTCCTGGAAAGAGACGGGCCTGTCGTGGGGCAACGAGGAAGAAGTGACTAGGTTGCAAACGTGCATACAGTCCCTGGTGAACAAGACAATCCGGCTTGTTAATATAGTCCAGGTTATGCTCGTTCGCCGGATCCTCCCGTACCAACAACGGGATTTTATTTTGTGGGAATTCGACCCGGCGCAGCACCAAACCCTTAGCAGGCTCTTCGACACGACGTATGAAGACGTCTGGAAGGTGCTGACCAAAGGCGCCGAGTCCCCCGCATCCGCCTCCGAGGATCGCGGATACAGCTCGCAGCGCAACGCTAGCGAGGTAAGCTATCTATACCTTTGACAGGTTCGTTAAGCTCTTATTCACAGATTAACTCTATGCAGGATCTAAACTCCCTTTACCTTTGACAGGCTTGGCGGAAGAAATCCGGACCAATTAACTGTCCGGCTCCTCTGCCCGAAGACCCGGCCCCAGCTCTCTTGGTGAAGCTGATGGCTCCGGCACCTTACGTGGTGCCGGAGAAGAAGGCCAAGAAGAAGAAAACCACCGGGACTCGAAAAAGTTCCCGCAACATGGTGGCGTCGGACTCGTCATTTGACGAGTCCGCGACGCTCTCCTCTCGTGAAAACAAGGAGGAGGAACAAGGAAGCTCTCCCCCCCCCAAGTGAGGGGAGAAAAGAAGAAGAAGGCCGCCCCAACGGGGGAGGCCGAGGGGTCGAGGAAGAGGAAGACCCCTCGCCGGACTACTCCCACGACGCCGAAGAGGGCGGAGAGGAGTGGCTGGACAGAACCAAGCGTCCGGCGACATCGTAAGTATTTACATACCAGAGTGACTCATGATATTTTCTAATGCGTGGCTTTCCCTAATGTCGAACGTAATTTATGCAGCCCGCCCCGGGCCGGACTCGACGATTCGTCGAGCGGCTCCCTGGATTCGTCGGACGTGAACTCTGTCCCGCCCGCGGTCTCCCCCTGCGGGGCGGACGACGCCGAAGTGGCGCCCCGCCAAGCTTCAGGGCAGGAGGAGATGGTCCTGCAGGAGCCGCAAGGCAATCCTCCGGACCCCAGGAGTAAAGGGGATGAAACCCCCCAGGGCTCCAAGTCCAACTTTGTGCCTGACACCGCGCCGGACTCGACAGTCCCAGTCCGTGGTGGGAGAACTCCTCCCAAGAGGAGTAAGCCGTCTGAGCCAGCGTCCTCCGTCCAACCAGAGGCGCCGGATAATCTGCTGGAGGTGCTTGAGGGCGCCACCATCGACGAGGAGCACCGTACTGTTATGGGTACGGTGATCCAAAGGGTTCAGTCCGCCAAGAGCGGACTGACTAAAGCTTGCGCTAGCTTTCTAACAGGCTTCCAGGTAAACAGAAATATGTCAAATTATTTACCGCATAGATAGTAGCCCCTGATGCTCTGTTCGGTGTTCGGAAAGAAAAGCCGGATAGAGGATCTAGTAATTTTCGCAGGAGTCTAACAAAAAAAGTCAATTATGCGTATGCAGGCTTCGCTGCTGTCCACCGCCGCACTGACTGCGTAGGTGGATGTCCTTAAAAAGGACCTCGGGCGGACCGAGCAAGAGCTCGGCCTTGCCAGACGGCAGCTCGAGGAGAAAGAAGGTAAGAAATACCCTGAAAAGAAAAAAAGTGCCTATAGAGAGGCTTGATTGCAGAAAGAAATAACAGGATTGTACTGCTTATTGTAGGGGCCACAACCAGGTGGCAACCCTGAAGCAGGCGCTCGCTGAGGCCGAAAAGAAAACGGCCGAGGAGCGCGCCGGGCGAGAAAGGCTTGGGGTTCAGGTCGGCGAGGTGCAGCAAGAGCTGCAAGCTCTCATGAAAAAACATGAGGGTTTGGATCTTGAGTCAAGAGCGCAAGCATCCGAGCTCGCGTCGGCCATCGAGACCGCCAAGTGTGCCAAGGCCAAAGCCCAAAAGGCCCTCCAAGAGTTGGAGGAGGTGAAAAAGATAGCAACGGGTAAGGCATTCTCAATGCAAAGTAGGAATATAGAAGTAAACTACCTATTACTTACCCGAATCCGGAGTTCTTCAGGGGCGTTCGCCGATCTTCCCCGCAGCGTATCTGACGCCGCCGCGTTCTACCGAGCTAAAGAGGGCAGCTCGACGGAGAGTGTGTTCTGGTCTCAGTATTCTGAGGCTGGACACCCTGTGCCCTTAAGCGATCAGCTGAAACAGCTGGTCGAGCTCCACAAGGCGGCCGAACAGGCCATGAAGGGCTTACTAGTTCGGCTGTGGCCTGGAGAGGCCCTGCCTGGGAGCTATTTCGGGCTAGTGCGGCGGCTGGTGGAGGCATGTCCACGGCTTGAGGTCGTCAAGCGCTCCGTCTGCATTGAAGGTGCCCGGAGGGCCCTTGTTCGTGTAAGGGTACACTGGGGTAAGCTAGACGGAGAGAAGCTGGTGAAGGATGGGCCGCCGCAGGGGAAGGAGCATCGCAAGCCCGAGAACTACTACAAGGAAGTTCTTGCCGGAGCCCGCCTTGTCGCGGATGAATGTATTAAAGATGTAATATTTGAATGAACTGGCTCGTTTGTTTCCTGTGCGCTGAAAACTTGTTCATATGCGCTAAGCAATGCTTATTGAATTTAAAATATTATTTTCTGTGCGGCCGTTTATCAAAAGTTGAGAGATGGCCAGTCGTCGGCTTCTGCCCCCATGCCACTAGTGTTGGGGTGTTCGGGATAAACTTGAGGGCTCTTGATCCCATAGTTGGGTCCTTCGAGGGAGGCGCTCAGCACAACGAACCAGGCAATCGGACTATAATGCTTGAACACTCTCACTTAGCCATAGAACGTTATAATTTTAAATTTCGGTGAAGCCCCTAGTTCGGAAGGCCGAATTCGGGGCGCTATCTACGCCTTTGGCCGGACATAGCCAGCTCCTCGCTCGAAGCGGCATAAGCCTTTAAGGACTCAAAAACCTCTCGAACAGCGACCGGTCTGACACCTTATCATGACAGTCTATTTTAGCTTTCTCCACTAAGGTGCTCAACCCACCTGAACTGGGGTACAATCGCAGTGGTTCTCCTAGTGCTACCTTAGCCGATATAGCGGAACGTAAGGCACCAAAACATAGGAGCCGGGCAAACCCAACATATGACCAAAATCATGACTCGGAGCCGATGCATATAGTGCTATAAGTTCGGGGTGCCGCACTTGTGAAAGTGTACGGACTTCTCACACCAGATAAAAGGGTAATGAAGCCCCTGGCGTGGTTTGCCGTACCATGGTGTACGGGTGCGATCATGTTATGTAATAAACATATATATTCAAAGAGGATAAAGCAAAAAATAGACAAAAAGCTATCCATTCTTTATAAAGAGGCTATTTATCAAAGCCGAACGATACAAGTAGTGCGATATGCAAAAAAGATATTAGACTATTTAACATGTCCTGACCAGGCGCAGGCCGCGGAATTTAAAAACAGATATATCGCTCGAAATAGAGACCACCTGAGAGTTCCGTAATGCGGCCTAGCTTTGTCTGCTTTCCTGGATCTTGCATCGTCTGTGAGGCAACAAGGCCGAACAGGTTATCCAGAGTATGGAGTCCTGAAAGTTAAAAAAAATCCCGCAGCCCCTAGTACGTTTGACGCCGTATTGTAGGCATGCCGTTAATGTGCCCCTCCTCCTGTGCCCATGGAATTTTAAGGGCGTAATTGTGTACTCGAGGTACTTGCTCTGCTATGTTGTGATGGCTGGGGTCGGGGCCGTATTGCTACGCTTGCTCTGAACGTGCCAGGAGGTCTTGTTGCAGGTTACTCCGGGCGCGCTTTGCATTGTCTGGCTTTTTAACGGCCGGACTGGAGAGTTGCCTTGAAAGGTTGCTTTGTACTTCCGCTGCGAGGGTCGCCGTGTGCTCCTCCGTACGAATGGAGCGTTCTGTGTTTCCGTTGACCGTAATTACTCCTCGAGGGCCTGGCATCTTGAGATTGAGATAGGCGTAGTGCGGCACCGCATTGAATTTAGTGAATGCGGTTCGTCCGAGCAGGGCATGATAGCCACTTCGGAACGGGACTATATCGAAGATTAACTCTTCGCTTCGGAAGTTATCCGGAGATCCGAAGACCACATCAAGTGTTATCGAGCCTGTGCAATTGGCCTCTACACCTGGTATGACGCCTTTAAAGGTCGTCCTTGTGGGCTTGATCCTTAATGGATCTATGCCCATTTTCCGCATTGTATCCTGATAAAGCAGGTTCAGGCTACTGCCGCCGTCCATGAGGACTCTTGTGAGATGAAATCCGTCCACGATTGGGCCAAGGACCAGTGCGGCAAAACCACCGTGACGGGTGCTAGTGGGGTGGTCCCTTCGATCGAAAGTGATCGGGCAGGAGGACCATGGGTTGAACTTTGGGGCGACTGGCTCCATCGCGTATACGTCCCGTAGCGCACGCTTCCTCTCCCGCTTGGGAATGTGGGTCGCGTATATCATGTTCACCGTCCGCACTTGTGGGGGAAACCCCTTCTGCCCATTGTTGTTTGGCGGCCTGGGCTCCTCCTCGTCGTCGCTATTCAGCCCCTTGTCTTTGTGTTCGGCTCTTAACTTGCCTGCCTGCTTGGACACCCAACAATCCCTGTTGATGTGATTGGCTGGCCTTTCGGGGGTGCCATGAATCTGGCACGAGCGATCGAGTATCCGGTCCAAACTGGACGGGCCCTGGGTATTCTTTTTAAATGGCTTTTTCACTGACCGGATTTATAGCCTCTGAATCCGGCATTAACTGTCGCATCCTCATTGTTGTCGCTGCTAACGCGGCGCTTTTGATTATTTCGACGTGACCTGCCACTTTTGTCCTTGGTATCCGAATTACCAGGCTTCTTCGATAAGTTGTTGCTGCGAGCTAGCCAGCTATCTTCGCCCGCGCAAAAGCGGGTCATGAGTGTCGCGAGGGCTGCCATGGTTTTCGGCTTTTGCTGTCCCAGGTGCCGGGCAAGCCACTCGTCGCGGATGTTATGTTTGAAGGCTGCTAGGGCCTCTGTGTCCGGACAATCGACTATCTAATTTTTCTTTGTTAGGAACTGTGTCCAGAATTGCCTGGCCGATTCTTCTGGCTGCTGAATTATGTGGCTTAGGTCATCGGCGTCCGGTGGCCGCACATAGGTCCCCTGGAAGTTGTCGAGGAATGCGGCTTCCAGATCCTCCCAAGAACCGACTGAGTCCGCTGGTAGGCTGTTCAGCCAGTGCCGGGCTGGTCCTTTAAGCTTAAGGGGTAGGTATTTGATGGCGTGTAGATCGTCGCCACGTGCCATGTGGATGTGAAGGAGATAATCCTCAATCCATACTGCCGGATCTGTCGTACCATGGTACGACTCGATATTGACGGGTTTGAAACCCTCTGGGATTTTATGATCCATTACTTCGTCTGTGAAGCATAGTGGGTGTGCGGCGCCCGTGTACTGGGCTATGTCACGACGCAGCTCGGAAGAGCTGTGCCTGTTGTGTTCGGCCCGGCCGGATTTATTGTGTCCGGAGTGAAGGTCATCACGTGTCATCGGGCGTCCGCGCGATCCATAGATCGATCTTGTTTGCCTTGCTTTATCCTCCAGTATGTCTCGCAGGTCTGGCTCGTTTTCCCGTGCCTTAGTTGAGCGGCACCGGGGCATGGCTTGTTTAAGGGTTCGACAGGCCTCTCTGTCGCGGCCGCGGGGTGGCCGGTCTGCCATGTCATATGTTTCCCCCTCTGATTGGGGTAGCGGCCTACGCTTAGTATAATTTTTGGAGGGGCACCCGAGTTCATATTCTTCGGCCGCGAGGACTTCAGTCCATCTGTCGGCTAGCAAATCTTGATCAGCTCTAAGCTGTTCCTGCTTTTTCTTTAGGCTGTTCATCGTGGCTAGAAGCCTGCGTTGAAAACGCTCTTGTTCGGTGGGGTCTGATGGTACGACGAATTCGTCGTCGTCGAGGCTTGCCTCTTCTTCGAAGGGAGGCATGTAGTTATCATCCTCAATCTCTCGCTCTACCGCTCTCTCATGAGGGCTGGCTTTTCCATCTTCCTGCGCCGAATCTTGCTGGTTCTGGTGTTCTTCGGCGCTGTCCGGGGTAGTATTATCTCCCGTGCCGGAATCACCGTTTCTGCTGTGGCGGGATTTAGAGCGGCGCTGTTCGAGTTGTCGTCCTCCGCTGTTCCATCGCCATCTGCACCCTTTGGAGCATCCACCATTTATATGTCATATGACGAGATGGCGGTCCAGCGCCCTACAGGTACTGGTTCTTGTTCGTCTCCTCCTTCGTCGTCCATACCGTCGAAGTCTTCGGAGCCGAAGTCAAGCATGTCGGTTAAATCGTCGACAGTGGCTATTAAGTGGGTGGTGGGTGGGCTTTGAATTTCTTCGTTGTCCGAATCCCAACCTCGCAGACCATAGTCCGGCCTGGGCTCTCCTGATAAAGAGAGAGACTTGAGAGAATTCAGGATATCACCGAAAGGTGAGCACTGAAAGATGTCTGCGGCGGTGAACTCCATTACAGGCGCCCAATCAGATTCGATCGACGGGGGCACGGAAGGCCCGGAGTTCGGAGAAGAATCCGACTCCTTGGAGTCATGGGCCATGCGGAGTGCGGGGCTGGCGTTCGGCTCGATCGCCTTTGAGAGCGCAGCCCCCGAGGTGACGTCCAACCGTTCATCCTCGAAGAACGCAGCGGGCTCCGAGTCAAGGATCGGGGCCGGAGCGTGTGCGGCCTCCAGGGTACTATCCGGAGGCAAAGCCATATCATGCCCCTTGAAATAGTGTGGCGCGCTTGGCTGTGGCTCGAACCCATCAAAGATCAAGTCTCCGCGGATATCTGCCGTGTAGTTTAAGCTTCCAAACCTGACTTGATGGCCAGGGGCGTAGCTTTCGATCTGCTCCAGATGACCAAGCGAATTGGCCCGCAGAGCGAAGCCGCCGAAGACGAAGATTTGTCCGGGGAGGAAAGTCTCACCCTGGACCTCATCGTTGTTGATGATCAAAGGAGCCATCAGGCCTAAAAGCGACGACACAGAGGAACTCTCAATGAAAGCACCAATGTCGGTGTCAATACCGGCGGATCTCGGGTAGGGGGTCCCGAACTGTGCGTCAAGGTCGGATGGTAACAGGAGACAAGGGACACTTTATTTTACCCAGGTTCGGGCCCTCTCGATGGAGGTAAAACCCTACTCCTGCTAGATTAATATTGATGATATGGGTAGTACAAGAGTGGATCTATCACAAGATCAAGGAGGCTAAACCCTAGAAGCTAGCCTATGGTATGATTGTGTATGATGATGGTTGTCCTACGGACTACAACCCTCCGGTTTATATAGACACCGGATAGGGTTAGGGTTACACAAAGTCGGTTACAATGGTAGGAGATCTTGAATATCCGCAGGCCTAGCTTGCCTTCCACGTCAAGAAAAGATCCTTCCGGACACGGGACGAAGTCTTCAATCTTGTATCTTCATAGTCCTGGAGTCCGGCTGAAGGTATAGTCCGGCTATCCGAACACCCCCTAATCCAGGACTCCCTCAGGGGGGGTTTTGGTTTATGATTTCTTTTCCATTTAATTTTGTGTTTTCCATTTAATTCTTTTTCGTTTGCTGGTATTTTACGATACTACACATTGTACACGTTATATATATATATATATATATATATATATATATATATATATATATATATATATATATATATATATATATATATATATATAGGACGGCTGTTTGGGACACCTAGGTGCCCAGGCTCCTAGCCTTTCCACCATTAGATTGCATTTAGATGCGTGTTATCGTAACGGGTATGTTTGTTAATGGATTATTCCATTTGAAACCGCTGATCAAAATAATTATGATATAATCAGTAACTGAATGTCATAAATAAGGCCCCGCACACCATGCATGACAACGTTTCATGTTGGGAGACATAATAGGAGAGAGAAAGTAATAATAAATGTGTCGTGATTAATTGTCTCTTATTTCTTGCCATGTTTGTTGTTTCATAGATGGAAGGTACATGATACTCATTAGGAAGAGAGAAAAACTATTTGTAATTAGTGGTATGCATGCGTATTTTAGTTGAATTAGTAGCACATACACATGGGTATCTTGAGTATACCATATTTTTATTAGGTACAATACCCTGAGTATGTTATATTTTGATTAGGTATCACACCAACACATAAATATTATCATTAGGTATAATACCGAACAACGATATGCGAGATGTAAAGTACTCAATATATTTTCATGTATGTGCATACCCGACGTATTTCTCCACAACTACATACCCGACATGAAATGTATGAGTACATACCCAGAAAATATGTATATATGCGATATTTATGGGTACATACACATAAATTTCACATCTAGGTATGTACGGACGGTACATACGAAGAAATATCTTGAGTATGAACTTATATATTGGATACTCTCAAGTTTCACATATTCGTATCTCAGGTATACACATACCAAAAAATATGACGAGCATATTCATACAAAGGAATAAACAGGAGACGTACCAAATTAGAAAGTTTAAAATGATTGACGCTATCTCAAACATGGATTATTTTACATGCAAGTAAATTAGGAAATAAATCAATGAGGATGCATGTCGCTTTAAACAAAAAGGCTTAGCGGGTTGGACCCGATCAAGGTGCCCAGGCACGTAGGTGCCCCAAATAATTTACCTATATATATATATATATATATATATATATATATATATATATATATATATATATATATATATATATACACATATATATATATATATATATATACATATATATATATATACATATATATATATATACACACACAATTAGCTAGCTATATACAATTCCTCCTACATGTTGCTTTCGGAGCCAGTGGCATTAGCCTAATTGGTGCCTTCGGAGCAAGATGACAATTGGAAGTGGTTCATGGGGCGTTAGCGGGTAATAGTATTCTCCCTTCAGATCTATGACCTGGTCGAGCAAAAATCCCGCTATTTCCTCTTGAAGTGCTTGTACGCGCTCCGTTTCTAGGAGCTTGTCACGCAGCTCTGTGAACTATTAAGAAGGAGATCAATATGCATGTGTATTAGTTGTGTGACTAGATATCGATAATGGTGTAAAAATTGTGAATAGTGTTCTGACAAACGTACCCATTCCTGTCTTTGAGATATGCTACTTTCGGACGCCATCATGCGAATGTTCTCGCAGACGCAGTATGCACACATATCAGTCCCCTACGCCTGCTGAAGGGCCTTTACGACAATGGAATTTGATCATATAATAATTAATCAAGCATGATAATTGAAGAGATGGCAGCTAGCTAGCTAGCTAGTACTACTTAATTACTTACCTTGGGTCGAAACCATTTATGCTTTTGCTTCCATTCGCCTGGAGTGACGCTGATGAACCTTGCCCAAGCCCTGCCCGCCGACAAAGAAAATGAATAAAGGGGTTATTGAGTAGTTCATATCAGGAAATGATGAACTAAATAGGCCGAGATATATAGTTAATAATGATTGAAATTACCTGTTGACTATCCCAAACAAGTTGTTATAGTCAGTTCTTATTTTGAGTAGTGAGCCCAGTATTTCAACTGTTCCGGCGTCAAATTTAATGATACACAAGATCCAGTGAAATCTGCATGCACACACGTTTGCGTGTCTTAATTAAGCGGGCATATGTAAGCAAAAACATGTAGCTAGCTAGTAGGCGAAAACAGAGAATTTGTAGTACAAGACAGTGTGACTCACTGGAAGTTGTAAGGAAGTAGTATATCTTCATTGTATTTGAGGCGCTTAAAGAACTCTAGCATGCTGTCCTCTACATGCTTTCATGATATGCATCTATTTTACATGTGTATTCATTAACGGTGTTTGGGTCAATGAACCCAATGCCATAGCGTCCACCTTTTTTCATTTCATACATCTTCATCTTGCATAATACCACAGAAAAGAATATAGTGAGGATAATTACAGGCAATGATTGATCAAAAGGATCACTACAGCTAGCGTGAGACTTAAATTACAGAAAGAAATCACTTACAGACAATAGCAACTGACGATAGATCTGTCGAGTGCGTCTTGATTGTATAACTGAAACAGTTCATTATACTCAACGGCCACAATTTTCTGATGGTAGTAATGATCCTTCTTGACTTCCACCATGAGGGACTCTCGATTGGAACTCTTGGTAATGTCCATGTACCATTGATGCAATTCATACATTCTCGTTGGGAGCTTCTTGACCTCGTCTGGCTTGACCAAAGGTTCGCCCCAGACATATTTCCGTTTTATTTCCTCCTCTCTAAGCACAGGCATGGGCTCGATCTCGAGGAGTTGTCCAACAGTGATGTAGAGAATTTCAGCCTGCATTATATGCTCCTCGGTTATTACCACATTGCCCACCTCGGGAACGTAAACTGTTTACCCACAATAATATTGGACGCGCGCACTCTCACATGTTGTTGGCACAACAAGCGAGGGGATCGATTGCGCCGCCTGTTCTCCCAGCTGGGGAACGGTTTTCCCGCATTTTTGACAGCTGCTTGTTGTTTGCTCGAGCTCGAGCTCGCCTCCCTCTGTATACGTGCTCGATTTAACTTCCTGATGTGGCGCTCATAGTCTGTGTCAACAGGCTTGGGAGCTGGTGTTTGAGCCATACGAATGAAGTGGTCAATCGTTTCCTCAGGCACTTTCTCCATTGGCGGCAGTGGCGGTTTCGATGCAAAATGGGCTTCCACCTCGGCCTTCGATATGGCTCCGTTTTCCTCCTCGGACTTGTCATAAATACCCCAATATTCCCAAAACCCTAGGGGAGTCGACGGAATATTGATCCAGCCGCCGCAGGGTCCAGAACCACCAGATCCAATCTAGACACCATCTCGGATGGGGTTCACCACCTCCATTGGTGCCTCTTCGATGATGCAAAAGTAGTTCTTTGTAGACCTTCGGGTCCGTAGTTAGTAGCTAGATGGCTTTCTCTCTCGCTGAATTCTCAATACAATGGTCTCTTTGAGATCCATATATATGATGTAACTCTTTTGCGGTGTGTTTGTTGGGATCGATGAACTTCGAGTTTATGATCAGATCTATCTTTTATATCCATGAAAGTTATTTGAGTTTGTTTGATCTCTTATATGCATGATTGCTTATAGCCTCGTATTTCTTCTCCGATATTTGGGTTTTGTTTGGCCAACTTGATCTATTTATATTGCAATGGGAAGAGGTGCTTTGTAGTGGGTTCGATCTTACGGTGCTTGATCCAAGTGACAGAAGGGGAACCGACATGTATGTATCGTTGCTACTAAGGATAAAACAACGGGGTGTATCTCTACACAGATAGATCTTGTCTACATCATGTCATCGTTCTTATTGCATTACTCCATTTCTCCATGAACTTAATACACTAGATGCATGCTGGATATTGGTCGATATGTGGAGTAATAGTAGTAGATGCAGGCAGGAGTCGGTCTACTAATCTTGGACGTGATGCCTATATAATGACCATTTCCTGGATATCGTCATGAGTATTTGAAGTTCTATCAATTTCCCAACAGTAATTTGTTCACCCACCGTTTGCTATTTTTCTAGAGAGAAGCCACTAGTGAAACCTACGGCCCCCAGGTCTCTTTTTCATATTATTTACCTTTGCGATCTAATTTTCCATTGCATTTATTTTCAGATCTATTAAACCAAAAATACAAAAATACCTTGCTGCAATTTATTCTTATTTATTTTATTTGGCGTTCGATCTATCAATCTACTACAATTTTATCTCACGTTCGTTTGCCTATCTTGAGGCGCCGTACCCGAAAGGGATTGACAATGTGCAGGGGTTGTTTACATTGTGTTGCTTGGTTCTCCTATTGGTTTGATAACCTTGGTTTCATATCTGAGGGAAATACCTAGCGCCGTTGTGCTGCATCATCCCTTCCTCTTTGGGGAAATACCGACGTAGCTTCAAGCGACATCAAAAGGAATTTCTGGCGCCGTTGCCGGGGAGGATCTTCAACATATACCAGGTTCCTAATCACAAATCACATATCCTCGCAATTTACATTATTTTCCATTTGCCTCTCGTTTTCCTCTCTCCAACTGCAGAAAAAAATTGCCGTTTTATTCGCCCTCTTTTTCATTCACCTTTTTCTCGTCAGATCTTTTGTTTGCTTGTGTTGACATGTGCCTTCTATATGCTTGCATCTTCGCTTGCTAAAAATCTATTTATATGGATCCCGATCCGCTTGCTAATCTTTTTAAAAGATCCAATTATGATGAACCAATTGCTAGTGAGTTGAGTGCACTAGATTATCTTTATGAAGTTTTGCTTGAGAATCGTGAATCTGAAAATTGTGATGAAGGAATTTATGAAGTGATTCATGATAGCTCCTTGAATGAAAAGCATGATTGCAATAATTTTACTATAAATTCTATTAATGTCAATTGTGCTAATAATATGCAAAACCCCAAGCTTGTGGATGCTTGTTTTGCCATGTCCGCTACTTATTGCAATGATCATGATTGGGGTGATAATGATTCTTATGATATTAAAAATTTATTTAAACCTCATGATGAATATGCTTGCGATAATATTAAAAGTGGGTTTGGAAGAGAGTCAACTTTAGGTAAAAATAATCCCACATATTTGGAGAGTGTTCAATCTTATGAAAGTTTTGATGAAAGTGGGCTTGGAGAGGTCATGACTTTACTTGATGATAATCCCAGTATTTTGGAAGAATGTCAATGTTGATAATTGATATGCCTCCGTCGCATCTACGTTTCCAAACACTTTTGCCCTTGTTTTGGACTATAACTTGCATGATTTGAATGGAACTAACCCGGACTGATGCTGTTTACAGCAGAATTGCCATGGTGTTATTTCTGTGTAGAAACAAAAGTTCTCGGAATGACCTGAAAATCAACGGAGATTATTTTTGGAAAATATAAAAAATATTAGCGAAAGAATCAAGGCCAGGGGGGCACACCCTTTGCACGATGGTGGGGGCGCGCCCCCTGCCTCGTGGGCCCCCTGGAGCTCCACCGACCTCAACTCCAACTCCATATATTCGTGTTCGGGGAGAAAAAAACAGAGAGAAAAATTCATCGCGTTTTACGATACAGAGCCAATGCCAAGCCCTAAAATCTCTCAGGAGGGCTGATCTGGAGTCCGTTCGGGGCTTCGGAGAGGGGAATCAGTCGCCATCGTCATCATCAACCATCCTCCATCACCAATTTCATGATGCTCACCGCCGTGCGTGAGTAATTCCATCGTATTGCTGGACGGTGATGGGTTGGATGAGATTTATCATGTAATCGAGTTAGTTTTGTTAGGGTTTGATCCCTACTATCCACTATGTTCTGAGATTGATGTTGCTATGAATTTGCTATGCTTAATGCTTGTCACTAGGGCCCGAGTGCCATGATTTCAGATCTAAACCTATTATGTTTTCATGAATATATGTGAGTTCTTGATCCTATCTTGCAAGTCTATAGTCACCTAATATGTGTTACGATCCGGCAACCCCGAAGTGACAATAATCGGGACCACTCCCAGTGATGACCGTAGTTTGAGGAGTTCATGTATTCACAATGTGTTAATGCTTTGGTCCGGTACTCTATTAAAAGGATGCCTTAATATCCGTTAGTTTCTGCTAGAACCCCGCTGCCACGGGAGGGTAGGACAAAAGATGTCATGCAAGTTCTTTTCCATCAGCACATATGACTATATTCGGAATACATGCCTACATTAGATTGATGAATTGGAGCTAGTTCTGTGTCACTCTATGTTATGACTGTTACATGATGAACCGCATCCGGCATAATTCTCCATCACCGATCCAATGCCTACGAGCTTTTCACATATTGTTCTCCGCTTATTTACTTTCCCGTTGCTACAGTTACAATCAGTACAAAAACCAAAAATATTACTTTTGCTACTATTACCATTACTTCCATATTACTTTGCTACTAAACACTTTGCTGCAGATACTAAGTTATCCAGGTGTGGTTGAATTGACAACTCAACTCCTAATACTTGAGAATATTCTTTGGCTCCCCTTGTGTCGAATCAATAAATTTGGGTCGAATACTCTACCCTCGAAAACTGTTGCGATCCCCTATACTTGTGTGTTATCAAGACTATTTTTTGGCGCCGTTGCCGAGGAGCAGAGCTCTATTCTTTGAGTCACTTGGGATTTATAACTGCTGGTCACTATGAAGAACTTGAAAGACGAGAAAACAAAATTTTACCCCTCAACTACGAGGGGAGGTAAGGAACTGCCATCTAGTTCTGCACTTGATTCACCTTCTGTTTTGAGTAAACTTGCGACACCTAAACCTGCTTCTGCTATTAATTCTGATATGTCGCATGTTATTGATGATGCCACTTCTGCTATGTATGATACTTATGATGAAACTACTTCTATGCTTGATACTACTGTGCCACCTGGTGAATTTCTTGATGAACAACTTGCTAGGGCTAGAGAGAATGAAATTATTTAAACTGATAATATTGATGAAAGTGATGATGAAGACTCTCCCCCTAAATATGAATTGCCTGTTGTGCCTGAGGGCTATGTTATGGATGAAGAAACTGCTAGAGACTTTCTTGCTTGCAATGATAGAAGTGATATTAAGAAATTATTGGCTAAGTTGAAACAAAAAACTCTGAATGCTAGAATGAAATATGATCCTACTTATGCTACTTCACCTATCCTTGTTACTGTTATGGATTATGAATTCTCTATTGATCCTGATATAATTACTTTGGTTGAGTCTGATCCTTTTTATGGCTATGAATCTGAAACTGTTGTGGCACATATTACTAAATTAAATGATATAGCCACCCTATTCACTAATGATGAGAAGGCTCGCTACTATTATATACTTAAAATATTTCATTTTCATTAAAGGGTGATGCTAAGATATGGTTTAATTCTCTTGATCCTGGTTGTGTGCGTAGTCCCCGGGATATGATTTATTACTTCTCTGCTAAATATTTCCCTGCTCATAAGAAACAAGCTGTTTTAAGGGATATATATAATTTTGTGCAAATTGAAGAAGAGAGTCTCCCACAAGCTTGGGGGAGGCTTCTCCAATTACTTAATGCTTTGCCTGATCATCCTCTCAAGAAAAATGAAATACTTGATATCTTTTATAATGGACTAAGCGATGCTTCAGAAACCACCTGGATAGTTGTGCTGGTTCTGTTTTCAGGGAAAGAACACCAGATGAAGCTGAAATTCTATTGAATAATTTGTTGACTAAAGAAAATAATTGAACACTTCCTGAACCAACTCCTAAGCCAACTTCGAAGAAAAGGTATGTTCTATTTCTCAGTCCTAAAGATATGCAAGAGGCAAAGAAATATATGAAAGAAAAAGGTATTAAAGCTGAAGATGTTAAGAATTTACCTCCTATTGAAGAAATACATGGTCTTAATTTACCGCCTGTTGAAGAAATACATGGTTTTAATTCATCACCTATTGAAGAATCACATGGTCTTGATAACCCGACACAGGTAGTAAAGGTAAATTCTCTCTATAGATTTGATGAAGGTGGTATTCCTCAATATAAGTCTTCTAGACAATGCTTAGATGAGTTTGATAATTTTATTGTCAAACAAGAAAACTTTGATGCTTATTTTGGTAGACAATTAAAACACAATGCTTATATGATTGAACACTTGGGGGATTATATGTCTAGAGTTAAAGGTGAACTTAAACTGATTAGTAAACATGCTTCTATGGTTACCACTCAAGTAGAACAAGTACTTAAAGCTCAGAATGATTTGCTCAATGAATTAAATAGTAAGAATAATGACTATGATGTTAGAGTGGCTACTAGAACTGGTAAGATGACCCAGGAACCTTTGTATCCTGAAGGCCATCCTAAGAGAACTGAGCAAGATTCTCAGAGAAATAATGTAGATGCACCTAGTCCTTCTAAAAAGAAGAAAAAGAAAAATGATAGGACTTTGCATGCTTCTAGTGAACCTATTACTGAACCACCTGAGAATCTAAATGATATTTCTATCTCTGATGCTGAAACACAGTCTGGTAGTGAACATGAACCTAGTGATAATGTTAATGAAGATGTTCATGTTGATGCTCAACCTAATAATGATAATGATGTAGAAACTGAACCTGCTCTTGATCTTGACAACCCACAATCAAAAAATCAACGTTATGATAAAAGAGACTTTGTTGCTAGGAAGCACGGTAAAGAAAGGGAGTCAAGGGTTCAGAAACCCATGCCTTTTCCTCCCAAACCATCCAAGAAAAAGGCTGATGAGGATTTTGAGCGCTTTGCTGAAATGATTAGACCTATCTTTTTGCGTATGCGATTAACTGATATGCTTAAAATGAATCCTTATGCCAAGTATATGAAGGATATTGTTACTAATAAGAGAATAATACCGGAAGCTAAAATTTCCACCATACTTGCTAAATGTACTTTTAAGGGTGGAATACCTAAGAAACTTGGAGATCCAGGAGTACCAACTATACCATGCTCCATTAAAAGAAACTATGTTAGAACTGCTTTATGTGATCTTGGAGCCGGTGTTAGTGTTATGCCTCTCTATTTATATCGTAGACTTGATTTGAATAAGTTGATACCTACTGAAATACCTTTGCAAATGGCCGATAAATCAGCTACTATACCTGTCGGTATTTGTGAGGATGTGCCTATTGTGGTTGCAAACGTTACTATTTTAACAGACTTTGTTATTCTTGATATTACCGAGGATGATAGTATGTCTATTATTCTTGATATTACCGAGGGCTGTTATTGATTGCAACAAAGGCAATGTCACTTTTCATGTTAATGGTAATGAGCATACGGTACACTTTCCAAGGAAACAACCTCAAGTCCACAGTATCAATTCTATTGGAAAAATTCCATCGATTTCTATTGGAGGTTTTGAATTTCCTCTTCCTACCGCCAAGAAGAAATATGATGCTCTTATTATTGGGGATGTGCATATCTCCGTTGAGGTAACAAAGTGTTATTCGAAATTTCTCCGGTTTCATGCGATTTGAAGTGAGTTTGTTAACAAGACCTGATCAACCTTGTTAGTGGATTCCTTTTGATGAGCATGAGATGGATGAAGTTAGAAGGCGCAACCTTCTGTACCCTCCTTTTACTTTCTGTTATTTAGTTGAAATAAAGTAAAAATAGTTTTTTTTCTGTCTGTTTTCTGAATTATCCGTGCAATATAAAAATACCCCGAAAATAAAAGTTCTCCAAATGCCCTGCCAATTTAATATGATTTTTTCTAAAATATTTGAGAAAATTTGGCACTGAGAACATAGCAGGGGGAGCAAGCACCTAGGCACGAGGGTCTAGGGCGCGCCCACCCCCCTTGGGTGCGCCCCCTGCCTCGTTGGCCCATGGTGGCTCCCCTCCACTTATTCCTGCTCCCACACACTTCTTCTTCCTCCCAAAAAAATCACCAACCAGCTCAAGCACGAGTTCTTGCTCATTTTCCTGCCATTTTCGATCTCCTTGCTCAAAGCACCTCTCACAAAACTGCTTTGGGGGATTGTTCCTTCGTATGTGACTCCTCCAATGGTCCAATTAGTTTTTGTTCTAGTGCTTTATTCATTGCAAATTTGTGCTTCCTGGGTGACCATGTTCTTGAGATTGCATGTCAAATTTATATGGTTCCAAGTAGTTCTAATGCATGATATAGGCCCTAGGCACTTGTAGGGGTAGTTGCTATCAATTTTGTTGAGTTTGGTTCACTTTTATTTGAAGTTACTAAAAATTTTCAGAAAATTTTCAGAGGAAGAAATATGTTTAGGAAAATGTACCAAGGTGGTTCTTCAAGGAAGCAAGGACCCAGGCTTGCAATGCGTGATGCTGATGATGAACCACCAACGGACGCTCCAGTGCGGGCTTGTGAATGGCCTTCAGAGGACTTAATGGATCAAACTGGAATCAAGGAAGAATTTAACGCATATGTGCGTAACGCTGATCTTGTGAGCTTCGAGGCAGATAAGTGCAGTCAGTACCACTATCTCACTAGTTCCTTTGTGAGGAGGTTTGAATTTTCATCTTCACGCAATTCTCAAACTGTCCTGTTTGATCTTTATGAAATTCTTATACCATGGAATTAGAGGATTTTACCACTGCTTGCAAACTTCCACAATGGGGTAGTACTAGTGAACCTCGCAAATCTGAATTTAGGGATTTTCTTGCTAGTATAACTGTGGGGGAATCTAGAGACATAGCACAAGTTACCATAGGGAGCATTCATTTTCCTGCTATACATGATTTTGCTCTCTTCATAGGTAGGTGCATAAATGGTAAGGATGAAGCATGTCACATGTGTATCCCTGACCTCAGTGTTCTAAGGAGTGCTGCGTTAGGAGATAAACATTATAATTTGGGCGCCATTGTTGCACATAGGTTGCATAATAATAGATTTAATGGATATTTCTTTGGTGGAATTTATGCAACCAGTTTAGCTAATTTTCTTGGCGTAACCATACATGAGGATGATACTGAGTTACCTCCTGCTTATTTAGATTATGAGGTTATGGTTCGTCATCGTTTTGTTGAGAGGAACGATCAGTTCCTCCAGTACCGACTAATCTTTGACAGACGACGCACCTATCACGTCGCTCTCCCTGCTTCTACCTTCTTTGACTTTCAGGCAAAGGAGAGATATTTCATAACAAGGGAGGAGGCGAACGAGTATAAGAGGAGGGCTGAGATAGCGCGCCTCCAAGCTGCAGCCCATGATGCAATGACTGGTGCCTCTCAGTACGACCCCAACTATAACTTTGGATATCCGCCAGGCCAGCCGTGGCCATAGACCAACTTAGGACAAAAGCCTAAGCTTGGGGGAGTACATATTTCTCACCGACATTACATTTATGTTCGCACACTCATTTCTAGATGTCGGTGCTCATACACTTTCATTGTATTATCCATGCTAGTTTATTTTCCTTTTTCCTGCTTTCTTCTTGTGTGTTTGATTAGTTGTAGCTTTTAGCTAAAGGATCACGTCGCTCTCCCTACTTCTACCTTCTTTTACTTTCAGGCAAAGGGGAGATATTTCATATC
Organism: Aegilops umbellulata; assembly: GCA_032464435.1. Lineage (NCBI taxonomy): Eukaryota > Viridiplantae > Streptophyta > Magnoliopsida > Poales > Poaceae > Aegilops > Aegilops umbellulata. The sequence continues at coordinate 401,925,863 of CP136059.1, forward strand.
CAGGCTAAAATTAGTTGTAGCTTTTAGCTAGTTTACCTTTCTTGTTGTAGTAGTAGTAATTAAAAAGAAAACCCAAAAATATTTCATGTTCTTCTTTTGCTTGTTGGGAGCTTTCCCATGTAAATAGTTTTATTTCTTTTCTTTTCTTTGGCGGTCGATAGGGTAAGACCATGATGAAATTGTTGAAGTGGCTCTTATATGCATTATTGTTGATTTAACCAAGATCCCATATTACCCTGTCTTCTCCTGTTTTTTGAATGCTCGCAGATTCCAGCTTAGTCCAATGCACATGCACTATTATTATTATTCACATCGTTCGGTCGTGCAAGTGAAAGGCAATTATGACGATATATGATGGACTGGTTGAGATGAGAGAAACTGGTATGAACTCGACCTCTCTTATTTTTGTAAATATGATTAGTTCATCGTTCGTGAATCATCCTATTATGAATAAACATGTTTGCAATGACAATCAGAGATCATAGTTGCTTATGCCATGTTTAATTATCTAGGAGTTCATAATGGTTTACCTTGCGTGCCAACATGCTATTGAAATGGTTGTGATGTGGTATGATAGGGTGGTATCCTCCTTTGAATGATTCGAGTGACTTGACTTGGCACATGTTCACGCATGTAGTTGAAACAAAATCAACATAGCCTTCACAATATTTATGTTCATGGTGGACTATATCCTACTCATGCTTGCACTCAATGTTTATTAATTTTAATGCATGTTCATGACTGTTGTCGCTCTCTAGTTGGTCGCTTCCCAGTCTTTTGCTAGCCTTCACTTGTACTAAGCGGGAATACTGCTTGTGCATCCAATCCCTTAAAACCCAAAGGTATTCCATATGAGTCCACCATACCTTCCTATATGCGGTATCTACCTGCCGTTCCAAGTAAATTTGTATGTGCCAAACTCTAAACCTTCCAATGAAATTCTGTTTTGTATGCTCGAATAGCTCATGTATCAACTAGGGTTGTCCGTGTCTTCCATGTTAGGCGGGTTATTCTCAAGAGGAGTGGACTCCGCTCCTCACTCACGAGAAAATGGCTGGTCATCGGGATGCCTAGTCCCATGCATTATGCAAATCAAATCAAAATAATTGCAAACAAAACTCCCCCGGGACTGTTGTTAGTTGGAGGCACTCGTTGTTTCGAGCAAGCCATGGATTGATGCTTGTTGGTGGAGGGGGAGTATAAACTTTACCATTCTATTTGGGAACCGCCTATAATGTGTGTAGCATGGAAGATATCGCCATCTCTTGGTTGTTATGTTGACAATGAAAGTATGCCGCTCAAAATATTATTTATCTCTATTTCAAAATCGAGCTCTGGCACCTCTACAAATCCCTGCTTCCCTCTGCGAAGGACCTATCTATTTACTTGTATGTTGAGTCATCACCCTCCTATTAAAAAGCACCGCTGTCATTTGCATCCATTACTATTAATTCATATTGGGTATGACTATGATTGGATCTCCTTTACCTTGATCTTTAAAGGTGCTCTGCATTTATGTTTTGCGGTCTGAGAAAGGGCCAACGAGATACCGTCTTGTTATATCATATCATGATTGTTTTGAGAAGGTGTTGTCATCCAAGATTTATTATTATTGCTCGCTAGTTGATTATGCCATTTACATGAGTAAACATGAGACCTAAATGTTATTGTCAATATGGTCAATTCATAATCTTTGCTGAAAACTTGAATGCTGGCTTTACATATTTACAACAACAAGAGCAAACAGAGTCTGTAAAAGTTTTTCTTTATCACTTTCAGTTTATCAACTGAATTGCTTGAGGACAAGCAAAGGTTTAAGCATGGGGGAGTTGATACGTCTATGTCGTATCTAATTTTCCAAACACTGTTTCCCTTGTTTTGGACTCCAACTTGCATGATTTGAATGGAACTAACCCGGACTGACGATGTTTTCAGCAGAATTGCCATGGTGTTATTTTTGTGCAGAAACAAAAGTTCTCGGAATGACCTAAAAATCAACGGAGATTATTTTTGGAAAATATAAATAATATTGGCGAACGAATCAAGGCCTGGGGCCCACACCCGTTCCACAAGGGTGGGGGCGCGCCCCCTGCCTCGTGGGCCCCCTGGAGCTCCACCGACCTCAACTCCAACTCCATATATTCGTGTTCGGGGAGAAAAAATTAGAGAGAAAGATTCACCGCGTTTTACGATACGGAGCCGCCGCCAAGCCCTAAACTCTCTCGGGAGGGCTGATTTGGAGTCCGTTCAGGGCTCCGGAGAGGGGAATCCGTCGCCATCGTCATCATCAACCATCCTCCACCACCAATTTCATGATGCTCACCGCCGTGCATGAGTAATTCCATTGTAGGCTTCCTGGATGGTGATGGGTTGGATGAGATTTATCATGTAATCAAGTTAGTTTTGTTAGGGTTTGATCCCTAGTATCTACTATGTTCTGAGATTGATGTTGCTATGACTTTGCTATGCTTAATGCTTGTCACTAGGGCCCGAGTGCCATGATTTCAGATCTAAACCTATTATGTTTTCATTAATATATGTGAGTTCTTGATCCTATCTTGCAAGTCTATAGTCACATACTATGTGTTATGATCCGGCAACCCCGAAGTGACAATAATCGGGACCACTCCCGGTGATGACCGTAGTTTGAGGAGTTCATGTATTCACTATGTGTTAATGCTTTGATCCGGTACTCTATTAAAAGGAGGCCTTAATATCCCTTAGTTTCCGCTAGGACCCCGCTGCCACGGGAGGGTAGGACAAAAGATGTCATGCAAGTTCTTTTCCATAAGCACGTATGACTATATTCGGAATACATGCCTACATTACATTGATGAATTGGAGCTAGTTCTGTGTCACCCTATGTTATGACTGTTACATGATGAACCGCATCCAGCATAATTCTCCATCACCGATCCAATGCCTACGAGCTTTTCACATATTGTTCTCCGCTTATTTACTTTCCTGTTGCTACTGTTACAATCACTACAAAACCCAAAAATATTACTTTTGCTACTGCTACCGTTACTTCCATATTACTTTGCTACTAAATACTTTGCTGTCGATACTAAGTTATCCAGGTGTGGTTGAATTGACAACTCAACTGCTGATACTTGAGAATATTCTTTGGCTCCCCTTTTGTCGAATCAATAAATTTGGGTTGAGTACTCTACCCTCGAAAACTGTTGCGATTCCCTATACTTGTGGGTTATCAGTAATCAACTAGGAGGCAACATGCAAGGGAGCCATAATCCCTTGCTGGAAGAGTGTCGGTTCCCCTTTGATATTTATTTTATTTGATGTTCGATCTATCAATCTACTACAATTTTATCTCACGTATGTTTGCCTATCTTGAAGCGCCGTACCCGAAAGGGATTGACAACCCCCTTTACACGTTGGGTTGCGAGGATTTGTTATCTGTGTGCAGGGGTTGTTTACGTTGTGTTGCTTGGTTATCCTACTGGTTCGATAACCTTGGTTTCATATCTGAGGGAAATACCTACCGCCGCTGTGCTGCATCATCCCTTCCTCTTTCAGGAAATACCGGCGTAGCTTCAAGAGACATCACCGACGTCGGGCGAAAAGGCCGCAATAAACCTCCTTTTGTCCATTGGCTGCTCCAGCTCCCCGACACACAGGCAGAGGTTGATGATGGAGGCGTCGGTGAGTGGCGGTGAACTACCAATGGTTTCGAGGGTTGTGTGTCTCTGTGTGAGCGAAGGTTTTGGGGAGTGTGTGGTGTGTCTGAAGGGAGGCAGGGGGAAGGTGGTGATTGAGGAAATACTACAGCAACTGAAAAGTTTACTAGGCGGGAGTAACAAGGCGGGGCTACTGAAAATATGGATAAAGGGCGAGCAGATATTTTCAAGACTGCGAGGGATGCAGAGGCGGGAGTAAAATGCAAGGCTACTGAAAATTTGAATCAAGGGACTGAAGCAGAGCGGGAGTAACAGACATCACACACGGTCCGCACATACTAATCGTGTGCTATCAAACATTAAAACCTTCAGGCGGTAGATATTTTCGAGAATATGAGGCAGTAATATTTTCGAGATTGCGAGGGATGGAGACGCGAGAGTATTTGTGGAGAGAGCTAGTGTGCTTGACACGCCGGCTGTGGACTGTAGCAGACACACCTTCTCACGTAAGCCATAGGTGTACTATACACCGACGGTAATTGAGGATATTTTGTACTACATCTCACATGGTTGGTCATAATAAGCTGTGTGGGATCTACTTGATTTTTCATCTTGATTTGAATTACATAATGGGGTCACAGCGGCAATGGACGGTGTTTGAATTGCTAGACCTTTTATCTGCAGTGAACATGCAACTATATGTGTGTCATAAAATAATTGGAATTATTCAGGGTTCGTTTGGACATTTTATACATTAAACTGGTTTTCTAGCCATTTTAGGTGCACAATTCAAAATTAAACTACATACACATGCTCTGGTGCATATAATTTGGTTGAAAAATCAAATCTGTGTCCTTGGGTGCATGCTTAGGTCCCATGCAAGAAATGGGAATTAATTTCAAACACCAGGGCACTCTTGATTGCCGGAAAAATGTTGAGATACCTGGTTTTTAAATTCTAATATATCCAAAACTCGTCTGAAATTCATGAAACTTGTCATGGTACCATGGAGCGGCATCAACATGTCGTGGTAAAAAATTTGTCCCATTTGGGGACATGTTTGGGTATAAGCTTCTCACAAACCAGAGCTTCTCACAACAAGCGTGATGGTTTCGGTACGGAACGTGCCACCTTTGGGGACGAAACGATATATGTTGCCTCTTATTGCTATCAAAAGTTTTCTACTGCCAGCTGATACGTCTCCAACGTGTCTATAATTTATGAAGTACTCATGCTATTATATTATCAACTTTGGATGTTTTATATGCTATTTTATATGATTTTTGGGACTAACCTATTAACCTAGTGGCTAGTGCCAGTTTCTGTTTGTTCCTTGTTTTTGAGTTTTACAAAAAAGGAATATCAAACGGGGTCCAATTGACGTGCCAATTTTTGACGACTTTTTATGGACCAAAAGAAGACCCCGGAGTAAAAGAGTTGGGCCAGGAGAGTCCCGGGGCATCCACGAGGGTGGGGGCGCCCCCCCAGGCACGTGGGCCTGCCTCGTGGACGCCTCGGGCAATTCCTTGACGTGAGACCGACGCCAAAAATTCCTATAAATACAGAAACCTCAGAAAATTAACCTAGATCGGAAGTTCCGTCGCCGAAAGCCTCTGTAGACACGAGAAATCAATCTAGGCCCTCTCAGGCACCCTGCCGGAGGGGGCCATCATCAACGGTGGCTATGGAGGAGTATCCCGGAGAGGCCATCATCGCCATGAAGGCCAAGGAGCAGAGGGAGAACCTTTCCCCATCTAGGGGGAGGCCATGGAGGAGGAAGCACAAGGGGGGAACCTATCCTCCTCTCTCTTGGTGACACTGGAGTGCCATTGAGGGAATCATCGCCACGGTGATCGTCTTCATCAACATCACCATCATCATCACCATCCTCATCTCTTTTACGTGGTCCACTCTCCCGCGCCCTGCTGTAATCCCTACTTGAACATGGTGCTTTATGCCACATATTATGATCCAATGATGTGTTGCCATAGTATGATGTTTTGAGTAGATATCCTTTGTCTTTGGGTTGACTGATGATCTAGATTGGTACGTGTTGTACGTTTTATTTTGGTGTTGTCCTATGGTGCCCTCCATGTCGCGCAAGCGTGAGGGATTCCCGCTGTAGGGTGTTGAAATACGTTCATGATTCGCTTATAGTGGGTTGGTGAGTGACTAAAACACAACCCGAGTAAGGGGGTTGTTGCGTATGGGAATAAAGAGGACTTGATGCTTTAATGCTATGGTTGGGTTTTACCTTAATGATCTTTAGTAGTTGCGGATGCTTGCTAGAGTTCCAATCATAAGTGCATATGGTCCAAATAGAGAAAGTACGTTAGCTTATGCCTCTCCCTCATATGATATTGCAATGACGACTACCGGTCTTGTTAACAATTGCCTAGGACAATTCCGCACACCGATCCATCATTATTCCACACTCGCTATTTATAATGTTTATTATTATATTCTAATTTTATGATAGCAGCACCTACTTTTATGTTTTAGCTCTCCGATACCTTACAAAGTTATCCTCTTCATACCCACAACGTAGTTTTATTTCTCGTTGCTAGTTGGGAGCAAACGTTCGGTGTACGTAGAGTCGTATCAATGGAAGATAGGGCTTGAGAGAATATTGATCTTACCTTTAGCTCCTTGTGGGTTTGACACTCCATACTTATCACTTCCACCTTTGGAAATTGCTACGATGATTCCCTGCACTTGGGGATTATCACCAACATAGAACAACATGAGTGTTGTATTAAGTTTTGAATTTTTCGGGGTTCGTTTGGACATTTTTATACATTAACTGGGTTTCCTAGGCATTTTATGTGCATAATTCAAATTTGAAATACATGCACATGCTCCAGTGCATACAAATTGGTTGAAAAATCAAATATGTGTCCTTGGGTGCATGCTTAGGTCCCATGCAAGAAAAGAGAATGATTTTCAAACACTAGGGCACTGTTGATTGCTGGCAAAACATTGAGATACCTGGTTTTTAAATTCTAGTGAATCGAAAACTCGTCTGAAATTCATGAAACTTGGCATGCTATCATGGAGCGGCATCAGCATGTCGTGGTAAATTTTTTGTCCCATTTGGGGCAGGTTTGGGTATAAGCTTCTCACGAACCAGAGCTTCTCACAACAAGCGTGATGGTTTTAGTACGGAACGTGCCACCTTTGGGGACGAAATGATATCCCTTGCCTCTTATTGCTTAAAACAAATTTCTAGTGTCAACATAGAACAACAGGAGTGTTATGTTTAATTTTGGATTTTTCATGGGTTTGTTTGGCCTTTTTATACATTAATTGGGTTTTTGGGCATTTAATGTGCATAATTCAAATTTGAACTACAAGCACATGCTCTAGTGCACCAAAGTTGGTTGAAATCACATGTGTGTCCTTGGGTGAATTTCTAGGTCCCATGAAAGAAATGGGAATGAAATTCAGACACCAGGGGCACTGTTGATTGCCGGCAAAACGTTGAGATGTCCGGTTTTTAAATTCTAGTAAATCCAAAACTTGTCTGAAATTCATGAAACTTGGCATGCTATCATGGAGCGGCATCAACATGTCGTGGTAAATTTTTTGTCCCATTTGGGGCAGGTTTGGGTATAAGTTTCTCACAAATCAGAGCTTCTCACAACAAGTGTGATGGTTTCGGTAGGGAACGTGCCACCATTGGGGACGGAACGATATCCGTTGCCTCTTATTGCTTTCAAAAAATTTCTACTGTCAACATAAAACAACAGGAGTGTTGTGTTTAATTTTGAAATTTTTTTGGGTTCGTTTGGCCTTTTTTATACATTAATTGAGTTTTTGGGAATTTAATGTGCATAATTCAAATTTGAACTACAAGCACATGCTCCAGTGCACCAAAGTTGGTTGAAAAATCACATGTGTGTCCTTGGGTGAATTTCTAGGTCCCATGCAAGAGATGGGAATGAAATTCAAACACCAGGGCACTGTTGATTGCCGGCAAAATGTTGAGATACCTTGTTTTTAAATTCTAGTAAATCCAAAACTTGTCTGAAATTCATGAAACTTGGCATGCTATCATGGAGCGGCATCAACATGTCATGGTAAAAAATTTGTCCCATTTGGAAAGGTTTGGGTTTAAGCTTCTCACAACAAGCGTGATGGTTTCGGTAGGGAATGTGCCACCTTTGGGGACGGAACGATATCCGTTGCCTCTTCTTGCTTTCAAATTTTTTCTAGTGTCAACATAGAACAACAGGAGTGTTGTGTTTAATTTTGGAATTTTTCGAGGTTCATTTGGACTTTTTTATACATTAATTGAGTTTCTGGGCATTTAATGTGCATAATTCAAATTTAAATTACAAGCACATGCTCCAGTGCACCAAAGTTGGTTGAAAAATCACATGTGTGTCCTTGGGTGAATTTATAGGTCCCATGCAATAGATGGGAATGAAATTCAAACATATGGGCGTCGTGGCGCGACCGGAAAGATTGATAAACTTGGTTTTTTTAATTCTTGTAAATCCATAACACGCCTAAAAATCATGAAACTTGGCATGGTGTCATGACATGGCACCAACATGTTGTGGTAATTTTTTTGTCCGATTTAAGAAGGCGCACACATTAACAATCAACAAAGTCATTTTGGAACAAGTGATGTCACGTTACAAATCAGAAACACAAGTATTATTGAAACCGTGGGCGTTCTACTTACCAATTACGTGTCGCCACGCGTCCCCTTTTTTTATTGGCTAGGAGGTGACGTGCGGGGTAGCTATTTGAGTACGGGAGGCGTGTGATCATACCCCTGCGTGTGCTCATCGGGAGGAGAGCCCTTTGACCGCTACCCGCCGCGCACCTCCCTCCCAACGTCTCCATTAATGACGCCCGAGCCCCTGTTCTACGGTGTGGCTATATGTCTCACTGGACTGAGATTTAAGAGAGAAAAATGAAAATCTGGAAAGAAAGTTTTGCACGAATCTTGATGTAAGATCCGACGGACCTATATAGCATCGACTGCGACTTATAGAAAGCATGATGAATATAAGGGCGATGACAGTGGATAATAATTGCCTTAGATATTTAGGAACATAATTAAAAAAAGCCACATGCGGCAACGCCCGAAATACACAAGGGCAAAAGAATAAGGAAGACAATGATCTGGCTCGCTGATCTCTACTTTCTTGATGCGTTGTTGTAGGCCGCGGGAACTAGTCTCCGCGGCGAGCGACGATGAGCTCTTGATGGTCCTCAAGATGCTGCTTGAGAGCATCCACGGATTCCTCCACCAGCCTTCTGCGCTCGATGCGCACCATGGCATTCTCGTCCATAAGTTTCTCGATGATGACGTCGGTCCTCTTCAATAAGGCAGTGGTCTCCTCCGGCTGCTCCACACTTCCGATGATCTTCGCCCTCAGCAGGTCGCGCTTGGCTCGGAGCTTCGCATTACTCTCATTTAGTTGCGGGATGACGCCAGTAGCCTGTTCAAAAGAGGCTTTCATGTCGTCCCGCAACCTCGCCCAGCCGGCGACCTGATCCATCTAGCTATGGACAATCGCATGCATGCGCCTGTAAGAGTCCACGCCTACCCATGAGACATTTTCCCAGGCCGCCGCTGCGCGGGAGGAAATCTCTGCTGCATTCACGGCCGGACCAGTCTGCTGCATCGACGGCGCGGCGGGACCTCCGTGGTGCTACGGCGGCGTGGCGGGACATACCGGCTGCATTCGTGGTGAGGCGGGACATCTCACGTGCTTCCGCTTCCATGCTCGCATCTCCCTGGTGGCAATCTCTCGACCCAAAACTCACGCTGGCCATGGCAGATGCAAGGGAATGATGATAAATGACTTGTTTCATTTTGTAGATGAGGAGTTGAAGAGGAATGTGCAGTCATCTTGGAGTAGTAGTATTTATAACCGAGTACTAATACACTCCTTACTGGGAAACCCTTTAGGTTTTGATCGGTGTGAACAGGTTTGCAATTTGCAATGTGACGGGACGCAGGCTCAAAATTTACTATGCGCGCTCGTTATTACCATCGTGCATGCTTCTTTTAATTAGAATGTGTGTGCCCGTCTAGCACACACATGTTGATCTATTTAACAGTTTCAGTTTGTTGTGGCTAATCGCAAACAGTTCATCCGTGTGAAGTGTATGCCATCGCAGAAACTTTGTTTTGCTAATAAGCGCAGACACTTTGATCTGGCTGACCCATTTATGTTATGTTGCCTAATTGCAAACAGTTAATCCTTCTGAAGCATATGCCCTCAATCGCACACACCTTGATCTAGATGCCCGTTTCTATTGTTCCTCCTCATAAAAAATAGTTCATCCAAGTGAACCGTATGTTGTATATCGCATACGCCTTCATCTGGCTTCCCGTTTCTTTTGTTCCTCCTTGTCGCAAACAGTTCATTGAACTGAACCGTATGCCCTGCATCGCACACGCAAGTAAAATCTGAACCGTGTTTGATGGCTCCGGCTTAGCAAATGTTTTGCACCTTTTTTGACGGTTCTTTTACACCACCATTTGCGATTATTGCACCGCACACAGTTTTGTCAAAGGGTCTCTGATCGTAGTGTCGCGTTACCAGCATCCTGCAGTAGTGGTAACTTAGTAGAAACAATATAAGAGAAATTTGTAGGCATTAAATGGGTGAATTCGTTGGATGATATTCATCATATAACAGTCATAACCTAGGGCGATACAGCACTAGCTCCAATTCATATATATAATATAGGCATGTATTCTGTAAATAGTCATACGTGCTTATGGAAAGAACTTGCATGACATCTTTTGTCCCACCCTCCCGTGGCAGTGGGGTCCTATTGGAAACAAACGGATATTAAGACCTCCTTTTAATAGAGAACCGGAACAAAGCATTAACACATAGTGAATACATGAACTCCTCAAACTACGGTCATCACCGGGAAGTGTCCCGACTACTGTCACTCCGGGGTTGCCGGATCATAACTCGTAGTAGGTGACTATAACTTGCAAGATCGGATCTATAACATAGATATAATGGTGATAATACAAACGGTTCAGATCTGAAATCATGGCACCCGGGCCCAAAGTAACGAGCATTAAGCATGGCAAAGTCATAGAAACATCAATCTCAGAACATAATGGATACTAGGGAGCAAGCCCTAACAAAACTAACTCGATTACATGATGAATCTCATCCAACTCCTCACCGACCAGCGAGTCTACAAAGGAATTACTCACTCCTGGTGAGAAGCATCATGTAATTGGCGATGGAGAAGGGTTGGTGATGACGAAGATCGAAGATACCCCTCTCCGGAGCCCCAAACGGACTCCAGATCTGGCCTCCCAATAAAGAACAGGTGGCGACGGCGGCTCCGTCTCGTGAAACATGATAATTCTTCCTTCCTGATTTTTTTTCTCCAAATATGTGATTTTATAGTATCAGGGTTGAGGCCTGCGGGGCCACCAAGTGGGGACAACCCACCTGGGCGTGCCTGGAGGGGGGGCGCGCCCTGGTGGGTTGTGCCCACCCAGGTGCCCCCCCTCCGGTGGTTCTTGGCTCCAAAAATTCTTATTTATTAAATAAAAAATCCTCGCAAAGTTTTGTTCCAATCCGAGAACTTTTATTTCTACACAAAAACAACACCATGGTAGTTCTGCTGAAAACAGCTTCAGTCCGGGTTAGTTTCATTCAAATCATGCAAATTAGAGTCCAAAACAAGAGGAAAGGTGTTAGAAAAAGTAGATACGACGGAGACGTATCAGCTCCCTCAAACTTAAACCTTTGCTTGTCCTCAAGCAATTCAGTTGATAAACTGAAAGTGAAAAAGAAAAACTATTACGAACTCTTTTGCTCTTGTGTACATAAATAAGCTTAACTAGCACCCAGGTTTTCAGCCAATATTATAACTAACCATGTCGACAATAACTCTTAAAAATTATATTAACTCATATCAATGACATAATCAACTAGCGAGCAATAATAAGAAGTCTCAAACAACAACACTTTAGCAAAACAACCATGATATAATATGACATTAGTGGTATGTTGCTAGCCCTTTCTGAGACCGCAAAATATAAATGTAGAGCACCTCCAAAATTCAAGCATCGACTAAACATTGTAATTCATGGTAGAAAAGATCCAGTCATGATGCACCCAACATTAGCTACACACAATGCATGAGGATGACAATAGTGCTCTCAGGTTCTGGCGCTTATTTGACAAGATGATGACACAACATAAAAGTAAATAAATAGTCCCTTCGCAGAGGGAAGCAGTGATTTGCAGCGGTGTCAGAGCTCAAGTTTTTTAAAACAGAGGTAAATGAAATTTTGAGAAATGCACCCTCCTTGTTTACTTTGCGACCATTAGTTATCGGTATCTTCCATGCTAAACACATTAGTGGCGGTTCCCAAGCGATAAAAGTAAGGTTTACTCCCCTCCACCAACAATCACACTCCACGGCTTGTCCCAAAAAATGGGTACCATCCATACCAACAACAGTCCTGGAGGAGTTTTGTTTAATTTTTGCAATTTGAATTCGGGACTGGGAATCCCTATTACCGCCCCTCGTGCAAAGACGAGTGAATAAACACTCATCATGAGAATAACCTGCTTGAGCCTCATGGGCAAAGACGAGTGCAATGACCAATTTGAAGTACAAGACAAGACAGAACCAAATTCTAATCTATTCTATACTTACTAACAATTATAATATTCAACAATGATGATAGGTCACACAAGAAGGATTTGTGGTCTCGTTCCTTTGAATAAAGTAGCGGTACATGCAGCAACATACATGCGTGCAAAAACGCAAGAATGGTGTGCCAATTTTTGTTGCTTCTCTTTAATATACAGGTAGGAGGCAAAGGTCAGATCAATGAATAAATCAGTCAAGAAGACGCTATCAGAATATCGTTACCAACGTAAATTTCTAAACATGGCTATCTGTTATTGAAGTACAAGTATGGGCCACGAATGATCATGAGACCCGTTCCTCTTCCCTGCCATCACACTCACGACATGACAGCAGCTGATTGCTCTACTTTTTGTGCTTATCGGCCGATTAATCTGTTTAACCAAAACACTGGAGCGTACATGCTGCAAGCGGGCACACGTGAGTCATGTTGTTGAACTATGGTTGGTCATATGCGTGGTTTTGTTTCGTTGCTACACCGTGCCCTTTAATAGGCAGCTAGCAAGTAAAAGCTAAGATCAAAACACAATGAGGTACTCCCTCTATATTGTAAATAAATTGACGTTTTATTCAAAATTTAAAGTCTGACGGCTGATATTATTGGTCAAAATTGATGATCCGAGCTCAATCACAAAATATGACGACGCCATGTAAATAGGGACAGCGCAAAATTACTACGGGAACAGCCGCTCGCATTTTGCCAATGATCCGGAGGGTCTTAGTTTTGGCAATCCGTCATCCGGCTACTCCCCGCCCTTCATATTGGCTCCTCGATCTCCGTGGGCACGGGATCGTCGATTCTCTTCTGGTTCGATCGGTGGGTGACCAATCAACCCTTTGCGGCCAAGTTTTCCGAATTGTTCTTGATATGTATTTTTCCTCATTGCTCGGTCGAGGCCCTTATGCACTTAGGGAGCCTCGCTTTTCGCCATGCCTTCAATCCGGTAGAGCAGGCAGCCTGGGAGGATCTGATGGACTGTGTCGTGCTACACACTTCCAACCTCGCGCCAGACCAGATTAGGTGGCATCTTTAGCCTACCGGCCGCTTTACTAATCGATCACTATGACATGCCATTGCGGCTGTTCCTGGCCGGAGCATCGGTCTAATTTATGGTTGGTCCCGCTTAAAATCATGATTTTCTTCTGGCAATGGATTGACGGTGAGGTTCCTACTAGGGTGGAGGTTCTCAAACGCAATGGTTCTCGGCATGGCATTTGCTCTCTGTGCGATGTGAAAGAAGGCTCTAATCCTATATTCTTCTCGTGTGTGACGGCTCAATTTCTTTGGAGTTTTTTTCTGGGAAGTCGTGGGGGCGGGTTGTGCCACACGAACTACCCGAAGTTATATGACGAGCTACAAGCTTGCCCCGTCAATTCCCGCCGCATTAGGTGGATTGGTATTGGGGCCTTTGCTTGGACTTATGGACAATTAGCAGCAAGCTTGTTATTGAACACTCCCCTCTAATATAAGATGGTTTTCTGATGCTCTCTACAAACTATGTGAATTTCTGCAGTTGTGGAAGCCGCTTAGGCGCAGACATTTTAGTTATGCGTGAGGTAGTATGTATTAAGACATTTTAGTTATGCGTGATAAAATAAGTATATGCACAATAACATAAAGTCTATCAAAATGAACAATTTATAAGGAGAGTGGGTGAGAGCGAATTATTTGAGAAATATAAAAAATATAAATTTATAGTTGTATAAATTTAGATTGATGATCTAGTGGTATAGCAGTTATAGTAATTGAGATGGATAAGTGTGGAAGAATATGGTGGCACATGTTTGTCCATAGTCAAAACTTAAAAGAAACAACAGCTTGGTTTCCTATGGAAACTATGCACAAAAAGTTATGTGGAGATTACTGGTGTTTTATATGAAATTCAAACAACAAGTGGAAAAAGGTATTAAAATAAATGACATTTATTATATGGTAACGTATATATAGCGCCACAGAAAAATGGTGAATGTAACATGTCTCAAACATATGGACGTGCATGTGTTGCTTATGTTTACAGGAAAAAAAGAAACGTGCATTAGATGTATCATCATGGATGTCCTTGTTAGGATAAGTAAAAGGTTTGACATTGGTAGCATGGAGTTCGTTGGGCAGTTATGAATTGTTTATATTCACTACAAGCAACTCCAACAGGGCGACCCATTTTGTCCACCTTGCTTTCGTCTGTGTCCACCTGACAAAAAATGGGTGCCCAATGCATCGACTCATTTTCATTTTGCGTCCGTTTTGTGTCCGCTCGGACCCATTCCGGTCCCAAATTTGGGTCACGTTTGGGTCGGAGGCGAACATAAACCGGACGCTTTCTAAGTCTGCCTCGTTCGCATCTGTGTGTTGCCTGTCCAAAGTAGCCCACCTGCCATCCATATCCCCTCTCTCTCTTGCCCCGCGTCTCTGCACGGACACGCTCCGCCGTGCTGCCGCGCCGTCGCACCACCGGGCTCGCCGCACCGCCTTGCACTCCCGCGCCACCGCGCTCTCCCCGCCGCCATGCACCGCCGCGCCACCGCGCTCGCCCAACCCAGCTCGCCCTGACGTGGTTGGATCGACGCCGGCGCCCGTCCCGCGTCCCCCGCCGGCTTCCGTCCCCGCAGGCAATGCTCGGTCCAGCATCGACTCGCCGCGCATAGCCGTGAAGGACCGTGCCGCGCACGGCCTCGCCTCGCCACGGCCGCGCGCTCGCCACGCCCTGCTCACTATGTCGCCCCCGCCGTGGGGTTCGAGCTTGCCCGCCGGCCTCCCCGCGTGTTGTGAGCTCCCCTCCCTGCTGCATGTTTGACCAAAATGTCGGGGCGAACATGTGAAAAAATGGGTAGGCTACCGTTTGGTGCACCGGCTGACGCAAACGAAAAACGGACACGGACGTTCGTCCGGCTTACCCAAATGGACGAAAAACGAACAAATCGTGCGTCTGTTTTGGTCGATGCGTTGGAGTTGTTCTAACGTATCAAATCCATGGTGATTGGGAACGGTCGTGAAGTGGCAAATGTGGGAAGATCCGAAGAGTATATGCATGCATGCATATCCCAAAGGACATGCGTGACATCATGTATCGATCTCAAGGTGGCATTCATACATATCATCTAGAGGGCACGAGTTGAAAGGTATTAATCTCTTTGTGCTATGTGTGTGAGATAACATGCTACAAAATAGAAGGAACACGGTGTCGTGGTAGCAAAAACAATGGTCAGAAGCACAAATCATGTCAGATATGTACTCCCTCCGTCCCATAATGTAAGATGTTTTTGCAAGCTAAGCAAGCTTGTTTAGCTTGCAAAAACGTCTTACATTATGGGACGGAGGAAGTAATATATTATTTTAGTGATGAAATGTGTATCTAAGAGCACGACAAGAACTGAAAATGATATTTTAAATGCACAATACCAAAATAACACAATACTCAATAAATCTAGCCGCACAAGTGTGATGGTTACCGGGCTAGTTTATTTAAAGTCAACACCTAATACTACATAGTACCGATTGCTGATCTTTTTTCTTTGCTATCATTTAATATATACAGTTAGGAGGTAATGGTCAGTTCAAAGCATAAATGATGATGCTTACAAAATATCATGGCAATGCTCAGCGCTAGCTCGTGCTGGAGTATATGTCTAGAAATGGCCATCTATTGCATGGAGTGTTGAAGATGGAGTAACGATCAACGAAAAAAAATATGAAATGTGCTTTCATGTAGTAATAATTGATTACTGTTAAAAGGTATTAACTCGGTACCAAAATATAAGACATTTGTGTAGGCTAGTTTAGTAGTAATGGTCAGGAGCAGATGGTCTTTCATTAACCAGCAGCCGCTAGCTTGCTAGCTACTATGTAGCACCTCCTCCGTCCTGGTTCTTGTTCTCCTCGTATTTGACTAGAAAAATACAAATTATATGTCACAAAAGTTATATATAATTAGACAGTTTCCAATTGTTTGATTTAATGGCATATTATTTATATTTTGCTACTAAAATTTACGAGCAAAGTTTAACACAAATTACAAGGGGAACTAATAAACTTGGATGGACAAAGTACTCCAACAGGTTCAGAGATGGAGTACAAAGGATTATGAGACACGTTCCTCTCCCTCGCCATCTCAGTGTCCCAACATGACAATTGGTCGCTCGAGTTATGCTTATCAACAAGGAGCAAATGATGGTGGCCACCTTAATCACGTCATGCGACTGAGCTCACTTAATTGTTTGACCATAATAATCAAGTAGATGCGTGCTGCATGATTGCACAGATATTATCTTCACAGGTTAGTCATACAAGTTTCTCTTATTGGTTCACCCTTTAATGGGCAGGTAGCAAGTAGGATCAAATTAAAGCATAATGGCATATATTTCCAAAGTACGGACGACCACCCTCCCCTACCAACACACTGTTACCTAGCTAGGAACAGGATGATCCAGGCATCCAGCTGCTAGCAGTAGGTGAGACCCGAAGCTCGCCGCTATCCTCTTTAATGGGCGGGCAGGTGGGAGATAATGGTCAGATCAAAGCATAATTGACGATGTTTCCATGTGTATCAATCATGATTTCATTTAGCCGCCGGTCGTCCGTGGGGTTCGCACAAGAAACAGTACAGGTTAGTCATCGACAATCACAGTCTGTCTGTCTGTTTCAGTTCTAAATGACTTTGACTGCGTCGGCGCACGAGGACTTTTCGCCGTAGCTTCTGATCTGACGTGTACTCCCTCCGTCTGAAAAAAGCTTTTTTGGATGGAGGGAGTACGAAGTATGAACGTATGATGCGCCTACCGCGTCACCGTCTATATATTTTGAAACAGAAGGAGTACACATAAACTCGCGATGTAGACTCGGAGGGCTCGGCCAGAAATCGTACCGGTGTGTATCTCCCTAGGCTTAGTCTAGTGGGGAAGCGAAGGCGGGGGATACCGCAGTGTGGTTGCGCGTCGTTATGATCGCTTAATTTCGTTTGACTGTAGTGGATCAAATAATATCGCTAATTAAGACACGATACAGACTGGTATTTTGGGCATAATCAAGTAGTATCCATCCTACCCCTCCTTAATCGATGGATATTTTCTTGTAAATCAATGCAAGACCGTCGGTCGCTTAGCTTAAGAGATGTATAGTGTCAAGCCCATGTGCCGGGTCCCGTGGGCGGCACACTCGCTGCATTTATATCCACACAGAAAGTTTGTGTTGACACCGCCATGCACGAGCATGTGACCATGTCCACCTTGCACGACAATCATCTAGAATATGACTAGTCAGCAAATGGAACAGACGTACAACCTGGGTGCAATCACTTGTCGGTGCGCTCCACAGTACGCAGATGTACGTACACTTTCCTGTGTGTTGTCACTAAAAACCACTTAATCCAGATGCGAGTAGGGGTCCGCTAGAACCGGTAACCTGAAATACCGAACCAAAATATTTTGAATATTTTTTTCCTACATCAAATAACTATGGTGCGTATCCCAGCATACATAATCGGAGCTGTTCATACGTGGATCTAATCCGTAACTCATTCTCGTAGCTCTAGCATTTTCAATACCAAGGGGCCCAGCATATCAGCCAAAACCTTGCTTATGACCACCATGATGACAGATATATGTAAGTCAGACATAATATTTATGTGGTAATACGTACATACTCACTTCATCCCAAAATTCTTGTCTTAGATTTGTCTGGATACGGATGTATCTAATACTAAAATATGACTTAATATATCCGTATTTAGATAAATTTAAGACAAGAATTTTGGGACGGAGGAAGTACTAAAAGTGCAGCCATATCATATGGTAATACAACACGCCCTAAGTGCAGCATAATTTTGATCATTTAATTAAAATAAATATTTTTCATATAATTCAACCGATCACGATAAGTGATGTAGATATTCCGATGCTCTATGGACTAAGAGCACCTAATGTAATTTTTTCGTTTCATCCGATTTCTTAATCTTACATTTCTTGTACCTACTCCGTAGATAGATTTATATGATTTCTGATAATGAGTTGGTATGGTAGGTAGGCTCATAAAAGCAAGCTTCCATTTGCAGTGAAGTTAATCACACCATACCCCACAAAAAAACCATTAGTAACTTGACGCTTAAACTACGTACTCCCTCCGTTTTTATTTACTCTGCATATTAGAGTTGACTGAAGTCAAACTTCGTAAAGTTTGACCAAGTTTATAGAAAATAATATAGGCATTTACCATAACAAATTTATATGATGTAAAAGTACATTCTATAATAAATCTAATGATGTTGATTTGTTATTGTATATGTTAATATTTTTGTCTATAAACTTTGTCAAAGTTTATAAAGATTGACTTTGACCAAAGCTAATACGCGGACTAAATAAAAACGGAGGGAGTACCATTTCACCGCTCCTCAACACTACTTGCTCCTCCCACATTTTTTTTATCGAACACCAGGAGGTGCGGAACCCCACCTATATTTTCATTCAAACGAGAAATGTAGCTAGTGCAGGGAGAGCCGCGTCCGCGTGTAGATGTAGACACGCCACAGACCTCAAACCTGACAGCCCAAACGATAAGATGATCGACAAAGTTCCACACAGTGCCAGAAAGTAATGGTTTTTCTTCGTTACGATCACGCCCAGTGCCATGACAAGCAGCTAGGTCACAGTTTAGTCATGCTTATCAAGAAACAATGCAATGTCGTGATGAATTGATGTATGTATACAGTCGCAGTCTGTTTCAACCCTAAATGACAGATTTGATGGCGCATATATACATCTTCGGCATGCGAGGAATTTTCTCGGTAGCATCTGGTTTGACGTGTATGAACACATGATGCCCGCCGTGTCACCATCCTTGTATTTTAAGACAGAGGAAGTTAGCTCCAACTCTATTTACATATTCCTTGTCGTGCATCCCCCCTTGCCACACACCCTGGCCTGGTCCCGTGGGCGTTAGACTCATTTATATTCAGAGAAAAGTTGTGTTGACACCACCACGGACGAACATGTGACCATGTCCACCTTGTACGACAATCGTCTAAAATATGACCGTATCCAGAGCGCATTTTCAGCGGACGAGCATCTCGTAGGACGTTATCTCACCCGCTCATATAAGGATCGTGATTCCCGCGCCACTGTCCACGCTGGCTTTACAAACAGTCCGGGCTTCGTTATACATCAGACCGGTGGCATACAATATTGTATTGAGTCAGAACAGAACGCGTCAGATTTAATACATGCAAGGTACAGGGTTTGGGTGAAGTGAAGGAACACGAACAGTGCTCAACTAGTTTAATGACACGACGATGCCCGAGCTTTCCTCTCCAACTAGCCCCACATCACACGGAATGATCAGCTAATCCACCTCGTCGTGCCAGTGAAAGATTCAAAAACCAGTCGCGGGATTTCTTTAGTTACGGTGATGCAGGAATCCGATGGAGAATATGTGCCGGGTCTCGTACAGGTGACGATGATGGTTAAGTAATGATCCCCTTTTATCCCTAAACAAACTGAGCTCATTAGAACTAACTATATTCTGTTTTGAGAAAAAAAAAACCTAACTATAATCTCACTTTAATAAAATAAGTAATATATTCTAGCTAGGTACTAATGTGTGCCTCGTACACCCTACGTGTGGCTCCTGTACTGGATGCCGGGTTAAACTTTGAATCTGGCTGCTTACGTTGATTTTTCCAAAATTTACCTCTACTTTTAAGCAGGGGCCATGCTAAATGGGAAATAATTAATTAGCATGATTTGATCCCTGCTGTTTACTTAAGAAAATACTAATGTTTTGGTTGTGTCAAACATGTTTTTAAGGGGACTGCTGAATTCCAACCAGGTCGTGGTGGAAGATTCCTGTGCATGCATGGCCCATGTACCTGCTCAACAGCTACCAACACGATAGTGGCTTCTAAAGCGAGAATACAAGGACTAATAAGACTAGCCACAATGGGTAGTAACATTGTCGATGTTACTATCTCTGTAATGGGGAGTAACATATATGTGATAACATGCAACATTTCATTTATTGGACTATAGACTCATCTTGCTTTGGTATGTGTGATGTTACTCATACTAGTAGTAACTAGCTATGTTATCACATGCCTCTCTTTCTTCATTTATTGCTTGCCACATTATCTTTTTTATCTAGATATGTGTGATGTTAGTACCTATGTTACTCCCATTGTGGGTAGTCTAAAGGCGTGGTGGGAATCCAAAGGAAACAAACGAGGCTGATACCGAGACCAGAGAGAGTCGTCCTCCAAAACGACTTAATTGGACCGTATCCAGCTTGTGCAACAATTGTCTACAATTTATGACTGTGTCCACCTTGTACGCGTCTGAAATATGACTAGTTACCATCAGCAAATGACCGTGTCCCCTTTGTTGGCGAACTTCTCATTAAGCATATGTACATATTTTCCTATGTGTTGTGACCTAGGTTTTTTTTTCCGATCCAGGTCAGGGTAGAACCGGCAACCTGAAATACCAAACCAAAGTATTTAAAGTATGTTTTCCTACATCAAATAACTGTGTCTCCCAGCATATATGATCACACCTGTTTATACGTTGATCTTTCTTTTGTTCAAAAAAAGGGAGTACCCCGGATTCATACGTGGATCTAATTTGTAACTCATTTCTCGTAGCTCTAGCATTTTCGATACCGAGGGTTCGGTGTATCGGTCAAAACCTTGCTTATGACTACCTTGGCGCCACATATATGTATATCAGCCATAATATTCATGTGGTAATACGTACGTGCATATATAAAAGTACAGCCATGCAATATGATAATACAGGGTAAATTCATCATTCAACTAAAATAAATATTTTCATATGATACAAACCAATCAAGATAAGTGGTGTGAAGTTTCTAGTGCTCTATGAACTAGTAAGAGCATTTAATGTAACTTCCTCGTTTTCCTCAGATTTTCTTGATCTTGCAATTCCTGTGCCTTCTCCGTACATAGATTTATACGATTTCTAATAATTAGTTCATCACACAAATGTGTCATTCTCTTCCTTACCATCACGCCCACTGCCATGACAAATAACTACTCCCTCCGTCCCGTAATATAAGAACGTTTTTGACACTAGTGTAGTGCTAAAAACATTCTTATATTTTGGGACAGACGGAGTAGGTCACAATATAGTTATGCTTAATGCGGTGTCGTGATGAATTGATGTATGTACACAGTCAGTCTTTTTCAACTCTGAAGGACAAGCGTGACGGAACATATATACATCTTTGGCATGCGAAGAATTTTCTCCGTGCATTTGGTTTAACGTGTATATGAACATTACCTGCAAAAAAAACGTGTATATGATCACATGATGCCCAATGTGATCACTATCCTTATATTTTAAGGCGGATGGAATTATCCCTGCATGTACGCTCCAACTGGTTGAGGGCTCAACCAGAAATTGCACTTGTGTATATCTTCTCGGTCGACTGGCAAAATTAGGGTGGCTAGCACTATGGCATGTTGTTAAGTACAATCTCACCCGGTCTATAATTGATGGATAGGAACAGCCACTTGCCTAATGGTGAAGGATATTTTGTAACGCAATGAACAACCATTGGCCACCGAATAAATCTAGTGTCAAACCGCGTTCCGACTCAGCTGGGTAGCTCGGCGACGAATTCTTCATGGGTGTCACATTCACTGCATTTATCTTCACAGAGAAAACTTGTGTTGACACAGCCACGGACGAACATGTGACCATGTCTACCTTCTACAATCGTCTAAAACATGACCAGTCACCATCAGCAAATGTAACAGGAGAAATAATCTGGGTACAGTAAATCCCTGTTAGTGAACTCCACGTTAAATAGATGTACTGATATATTTCAATCAAAATTTGAATTTTATTTATGTTTCAACCTAATAACATCCATGTATAATATGGTAAAACATGACACATGAAAAAAGTACATCCATAATATTCATATGGTAATACCACACTTTCCTGAGATGAAGGTCGTGAAGATGAAGCAAAAGAAGAAGATGAAGAGTAGGGATAGTAGGGATACTTGGTTAGCCTGTTTGGTCTGCTCCTTTGCAGTGTTGTATGTTATTGTATCTCTGATGATAAGAGGTTTTGTGTAGGAACGTAATGTTCAGTTGCAGCCATTTGCAAGTTGTACTGATTAGCTAAATGTTCAGTGTAGTAAAACATTCCATGTTGTTTGCTGAAAACATTTGCCGCAGAAGTTGATGTTTGCATCACAGAAACCCTGCTGACCAAGCATGGGATGCGCACAAGGAACCGTACTGACCAAATCGAACCCAAAATTGAGACCAAGTCGCCATGATCATGCCACCATGGGATGCGCACAAGAAAACCTAACCATGGGACAAACAAGGAAGCAGAGGAACGGGGGAAGCTAGATGTTTACCGTATCCAGGAGGGAACTCGCAGGGTTCCCTTCGTCGCGGCTCCATGGTGCCCTCTCTCGTCGGCGATGAGCTCCACGACCGCATCACCGCCTCGCCTAGGAGACGTCTAGGAGGAGGACAGGGGAAAGACAAGGTTTTGGTAGGGGTTTGCGCATCGGGGGCGTCGATTGGGGGGGTTACTAAAAAAGTCAACATACAGACAGAGGCGCTTCACATGTGGAAAAGTGGAAGAAGGCGAGGGGGTTTGTGCAAAAACGCCATCCGGGCCCGACATAGTCCCACCTGGTGCGCCACGTGTGCAGTTTGGACACGTTTTGTATGATTTTGTTACAACAGACAAGTTGGAGGGGCACTTTTGTGGGTTTTTTTAGTTTTTATATGAATCTGCTCCCACCCGTACAAGTTTATGTACCAATTGTGGTATTAACTCAGTGTCAAACCCATGCGTTCCGACTCAACTGGGTAGCTCGTTGACGAATTCTTCATGGGTGTCACATTCACTGCATTTATCTTCACAGAGAAAACTTGTGTTGACACCGCCATGGACAAACATGTGACCATGTCTACCTTCTACAATCATCCAAAACATGACCAGTCACCATCAGCAAATGTAACAGGAGAAATAATCTGGGTACAGTAAATTCCTGTTGGTGAACTCCACGTTAAATAGATGTACTGATATATTTCAATCAAAATTTGAATTTTATTTATGTTTCTACCTAATAACATCCATGTATAATATGGTAAAACATGACACATGAAAAAAGTACATCCATAATATTCATATGGTAATACCACACTTTCCTGAAAAGGAGGATAACTCCTTGCTTCTGCATCTACGATAATGGATCATAATCTACCGGTCAAATGACATATGACCCTAGAACGGGTGCAAACCTCAAAGAAAACACTTTCAAGAAGGAGTCGCTGCTCAAACATTGACGTTGTTGTGTCAAATCAAAAGGTTAACATGGGGTTATCACCTCCAAAGCAAAGTTTCGAGCCAAGACCTTCTAGAAGGAAACGTCATACGACATCAACGATGCCTGATATAGCCAAAAAGCATTGATTATGTGTTTTTACCCGGAGAAGATGCAAACTCAATACCAAATCCCCTAATGCCACCCTGCACCCTCTGTTGACATGCTTACTGCTGCATCTTCTAGCCGGCTCCCATCATAAAAAAATCTTAGCCCTGCTCGTGGTGAAGGAGAATTCGCGCGAAGCATGTTCAAGATGCATGTCACCTCGCCACTTCTGGTCGTTGGCGCACCGCCATCATATTGTGTTTCTCATTCTATGCGCCAATCTTCCCAGCTAGATCTGCAGGCCAGCGATGCCATCACGTCGTGCCATAGGGAGGCCGCTACTTGCCATAATGTAAGATCCACGTTCTGGTACCACCTTACTCGTATCCATGAAGACCAGTCAGACCTACTCTAGCTCTAGTTGGATCCACTCAAGGTCTCCCTTTGCTCAATTCGACCGGCGGAAGCCACAAAAACCTCGGTTGATGGATGTCCAAGATGCATCAGATGTTAGCCACCATAGTTAGTACTTAGTAGTGCCACAAATCCATTGGTAATTACCACGGAAGAACCTTCACTGGTGGAAAAAGGGCCTTTGGTCGCGGTTCGCAACTGCCATTAGTCGCGGTTGCGCAACCGCGACCAAACAGGCGGGACTAAAGGCCCCCCCCCCCTTTAGTCGCGGTTGCTTAAGAACCGCGACTAAAGGCCCGTCCACGTGGGCGCCAGGCGGCCGTCGGGGCGGAGGACCTTTAGTCACGGTTCTTCTGGCCAACCGCGACTAAAGGCCGCCGCAGGTTTAGGGTTTTAGCCCCCCCCCCCTAAACCTGCCCCCCCCCCCTAAACCTGTTTTCTGTTTAATTTGTATTGTTTTATTTCTTTTATGCTTTATTTTAATTTTGAAGGAGTTTCACATATTCTACACTACTACATACATGCATATGAATGTACAATTTCAAACAAATTTGAAATTAGAACCAAAAAGAATTCAAGAGGAATATACAATATATATTCAATATCATCGGATGACCATATACAATTTTGAACAAGTTTCCATACATAATTTAATGCATATAAAGTTCTACGTCCTTGTAATGGTGTTCTCCTTTAGGATGGAGGACTTCCCTGCTGAACCATCCAGCTAGTTCCTCTTGAAGTGGTCGGAAGCGAGCTTCTGGACTAAGCATCATCCGGAGGTTATTCCTCTGAGCATTGGTATCACTCAGAACCCGCTCAGAGGTGTATCTCCGGATCATCTCACAGACATAGTATCCACATAGATTGGTCCCCGCTGGCTGAATATCCCCACCATTCTTAGCCTTTGACTTTTTGAATTCTAGCTCTTTTTTGAATTCACCGACCTTTGTATCTACGAACCGTCTCCAAACCCTACGAGGTAAAGAAAATTAAATGAACAAGAGAGTTATTAGTTACTTGATATTAGGAAATGAACGAAATAGGCCGATCGATATAGAGCGCAAATGAATGAAAATAATTACTTCTGCAGCATTCTTCTCATGCCGCCCCAAAGCTTTGGATCCATATTCAGAGAGTCGTGGACGAGACATTCTGAGGTGTCAACTTTAATTACTAGCAGAATCCAGTGGAACCTGCGGACACGATACATGCACAGTACGTCATGCATAACTCATCGATTAGCCGGCCACATACCATGCATGGAGTAAACAAAAGAGAATGTGCTCAAGACAGAAACACTCACCCAAAATGGTAAGGAAATAGAATATCACTTTTGAGTTCCTGCTTTGTAATAAACTGCCACAGGTCTGCCTCCATGTCGGCGGGGTGATGCTGCAACACATATCCATTAATGATGTGTGGGTCAATGAACCCAACATCATGGATGTTCCTTACTCTGCATTCCTTAATCTTCATTCTGCATGTATAATAGCGGACACAACAATATAGTTAGGACATATATATAGGGCTTGTTTGGGACTGCTCCGCTTCACCAAAATCAGTTTCGCTCCACTAAATTCACTTTGGAGCAGTTTCATCCAGAAGTTGTAGCACTACCAAAGAGAATGTTTGGCTTCCATCTAGCTCCAGCTTCAAGAATGAGAAATTTGGTGGAAAGGATCTATTTGATTGGTCGAGGGGGGGAGAAACGAAGGGGTATCCACTTACTGGTGGCAGTGGTGGGTAATTTCCACCCAACTCCAGCTTCTGGAGTTTTTTGGAGCACCCCTTGAAGAGCTTCATAAAAAACTGGGAGTTGTGCCCCAGATTCTAGTTTTTTTGTGGAGCGGCATATCGTGGAGCTACCCTGTTTGGCTTGTGTTTTCTGGAGCGGAGCTAAATTTTAAGGAGCAGAGCAGTCCCAAACAGGCTCATAGTGCAGGCAATATGAACGAGATGGGGTAGAAATAAATCACTTACAGAACGTAGCAACTGATGATAGATTTGTCGAGCTCGCGCAGATTGAAAAGATGGAACAATTCACTCAGATGAATTTGTACATAGTAATGTTTGAAGTGATGCTCATATCTAACTTCCGCATAAATATATTCTTTGGCATTTTTATTTTTTATGTAACCCTTGTACCATTTCAGCAGACCTTTCATTTGTGGAGGTAGATCCTCTTCCTGCGCAGGCTCGACGAGAGGCCCATTCTTCACATATGTAATTACTACCTCCTTCACTGGCGCCTCATCAAGGCCTAACAGTTCACGAAGAGTAATACCTAAGTTGGCCGCTTGTTCTCTGGCACTCGTTACAGTCAATCCATGTGCTGCCGCAGCTGCTATGATATCGGGGTCATCCGGACCGGCGGCTTTCACTATAAGCGGGGCAATCGATTGTTTACTTTGTTCCCCGAGCTGGGCAACTCGTTTCCCGCTTTTTTTTACTTTCTAATTCCGTTTTCTCGGCCTGCTCCAAGGCTTTGTTCTCCTGGTTCTCCGCCCGCTCTTTCTTCTCCTTCAACATGAGTGCCTGCCTACGAAGTTCACGTGCATAGTCGTCAGGCAGATTCTTCGCGGCTTGGGACGGTGTGCTAAAAAATGACTTAGCCCACTTCTTTTGCTCATCAGAAAGTACTGGCTTGGGCTCGGGCTCTCTTTTCTTCTTGCAGTCCGCCTTCCATTTCTCATGATCAGCAGCCGCGGCCGCGGCAGTTTCCTCGGCACTACGTTCCCAAGGCCTTGTGGGGAGAGGCTTCAGTGATGGCTCCGGTACCTTTGTGGTCTTAGGTACATAAGGGTCCAGGTTAATAATCCAGGACTGCTTCTGCTTCTTTGCCGGAGGTGGATTGGGGGCGACGTCTGATCACCCGCCGGACGAGGACTGGGGGGCGGCGTCTGATCACCCGCCGGACGTTGTGGACTGGGAGGCGTCGGCTGACGTGACGGAGGTGTAGGTGAACCGCCACCACCACCACCACCACCGCCACCGCCACCACCACCACCGTAGGGGGGTGGACTTGTTGTCCTTGGCGCCTCGCCTGGAAACTTGATAAACTTCTTTTGCCATAGAATGAAATGGCGCTTGACATTTCCAAGTCTTTTCTCCCCTTCAGGTGTAGCAATGTCAATCTCCAGGTCCTCAAACCCTTGGACTATGTCCTCCACCGTGACACGAGCATAGCCATCTTGAATGGGGTTGTTGTGGTGGAGTGCTCCAGGTAAACATGGTAAAGCACTGCCGATGGCTACCTTCATGGACATGTTCCCGATAGGATAATACAGATGACATTCTTTCATCTCATTTATATCGTCCACGGGGTAGCGAGGAGGCTCCGGTGCAGTAATTTCGACCACCAGAGGCTCCGGTGCAGTAATTTTGATCGTCGGTGCATCTGCACCAGCCGGTGGGGCCTCCGTGGAAGCCACGCTGCTTCTCCGCTACTGGCTTCCGAGATCCGCTGGATGATCTTCATGCTGCGCCCGAGCTGCATCTCTTTCGGCTACTAGTACACTCACGGTTTTCTTCATCACATCCATTTCCGATGCCAACCGCGCCACAACATCTGCTTCCCGATCCATCTTTCTCTTACGGCTTCTGTAACCGTACGGGTCATCGTTCTGGGGGAACCCTATTTTCCACGGAATGTGCCCCATGCCTCGTACACGTCCTCCGTGTTCAGGATTCCCGAGGGCTTTTGTCAGTGCGTCGTTCTCTCTGTTGAACTTGATCTTCCCCTCTTGAGCATCCCTCATTGCGTCAATAAGGGCTTGGGTGGGTTTAATTATTTTGCCCTGGTAAACACACTCCCCTGTCTCCGGGTTCAGCGTTCCCCCATGCCCGTACCACCAGCTTTTGGCCCTTGGGTCCCATCCCTCCGTACCTGGACTGATTCCTCGCGCCCTCAGCTCGTTCTCCATCTTCTCCAACCTAGGCTGCCAAAGGCGATACCCTCCTGGCCCCATAATATGATTGTACTCCTTCTTAGCCGCATTTTCCTTATTTTTTTCGATATTTGAATGAACTGCTCCGATTTCTTTTGCTTCACAAATTCTGGCCAATCATGTTTCAGTTTCTCATATTGTCCTTTGAAATCCGGAGTCTTGTTCTGCTTGACAAAGTCATGGGCTAGATTTTGCTTGAATTTCCGGAATGCGTCGGCCATCTTATGAAGAGCGAACTGTTTGACTAGCCTCCTCCTCTCCTTGTTTTCCTCAATCTTGTTACCCTCCTCATCGAATTTGTTGTATTCCGGAGGTAGAACGAAATGTTCCATAAGCTTCTTGAAGCAATCTTTTTTTGTTCTCTTATCGACAAAAGTGAAACCAGCAATTCGTGCCTTCTTTGGCTTATTCCACTCCTGGACGGTGATCGAGACGTTGTCTCTAACAACGGCTCCGCATTGGCTGACAAACTTGGTGGCGTTCTTGCGGGGCTCCAGCGGCCTGCCGGTTGCACTGTCGACAACCTCGATGGTGCATGTTTCTCCTTGTTTCATCGTCTTGGTTGCTCCACGCTTTGACTACGTACTCGATTGTTTCGACGATCCGGCCGAGGGCTAAAATAAGAAAGAGAGTCGCGCGCGTTAGTACACACATATTTATTCAAATCAGTTAGTTTGTATCACCAGAGGCTCAATGTATATATATACCTCGGCGCCGGAGGTGGTTGCTACTTCCATTTGAAGATCGTCGTTTATCGACGTTTTTTCGGCATCATCTTGCTGACGGCGCCCTTCATCTTCACCGTCAAGGTTCAGATAAGAAGAGATATCATCTTCTTCTTGTCCGATCGGCACGTATAGAATATCGCCGTTTATGATGCCGAACATATGTGCTTCACCGTCCGGATCATAGTTGTCCATAATCGGGTCAGCTCTATCGTCCGCCATTATGTCAGTCCTGAAAACATGTAGTAAAAAAAATTAATTAAGTGAAGAAGGGGGGCGGTGGCGGTGGCGGTGGCGAAAGGGCGGTGGCAAAAGGAGGGGGCGAGGAAGGGGTGGGAGAGGGTGTCGCGGTAGAGCGCGAGACGGGGCGGCAGACGACGGCGTCACGGAGAGGGAGGCGAGGACAACACACATGTATAACCCTCGCCGCCCCCTCTCGATCCCAAAAAAAACACCGTGGAGTTTTACTTTTTTGTTGTTAATTATCAAGTTTTATATACGTTTTTTTTTGTTAATTATCAAATTTTACGTTTTTTTTGTTAATTATCAAGTTTTAAGTTATTTTACCGTTTTTGTTAAACTAATTAACTAGTTAAAATTAAAAAGAAAAAAAAAGAAAAAAAAAGAAAAAAAAAGAAAAAATTCCGGTGGCCTTTTTTCTTCCTTTTTTTTGTTTTTCATCTGTTTTTCTTTTGTTTTCTTCTTCCTTCTTTCTTCTTCTTCCTTTTTCCTTTTTCTTTCTTCTTCTTCTTCGTCCTTTTTCTTCTTCTTTCTTCTTCTTCTGCCGGCGCGCGGAGGACGGCAGGCAGGGCCAGCGGGCGGCGGGCGGCAGGGCGTCGGGCGGCGGGCGGCAGGGCGTCGGGCGGCGGGCAAGGGCGCAGGGCACGGGCGGCGGGCAAGGGCAGGCACGGGCGGAGGTGGCGCTCACTGGGGACGGGGGCGGCGGCGCGCAGGGCTTCGGCGTCGGGGCAGGGCTTCGGCGTCGGCGTCGGCATCGATCGGCGTCGGGGCAGCGCTTCGGCGTCGAGAGAGAGGAGAATGGGAAGTGGCAAAACTGCTAAGTGCAGTCTTTATAGACGCACCTTTAGTCGCGGTTGGGGAGGCGGACCGCGACTAAAGGTACCCTTTAGTCGCGGTCCGCCTCCCCAACCGGGACTAAAGGGTTTTGCCGCCGCTTTCGTTCCCGCGCAGAAAGACCCTTTAGTCGCGGTTGGGGACAACAACCGTGACTAAAGGGTACCCTTTAGTCGCGGTCCGCCTCCCCAACCGGGACTAAAGGGTCTGTGCTGGAACTGGCGCGGTGCGGTGGGATGTTTAGTCCCACCTCGCTAGCCGAGAGGCTTCGACAGATGTTTAGTCCTCACCACTTCGAGCTCCTCTCAAATGCAGGCTTACGGGTCTAATCTGTTACTATGAGCCTATGGGCCTACTGGGCCTTCTGCGGGCCTGAATCCTGGCCCATTAATGGGTTTCTAGTCGTATTCAGGCCGTGGTGGCCCAGTAGGTGGCATATTTGTTATTTTTTGCCTGTTTTTTGTTTTCATTTTGCTTTATTTATTTTGTTTTGTTTCTACTTACAACAAAAAACTTATTTATTTTATTTTATTTTGTTTCTAATTACTTATTTATTTTACTTTATGATAATTATTTTTGCTATTAAAGTTTCTAATTACTTATTTATTTATGTTATTAAAATCTTAAAAATACAATTATATATCAAAAAAACAGAAAATAAAACTAATTCATTTTAAATTCTTGTTTTTCTTCTGTTTTTTTCTTCCTTTTTTCTTCTCTTTTTTTCTTCTGTTTGTTTCTTCCTTTTTCTTTTTTTTCTTCTTTTTTTTCTTCCTTTCTTCCTTTTTCTTTTTTTCTTCTGTTTTTCTTCTGTTTGTTTTTTTTCTTATGTTTTTCTTCTGTTTGTTTTTTTCTTCTGTTTTTCCTTTTTTCTTCTGTTTGTTTTTTTCCTCTGTTTTTCCTTTTTTCTTCTGTTTTTTTTTCCTTTTTCCTTCTTTCTTCTTCTTCCTTTTTCCTTTTAAAATCAGAAAAATAAAACTAATTCATTTTAAAATCTTAAAAATACAATTATATATCAAAAAAATCAGAAAAATAAAACTAATCCCTTGAAGGTTTGACAAAAGGTTTGATACATCATTCAGTTCATCGACCAAATACAAAGTTTGGTACAATAAATTATTACACATCAATTCTTCCCTTGTGTCCCTGCTTGCTTACGATTGTGCCGTATCCATGGAGCATCCTCATCATTTAACTTAATGCTTGGGTCGGTGTTCACTTTGAAGGGCGGAATTTCAGCAAACATATTATAATCTTCTGACATGTCTGTCTTGTCCTCCACTCCCACGATGTTTCTTTTCCCTGAAAGAACAATGTGGCGCTTTGGATCATCGCATGATGTACTGATCGTTTTCTTATCTTTCCATTTCCTCGGTTTGCTACTCATGTCCTTCACATAGAAAACCTGAGCGACATCTTTCGCTAGGACGAATGGTTCGTCAAGGTAACCAAGATTGTTGAAATCCACCATTGTCATTCCGTATTGCTGGTCCACCTTTACCCCACCTCCTGTTAGCTTGAACCATTTGCACCGGAACAAAGGGACCTTAAAGGAGGGTCCATAGTCAAGTTCCCATATCTCCTCTATGTAACCATAATATGTGACCTTTTGCCCATTCTCGGTTGCTGCATCAAAGCGGACACCACTGTTTTGGTTGGTGCTCTTTTTATCTTGGGTGATCGTGTAAAATGTATTCCCATTTATCTCGTACCCTTGGAAAGTCGTTATAGTCGAAGATGGTGTCTTGGCCAACATGTACAGCTGATCTACAACATCATTGTCATTCATTAAATGTTTTCTCAACCAACTGCCGAAAGTCTCCATGTGGGCCTTCCTAATCCAGGATTCAGGCTTCCCCGGGTTGTCCGAGCATAAAATATTCTTGTGTTTCTCAAAGTACGGAGCCACCAAGCTGGAATTGGTCAGTACAGTGTGGTGTGCTTCAGTCAGAGAATGGCCGTCCATACATATCGTTGATTTCCTTCCGATCGTGCCTTTTCCACTTAGTCTCCCCTCGTGCCGCGATCGAGGAAGACCAATCGGCTTAAGGTCAGGAACAAAGTCAACACAAAACTCAATTACCTCCTCATTTCCATAGCCCTTGGCGA